>JALIRH010000038.1:2400000-3604226 GCA_023055505.1 Callipepla californica brunnescens
TCATACTTCTGTGTGTCTGTTTTACTTCCTTCCATTACACAGGGTACCTATAATGTCTCATTCTCATTAATCTCATTAATCTCTTTAATCTCATCTGGGGAGTTAATTTAAGTTTTTAGATGTAGTCTCATTTTAATATTTTCAACATACTGTAAATGTAGGATTCAACTGAAGTGATCCAAATCTTGATATTACAAGAGATTTTTGGAGGGTCAGAATATAATTATTTTTCCTCATACGACAGATAAAACACTGAAATTTATTTACCACTTTTAAACTCACTTCTGATTAGATATTTGGAAAACCCTTCATTTTTTTTTCTGGTAGAATTAGCCCAGTAGAATTAAAAGGTTATGAAAATAATTACTGATGCATGATATCACATATATTTTGCAGGGTGTACTGCTGATTGTACAGGGACATCCCAGATTTTCACCAAATATCAATCAATTTATTCCATATATATCTTTGCTCATGTTGACTAGCTCTGAGTCTCTCATAATAATTAATTCTGTATGCCTTTGTCTCATATCAATTAATCTTGGGCTCCCATAACCTTGGAACAATTTTCTCAAATACCAATAGCAAGGTATTGCTATTCTATATATATCTATATATATTCTAAATTGCCTTCTACAGGAATGTCAGTCTAAAACACGGCACCATGAAAGTGCCTACAAAGAAAATTAACAGTCAAAACCATGAGATTCAGAGTAAGGTGTTTTGTGATGTTCAGAAGAAAACTCCTGTGTTTCAATTTTTGCCATTTACCTCTTTTTCTATCCATGTGAACCACTTAAAAGAGCATGGCTCTGTCCTTTTGGCATCCTGACTTCAGGTGATGTTTATATATATTCAGAATATTTCCAACACCTCTTTTCCAGGCTGAATCCCAACACTCTCAAAATTTTATCATAGAAGAAATGCTCCATTCTTTTAACCATCATCATGCCCCTTTCTTGTACTGTCTCCAGTAAGTCTGTGTTTCTCTTATGTTCAACTTGGTGTCCATCAGAGCCCTAATTCTCTTTCTGCAGAGTTTTTTTCCACACAGGAGGTCTTCAGCATATACTAGCCCCTGGAGCTGTTATGCCTTATGTGTAGGACTTTGTGCTTCTCCTTGCTGATCTTCATGAAGTTCCTGCAACCCATTTCTCCAGGCTTTCAGCATTCATCTGGATGGCAACACAACCCTCTCGTGTATCAGCAAATCCTTTCAATTCTGTGTCATCAGAAAGTTAGCTGAGGGTACCATTTCATCCAGATCACCAATGAAGACATTAAATAAGATCAGACCCGTAGAATACACCATTATTTGTCTGCTACAGTACTCAGACTAATGTTTTTAGAAAATAAATAAAATACAATAAAATACAATACAATAAACAGACCACAACAAATTCTCATCAAAGACAATTCATCCAGTGAAGTTACTTTCCATGTCTAACAGTACGTTCATCCTACAGTGAGAAGTAACCTTTGGTTATGACACTATAACATGATTACTAAATTAAAATAACTTCCTTAGGTAATTTTTCAACAAGCATATAGTAAGATGTTTGCAATAGTCATGTAACAGTGATGTGGCTTTACAATAGCGCTTCATTTACACAGTCATACTTAGTTTTGCATACACAGCCATGTCAACCAATAACAGACACCAGAGACACCACTAATACACTAGTTATTAAAAATGTGAAGAGTTAATCTGAATCTCATTAGGAAGTTTGCTGATTCTTTTAAACTACATATTAACTGTAATGCAGTTTATGACTATAGTGCCTCTCTTTTTGCATTAGAACAAGTAAAAATTTTTCACATTTTTAAAAGGTGTTATTACAGTTTTGCCAATTCCCTTTCCTCTCACTTTTCCTAAATGTCTTATTTTTTTTGTTCCCTAAAGCAAGATAGAAAAAAATTATATATCACCTAGTCTAGAGGGAAATAAATAAATAAAACATCTTAGAAAACTATAATTCTAACAGTAAAATATGAGATACAAGTTAAATAAGTGTGTATTATAATCGTATCCACACTTCATAAATTATATTGCCTTTTTCATCAGCATAATTCATTAATATACATATGCATATAAGGCTGGATAACTCAAATAAAATCTGTAAGAGTGTATTAAAGGAGAAAACATCTACAACCATAAAGATTATCTGAATAAGGTACTTTTCAGTGCCATAGGCAATAAGAAAAGCAGAAGGGAGTACAGAATAATAACATACTGACATTCAAACCTGACCAGAAAATGACAAGGACAGCACTAAGGAGAACAAAATCCTGTCGGCCTCACTAATTAACAAGAGTATGTAGAATGTGGGAATGCTTAACCGAGTATCTTATCAATAATTAAATTAGGGAAAAGGGAGTTTTGATGCCAGTCAGTAGAGACAAGAGTTGTGGGCACCCTGTCCAGTGGTGTCAGTTTCTGGAACAAGTGGGTTTTCATTGTCAGTTTTTGAAGTGAGTGGAGGTCTTCTATGTATAGGCTGAACCAGAAGGGGTGTGTGTCCCAAATCCAGCTGCCAGTGGATAGGATAAGGTGAGTGAAAACTCTGTGGTGGCAGCTGGAGCAGGGCCACAGATCACAACCTGAGTGCCTGGCGTCAGCTACTGGGGCAGTGTTTGTTTCTGTCCCAGATCAGGTGTGTGTGGGGTGTGTGTGTGCATTTGCTGGCAAAGCTCTTGCTGAATGATGTCTTGGCAGGGATATCAGGCAGATAGAAGTCCTGTACTATTACCTGGGGGGACCAATGGGTTTCTGTAAGATGAGCATAGGAATGTCATGCATGTGCAGCAAACTGGGTCGGGCTGCAGCAGCCTGACAGAAGCAGACCTGAGTCAGTGTGCCTGGAGGATGTGGTTACTTCTAATGTGCATTGGCATGTTAGAAGTAATGGCAATGGCTCTATTAAAGCTAAAAGACTACTCTACCAGCTCAGCAGATTATTTTTGCTCTATAAAGTTAGTCACTATGTCATCTTTCCTTGAACCTGCAGTTTGCAACTCCTAGTATTTTAGTTAAATGCTTCTGCGAACTTGCACCTGTTTTCAGATAATCTGTAAAAAAAAAAAAAAAAAGTTAAGACAAGAGGGAAGTCTGAATTCATCTCCTTCATAAATTAGTCAGGTCCAAAGTACCTTCTTTCCCCAACTGTTCCATCTGTTAATATAGTTTGGCAGAGACAGAATTAAGCTCACAGTTTTGAGTTTCTTAAATTCCATCTTGAGATGCTGGACTTTTAGCTAATCAAAAAACTTTAAAGAACAACATAAAAAATACTCTAATAACTGTACCTAAATCAGTTATACAAATAGCACTGATTTGGGATGACTTATTGTCTCTCAATTTATAGTTAAAGTTATGGGGAGAAATGCTAGCAAAAAAATATACATAATAAAAAAATAAAAAAACAACACACAACAGATACAGCATTGTGAGGAGCTTGACTCATTGCTATCCAAACAGCTAAATCTGCATTTTTTGTATGTATGGACAGGACAAAGATTAGACTCACAGAGGCCCTGTAGATAAGAGCAAAATTGTTCTTCCCTCCACTTGCAACTATTAGCAATCCAACTGCTAATTTTACGTAGTGTTTATGTCCTTATTGCTTATCTTTAAAAGAGCAGCCCTTGTTCTTCCTAAGGAGGATGGAGAAAATGGATCTGTTTATTTTGATTTTTTTCACAGTACTGAAAACAAACAAACAACAACACATAGTCATTATCAGATATTGTTCACAAATATAGGTATATATCTATAGGTCAGTTTTTTCTGCCAAGTGTCATATGCGTTAACACAACAAAGAAGACTTCAGTTACAACTATTTTTTGGATTCTAAGTTCTGACAAGAAATGTATAAAACCTTATCTTGGTTTAATGATACATGTAATGCAGATTATTTCCTCCAGTTGTTATCATGGACAATGTCTACATAAAGTCATCTTTAAATAAAGAAAAGACAAGCAAGGTGTTTCAGCCCCATACTGCTTACCTATTGTTTCACTACCTTTGATGGGTCAACTCCAGAATGTTGACCCCAAGAAAATTCTTATACTGAGGGAGCAGTATGCGTGTCAGCTGATCCATGTTGCTTGACCATGGTGTTCTATTATTAAGTAACACAATGCAGCTTGGCAGGCAATGTCTATACTAATCAAAGGAATGGTCTAGTTTCTGTTCTCTGGCTCTGAGGGCATTATATGGCATGTGTTGAACTCTAAATCACCCATTTAAAATAGACAGCCTCACCCATACTGCCAACTGGAAATATATTGCTATGTCTTATAGCCATGCCCAATATTGAGAAACACTTTTGTCAGATGTGCCAGAAAAAATAAAAAAAAAAAGGAAGAAAGAAAAACAGCTCAAAAAGAGACGTGCATAGCTAATTTAGTTTACTACTAAGGCTGATATACCTTGTGCTCTGAAAAGTTCAGAGGCTCATTACAGACAAGAACATTTTTTGTGAGGGATTTCGTTCCAGAAATGCTTCTAGATGACCCAATAGCTTGGGTCAAGAAGGCAAAGTAGGATGCTACTTATAATGTACATCTCATTAGACATATTCTGGTTTTCACTAGAACTGTAGAACTCCTAGGCTCATGTGAACTTCTGAATTTCTTCTGGTTCATATGCATCTTTGTAAAGTAAACATATGTATGTATATCACAATATTATATGAAATCTTGAAGTTTGATATCAAAGTTTTACCTTGTGCAATCCTTCATCTGATTGTTATTTAAAAATAACTGTTCCTTCTAAATCTACACAAAGTTTAGAGCAGATGGCAAGATTGCCCATCTTGCTATTAAGATGTTAGCTATTACAAGATGAGGAGGGAAAGAATGCAGATTCAGAAAAATAAGTTGGTTTCATCATTCAGAAATGTAAATCATGGAGCTGTAATATCCTATCTAAAACTTCTTAATGATCAGTTACTAAAATAGCTAAACCAAGAATGTCAGTCTTACAGCTGCAACTTCTTAAAACTGTTTAGAACTAAACACCATGCTCCAAATTTTTAATCTAATCTGTTCATCTTACCTATCATCCATTTCTCCTTGTGAAGCAACATTTGATCCTTGATCAAGGTTCTGTATGCATACCAGTAATTTACCCTTCTGCCTTGTTAACCCAAAAGCTAGTTTAAATTTCTAAGCTAGGTTAAGTTTCTAAGAGTTATTTTTTAAAATAAAGCAACAACAACAAAATGAACATATGTAGACAAAGAGGTTTTGAACACATCATCTCATTTCCACCTGAAAGCATAGTGAGCACACTCATAACATTTGATCATCCAAGAATAAGTTAAATGTATTATTCATTGACAAATGGCTTTTTCCCACTATCATACTGAACAAAAAATGGAAACTTTAACCTTGAGTTACTGAAAAAGTAGTAATCCTCTTCACAAATCATTGTTAGATTTTCTTCCTGAAAAGTCTTGTCTTCAAAATAAGGAATATACAACATTGTAGTGCTTCACTATCAATCCTAGTCAACAGTACAGCAGGAAGGTTAAGTAAGCTGTTAAAAAGATTATCTCCAGCCTTCCAGTATTTCTCATTTGCTTCATCTAATGGGTCAATTTTTGCCTGATGTCAATTGTGATTTTCACAGATCCTTCCCTGGTAGGCCACCTCCTGTATCAGCATCTAAAACATTTCTCCTTTGGGAAACAGACTGCATTTGGAAAGGGTCTCTGCACCTCAGCCACTGAATGGAATAGTACTCTTTTTAGCAGTGTCTCTGAGTATGGATTGTTTCTTCTAGCCTGAGGAAAGTCTACGTGAAGCTGACTCATTGATCACAGTGTATGACAGTTCTCTCACTATAGTTCCAAACATGAATATATGTAGTCTTCTCTGAAGTGTTAAAATTTACTGTGGTTTCTCTAAAAAATAGTTTGGAACTGTCATGCAAGAAATGTTAAATCCAGCTGACTACCCCTGAATATAATCTGACAGGTAACCTCTTTTTTAGGCAGTCCTTGGGGAAAAGATCTGCTGCTTCATAAGCAGTGCCAGCAAAGAGCTTCCTAGTCAAGGGCAAAAGAAGCAATGTGCATCCAAATAAATTCTCCATTGTTTCACCTAGAGAATATTACCTAAAAACGATAATAGGATAAGAAATATTTATTTACTCAGCATTTAACTGTATCTGGTGATTATATATACACTTGTTTCAAGAATTATTGATTTCATATATTCACATGCATGCTTTATTTAATGCTACAGTTTTGTAAATTTGTTTTCAATTACAAATCTTCCAACTACTTGTTTCCAAGGTGAATCTTTGTAGTTCTTTTTTGTTCATGAAATACATTCAAAAAGGGTACTTGAAAACATCATTAGTTGCAACTCATCTTTAATCCTTTCATCCCTCGGATCTTATTTAAACTTCAAAGTCTTGACCCATTCAAACTATTTAAATGAGTGCTCTGAACTTGAACAAGATACATGACAACCAATAAAGCTGCTCATAATGCAAGCTCTCTTCATTGTGATATTTCCTAGTTAAAAATGACAGAGAAAACCTATTATATCTAAGAAAAAAAAGATTAATTTTATGAAAGAACAAGATGGACCTTAAAACGTAGTGGGAGAATTTCATTTTTATTTCAGCCTAATAAACAACTGTTCAGTGTTTGATTGTATTTGATGTTGTGATTTTTCAGAGTATATGAATTCACATTCTCTTTACAACGGCCAAATTCATACAAAAATAATGAAGAGTGATGTGGCTCATCATACCTGCATGCAATGCATATACACCTTTTCAAATAAAGAGAAGACAAAAACTCATCAGCACTTAGTCTCCCTCTGCTGCATATCTTATTTCTCTTACCTTTCAAAGTTAATGTTTTTCTTTTCATTTCCGTGCTCATCTTTCTTCTAGTTTCTTCCCCTTATAATCAGTGAAACAGAAATGTGGTATGATAGTGTTTAAAAATAAAAAAATAATAATAAAAAATAAACAAATAAAAAAACATACAGTTTTGTGATTAATTGAGAACTTCTGGCATTACTGTGAGATGATAAATTTATTTTCATTGTCTTTTTAATCTTTTTAATCTTATTTGCAACCAAGAAAAGCTTGAAAAGTGGAAAGGAAGATATCTCAACAGCTAGATACAGATTGGAAAAAAAATAGACAAGCTACCATCAGAAGGCCCTAGGCTGGGATTTGTGCTGCAATAGCCCTGAGCTAATTCCTAATGACCATCATTACCAACCCAGCTCTCAGTGATTCTCGAAGAGAAAGGTAATCCTCCCTTTTTGTGTGGCCTCCATAAAGAATTACCAGTATAGACACTCTTGGGGAGTGAGAAGGCTGCTTTGAAGACTTCGCTATTTCCTTTCTTCCTTCAAGCAGTATTAAGGGCTCTGGGAAGGAATGCACTGTATGATACAGATAGTAAATTGTTTATTTGTTATCATTGCTTATTGTCTTGTTGAAATTGTGAGAACTTGGTATGCTGAACAGGTGAGTTCCAATGGAGTGAGTATGCTGCAGCCTTTGAAAAGGTATTTTAAACTCTGCTTTCTCCATTGTAATGCTGAATATCTAATGTCCTTGAAATTAATGTAATAGCAACTTATACAATAAAAAATCAAGATATATAAAAGTGTAGATGTATGTTTTATGTAATTTTATACCTAAAAACAGATATGCAACCACTCTCTCTTTTTTTAAAGGAAATCTAAGTAGCTTTCATTGATGCTGTTGGTCACTATGGATCAAACTGTAGTCATTTTCTTGACAAAGGAGTAAGAAAAAATGACAAAAGTAGAATTAGCCAGCCCAGCTTTATCAGAGTGCAGTTCCTGATTGTATCACATAGCTACTTCCCATCTTCTATACGCTTTCATTTATTTCATGATGACTTCATTTAGAAGCTCCTCTGAAAATCTGCAAGCTACTTAGGTCACTCTAACATGCTCATATTTTTCTCTAACTCTTTTGTTTTGTTCTGTCTTGTTTAATTACAATTGATGTAGTAGCTTGTAATATTTTCTAAATGCACTACTAACTTATTAAGCATCAGTGCTGTCTACACTGTATTTTCATTTATTAAAACGAATGTGTAAATGTAGTTTAGTGTTATCTGAGGTGTTTAGTATGAGTTAGTTATACAGATTCCTTCACTAAGATGAGAAGAAGCACTGTCAGCCGGCTAACAAGAGGAATATAAATCTATTCTCATATTCCTTTTCATACTTACTATGGCTCTGGAATCAATAAAAGTCCTCATCATTGGCATATAACCGTGCATGTAGTTTCATACATTCTAGCTCCAAAACTGTCAGGTTCATTCCATCAGTTCAATGGAATTGCTGTCACTACCTTTGCTAAGAATTTAGTTAATTCCTCATTTTGTACTAATTCTTAGATATGAGGCCTCTTTCTATGCAAAATATGTTTCAGCATAATTTAATAAGCCTACTAATTGAAAGCACGGGAATATAGGCTTTATTTATAAAGATTATTAAAAAAGTAGCAAGTAAGAATTAAAAATCCTGTTTTCTTTGTATGATTCACTATTTAAACAATTTAAAACATTAAACAGCCATTTCCACAACTTACATTTCTTGATACCATAGGCCTTAGACATCACTCTCATTTTTATTTTGTAATACTCTGCTGACACCTTCTGGAACTCTACTTTGTAACTTCATAGCAATGATGAAGTCAGTAAAGTACAGTGGAGTCAGTGTAGAAAAAACATTCTGGTATTATCACATGCTATAACATGGATGTTATTTACCTTTTGTAATACTAATTTCAGTTTTCACTGATTTTAAAGTATCAGAATGGTAGAACAATTGAAGAAAAAAAACAAAAACAAGCTTTAAACAAAGAAAGAAAGGAAGTTTTTTGATCGAGAGGATCAAATTCCAGGAAAATGTATGTAGTTCTGACGTCACCAATATTTTATGCTATTTATAAAGACCTAGATACTGGGCTGAAAGTTTTAAGGAAAAATCTCAAAATATCATTGCAATACCTTTCTTGTCTTCTACATGTGATCTGTAAGTTTTATTCCCCATCAGCACACGCATCTAAATGTGCAAGCACTTTATGTTTCAACACTTGAGTGTGAATATGATCTAGTTACCCATGAGCTCTGCAGGAGGCTGGTAAGTACCACACAAGATTTATGGGAAATTTCCATCCTTCTGGAGGTGCAGCAGGAAGCCTTATATCGAACTCCTCAAATGTCAACAAATACTTATATTTAGAATCTAAATCCCCCTGTTGTTGTATTCAAAGACATTTCACAGAAAACTAGTTTACTTTTTTAGTCATTAATCCTTAATAATTAAAATAATGATGCTTCCTTTTTAAAAATATTATAAATATTCCAATAGTAAAGAGAACATGAATTACAATTACAAAGTATACAATAACAATTAAAAATTCTTTTTAACATTTATTTACTGTTGGCAATGTTTTATTTTGTATTCTATGCTAAATGTGTCTCCTCATTAGCACTGTTAAAAAACTGTGACAGACAGATTTCCAGTTAAAAAACCCAATCATATAACGAAATAAAAAAAGTCATTGAGTGGAATTCAAATAAAATGCACATCAAGTAATCAAATCTTTACTATGATCTTTTGTAATGAAGATGCATATTTAATGATAATTACACTGTATTCAGTTAGCTATACAACAAATAATGTACCTGCATATCAAAAAAGGACCATAGAGACTTTGGGGCTGAATTAAAAGTTATCCAGGTTGTTTTCTCCTCAATACTGCCTATCAAAAGAAAGAGCTGGCAGAAGCAGTCTTGTCATACAGACCAGCATCTGGCTGCATAGCTGGTGTTGTCAGCAGGGTTTTGGCTTCCATAATCATGAGTTGCTTTTCAAAGACTGTGGGCTACTGTGGAGAGATGGGGCTCATTTATCAAAGAGCGGCAATGATATTTTTGCTACTAGGCTAACTAACTCTTTGAAGTGGCTTTCACTTAGATTTTTTGTGAGCAATGTCCAGAAGCTTGGAGACAAGCTATGACCCGTGTGACAAGGTGAATGTGAAATGGGAATAGATCCCATACTTTTTTTCAAAAACAAGGGATGTATGACAGAACATCACAAGTCGCCATATGCAAAAGTTTTTATTCTGGGAAACAAACAAGAAGAAACTGAACTCCATATGTAGTTGTAGAACTGCTCTGTCATTGAAAACATAGAAGATTGGTAGGATGGTTGATCTAATTGGATTTCTGCAATAGAGGGATGCAGATTATTTAAGAAAGAACTGTCAGGGGGTTGATAAGTCCTTGGAAAAAATCAATTTGAGCATCTGGAGATTAGATATAAGTAAGAGGATAGATATTGATCAGATAGATTCACAGATGGAAACTACACATAAGAGAGAAGTGATATATTTACTGAATAGAATATAGTGAGTAAGAAGAAACTTAAGCATAAAGAAGACAAGAATTTAACAAGATTAATGATGTCAAAGTACACGTGATTATTTACTGCATAGAGAAGAGGATTCAGCGTACTAATTCAGAAGACTTCTGTTGAGTCACATGGTTCAGAGTGTACCCATTTTATTTTTTAAACTGCTCAATCCAGTCCTAGTCTGGTCAACAGTTTATAACCAAGGGCATGATCAATCTAAGATATAATCTTAACAAAACTAAGAATGTTTAACAAACTATTAGTCACTTACCAAGATTCTGTATCTCCAAGGAGTCTCTTGACATCAAGGTATAAGGAATCTCTGTTCAGGCATAATCTCAAGAAGTGTGCCTACTCAAGAAGAGACCCTGTCATGAAACTATCTGCCATGCAAGAAAGCTCAAAGGACTATTGGGCTGTTCACTATTTAGGGTCAGATGGTCATCTTGTAGTTAGAAGCCCAGAAGGCCAATGGTATCCCAAGCCAAAACAAAAGAGAAGTGGCCAGGAGGGAGAAGGAGGTGATTGTCTCCCTCTACTCTGTCCTTTAAAGATTCTACATGGAGTATTGTGTCCAATTCTGAGGTCCCTAGAGCAAGAAGGATGTGAAAGAGGAGGGCCACAAAGATGACCAAAGGTCACATCTATGAAAAAAGGCCGAGGGAATTGGTCTTGTTTAGTTTGGAGAGGAGAAGGCTCCAGGAAGACCTCATTGCTGTCTTCTGGGTCTTACAAAGAGCTTATAATCAGAGAGAGGACAGAGTTTTTACATGATCTAATACTGCTAGGACAAAGAGGAATGGCTTTAATCTAAAAAAGGGGAGATTTAGGTTAGATATTAGGAGAAAATTGTTTACTCAGAATTTGGTGAGGCACTGTAACAGGTTACCCAGACGAATTGTGGATGTCCCATTGTTGTAGGCATTCAAGACCAGGTTAGTTGAGGCCCTGAGTAGCCTGGGATAGTGGCTGGCAACATGGCAGGGTGGAATTAGATGATATTTAATGTCACTTCCAACCAAAGACAGTCAGTGATACTATGATAGTCATAGTTTTTGGTGGATGCTTACTTGGTCTTCAACTGTTTAACCAGGTGTTCTTTCAGCCCCTTGTTTGAGATAGGTATGTGGTCATTACTTGTTACAGCTAGGCAGTATAATGAGTACTGCATTCATTGTCTGCCTGAGCCTTGTTTGCAATGGCCAGGAAGAAGTTGCATGGGGAAGGGTAGAAGGGAGAAGACACCCTGTCAAAAGTTGTCTGACATTTAGAGGGCTTGAGAAGTTAAACTATGCATAAGATTTGAATCAAGTAATCTCCAGAAGTCCCCTCCTACCTAAATTCCTGACACAATTGTGTTATGCAATTATATGGGAGAAAATTATTATTGCTAGAAAAAGAATACAGTGGTGGAGTCTGGGAATACCCGTCAATGGAAAATGATTCCATGAATGGTGAAGGATTACTTAGTATGAGTAATTACCTCTATTGGATTCATGGTCCTTGTGGAAGAAATGGTGTGCAATGCTGTTAAGTCTGTTAAGTACTGAATGATCTCATAGGTCTTTTCCAACTTTAGTGGTTCTATGATTCTATGGTTCTAAGATCTAAAAATTAGTTCAGAGGAAACTGAAGGTTTACAATAGGAATTACTGGAAGCCAAGCAATACCATCCTTTTTTTTTTTTTCCTATTTTTTATTTTTATTTTTTATTTTTTTAACAATCATATAACTAGTATCTACAGAATTCTGTTGTTTATCAATTTGATAGTTGCAAAGGGGGTTTTATGCTTAATTTTATAAAACTGACATGACAAACTGATTACAAGCTGAACTCCAATAGTTTTCAATCAAGATCTTTTCTAGTTTTCAGTTATTTAGCTGTTATATAAAGATGTTATTTAAACCATATGATAGCATAGATATATTTATCTTTTGCTGTTGCAGTGACTATATATTTTGAAGAATATCACTTTGTCTCTGAGTGAAGTTTTGTTTGTGACTGACTAATTATTTTGACAGAACATATTGAAAAAATTTTATATAATACCAATTTAACAGTTTCTCAAAGTATATATGAGTCTGCCCTGAAAGAAATGCCTCCTATTTTATTATACTTATTCACAAAATAAAAGGTGGATGTTGGTTATATGGCAGTAGAAATTGAGCATTCCCACAAATAGTTACATTTTTTGCTGTGCAATAGATGGCAGTAGAGGGGCAGTCTGACAAAATGGCATCTGACATGAAATTGCATATGAAACAAATGTGTGTCACTGAATTCTCCCATGCAAAATAAATAAATAAATAAATAAATAAAAAGCATCCATTGACATTCACTGACCCTTACTGAGAGTTTATGGAAACCAAACAGTGAATATTAACACAGTGAGATGCTAGGTGGTGTGTTTCAGCTTCAGCAACAGTGATGCAAGACAAGTCACATTTTGAATATCCGTGAAAATTTATAGGAGCACAGAATGCAGTTTCTTGTTCATTGCTAGTGAAAATGCATACCTAATGGTGGTGTCTATGTTTACAAGTAGTGTTTTGTAAGTAAAAATTTACTCTATCAACTAGTATTATATTTTTTCTGTATATCTTTTGTATTTTCTGTGGAAATAAATATGAAGCATTACTTTTGGATATAAAATCACTATACAGAGAATGAAATTTATACGTATCCCTTATTTTCAATTACAACCCCAATCATTCCCTGTTAATAATGATTGCCAGTCAACCAAGCATACATACAGTACAAATATTGTTCTACATATTTTATATG
This sequence comes from Callipepla californica brunnescens, assembly GCA_023055505.1. NCBI lineage: Eukaryota > Metazoa > Chordata > Aves > Galliformes > Odontophoridae > Callipepla > Callipepla californica. The sequence goes on from JALIRH010000038.1 coordinate 2,413,223, forward strand.
TATATGTATATGTGGCAAAGTCTGAATCAAAGTGTAACACTGACAATGAGCTGTTTTATTTCATGGTGGTCACCAGCTGTCTTGCTACTGCTGATATCCTTATTTCAAACATTAGGCTAAATCTGTCCAGATTAGATTGTTCTGAAGTGTCCCACTGAAAGAAAAGGCAGACATCCCTGCTTTCCCTGGATGTGGGAAAAGAAAACAAAGTCCTTTCCCACATTTTGGGAAACGTAAATGTTCTGCAGAGAGGGCAAAGGAAACAGAAACAAACAAAATAATCAGTGTCTACCCAAGTAAGTAGTATGTAAAATAGATCTCACGTGTCCCAAGTCCTGATATTAGTTTATTGTTAAAACTTCCTCAACGATGATTTGGGCTCTCAGCCTCCCAGAAAGTACCCAAGAATGGCCTAAGGGCCAGTGTGTGCCTGTTGCCTGTCATAGTAGACTGTTAGATGTAAAATATTCTTCTTTCAATAGAGGGGTTTACAGGGATTTTTGATCCAAACTTATTTACTACAAACAAAGATAAAACTCACTCTCACCACTAATCTGAGCAGGGTGAAAGAGGAACCAAACCTCAACAAAATGTAAAACTGCCAATAACTATACATGTAAATAATGAAAAATCAGTATTTTCTAGATACTCATTTTGTTTGGGTTTTCTTTCTCTCATTTCCCTTTCCCCCTCCCTCCCTCCCTTTTACTTTCTCAGATAAGATGTGATGTATCCTAACTTCAGTATACCGATCATATTCTAAGGAGAGCTAACTTGTTGGCTTAGCAATTGTTCATGTCCCACTTTTTTTTTTTTTTTTGCCTTGTAAAGGTACAAATGCCTTGAAACTTTCTGTTCTCAGGTCCACAAATATCACTATGAATTGATTATCTCTCTCCATTAGATGCAGAACAATATTTTCTTTCCATGAGGACATTTTGTTAATAATACATTATGAAAACACTAAGCAAGCTAACAACAACAACAACGATATATATATATATGTATATATATATATATACATACTTTTTTTGTTTGTTTTTGTTTTAAAGCTGCAGAACCTTCAAAGCAATATAAAAGTCTATTGGTTCCTTTCCCAAAATAACACAAAAAGAGAATTTGAATTTATTCCACTTCTGAGGCAATAGATCATCTAATATACAATGTTAGCTATAATAATCAGTAAAACAAACAAACAACTACAATAAAACAGGTCTTAGAAAAAGAGTATTTCTTTTCTGAAACTGTTGGCAGAGTTCATTGTTCACAGTATGACCCAAATGCATCTCTAAGCCAAATTTAAGAAGTAAGATTTTCTTAATGAGTGAAGCTGAAAATATGCAATTAAGTAGTTGCACCACTTGATGGAGCCATTACCAAGTTGCCAGCTAAACCATTCCTTCTGAAAATTAATGAGCCCAGCTGTAGCTGTCAAGAGAGGACTGAATCTACTCAGTTTTCTACAAATTCAATAACTAGTGAGCTTGGCCTACTTAACCGAGGGTTACATCAACCTGCCAACCTTGGAATAAATCTTTATGCTATTATGATAAACTAAAATTTACTTTGCTATGTGAGAATTCTCTGAGAACAGACACTCACTGTTGATTTTCATTTTTTTCTCACCAATAACCATATTTTGCTTATAATTAGTAATGTTTTGTGTTTAGATATTTAACAGAGCTGGAAGGCTATCAACTGCTTGCCTTCTTTACTATTTTGCTCTTTTTATTTGTTCTTTCTAGAGAGGGAATCAAAAGAAATCTTCATTCTAAAATCAAAACAACTTTTTGAGGAGCTCCAGCAACAGTCTAGGGAAATAGTATTACCTATAAATGGTCCTGTCAAAATTTGTATTTTTACAAGCCATTTTTTTCCCTTCAGACGTGAATATCTCACATTTAAATTTGGAGTGTAAGCATGGGGCTCCATGCATTTATGAAAGAAGGCATGCTCAGAACATCAGAACCAGGAATAGACATTTGATTAATGTTACCTTCATACCAATAAATTACTGGCAGTAATTTTCCAGCTTCATGGAAGGTGACCTAATGTATACAAAGAGTATGAGTAATTCAAAAATAATAGGATTTTTTTTTTTTTTTTTTTTTTTTTTTTTTTTGTCATTAGCTGCAGGTTCTTCATACTCAAAATTAACATGGAAAACACTGAAGGACTCATTTCAACTTGTTGTATGCTTATAAAACCAATTTTCCACCTTCTCTGCTGTAAAGGAATTGCTGATTAAAAGTGTTTCCTATTTTCACTTGAAATTTAGTGCAACACTGTCCAAGGCTAATGTTAACTGACATCTTAGACCATGCATGGTGTTTCTGAACAAAATCACAATGTATTCATATTTCTTTTCTCATTCGGGGATAAGAAATGGGGTAGTGGTATGCTTTCCACTTCCAAAAAGTAAGTGCTTCGAAGAATGGTGATGGAGGGAAGGAATTCAACAGAGCAGAATGATTGCCACATACACATCATAATTTCTCTGCTCAGAGGAAAACACAAGCATGAATAGAAAAACTTTATATTTAAAAGACCACATAGATAAAATAAAAACACTGATTTCAAGACTGGATGGCTTCCTTGTGTGGTATAGAAGTATAAGCTGAATTGATCAGTGATTTACACCAAAATAATCTAACAACTCTATATGTCAGATTGATGGATGAACTATATGCAGCCTTTTTTATAAAGTTTTGTCATGGTTTTAATATTTCTTTTTCCATTTATTCATGGTTTTGTAGCACTTTCTGAGGAACATTTTATATGGTTTTAAAAGACTGTGGACAACTACTTTCACATCCTTTAATATTAATGAGAATGGTATATGTTCAGTAATTTGATAATTCAATATTCCTATTTCAGCTTATGGATTGGAATCTGCTTTGAAAACCCTGGCCAGGAACCTCATTGCATGAGGCTGCCAAATTTTGATCCCTAATGCTGTTAAATATAACTACAGTAGTGTTTTCTTCCATATGGTACATTTCTTGAGCAAAGATATGCACTATGAAATATACATTATCTTTACCTTAAAAGAAAATCGTTTGGACCTTCAAACTCCACTTATCCGTCCTGACATAATAGCAATGCCAGTGCTATTCAAGACCAGGTTGGGTAAGACCCTGGGCATCCTGATCTATTGGTTTGCAATCCCACCCAAAGCAGTGGGATTGGAGCTCAAGGATCTTTTAATGTTCTTTGCTACCTAAGCCGTTCTATGATTTTATGATTCTACGATTCTACAATTCTATGATTCTGTGTATTCTTTCATACTCTCAGGAATCTAAATCAGTGTGCACTGTGACTTATTCTACAGGCCCGGAGACAACACATAGATTTTTTAATGGTTTACAGGGCTTACAACAGAAACTGACATATTGTTATGTACTTAATAAATTCATATATTCCATCATAATTGTAAGACATCTTGTATTTTTCCTTTGTTTTCTCTCCAGTTTTGAATATTTCCTCTTCATCTCTTCATCTGACTTCTCCCCTGGAACAGATGCAATTCATATAGCTGACATTTTTTATTAGAGTTTTCATCCTACCCAGTTTTTAGACCACTTCTTTAGCTGATAGTCCTAGCCTCAGGATAACAGTCTATGAAGATGTAACTTCCTAGTAGGCTCTCTGGATAGACTGTTTTCCTTGATTTTAACACATTCTTTACCCAAGGCATTTGTTTTCTAACAAAATATATCAAAGTCCCACCAGGCTGCCTTATGACTCATGTGGCTGCACTGTTAAATCAAGGCATAATCTCACTCCTAAAAATACAAAATGCTCAGAACCAAACAAAATATCTATAGTGTTCATGCACAGATTCAGTATGTCATTGCAGAATATAACTGCAAAATGTTAGAGGAAAACTTCCTCTAAAGGAAGAAGAAGCAGAAAGGGAAGTAAAGGCTTTGACTGTGAGATTTTTTTCTCTTATTAGAATGAATGAGAGCTGACAGCATACGATCCATCACAAGAGTAGATGTGATGACAAGATTGTCCAAGAGGCATAATTGAAGAGTTGAAATCATCATACGTCCATTCACACCCTCCAAATTGTAGACATGATCAATTTAGATATACATGATGAAAAGAAATAAAATGTTATTTGCAGCAATCAGTGACAAGTGAGAAAAAGAGAAAATGAAATTCTTCTTTCTTTGTAAGAGGAATGATTTGGCTAATGACCTTTCCAGATTTATCAGGACAGGATGTTAATTACACATAACATCAGAAAAGTTCTCTCTTCCATCTTGGAAGTATGTTCTTCATTAATCATAAAAGAGCTAGGGAAAAACTAATTTCCTTGCAAGTATATGATTCAATAGGATTTTTAATAGTCCCATACATGGCTCTGATATCATTAAGCAGACTTCTGTCAGATATGGCTAGCAGAGAATGTAGAATCTACGTCCAGTTTCTGTCTCATCTTCAATCTGTATCTGTGATAGAAAGACAAAAATTATTGATGTAAAGAAAATAAAAATACAACACATGTCCAACATTAGCTCTGACATTCCTCTTGTGACTTTTTTTTAATGCCAAACCCAAGCTGTTTCATCCTTTTTATGGTACCATACTGATTGCAATTACCTTGGCAGGAAAACTGGTTACTTTTGGCAACTACTCTTTTGTCTATGTTCCAAGCTCACTTGACATCAAAATGGTTCTGTTTAGGGTCAATTCTGCTCTACCCACAGCTATAGACTTTACATTTGTCTTTGGGGACAGATTGAGTGGGTCTGGAAGAAACAAAAGTACACAGTTCCTGGGTGGTTTACCATTGTAATTTTTTTCTAATTCAGGCAGATCAACTGAATTTATTTGGGATGCAAATAATGCAGGAGGGGATACTCTTTGTTGCAACAAAAATCAGTAGCAGAGGGACAGGGAAATCTGGGCTGTGGAACACATTTTTGTGTGCCTGCAATAGCGTAATCAGTCAGCAAAGTCTCTCAGGTGCGACTCTGCACTATTTCTTTACTCATTCTGCATGATCCCACTTTTATAGCTTTGTCACACTTGCAGAGTACCCTACACTGCAACACATAAATTCCTCTGAGCATTTTCAAGCTACAGGAAGTATCGGTATCCACAATCTCCCTTGAACAGAGTTCAAAACCCAGAACATAAACATGCTGTCATATTTTCTTTGTAACGAAATGTACTGCACTGTACTCAAGCTATGCTAAATAAATGCAAATGCTTACATCTTCCAGCATAGACTCCCATGGCAGACTTTATCCAAAGAGAAGTAGAATGTATCAAACCTCCTTTCTCATAGGAAAGTCTGGGCAGTCAGCAGTTTCTAACCAGCACCAGGTTTCATTAGCTACTTTTTCCTGCTTCTGGAAAGCTAGCTGGATCAACATGTGCAGCATTTACTTTTATGCATACGAGTTTAATGGAACAGTGAATCCTGAGTGAATAAGAGTGAATGTATGCTCTAGGACTCTTCAACTGAAGATAATTTTATCATAGAATCATAGAATCACAAAGGTTGGAAAAGACCTTCAAGATCATCCAGTCCAATCATACAACTATCACCAATAGTTCCCTCTAAACCATATCCCTCAACACAGTGTCTAAATGTTCTTTAAATACCACCAGGGTTGGTGACTCCACCACCTCCCTGGGCAGACTGTTCCAGCACCTGACCACTCTCTGAGAAAAACACTCCCCATAAGAATGAGGGATGCTCAGAGATTGTAATTGTTAATACATTTTGGAGAAATTCAAGAAAGAGGATAAAGTGCATGTTCTGCTTTAAGACCCTGGGAGATTCAAGGCTCTGTCAGAACTATGAATGCTACTAGCAATTTCTACAAGTTCCGAAAATATGATGATTTTCAGTGAAAATCTTGCATGATATATTTGCAGTTGCAGTTGGCATGCATTTGGCAATCATCTCCTGAAATTCTGGTTTTATTTCTCTGACAGAAAAATGTAAGTCTTATATTGTTAATTAACTGATGCCATCTAATTTTGCCTCTTATAATTATTAGAAGAGTCTGAGAAACAAGTGCTAATTACTTACTTGAATTTTACCATAGAAATATAAATAAGGTAATTGATGCTCTTTGATCATAACTTGGCTTAATCCTTATCTGTTTACAAAATAGACTAATTTGTTTTCCTAGTCGAACAACTTTCACTCCTTATGAAATAGTTACAGTGAATTAAATTAAACACTTGAAATGTTGTCTTTGAATGCTGCAAATGACCTAACAAATTAGACAGACCTCAAGTCTGAACTGATTTACTTTATAAATCACAGAACAAATGTACTTGAGTTTCCAAGTTGAAAGTTATATTCTTTCTTCTTATGTTTGCTTGTTTGCTTCCTAGTGCATATGTCTTCTCTTTTTTTTTAGGTCCCTTTCCTTCTACTGATTTTAGTCTTTACAAGACAACTACTGTAATGAGAACCTATTCAACAAACTTGATTATGATGACTACCTAGAAGAACCAGCAGTTATAACAAGGACTACACATGTTCACATAATTTTTCCAAGTAAAAAATATATACAGTTTTTTCAGTTCAGAAAGTTTCACAATAGCATTTTATAATTAAGAACCCAGAATTATGATTTGTTTCCCAGTTATTTCCATGAAAACTTAGTGTTTTAAATCAGAATACTATAAAGTACTAAAATAGCAACAATTTCAATATTGCTTATCTATGGCCACTTCTATGAGTGTGCCATGTAATTCACTCTATGTGTACAGCGAAAAAACAATTATCTGAAAAGAACTCAGATTTTTCTACCTCAGTGACTTTGGAAACTATACCTAAAAATAATGTTATCATAATGATATCAAAGAGATATAAGCCTTCAAATTCTAGGCCCTAATCCAAAAAAGTATTTAAGAATGACTGAATCATCTAGATATGACCTGATTTGAGTGGAACTAATCATACTTTAAGATTCAGTATGGTATAGGGTCAGGACCTGCTAAGGAAAATCATGAATTTTCAGTCAGCCTCTCATTATAACAGCATAGTTTGGAAGCAACTAACATTAATTGTAAAGAAACGAGCTCTCTTAATATGAGTTTCTAGAACTTCCTGTTTCTATCCCAAATCAATATTCAAAATAAAAATAAAAATAAAAGAAAGGAGGAGGAACTTATGATATTCAGCAATTTGAAAACTCATGAGTGTATTTAAGATGAAACCCCTAAATCATGTCAAACTTTTCTGGGAAGTCATGCAATATTCTTTACATTGGAAAGTGAGTAATTTTTCTTCTATCCTCTGTTCTTTTCTGAAAAAGACAGAAACAGAGAAACTTAGGGAAGATTTTCAGCAATTCACCTGACACAGAATTTTGGAGGATAGCGACAAATGTGAATCAGTGAAGAAAAATAGATGTGACTTTACAGGCTAGGATAAATAAAGTAGATTAAATCTGAAATGTATTCTACTGATGTTAAAACAAATAATATCAACACAAAAATTACTCCGCATTAAAACAAATCATTTTTTTAAGGAACAATATCTTAATAAGAATTATGATCTTAGACATTTTTGAGCCCATGACATGAATATGAAATGGCAAGAATATTTCCTTCACTTGCTCTGGGAATAAAGGAAATAATTGCTGATACAAATCCTAAACCAGAAACAGAAGAAAAGATTCCATTAAAGCAGCTTCAAAAACACCAAGAAAGAAAACAGGATCCAGCAATGGGAATGGTTATTTGCAGTTACTAAATATATAAAAATTCATGTTCCATAAGTCTCATTTATTCATTAGAGTCAATTCAAAGCCCATTACAGTCATGCTGGAAGCAGTCCTCTTTCTGCTCCTCCAATGACTTAGTATTGAATCGCTCACCAATTTAGCTCAATTTCATTCATCAGTGAGGAAAGATAATCAAGAATGTCCTGAGTTTATAACTCATTTCTTTAGAGAGCGTACCATACATTATAGAATAAAGCTTTGTTTTCTTAAAGACAAGGTATCTGAAATTTATCAGAACTCATGGTTTCAGAGAATGTAAATACCAACAAGAAGTAAAAGTAAAGGTGTAGGTATACTGATGGAAATCATGCCAAACAAAGCTGTATTTAAAACTTAAGAATATTCTCAAAATCTTCTTTAAACAATTGTTAATGATGGAAGAGTTACAAAAACTCTTTGTTCTTTATTGTAAACTGCCTCATTTAATTTTTTTTTAGTAATTTATGCATATTTCAAACAAATAGAACTTCATTTACTTTTCTTTGAGGGAAAATGAGATGTTCATACACAGTTTACAACCTACACTTTGGAATCTGCATCCTTTTTTGTTTTCTTAGAATTTTCATTGGAAATGGAAATTGTATAACTAAAATGAAGTGGTGACTATAAATATGAATAGAAAGCTGCTCTGAAGAGAAAGACTTGGGGATATTGGTGGATGAAAAACTAAATATGAGCCAGCAATGTTCATCTGAAATGGAGAAAGCCGATGGTATCCTGGGCTTCATGAAAAGAAGCATGGGGTAAGGGAGGTGACTGTACTGTAACTTTCTTTCTTAGGACTGAAAGCAATTCTGAATGTTTTTTTTCTATTTATTTTTTTTTCTGAAACTCTGTATGACTGGTAAATAAATTAAATAAATTAATGCTCAGACAAATTTCTCTGGCCCTAAAACAGCATTATAGAACATATGAACCTTTAAATGTTGCCTAAAATCTATATAAGAGTCTGATTTATTACCAGAGAAATCTGTCTCTAGATATCATGATCAGCATTCAATGTGTAGCTTGTATATCAGAAAATGTCTGCTTTCTAGCAGAAGCCAAGGAGAGCAATATCAGTAACAAGGTCCTTTGTTTTGGACTGTGCAATGGTTTTCTGAGTTCTTTTGCTTTCCTCTGCTTCAGAGAAGACAATACTTGTTACGATCCTAGGGAAAAGGGAAGAAGATATCTGAAAGAAAGGTGTGTTATCTGGAGAACAGTATAGTAAAAAGAGCACTGATTTTTCTCCTTTCTCTTCTCTCCCAACTCCCAGAGCAGTCTCCTATTTTCCATCTCTTGGATGAGTTTCATTTTGTAACTGTCATATAGGACCCTGAACTATGCAGTTGCTTTCATCCTCTTCATAGGTGTCATCTCTGAAAGGAGTATTTCAATTGAAATGTAGATGATATATCACCTAATAATTTCAGGTACTATTGTACTTTAGAAAAAAGTAACCTGATTCTGTTTTGGACATAAATAAGAAAATGAGAGAAAAGTCAATCATGTTTTGAACAATTCTTTCTTAATGAGAGAAATAGAAAAAGAAAAAAAAATGAGATCTTTCCATTATAAAATTCTAACAGAGTTTGGTTAATCAAAGCTCAGATTGGAAGATGCTTCTCATCAGTGATGTTGACCAATAGTCATTCATTAAAATTCACAAACAAACAGACAAAACATCTGAACACAAAATACGTTGTTTAAACAAATAAGAAAAATATACCAGATGTCTCAAATTTTGTTAGAAAGAAGAGTTATTACTGACATACCATTCCACAGTCAAGAAAAAATTTCCACCAAAAAAAAAAAAAAAGTGTAAAAAAATAATTAAAAAAAAATGTGTGGGGGAGGTTATGCTATCTTGGAACTAGCAAACAAGCAGAAAAAAAAAGATTTGAGTAAATGAAAATATCTGGTCAGACGCAGCAAGGAATAAATTAATAACAGATAAAACTGAGTAAACAAAGAAATTATTTTATCTGTTGTGAAAACATTCTATTTCCTCCTAGAATGTAATCTCAAATAGCTCTTTCTTGTATGCTATTAATTCTCTGGAATTAGTTACTCTTATAATACAGCGGACAAGTTAGAAGAACTGAGAAGCTCCTGATTCCTAAAGTAACAGCCATGTTGAAGTAGCTAACCCATTTAATCTATTGATATTCCAGATTTTGGGGATAAAACCTTTAGTACAATTGAATCATAAACAAATGAGTTTAGTTTTCATTACCATGACATCAGAATGAACCTATCTGAATATGAAATTCACATATCACACTCACAGAATCTGGTTGCTCTTTCAAAATTTAGTCAGAATCTACAGTTTATGAACATTGGTCATTGCCTGTTGTTGCATGTTACTAGTCTTGGTTAACTCAAATTCCAATACAATTGAAAAGGTTCTTGAAGATTTATTACATTAAATAATCACTTTACAAGTTATTGTAGCAGTTAAATTAGCAGTGAGCTAAGCACCACATAGCCATTTATTCTTTCCCCCTCAGTGGGATGGGTTGAAGAATCAGAAACAAAAAGATAAAACTTGTAGACTGAGATAAAGCTAGCTTAATATGACATTCTTCCTATTATTAATAATAAAATATAATGATATTAAAAAGATAAAAAAGATACAAAACAAGTAATGCACAGTGCCATTTTTCACCTTCCATAAACCAGTGCCCAGGCAGCCCCTGAGAACTGTCAGCCCCCATCCGTGGTCAAGTCTTCACATTTTTGTTGTTGAGCATATCACCTTATGGTCTACAATATCACCTTGGCCAGTTTGTGTCAGATGTCCTGTCTGCTCCTTCTCCCAGCTTCTTGTGCACCCCCAGCATCTTCACTGTCAGGAAAGCATGAGAAGCCAAAATGTCCCTGACTTAGGGTTAGCACCATTTAATAATAACTGAAGTATCAAACTATTATCAATATAATTTACATTTATATCCAAAACACAAGACCAAGGCAGCTACTATGGAGGAAATTATCTCTATCACAGTCTAAAGCATTAAACAGATATACAGATATAATATTTCTGGTTAATTCGTCATTGGCCTCTCCATTTGAAATGTTAATGTGCTTTGAATTATTTATTTAAAACAATGAAAAATACTCGTTTCTGAGCTTTATAGAAGAAGATATCAAGTCCAATATCACAGATGACAAAGGCAGAAATTCCAAGTTTTTTCAAATTTCATTTCATGTATTTCTTACTTAAAAAAAAAAAAAAAATATATATATATATATATATATTATTTAGGGAAACAAAATGGACACAAGGGGGAGACAAAGACCCTTGAAATAAATTATTTCCTTACTAACACTTCAAATGAACGAGTAGGAATAAATTATAAATACAGCATTTGAAGCAAGTGGGTAAAGTAACTCGAATTAAAACCCAACTATTAAAGTTCAACCATTTTAATAATTAAAAAGTTAATTATACTTTTAGTTCATATTTTGTTCTTAATGGGACATCCAAAGTTTATAAGATTCTTTTTCTTTGAAGTTCATCAATAAATCAAAACACAAAGTCTCAATTAGTTTTTCTTTTAACAATAATTAAAAGAAAAAAAAATGTCCTAATAGGCTTTTTTATTATTATTTTATGATATAGTTTCTTTTTTATTTTTATTTCACTGTATTTTTTTTCCTTTTTGAAATTCTGGATTATTTTAGGCCAACATTAATTATGGTATGTGGAAGAAAAGTGAGAGATAATCTGGACTGAATATATATATATATAATTTGCTGTTGCTGACACTAAGACACTTTGTAACTCCAAGAGTGAAGTGAGAAGGTAGTTACAGTTCCTGCCATTTTAACGTGGAATGACTAATTTTTAATTTTCTCAACAGGATTGATAAAGATTGTTCTTATTGCATGTAGAAAATATAAACCTCTCTGTGACTGCAACTACATGGCTCACATCAAACTGTATTTCATGTCCCCTAAAACTGGAGAATATTCCTTCTTTACCAGACTATACACTTGAGGCATCAGGTGACTTATATTTCTCAACACCACCTATTTCCATCTACATATGCACAACTTCATAAAACAAATGAAAGATTTCAGAAATTAGGGTCATACTTCTACCCACACTCCAGAAATTAATTTATAAGCAATAATAAGTCTTCAATTTAGCCACGTTGGCACTGAAATTAATGAAATATGTATCTGATTTGTCTTTATCTTTGCTTTAGTTTTGTAACAGTAACATTCATATCTGGATGAGCTTCAGAGGTCAGCAATGAGAACTTGATGAAGTTCTACAAGGATAAGTGCCAGGACATGCATAGAAGCCAGAGCAATTCCAAACCAGTACATATTGAGTGATGAATTGATAGGGGGCAGCCCTTGAAAAAAGGGCTAAGATGAACAATTAAATATGAGCTGGCAGCATGAACTTGCAGTCAAGAAAACCGTGTTTTGTGCTGCATCAAAGGAAACACAGCCATCAGGATTCAGGTCTCATTTTCATGAGGACTCCACTTGGAGTATTCCCATTCAACATTCAGCTCAGAAGTCCCCAAAGTAAGAAGTACGTGGATCTCTTAAAAAGTCCAAAGGAGGGCTACAAGGATGATCATAGGGCTGGAGCACCTCTCCTAGGATGGACTGAGAGAGTTGGGATTGTTCTGCCCGGAGAAGAAAAGACTCCATAGAGATCTTAAAGCAGCCTTCCAGTACTTAAAGGAAGCCTACAGGAAAGACGAGGAAAGGCATTATCAGGGAATGCAATGACAGAGAAAGAGATAATTATTATAAAGAGGATATATATATAGTCAATATAAAGAAGATAAGGAATAGTGAGACACTGGAATAGGACACTCAAAATTGTGGATGTCACCATCCTGGAAGCATTCAAGGCCAGGCTGGATGGCGTTTTGAGCAACTTGATCTGACGGAGGTGTCCACAGCCATGGCAAAGGTCTAGAAGTTCTTTAAAATCCCTTCTGACCATAAACACTTTGGACTTCTATAGTTATAAAAAAACCTTCTGAGGTTCATACTGAGGACCTGCTGCTCCAAATAACAGTTTGCAACTCGAGTCTCACCATCATTATGCTTAAAAGAGAGGAAGTAAACACTGGAAATACTTAAAGGCAGACTCCTTTAATCAATGGCAACAACTTTCTTACTAATATCAGTAGTCACAATAGAGAGAAGATATAAATGTTCCATATTATAAATGCTGTCTTGAAATTAAATGTGTATTTGTGTCAAAATGTTGACACTCACATACATTCAGTATAAAATCTTCTCTGAATGAAATATTTCCTCTGATTTTAAAAATAAAACAACACAATAAAATAGAATGTACCTCCACAGCGAAAAAATGTGATTTAATAGGGACTGCTTCCTTCCCTGCTATGTGCTAACACAGTAATAAATGAAGGTGTCAATCTCTCTCTCAGTTACTTAAGAAAAATCATTTATAAGCAACAAGCATATCTCTTTTGGAAAAAAAAAAATATATATTAATAGAAGGAACAATAATTTTCAAAATCAGTTAAAAAAAACCAGTGCTTCTCACTTTCTACTACTCAGTGTTTCCATCAACATCCCAATTTCTCTATCATAAGCTAAATGAAGTAAAATCAAATATACAAATAAATAAATGCTACGAATAAATATTTAGGAGTTTTTTTATTTCTTCATTTGTTTATGTCTTTGTTTTTTGAATATCACTATACTCAATTAAGAGTCCATAAAACAATAGTAAAAGTGATAGAAAAAACTGGAAACTTACATTCTTCCCCTATTATTTCTGGTAAGTATCTTCTTAATATTTCTCTCTCAAAAATGGATCTCACTGACTGATACAACTTATGTTTAGAGATGGGTAGTATTTCTAAGCATGAAAGAGAATATCCTGAAATATAACCAGCTTAAACATCCTCAATTGGAACACTGAATTTCAGGACTGAAAACAAAGTTGTTTTCAAAGGTGCTCTGTTTATGGGGAGAAAAATATAAAAGCAGAATAGATGAAGGAAGAAAAACATGCTCAAAATACTGTAGCAGATTGTTACAGTGAAAAAAAAAAATACGACTTCTCTGTCACACACGAAGTCAAGCTGACATAAAATTCTGAAAAGAATCACACAAGCCAAGAGCTGTATTAAGCACAGCAGCATAAGGTAGTTCATGATCTGTGGTCAAATGGTATCATTACTTCTAGCTTCTAGTTTTTAGGTCTGTAAGTGAAGGAATGGACAATATATTACTACAAATTATCTTAAATATGCTGTGCTTTACAAAGTAAAAAGAGATCAGTATAAACAATAAATCATTTACTGTCAACTTAATAGAGAGAGCTACTTAATACAGTGTAACCACTTGAAATCCAGATTTCATAGCTCATAACAAAGTAGGAAAACAAGAAATTTATAGATGAAATCCAGATCTGCTTTTTTCCATACTAGTCCAAATAATTTTGTACAAATGTAGATTAATGCTCTTAATGACCACTTTTGATCATGTATAACATTGAGTGTGTCCCTAAATGAGAATCTTTTATCGTAAATAGCTTTCGAATTATTAGGGGCAAACTGTGTTAAGGTCCTGGCTGAACTCTTAAGTATTTTGGAAATTTAGATACATTTTCTATTCACTTTACTCAGTGTTCAATCTCTTCTCATTATTGCACAATTTATAACCAGCTGTAGGAAAGTTATCTTTTATTTTTTTTTAATGCAGGTGTTATTTATCTGAAGTTCTCAGCAAAACAGTGGTCCTCAGGTTGATGGTGTTACTAAAAGTCGGTTTTTGGATTTATCTATATTTTCTAATATTGGAAGGAAAGCAGTTAAAATTCATACCAAAGGTAATAAGGTGCATTTTGTAGTAGAATACGCTTGGCAGTAAAATGTATGCTTTCTTTTCAATAGTTTTTTGTTGTTTTCATAAATTTGCATTTGAAATATTTAAATCAAAATATCTAATTGCAAAAACATCAAGTTAATCACAAAGTGGGATGTAATAAAAATAAAATATAATTAAAAGTAATATATTTCAGCTAAGAACTGAAAATTATTTGGAACGTGATAATTACTCAAAGATATGTTATTTTTATAAATAATTTCTGAGTCTTTCTGTCACAATTTTTCCAGTTCTAGCTTAACAGTTTGCAGTGCATGGGTTTTTAGGTTTTTTTTTCTTTATTTGTTTTTCATTTTTTAAGTCGTTTTGTTTTGTTTTACCAGCTTTAATAATATATGAAAAAAAGTTTTCCTGTAAAGAAATATGGATTTGAATTTGTTCTCTCAGTAATTTTGCTTGAATAATTAACAAATAAGGTTAGGTAAGAGCACGTCATTCTCTTTATTGACCACAGTTGAATCCATAGCTGTTTATCTGTCCTCAAGATACATCTTAGAAATACTGTTTATGAAATAGTTAAAAAATTATCAGGTTTTTAGGTCTGTAAGTAAAATAACAGAATAATAATACAAATATAAAATTTTATTCCACAGAGATCTGAAATGTTTGAAACATTTTATGCAGTAAAAGAGTTTTGGTTTAGGAATGTTGTTTGATGTGAAAGATGTAACTCTGACAGTTATGGAAGTAGGAAATAGACAGTGAAAATACTTCAGGATTTGTGACTCTCAAAGATGCTCTTGAATGGTCCTCATGAACGGTGCTGCTCCTTCTTGCCCCTGGAGGTCTTCAGTTGTGTTATGCCTTGCTGAATTGTCCAGTTATTTCTTCTTACACTGAGCAAGAAATGAAAAAGGGAAAAAAAAGAGAAAAAAAAGAAAAAGGAAGATGCAAAACAGAGAGACAGATTGACATAAGGGCAAATAAAAGAAATGTATTTCTGTTCTAGGAGTTCTAAAATTCTTCCTGTATTGTGAAACATTTCCTGCTGCACAAGACAAATTACAGTGAATAATCTTCAGTTCCTATTATACAAAATGTTCCCTCTACAGAGAAAGACAGAAGATGAAAACTTTGCAATCTGTATGCACAGTTGCATCTATATTCATAGTTGTAAAAATACAGGTAGAAACTTCACTAACTTGAATCTTGACCACATAGCCTTTGGATTTAAACTTTCAAGTACATTTATTTGAAACAATATTCATGTCAGTAGAGCCTGTGGCCTGCAAGGACTCAATCATTTTAAGTACTAATCTCAAAGAAGCTAGGGAGAATATATCAGACAGATCTTCTCAATAGAAATCTAGCAATAATTAATTTACATGTTTGCTGTCTGCTTGATCTCAGTTTATCTGGGTAAAAGACTTTTCCATTTATATTCTAAGTTCTTGATCTCCTTAAGTTTTATGGCAAGGAATTACAAATGTTATTAATGTATTACTAGGAACATATCTTTCCTTCAATTCCACTTTGAAAATTGCTATTTTTTTCTGTTAAAAATTATGTTTTTACATTTCAAAATAACAAATAAAAATAAATCCTTGTGTTTGTCATCTCTGTTCAAGCACTCAATATTATTTGCTAATAATTTTTTTTAATTTTGATTTGTTTTATTTGTTTTATTTTTACTTTTTAAAGGCTTTTTTTTTTTTTTTCTAGAAGGAGCAGGATTCCAGAACAAATTACCGCTACTGCTAAATCACACAGCATACAGAGAAAGAATGGTCTTCTGAAGCACCCAGGGTTGAAATAATGCATAGGATTCATCTGCTTTTACTATGAATATTTGAAAGTTAGAACTTATTTATCATTTCTTCCCTTTCAATTAATTGATATAAACCCCTTCTAGAACACAGTTAACCACTTACTATGTAGGGCACACAAGAAAAAAAGAATTCTTGTCTTAAAATATCTGTACCTCAACATTTTACATTGGAAAGATCCTTAAATGGCCCTCTCACATCAGAGTTTCATGCATATGTAAAATTAGATAATTCTATGCAGTCTGACACACCGAACATTCAATATATATTCTGTATTTTAAGGAAGAACTGGAAGACCTGAAAGTACAGCACCCTTTCATACTAATATTAAATCATATTCCAGAACTACGTAAGACATTTCTTTCCTGTGAAACGGTATTTCAAACACTTGTTTGAATTACTCAGTACAGAGAAACTGACCATATGTTCTGGTCTAACCCCAGCAGGCAGCACAGCACCACACAGCCACTTACTAGTTTCCCTAGATGGGATGGGGAGAGAACTTGAAAGGTGAAAGTGTGAGAACTCATGGGTAGATAACGTAAAAGACACATAAACAAGCAAAGAAAAACAAGGAGTTCAATTGGTACTTCCCGTAGGCAGGACAGGTGTTCAGCCACTCCCAGAGAAACAAGATCCATCCTGTATAACATTTTCTTAGGAAGATAGATACCTGGAGGTATTGATTGATTCTCAGCTGAATATGAGCCAGTAGTTTGCCCAGGTGGCCAAGAAGTCCAATGGCATTCTGGCTTGCATCAGAAATAGTGTTACCAGCCGGAACAGGGAAGTGATTGTCCCTCTGTATTCAGCACTGGTGAGACCATACCTCGAGTACTGTGTTCAGTTTTTGGCTCTTGCTACAAGAAAGACAGAGAGGCCCTGGATTGTGTTCAGAGAAGGACAATGAAGCTGGTGAGGATTGCAGAGCATAAGTGTTATGTAGAATGGCGAAGGGAACTGGGATTGTTTAGTCTGGAGTAGAGCAGGCTAGTTGGTAATATTATCACTCTCTACAACGACCTGAAAGGGAGATTGTGGTGAAGTGGGGTCAGCATCTTCTCCCACATAACTAGAGACAGAACTAGAGGGAATGGCCACAAGTTGTGTCAGGGGAGAATCAGATTGGATGTTTGGAAATATTTCTTCTCTGACAGAGTGGATAGGCACTGGAATGAGCTGCCAAGGGAGCTGGTAGTTTCAGTGACACTGGAGGTGTTCAATAAACATTTAGATGTTGTACAGAGAGACATAGTTTAGTGAGAAATATTATTGATAGGTGGATGATTGCACAGGATGATCTTAGAGGTCTTTTCCATCTTTGGTGATTCTATGATTCTGTGACCACAACTCCAAACATCGTTCCTTCCTCTTACCCCAGACTTTACTGCTGAGTATGGAATCATAAAGTTACTATAGAATATCACTTT
This sequence comes from Callipepla californica brunnescens, assembly GCA_023055505.1. NCBI lineage: Eukaryota > Metazoa > Chordata > Aves > Galliformes > Odontophoridae > Callipepla > Callipepla californica. The sequence continues at coordinate 2,431,061 of JALIRH010000038.1, forward strand.
GTTCAGTTTGGGTAACCTTTCCAGGCTCATTGCCTCCCAGCTTCATTTTACACCTCCAGCTTCTTGCTAGCAGAGCAGCACAAGAAGCAAAGAAGTACTTGGCTCTGTGAGATCAGCAACAACTGAAAACAATACTATTACCAGTAACTGTAATCAAAATTTAAAACACGGTATCATACAGGACTCTATAAAGAAAGTTAACTCTATTCCAGCCTATGACACTATATTTCCAGGAAATGTTGAATACTTATTTTTGTGCTGGATTTTAGCCTGTATATTTACTGATCTCATTGAGAACTATCAGCTCAGCAAGGCAGGAGTTCATAATGCAGTTGGATAAAAGGTGTTTGTAACATTCAGATATAAAACGTTCTTTTGCATAATGCAGCCTACACAACTTGAATTTAAGGATCCTTCTAACTTCAGCTGCAAGACATGTGTGAAAGGTAAACTTATGTTCATATAGCAAATTCTGTGAATTCCTGGTCAGTAAACTGCCCAGAGAATTTAGCAAAAAAAAACCAAACCAAACCAAAACAAAACAAAACAAAAAACAAAAAACAAAAAACAAAAAAAAAACAGAAACTAAGGAAAATTGCAGAATCAAAAAATAGTTTAGAATGGAAGAAAACACTGGAGCTCATCTTGTTTAACCTCTGTGCTGAAACACAACCACCTAAGCTTGCCTACAACTGTGTTGAGTTAGGGTTGAAATATTTCCAGGGTGACTCCACAACATCACTGGGCAACTTCTGCCAATGTTTTAGAGATTTATATTTAAGCCTATCACCCAGTTCCTGGGATATTCTGGTTTTTGGGTTTTTTTTTGTTTGTTTGTTTTGTTTTTCAGGCCCCCACCCCATGTATGTAAAAATAATTTCCTATTCTCTATATTTTACGTTTTGTCACATTCATTTTGCTTTACTTTACAGAAGCAATAGATAAGTTTTCATTTAAAATAATGTCATTTAACAGAATATGGGAAAAAAATACTGATTGTTGCCTTTAGTAACTAGATTTCACTTTATGAATTTCTTACAGAAAAGTTTTTGGAGTTAAGCAGACCAGTGAATTACTGACTACTTTTTTATTGCTTAAATATATTTAGAAGCATTTTTCTGTGAAGGAAAAACAAAATAACTATTAAACAGTAATAAACAGCTTTTCACAGAGAACCACCACAATGATTCTATAGTTTGCCAGTATAATAATGCTAGATAGGATTTTATTCAAAAGAGCCTAAGGAAGTTACAGATCAAATTACCATTAAATTTCAGTAATAAATTTGCATTTGCTAGATCGAAAGTAGCTTCTAGTATGTGTGTGTGCGTTTCTGTGTGCCAACATACATATGTAAATGCATATATTTTTTATTTATAAATGCATATATATGTGTATCTTCACCTTTCCATACCTATGTATTGTCAGTACAATAGGAAACAGAATGAATTATACAGATTGTGTTACCAGAAATTTCATCACCATTCTTTTCTATCTGAAAAGAATTTCTGAGATATCCCTACACTGGTGAGGAATATCTTCAATAAAAATATTCTAACACTGATCTACAATTTCAATTTTTCACTGCTTTCCCTTATGACTGATAAAAGGATGAATATTTCCTTCTGTTGTACTCATTATTATCCTGGTATGTTTTTCATTAACTGTGTTTTTGTTTTAATATCTTCTACTTACATTATATTTTGCCACATATGATTATTTATTTTCTTGGTCTAAGAAATCTCCTCTCAATGTTGTAAAAAACTTCATGGTGTTTGTTTAATGTGTAGGACAAAAGAAGAATGTTAAGTTAAAGCTGATTTTAAACACATATGTGAGCTAATCAAGTGATTATGTTACTTGTGCTGTACTTACCCATGGAGTTCTCTGGAAGTCATCAAGGAATCAAAGGAATGTATTAAAAATCTGTAATAATCACAGATCCTATAGTTCTTATCATCTGTGCTATGTTGTCTTCTTTTAACATTGTCAGAATTTATTTGATCTGCTGTTACTCTAGAGTTTGTCTCAGAATGTGAGTGTAAATCTGTGTAATTGTTCAGTGGAACAATCTCCCAGGAAGAAACACTGCAACTCATCTGGGAACATGAGGATAGCACAATGAGAAATCAAACAAAAAAATTACATTTCCCTGTAAGCGACACATAAACAGTGGTCCACATCTTCTTATTTTCTTGCGTCTTAATACACCGTTATCTTTTATGCTTGGCTGAATGCTGTCAGAGTATAGTCCAAAACACAGGGGTAGGAAAAACAGACCATAACTGTTTTTGATTCAGTGTTATTAAGATTATCCTAGGCTGAAAATGTTCAAGTTGGCACTGTTATCATTTATCAGGATATTGAAAAAATTTCCAAGATCACACAGTGAGCTTTTATAAAGTCATTAAAAAGTGATGGAAATTTCGGAAGATAAGAAGCACTAGGCTTTGGTAGCCTATACTCTAAGATGGTCTCATACTAAGGTATTTTACCTAAAGGAAGGCTTGAAAATGTGGTCACTTAAAGGCCACTGCGAACAAGAATTGTTTGAGAATGCACAAAAAGAAATTCTACATCTCTGTACTGCCTTCATATGCCAAGGATTACGTCAATATTTACACAATATTTTATTTATACTCCTTTCTGAGTTGCTGTTTAGACTCTTGATTTCCTCAGTTTACTCTTTTCACAAAATGCCACAGAGCAAAATGATAGAAAATGACAGAAGTCATATAACCTGAAGGCAGAAGGCTCTTCATATCAACTCTCTGCATCCTATAATCAGGTAAGGAGCAGACAGAATCAAATACATACAGGTAGCATTCTGCCCTCCCTTACTCAAGTAATAATCTAAGATAATGAAATTGCCTTTAGTGTGTCCTTTTCAGATTTAATCTAATGTCACCATGAGGAGAAAGGAGCCAAAATCTAGTCTTCAAGATAAAAAATTCACTTTCTACTTAAAATATCTCTTGATAGGTCTGCTCTACCCAGAACCTAATTCATGCAAACCTTGAATTCGTTCAGTTCTAACAATACAACATTTTGAACAGTAGCTTAGAATAGATGTTTCTCACTTCAGAGTAAAGTTATGTGTGCATCAAAATAGCATAGAATTCCTGAATAGCTAACTAAAAGGGATGTACAAATATTTGACTACTGAGTGTCCTAGGATGCATTTATGCCAGTGAGCTTTCTAGTGCAACAGTATAATATAATCACATTCACAACTCCCCTGTTTAAGCAGTAGTCCAGTCATATTTTTAACACTTTCACAGATAAGAACTCCACAGCCTTTTTGAGCAACCTGTTGTAGCATTTAGCCACATTCACAATGATAAAAGGTATTTTCTTAATTATAGATAGATTTTTCTGTGTCTCAAGTTGTGCCCATTATCTCATGTCCTTTCACTGAGCCCTAGTAAGAAAAGTCCATCGCACTTTTTCCCTCTCATTGTTTGGTACACATTGTTAAGATCTCCCTAAGCTTTCTTTTCTTCAGGTAGAGCCATCACACCCCTTTCTGCTTTTTTCCTGTATGAGAGATACTCTTGGTAATAATCTTTATAATCTCTGTGACACTTCACTGGCCTTGCCCCAAGTGACTGTACCTCAGAGTGAGGAGCCCAGAACCAGACACAGAATTCCAGACGTGACTTCACCAAGTAGAGAGGAAGAATTGTGAATGTTGACCTGCTGACAGTTCTCTTTGGAAGAAGCAGTTGGTATTCTTTACAATAGAGCACTGCTGTCTCATGATCAGCTTGTGGTCTGCAAGGAACCCAAAGGCCTTCTTTGAAAAGTTACATTCCAGTTGACTGATCCTTAGCCTATAGTTTGTATCAACAAACTGGAAGAGATTAAACAACAAGGGACATACCATCTGTTGGGGTAGTTTACTAATGTCTGGCCTCTTTCTGGACTTCGTACCATTACCATATGATAACAACTGTTCAGCCAGTTTGCAGTTCAGATCACCATTCGTTTGACTGATATTTCAACAGCCTGTCTATGAGGATATTAAACAGACAATGTCAAAAGCTTTACTACGGTCAAAATAAACAACATTCACTGTTCTTGCACCTTCCACAAAGCTAGCCAAAATAACTAATCAGGTAATCCTTCCCCAGGATAACAGTGAGGATGACCAGTATCTAGTTCTGTAGATCCTTTCCCTTGCTATTCTTGAAGACAAATGACTTTTGTGTTCTTCTGCATTCTCCCTCAGTCACCATGATCTATCCACAACATTCTCTCATGATTTTTGATTATTCTCTGTATGGCTCCTAGTTCTAACAAGGCTGGCCAGATTGCTAGCAAAAGTATTATTGCCCCACTTAGGTGAATCCTTTCACTTTCAAGTAGTCATTATACCTCAAAGAGGGGTCCATAGTCACAGAAACAAAACCATTCTTGCTGACATCAGCCATACAACAAATGGATTGCCCACAAGATTTGTCCACTCCTCTTCAAGCCCTTTTCTGACATTTACAGATCTGAAGAGAAGACCATTTACGGCTTCAGTCATCATGTTCAGAGCTGTGTAGTGATGACTGACAATATACAGGCCTCCCCTAGTCGTACCAGTGGGATCTAAATGAAAGAGTGGTGGGAGGCTATGCAGCCACATACAGGCCAGACTAACCTTGACAACATCTGTAGAATTTTATAAAATGATAACTGAATAAGTATCAAACCTTAGTTATTTGTATGAGAGGAAAATCATCTTCTATGATATTTTATTTTTCAGAGTGAATGATAGCGTTTTCTTGCCAGCCCTTTTATGCAAGAAGTTACAAGGATTTAGGAGTGGGGTCACTAATGTAGGCTCATATAGGTTGAAAAATGTTTAAAAGTAGGCAGGAAGATAACAAAGAATGTAGTGGTTGTTCTTCGATCAGTATTTTTATGGGCTGTGAAGCATATCGTTTCATCTGTAAACAATACAATTTAATATAAATAAAACAGAAGAAAAGGCTGTGTATGGACATTCTGTGAATGTGATTTGGCTTAAATTATATCAAATAATAATGTTTACAAAGGCAGTAGGAATCCTAAAACCACTCCTGATGTTCTCCCATCTGCTGCATTAAAGCAAGGTTTCATCCTCCCCAAAGCTGATTGTTAAAGGAAGTAGAAATATTCTTTACCGTAACAAATAAACAAAAAGATGTACATATGACTAATTCATCTCTTTTTAACATATTCTCTTTTGAACCTCCAATGTCCAGAACAGAGTTACATCTTGATGCAGATTATCTTTTTGAGGACTTTCTTTTGAACATTCCCAAGAGGAAGAATTAGAACTATTTTTTAATGCTGTGGGAAACACAGCCAAAGTTCTCAGGAGCATTTCACATTAAAAAAAAAAAAAAAAAAAGGTAAAACCTCTGAACTATACTACACAGAGCTCTGTAAGAAATTTTTCTGAGTCTGTGGTTACAGAATATAGCTACAGAGTCTGCTTTTAAATTTACCTCTCATCACAAAGTTGTACTCCAGGTTGCTCACACTAGAATGATGGTTTGGAATACATAGAGATAAATTTGAAATAGCAACACAAACAAGAAAGATAGTAGCTGGAGTTTGTAGATATCTGACAGAGTATGTTGTTACTCTGAAGAGAAAGTCATCAAAGAAAAATGAACAGTGTATTATAGGCCAAAGAACTACTGAATGTAGAAACAGACTCTGAGAAAAGAAGCTATAGCAAGATGGTAAAAGTGAATTTATTTCATATTAAAAAAAATTAAACTAGAGTACGGTTCTGACTTTTTCTCATGTAATTCAACAAAAGCCTGTAATTCCAAAAATATATTTGGATTTTTTGAGTTGTTTTTTAATGTAAGGACACTGGCATTTAAGTTCACCATACTGGATCTTCAGAGTTGCGTGAACAGTTTGCTTTTTCCTCCAACAGGCATGATATGCCTAGACGAAACACAACACACTTGCTTATCTGTACAGACAACTCCCAGTCACTCTCATATGCATTAGTCCTGTTGGCCTTCCTTGTGCCTTCACCAAACTGGCTTAGCATGAGCCAGGAGAGCTGGCAGATACTGGTTGTTTCAATATGCCACATAAAGGCAGATAAACCAACAGCTGGTCCAGCCACATAGCCCTTCTCTACATCGGTTTAACAGTCTGATGAAGATTACTTTGGGGATCTGTGTGTTCCACAGGAATATCAGTGTTAATGACTCCTCCATCTTACCTTTGCTGTGCTTAATTAGAGAAAAAAAATTCAACTACTCTGTATTTTATTCAAGTACTCATGTTTGGTGTTCTATTACCTAATTGGCGTTGTATTAATGTGATCACACTGCATATTAGTATAACCTATTACTGTTTCAAACCTGTCAAAAACACCCTTAAGAATACATACTGGATTTATGTGGCAAAGTTTGGGCTCTGGAGAGGGCTGAAGGGCTCCTCTGTGAAAAGAGGCAATGCTACCCCAGGCCACACAAAGTCATTTCCAGCTGGCTACAATAGCTGCACTGCAGGACATGGCAGCCTAGATGGTGGGGCTTTTGGGAAACATATTTGCAAAAAAAGCAAAAGTTCTGTCAGTGTCTGTGATAGACAGAAATGAGACAAAATGTGTGAAAAGCAACCCTGTAGACATCAAAATCAGTGTAGAAGAAGGAGGAGGTGCTCCAAGCACCCAAGCAGGGGCAGCCCATAGAGAACTTCATAGTGAAACAGGCTTTCTCAGTACAGCTCATTAAGGACAATGCTGGAACAGATATCTTTGCTGCAGTACACGAAGGACCCCATACTGCAGGAGGTGGACATGACATAAAGGAGTCTGCAGCCCCTGGAGAGATAATGCAGGAGCATGTTGTTGGCAGGAACTGATCCGTTGGAGATCATCCTGCAATGAGTGCTGTGTAGTGACAGAACAAGGGGCAATGGGCACAAAAAGTAACACAGGAAGTGCATACATTAGGAAGAACTTCTTTACTGGAACAGGAGTTATTTTTTCTCTAGCGATATTCAAAACCCACCTGGATGCTTTCCTGTGTGACTTGCTACAGGGAACCTGCTTTGGCAGGGCATTGGATTCAGTGATCTTTAGAGGTCCCTCCTCCCTTCTACAATACTATGATTTTGTGTTCAGTCTGCTCCTGAATGATTGTCACACCATGAAAATGGTCTATGGTTTGTGAAATAGTTTGTGAAGGATTGTATCCCATGGAAGGGATTCCACACTGAATTAAGGGAAAAGTGGGAGGAGAAAGGAATGTAAAATTGTTACAGACTGATTGCAGTCTATATTGATATCAGTCTGTATCAGTCTATATTGATTTCCCTAACACCCCTTCACCTCTTGGGGTGGGGGGCAGAGACTGTTGGGAATGAGGAAGTGAAGTTGAGCACAGGCAGAGAGGAAATGGAGGGAGAGGGAGTAGGTGAGGTGTGTTTTGTTATCTGTTTTCCACTACCCTACTTCATTTTCATTTGACCATAAATTAAAATATTTTTCCCAAGTCTGAATTACCCATGGTGGTAACTGGTGTGTGATCTCTCTATTCTTATCTCAAGCCACAAAATCGTTCATTTTTAATGTTTTATCTGTCCTACTGAGGATAGGATGGGAGAGAGCAGTTTGCTGCTTAACCTGGCAGCCACCCAAGTTTAATCCACATGAGGACAACACGAATGCAATTCACATTATGTCTAATTTATATTAAACACTCAAAATACTGTAATATTATTAAATAAACTGTAGTCCTCAATATTGTTACTAGAGAACTCTGAATTGTGGGCAAATTCGAAGTTACGATGAACAATTCTAAGTCACACAAGTGAGTTACAAATCTTCAGAGAAAAGAAATAGTAACAGGTTGACCTGTGTTTAAAATTACTTGTATGTTTTGCTAACTGACCATGCTTAGGGAAACAAGTGTTTAAAAAATAACAAGAGCAATAATACTGTTCTTAGCTCACAGTATTATTAGGATGTTAACATTTTTTTTTATTCAGCCAAGTAACTAAACATCTTATTGCATAAATTTGTTTAAACTTACTGTTTTATTTGTATTAATACCATTAGACCCTAGTACAAATAATTGTAGTCATAAAACAGAAATGCCAGAGTGATGATATAAGACCTGTTGACTTCTATGAAACGAGCAGGCTCTGGCTGGTGTGAACAATCACTGCACTATGATTAGTGTGTGGTGTTCCAGCACCAGTATTGCTTGCTGCAAGATAATATTTTACTATGATGATGAATCATATTTGCAAATACAGTGATAATATGCACAGGAGTGTGTCTACTGATACTCATTTAGCAACATCCATTTGCTGATGCTTATATCTTTGCCAGTTTATCCATTACAGAGCATTATAAAAATCTTGGAAGCTTTTCCAAGGCTGTCAAAAAATATTGTTCATAAACAATAAATGTGACCTGAAAAATGCCTAATTTGCAAAACAACAATAGTGTTTTATTCAGTTTAGCACAGTGCAGTAGTATACTGACAATTTAGCAGTGGTTTTGTGCTGAATTCTAAGTGGTTGCTTGAGCTCACGAAATTGCACCCTTTATTAATCCAGAATTATGGAAAAAGGCAGTCAGCTAAGCTAAACTGACAATTCTTTCAATTGCAGGCATTTCTGATTTTGTTCTGAGACTACTATAAATTTTCTCTACATCACTGCTTTGGTAATTTCCAGTGTCCATGCAAATTTCCAATGGAAATAAATAGCTATGTCATATAGAGGTCAGTGGATACATAATTAGAAAAATGAAGGTCGTATTTCATCCAATTCTGAACACTGCAATTTGAAGTCATCAGTTCTGGCCATTCTATACTTTTCTTCAGTTTAGAAAATACTTCACAATTTTCACTCTTTTTCTGCTACTATATATTCATTGGTACTTCTGAGTCAGATTTCACCTTGCTACTGAATTGCTTATATTTCTCAAGTCTCCAAAAGTTAGGGAAAGAAGGTGAGACTTAGAGAAGAAAGAAAAAAATGGAAACTATAACAAACCTGATCTAAATCAAAATTCATTTAGGACTTTACAAGCTAAGTTCATGTGAGCAATAGAAGATTGTCCTTTGGTCTATAACAGCTGTGAATTAAGTTTTCTTCTACTCTTGCTATACCAGGAAAGATCATGTATGCCTGCAGATGATCATTTAAGTATTTTAAAAACTTTCTATTAACATTCAGGTTCTATTAACAATTCAGGTTCTCATGTGGCACACAAAACATATGTTTCTGTCTGTCTTAATACTAAGAAGTGTCAGAAATTGCTCATGGATGCACAGTGTAAGGGTTGCACAGGAAGAAAACAGATATGATTTGCAAACAAGCATAATACAAATCTCAACCAAAAATACTACAGAAATTTTCATGATAAAGGTGGTCAAATGTTGAAACAGGTTGTCCAGTATATCTGAGAATCTCTCTCCATGGAGCTACTTAAATATGACATTGCTATGCTCTGAGAAACCTAAATCTAAGTGACACTCCTCAAGGGTGCATGCAGGCATCAGTATTAACTAGTATCTTCATCAATGCCCACATAGATAGTGGGATTGAGTTCACTGTCAGCAACTTTGCCGATAACACCTATCTAACTGGTGTAGTTGGGGTGTTGCAGAGAAGAGATATAATCCAGAAGGTCTTTGGTAGTTTTGAGGGGTGGACCTACATTGAGGGGTGGACCTACATGCACTTCGTGAAGTTCAGCAAAGCCAAGTGCAAGGTCCTGAACCTGCTTCTGGGAAAAAGCACTGAACTATTATATATATTGCCTATAGAAGGAAGGTCTGGGTGGGAAAAGCACACTTTCAAGGCCTTCAGATTCTCTCTACTCAATTTAAACAAGTTTGCGCAGTCACACATGCTTTTCTGCATTCATTCACTGTGCGTTGGGCTTTGATTTATCCAAAGAATTTAAGATCCTTAAAGGAAATTCTTCAGTCTGTGCAAATTAAGTGATTAATGTACTATGGTTTTAATGCCCTGTACTAGCAAGTACTGATTCTACAATGCCATGTACTTAATATCAATTTGGTTCATGGATAAGGAAATATCTTGCACTGATAGATTTGGATTCTATCCGCAAAAATTACTTGAATGCAGTGATTAATAAGGTATAAAAAAGCCTTGTCACAATTTTGTCAAAAAATGCTGACAACATCCAACAGAACCAATATTTTAAGTTGCCTGTTTGCTTCTTGGAAAACTTTCTTCCCCAAGCAAGATTTTTGGAGTTTAAATTGGTGGGCTTTGTGTCATGTTTTAGAATAGAATAATACAATAATGTAAAAAAATAATGCAAAATAAAGTCTTTTACATATGTTTAACACAGAATTCTGTAGTTGAAAGGATTATTAACTTAAAAGATCGGTATCTTAAAAGTCTCTTTTCTAGTATCATACCACCAACATTTACAGTTCTTGTCAGAACTGACCAGTTTCATTGTATAGAATGAATTAAATTTCTCTGTGTAGACGTTGTTTTAAATACTATTGGAAGAGAGATCTGAGGAATATGATTGCACTTCCAATGCATAGCCTATGAATACTGATGATAACTTTATATGCATTTGCTCCTGTTTAAATAAGGTTACAGTTATACAGTGTCGTAACACAGACGTATTTGGGTGAAATGTTGTAATGACTGTTATAAACTCTCACATTTCAGTGCCAAGACTTGCTTTCCCACTAAGGCTGGAAGAATTCTACAGCAATAAGATGACTGCACTGGTAAACTTCATGGAAAAAATGTTCAGCAATGATAGAAATGGAAACTAAGTAAAAGAACAGACAAGACAGAGTGAAGATTCAGCACTCTCTCTGTTGACTTTATTTGCACTAAATCAATGCCTCAAACTCTAAGGTTTATAGAAACAGACACAAGAAGTGACTTCATTGAGGAATATTAGAAACTGATGGTATCAGACTGCTTTCTGTAGTATCTTTCTTACCATGAAGTACATTCCCAGTTCAAAACAAAAATATCCAGACAAAATGCTGGTCAAGGGGAGTGATATCCCTTAATGATGTTTTAGGATTGCTGCAAATTTTATCTTATGCAGTCAGAGGAGAATTACATTTCAACTATCTTTCTCATACCAAAGAGAGTAGAATGCAATACAAAAGTAATTGTGAGGACAGCAAGGAATTAAGAGCATTTTTTTTTCTGTTTAAATGTGTCTTTTCTCATGTACATGGGATAAGAGAGGGAGTCTCTGCTAAACTCAGAGCTTTGATAGGCCTCGTAGTCCACTGTCATATGGTCAGCTTTTCTATCAAGCTATATGCTTCATGTTTACCCTTGTGTTAGGGTTAGGAGACAGGAGATTTAGCAGGTGCTAGTTCTCTAGCTATTTTCCAAAAGGAAGGAAATTCCCAGAGTCTTATTTTAGTTTATTGTAATGCTTCACACTAGACATCAATGCTTTTTGTTTTGATAGCCTAATGGAAGCTTGATTTTTTAAGTCAGACTTTATATATATTCAGATAAGAATGTTTATGCATTCTGACAAGGAGCTCTTCAATAAGACTAGCATAACACTTATATTTTAGCACTGAAAATAAATTAAGTTTCTGCCTGTTGGATATACATTAATTGTAAAGAACAGGCAATGGGACAAAAAGGAAATGTATATTTCCTTCAATCAATTTGTATGTTTTGTTACTCAAAATTGTTGTATATGTTTCATTATTTAAAATTAATGATTAAGACAATTTTTGATTTCCCAAAGTAGATGTTGACCTGCTTTGATTGGAATGGCTCTGGGTCTTGTATTCCCATACGCTGAAATAGGAAGCTTCTTCTAACCAGATACTGAATTGATGTAATAAGTACTGGTTTGGTTAGGGTTTGAAGGATCCTTATGAGATTATCTGGTACAACATTCCTGCTCAGGCGCAGACTCCAGAGTCTCAGAATCTCAGAACTCAGAACCTCAGGTATCTTTTGAAGATCTCTGAGAGTAAGAATCCACATCCTCTCTGATCAACCTGTTCCAGTGCTCTGTCACCCACATGGTTGCAGAATATAGTGTCATAGACTATAATAGCATGATAAGTAACATGACAAAGTACCTAAAATGAAAGAAGAATGTGCTTTCATAGTCAAGACGTTAATTCAGATTTCCTTTTCATCCATTTCACCGATTTAGGACTATGGTGGGAGCAGCACTGACTAATTTTAAAGCAGTAGTAACATTACATTATTAACTGCAAGAAAGGAGTCCAAAAATTAACTTGAGAGATGGAAAATAAATATGAAATGTCTTTTTTTTTTAATATTTTTTGTAAGTAAAAATATATTCTAATCATTCTGTAACATTTTTTAGTCTAGGCTATCTTGATAAGATTCTAAATATAATGATTCAAAGTATAATGCATTTTCAACCACATAGAAAATAAAACGTACTGATACTTTACAGCAATCAAACTCATACCAAGCATTTTATTATAAACTTCTATCATTCTGTACTACTTGATACTTCTGTAACAAGGAGATACCTGTTTTCCTGCTGCTGACCTTGATCAAGATAAAATGAGAGCTGATTAAAAAAAAAACACACAAAAAAGCAATCTCTTACACAAATCACTGTAAAGATAGTGGAACAGAGATAATTCTGATAAGCCTTGTCAGCATCAACATCAGAGTTTCTACCAGGTTTATCATATGATAAAACACATATACATATTATTTTCTTCCTGTGACAAGAAAAGAATGTAATGTCCTATTCATGCTATACTGTTTTGAAAATTCAGTTAATTATTATCTTTGTTATCTAAAAGACACAACTGTCTGACTTTCAATGATTTAATACCAGTTTTTATTTTGACAGAATATAAGATTTGTGTTGATGGTACTTTTAAACAATCTTACAAATTTCATAAAAGTTACTAAGTTTAAAACATTGTGTTTTAAAAAGGAAATTAAATACCTGTCTTCTGAACTAGGAATCTAATTGCAAACTGACGGCTATCTTGTCTAAGATAGGATTTTTAACATTACAGTCTATATCTTGGCAGATAACAGTATACTGGCATGCAAAGATTTAGTATACAATACACATTACATTTTAATTAATGCATTTTTCAACTTCAACTGTGTACAGAGCAAAATAATATATTTGTTGACTCTCGGAGCCGTCTGAAAGTTAGTTATAAAATTTCTTAAAGTATCTAAAAATATTAAAGGAGCACCTCTAGTCAAAGTCTACTGAGTTCTAGGGAGATATATTAAACATAATTACTATAGTTCAAATTAGTAACATGTAAGAAAATTACATATCACATACTTGTATAAGAGTTTTAAGAACTAAATGGAATATAACAAGTGGAATATATCAAATCATGCTCTTTTTTCAATGCATTTATGTCACACAAGCAGGCTTGATTTACTTTCTGAAGAACTCATAATTTGAAATCATATTAGTCTGTAAAGTAAATCATAAGTCAATGTCATGATTTTGTGATTTTTTTATCAGTATTCTACATTATAACACCACGTAGTGCACTGGGATTTAAAGAGTTAATGCTACAGTTCTGTGCATCATCGATAGCTGTGGGTATATCTGTCTCAGAAGAGAAGAACTAGGTATCCCAGATGACTTTGTGTTACTTTGCATTTTTCTGTTTTCCCTTCAGAGGGAAAGATAAAACTGTTGGCATTTCTCAGGAACCCTCTCTTTCCCGTTTCAGATCATCCCAGCAGTGTGTGTGCTCCCTAGCCATCTCGTTTTCAGTGTTAGGGTAACACCTTTGGTTTTTGTACAGTCTCTCATTTTAACTGATTTATTAGTTTCGATTCCTATTACATTGTATTATAGTGTGTTATTTTGCATTCTGATATCTTATTTAGTAAATTAGCTTTTCTCCTCAGATCATTGCTGCTGTTTTATTTTTAGGCCAATCTCCTTTTTCATTTTTCCCCTTCCCCTTTCCCAGGACACAGACCTGTGGGTCCCACCGCCCCATTCATCAAAGAACTGGGCCAAACCAGCCTGAAAACCACTGATAATAGTTCTTATAATAATAATATTTATATTTTGCTACAAACACTAATAGGATCCGTCTGTGTTCAAGTTGTATAGTTCCAAAAATATCACTGGGTAACAGAGACAAATATCAGATGTACCAACACAGAAGAGCTCTTAAGCATGTAGCTGAGCCTTCAAAAGATCTACAGTAAAGAATAAATATATTTTCATGGTCTAATTCTACATTTCTATTACCAGAAAGTACCACTGTGAATCCATTGCATTATCAAGACAAAAAGGTGATGTAAAAGAATCATGATGGAAACTTGTGACAAAAGCACAACATTACAAAACACTCTCCTTAAAAGCATTTTCTACATTTACATCCATTAAACAAAATGAGAAGTGTGTTGGTCAAGCTCTCCTTGTTTTCCTCTATGAAATATTTATTATCTCATTCTACTTGGTGAATATGACAGGATTTCCTTGCTCTTTGTAAGTATTAGCTTCTAAAAATGAAATAAAATTTCTTCTGGTTTGAAAAGCAAATGTATATGCCATTGTTATATTCTGGATCTTCAGGAAAATATCATAAAGTGATTAAATAAATTTAATATCTTTAAAATCAACTTCCATAAGGCAGAACTGTAATAAGAACCACCTTTAATCAGTTTCAGGAAAAAAAAAAAAGCACTGAAAGAGTAGACAGTAATCCTGGAATCATCAACAAACATTTTTTAAATAGTTTAAATTCTATCTAATGTTAGTCACTACATTTTCGATAGCTTTGTATTTTCATATTTTTATAGGATCATTTTATGTGATCTAATGGTGAAAGGACAAAGGGGAATGGCTTTAGACTAAAACGGGAGATTTAGGTTAGATGTCAGGAGAAAATTCTTTACTCAGAGTTTGGTGAGGCACTGGGTAGTGTTGTCAGGATAAGTTGTTGACACCCCATAGCTGGGGCTGTTCAAGGCCAGATCAGATGAGGTCCTGAGCAGCCTGATCTAGTTAGTGATTGGCAACTGCCTACTGCAGGGGGTTTGAAACTAGACAGTCTTTAATATCTCTTCCAAAGTAAGCCAATTTATGATTCTTTGAAATGACTATAGTTTGCATTGTGTTGATAAAAGACAGACACATCCTGAAATTTTACTGGGATGAAATCTTTCCTCTTGTAGTACTGAGTCCAGAACAATTTGAACATACTCAGGTGCTACTGATGCTACTAAATTTCATCCAGTATGTGTGGATTTTGTGCTTTCTTGTACACAAGTAGTACTGTGATTTTTTTTTTTCTTCACAATGAAGCACTCCATTAATTTAAAGCAGAAGGAAATATTTTCCTTATGACTCCTATAACCACTCCATTTTGCAGCTAAGAACAACAGAAAGTAAAGCAGTGTGAAAAAGTCTTTAACCCACAGTGAGATGTTCTTCTGTCTGAGGAGAGACTGCTGTTCATAGAATAGAAATACGTATTTCAAACATTCAAATGCTATAAGGAAAACAAAGCACGGAGACAAGTGTGATGACTCAGTACCTGCAAGTGGAGACTGAGAACACAAGGCTACAGAAACTCTTTTAATGATGCACCCACCAACGTTCGGTCTGGCCTTGAGATTTGGAGCACTGGATCATGAGTAATAAAAAGCTTTTGAAGACTTTTTTGAGAACCTCAGACAGTCCTAGAAGATGAGTTCTTATCACTTGAGAGTCCACAAGACCAATGAACTCAGGTTATCCTTCTCTTGACTGATTATTTTGTTAATTTGGGTGTTATTTCCAAGTAAGTAAGCATCATTAACAGCTCCAACATATCCATTTTCAAATATAGCTTTTCATCCTCATCACTACAGATGACTTTGTTATTTAAACTCGAAGGGATGATAGATTTAAATTTCTAATTATTACCTCATTCAGGGAGCGAAAGATGACATTAAGCTTTGGAAGTTAGATGGATTCTTGAGCAGTTTTGTTTGTATATTACATCTTCTTCAATGATTGAATATCTTTATAAGTAAAATGCTGACTTTTTTTTTAATATATTTCTCTAGGATTGAGTTATCTTTTCACAGGACATATCTAAAGTTTATTAAGTTCCTTCCCAGTTTCAGGGATTTAAAAGTTGATTAACATGATGCTGATCATTATCACATCACGTGTTTTATGTCACTTTCTAATGCTCTACAATGTATTCATATTCATGGAACTGATGATCATTACTTCACCCTTCTCCTTTACTTACAAATTTATCATTTCTCTTCTCAGTTGAGGTTTATATGTATTTCTTTATTACTTTTTTATTTTGTTTTTCTAAAAAGTACTGCCTTTTCCACGTAATCATTTACCTAGAACAATGTTTTTTTATATGCTCATTTCTTTTTATGGCACTATCTCTATTTATAGAAAGAAAAATGAAATCATTTTCCTGAAACCACAAAGGAGGCTTGTAGCACTATATAGACTGCCTACTAGCCCTGTGTTACAGCCTTCAACCCCTTGGTAATAATGCCTTCATCTGAATGTTTTCTGATGAGAAACTTAGAGTGGGAAATTGTGATCTGTCAGCTGTGACCACCAGAAAAAGCTGAGAGATATCAGAGTGATAGTAAAATAACAATCACACTGTGACAAATGGAAGCCATCATGAAAACAATGTTCATTCCAAATCATACAGCTGCATAGACCGGGAGATCCAAATTTTGAAATACTTGTGGACTTGCATTGCTGTTTTTATGTAGTATAGTTTCCATTTAGTGTTAATGACATTCATGATTGCAGAGTTGTGGGAATTTTTCTTAGTTTCAGAATTTTGTTTGTATGGTTTTTGGCTTACTCAGATTTACAGAGAAAAAAATTCCCACTTAGGAAGATCTGTCTTAGCCAATTCTAAAGATAATTTGTAATATTTATCTACTGAAAGACCTCAGGGATTTTTTTTTTTGATTGATCTATTTGGAACTTCAATTGTAGGCTACTTTAATTTTCTAAGCTAGAAATATCTTATACACAATTTTAACACTGGATAAAAAAGGACATAAATGTAAACGATAATTTCCTGATCTTATGCAATTTGTTTATTCTTCATTATTGAAAAACTGCAAATTTTGCAATGGAGTCAAAGCTGTGAAACTTCCTTTGTTCAGTGCAAAATATAACAATTCAGTACTATTTTAAAGTTATTAAAAAATTGCTCAAGCAATGAAAGCAGCATAGTGGAGTATACAGAGTACAGAAAAGTGATTTATTCTTTTATATCATTTTTATAACATCACTGGTAAATACAAATCATAGTAAATATTTTCTGTGTAAGAAAGCCGAAGACTGACAGTTTTAAATGACAACAAAAGTACAGTTTTGTTTGGAATAATTTGGAATATTTGGAGTAGTCTTTTTTACTTCAAAAAACATCAACTATATTTTTTTTCTGAAGTGTCTGCTTGTTCTGCAGTTAATATTCTGTTTGCATGTCAACTCATGGTTTGGCATACACACATGAAATTGTAGATGAATTTTGTGATGCCAACTGATAAATGTGGGCTTTGAAGAGGGATTGAAGAGTTGCTTATGTTGCCAAAAGGAGAGAGTTGACTGTGCCAAATGTGATGTGACGCTTGAGTGAATAGGTTGAGTAGCAACTATGAGAAGGTATTCTGGATTGAAAAACAATTCATGATGAGGTGTATTGAGCAGAATGTGTAGCATTTACTGCTTTGTGTAACAGTGGACATTTTATTTAACAAATTCTTAAGTTCAAACTAGACTATGAACAAGTTGTCTAATGGGTATGTAAAGATAAATAAATCCTGTGCTAAGTCTTTTGTGCAAGAACAGGGTTGGGGAGTGTTTCTTTGACATAAATAACTATTCCTA
Organism: Callipepla californica brunnescens; assembly: GCA_023055505.1. Classification (NCBI taxonomy): domain Eukaryota; kingdom Metazoa; phylum Chordata; class Aves; order Galliformes; family Odontophoridae; genus Callipepla; species Callipepla californica. The sequence goes on from JALIRH010000038.1 coordinate 2,448,918, forward strand.
CTGTATATGCACTAAAAAATACAGATCTAGTGAGGAGGGACATTTTAGTATAAAGTTTCCACCTACATTTCCAATATTAAATGTATCTTTGGTACAAGAAACCTGAGATATGTGTATACTGATGTATATTTCAGTAAATTGGGCAAGACTCTATACAGAAATATTTTACTGTTAGGATTATGGTAAACTGAACAGATCTCACAATGCTATGTTATTTATAGCAGCAATAGAGGGTCTCATGTTTCAAAAGTAATTAGAGGCATAGTAGTATCCTTCTAATAATGCTGGCCATATTTGGAAATCTCCATTGATGCCACAGTGAAAATCTACCAATGTGAATATTCATGTAGCATATACAGACTTCTGGAGGTATTCAATGATAAAAAAAAAAAAGGAGTGAATCCAAGAGATTATTTGCTCTCACCTCCACAGAAGTACATTTTTTACTGTCTGTAGTGAGACATTGACTTACTTACACATTCTTTTAATTTGTATGCTAAGGAGCAAGTAAAGACTCATGTGTGTAAGTGGGACTCAAATTCAGTTATCTAAAACTTAGACACACACTGATTTTACTTTTATAATGGAAAAAGAAAAAAAAAATATTTTGAACAGGATATTCACCTGTCTTTCCTTGTACACATATTTTTGATAAAATGGTCCTTTAGGAATTTTCTTTCTACTGGATAAAGATGAATGGAGGCTCAAGATCTTAAATGTTAAAAATTAAATTTAAAAGCTATGCTAGAAAAGAAGATGAATCTACTGCAGTAACTTTTTAACTAACTTACACTGACTTCCTGTTTCTGATACATAGCTGGTAGAACCTTTCAGTTCATTTGCCAATGAAGCAATTATCTATAGAGTTATCTTTTCAGCAGAATTAAAGATATGAAAGTGAGAGGAATTTGTAAACTGTACAGAGTTTGAACAACAAAATTGATAGTGGATCAGGAGTAGTGAACTCAGAATAAATGGGAAGTCACTTCAGAGGGAAAATTGTTAATCGCTATTGGAAATAGACTACTTATTTCCTTTGTGGGAATTAAGCTTGTAAAAATGTTATGTTAGATAAATTATACTTCCTAATAAACTTTTTTGAAGATATGAAAAATTTCCTATGACAAGACACACTGTGGTATGAGCAGTCAAAGAGATAAAAATATATAAAGTACAATTGAATTCATAATCACAAATGCGAACATAGCAGATGAAATAATAATAATAATTCATTCTTACATACTGTATTTTGTTTCAGACAAGTTTTGTCAGTTCTTCAAATTTCTTTTCAAAAAGACCAGTAAAATCAGAAACTATAAACACATCTGTTTTGTTTTGTTGTTTTTTTTTTAATGATTAGTAAGGAAAAACAAAGACTGAAAGTGATTGGATTCTGATAACTAGAGTAGGATTGACAGAAAGGAGTGTCTTTGGAAAACAGCACAACCTAGACGAGACGCAGCTGAGTAGTTTCTGTAGTCGAGCCTTTTTAGGGCATTCTCAATGAGAAATACAAAAAAGATTAATTTTAAAACTCAATATTTTGAGATTGCATTTTTCTATGCTGACAATTAAAAAAAATGCACTCTTGAGCCTGATATTGACTTTGAAATGCTAATGCGATACGATGATAAACTTGATGCTATATATCAGATGCTACTACAAATATGAGACACTCTGAAAGTAGACCTTGAAAGTAGACCTCAGAATTAACCAAGAAAGTCAAAAAAAAGTATCATTGCTGTTCACTATACCAGCATAAAGCTGTTATGAGTCCCTTTATTATAGCAAGGTTACAAATATCCCTTATTTGATGCTCACTGATTGATAAATAAATTCAATAAAACACATAGAAATAGATTTTAGGAAAATAGGTAAATATAATAATAATAAATATAATAATATAATATATGCAATGATCTCCCTTGAAAGAATGTATCCAGGAAATTCTGAACAAAGTATAATGTAGATACTTAAGTTATTTTTCCTCTTCCTGCTTGTAATAATAATATTCAAGATTCAGGATAAAGCAAAATTTATTTTGCATAGACAAAGATAACACTCATAAAATATCTTTGAAAATTCATAGTGGGTTGAGTTAATAGATCTCTTTTAACTGAAGTAGAAAGAGCAAGCATTTTTGAACCACAACTGTGTTTTCCCGTTTTTCCTAATTCTCTTTATTTGGACTAGAATGTCAATTCTCATGAGCCTTTATAAAAATGAACAGAAACTCGAAAAGAACAAAGGCAAATTTCTCACAGTATTAACTTTAATATGAAGCAGGTATCACTTCTCTTTATTATATGATATGCAGCTAACATAAATAGCTTAGATCAATGCCTTTGAAAAATTGGTATGTTTCAATGTGAAGCAGATCAAAACAAACTTACCTGTTAGCAGCCTTGTGTGGTGAACTGCTTCAACCAGCTTTCATTTTTCCAAAAGTGTATATAACAAAATGCTCTTGTATATCATTTTTCATAAAATGATTCTTTCGAGGTGCCATAGATCAGGGAAAAGTTAGTTAAATGGGTGTTGGGTTGTTTTTTTTTGCTGTTATTTGCTTTTTATACTTTGTTATCACAGAAAATGTACCTGTGATTAAAACTACATTTACTTATTGCAAACAGGACAAGGAGAAGGAAAGAACTGACAAGAATAATTGAATTTACTGGTAGTCTTAAGGAGATGGGCTTTAAACAATTTTGTATACATTAAAGGTTGGAATGTGTTCAGAAGAAAAAGAAGGAGTGGATTGAAATAGGGACTATTTCCATTATGGAAGACAAAGTGATATCTTGAAGGATGTAGGTTAGTAGTGACAGCTTGTCAGAATTATAAAAAATGATGTGGACGCTGTTTGAACACACAGGATTTCTAAGGTGGTATTAACAAAATACATAGTCTTGCTGAATTTGGAAAAGAGACAAAATCAGTAACAGACATTTTGTTTGTTATCTTCCGAGGCTCGTTCTCTCCCCTTGCACTGTAGCGTGTTAATAGCCTCTTGAAGTTTTCTCTATTGGTGTTTCAAACATTTTTATTTGAAATAATTGGGAAATTAATCACTAGTAGTAATGATGATAATTACACAGCAACAAGCATAATAAAGCCAGAATCATAAGGAGCATTAGCATTTCCAGCAGGAGGTTCTGGAGGAAAGGTTACTTTCTTGGACCTTAAAGAAAAGGGCACTAAGTCATGGAGAAAGTAAAATTAGGATCCTTTCAATCAAAGCCTAACTGTGTTAATAATAAATAAGGTAATGAAAGCCCCTCCAGATGGTGATATCATCTTTGCTATATTAGACAGCTGAAGAAGAGAATTAACTTTGGAAGTATCTGTACATTGCAATTGACTAAGTAATTGTCAGGCATAATGTATTTAATGTTAAATGAAGTGAGTCAGCTTTCGGTGATTTTTTTCCTATTTATACAGGATATCATCAAAGAAGTGAAAAAGGGCAGATTTATTTCTTATGTTTGAACAGAATACTTTCTGAACTATCTTTTTTATTTGAAATAGCATTCATTGCATTCTTGATTACTTCACAGAATTAAATAATTCTTGAAATGTAAGAAACCTGAAATTATATATATGAAACTACATCAACGTCTGATGATTCGACCTGTTTGCACTGAAATCAATAGCAATTTTTTTACTGATATCAGGTTTACAGGAATTACTGGATATTCTTAGATATTTGAAATAATTTCAAATATACCCAGAGGGATGCACATGGCTGTTACTTTATATATTGAGGACCAGAAGATAGCATGTCTTAGACTTAAAGTAAGTCTTTTCACAAGCTCTATAATATTTAATTTGTTGTTCTTAGTATTATTCATTTTCTTTCCTCTACACTTCTTAATCTGTCTAAACTAAACTGAAACAAACAAACAAACAAATAAACAATAAAAAGAAAAACTGCTTTCACTAATGCCAAAACTGTTTGTCATTGAGAGAAAAGTCTGTTCTCATAAATTTTCCAGATGCGATGTTTGCAGAACTTGGAGATTTACAAAGCTCAGATAACTCAGTGAAGTTTTCTGTATGAAAGTGAATTTAAAGCAAGCTCTTGACCCTTTCATATTTGTCTATCCTTTTAAATCATATACAAGCAAGTACCACATTATCTTTTTTCTGTTTCGCTAGCAATTATAAATGCTGACAAATTTTGCAGAAAAGTCAATGTATACACCAATTACAAACTCAGATAACATTAGTATTAGAATAAGAAAGAACTTTCAATAAAAATCACTGAATGTCCAGTTTATGGACAGAGAAAAAGACAATTGCCTGTACACAAAAGTAAGAGCAAACTAATTAAAGTATACCAAAAAGGAAGAGGGCAATCTTTTTCAGAAGAAAGAAGAAAGAAATCGCTTGAACTCTCATAGAAGTTAATGTCAGGAACTGTTAATTCCTCACCATGCTGTCCTTTCAAACTTCTACGCTACTGTCCTATCATGGTTTATGATATTTGTTACTGGTATTACACATCATAACATCATGTAGTGTACTAGGAGTTAAGAGTTAATGCTTCAGTTCTGTGGATCATCAATACTTCTGGGTATACCTGTCTCAGAAGAGAACTACATACCCCAGAGGACTGTGTTACTTTGTGTTTTAGTGTTTTCCATTCAGAGGGAAAGATAAAACTGTTGGCAAGTCATGAGACTCTATTTTCCCTTGCTACTCATCTGCATGTATGCTCCCTAGCCATCTCATCTTCAGCATTAGAGTAAGCCTTTGGTTTCAGACACACTCTCCTTCATTTTATTTGATTTATTAGCTTCAGTTCCAATTATATTGTATTATATTGTGTTACTTTGCATTCCATTGTCTTATGTAGTAAATTATTTTTCCTCCTCAGATTGTTGCCACCCTTTTTTTTCAGGCACACCTCACTACCCTTTCCCCTTTTCCCCTTTTCCCTTTCCCAGGGTGTGGGTCTGTGGGTCTCCCCACCCTATTAGTCACAGAACTAGGCCAAAACAGCCTGTAGACCACTGAAAGATCACATGCTTAAAACATGCAGGCTGTCCTTTCTGAAGGTAGAAACACGATTATAAGGTTTGAAAATATAGCAAGAAAGCCAGTAATTGTAGTCTGACGTGTCAGTTCTCAGTCCAAGAATATTTTACAGATTATAATATATACAACATTCTTCAGTGCCCTGGATAAATCTCTTCTAGTCGTGTCTGACTGAGCAACTTTTAGTGTAGAAAATGATTAGAAAACCCAGACATTGGTAGCTTGCTAGGTTAAGTTAAGTTGAAAAATACATGTATGTATATATATATTTGTTCTTGAAAATGAGAAAAGACATCTCCATTTTACACTTTATGTCTCAAAATCTGGAACTCTTTAATCAAATTACAACTTTGAATCATCTTTTTATCTTGAAAAACAATCACAAATATCTCTCATATCGTAAGAGCAGTTCAAGAAGTTGAGATTATGTCTGTTTTGTTTTTTTCCTGAATCCTGTATCAATATATTTTGTTACTATGTTCCATTGATAGCATTTGGTTGTTGCTGAGTGATGGGAGCATGCCTTGGGCTGGCCAGGCCACTTGCTAGAGAAGAGTCATTGCCATTATGGCATAGTGGCAGAACAAAGAGAGCTGATCTGTATTGGCCAAAAGGTTATTTCTTACCATGTGATATCATGAGGAAGGCTTCAAAGCTGTGGGGATTTCACTGGGGAAGGTGCCTGCTGTTTAGGTATTGCTGGGTGTCAGCAGGTCTTAAGTTGTGTTGCCAGTGGTACATCAGTTGGCAAACAGTCCTATTGTTAGCTGGGGATTAGTTGACACTGAACATGTAATTGTGTTGTGGATATATAGATTGACAGATATCATCACATTTTATTTCTATTTTCTTTTCTTTCTTAGTAAATATTTTTATCTTAAATCACAAGTTCTTTTTTTCTTCCAATTCTCTCCTCATTCCACATGGTGGGGAAGTGAGCAAATGGTTATGTGGTATTGAGCTGTTTGCTGGGATAAGCCACATCAGCTCAGTTCTGGACAAAAGACAAATACAAATCTTCCAGTGACTAGCTAGTTGAGGTGTTCAGAAAAAGGAACACAGTCTCGTGTGTCTTGTGTTATGCAGAATGCATTTAGTCAGAACAATCTAAGTTTCTTCCTGCTCTTTGTAAATAAAAGAGCTCCATCAAAAGTAATGCCTCCTATTTTATTATTTTAGCCCACAACTTCAGAGGCAGATGTTGGTGGTATGGCACTAGAGATTGAGCCTTCTTTCTACCAGTATTCCATTACATTTTGCTGCCATGTGACAGATGACAGCAGAGGAGTAGTCTGACTAAATAATGTCTGACAGAGAAGTGGATATGAATCAAAGGTGTGGAACTGAATTCCTCCATGCAGAAAAAAAATTGCACCCACTGACATTTATCAACTCTTGCTGAATGTTTATGGAAACTAAACAGTGGATGTGAGCACAGTTAGATGGTGGGTGGTGCATTTCAGCAGCAGTGACAGGGACGATTGGTCACCTCTGCTGGTGGAGATTTTTACGAGCATGTCATGAAGGCTCATGTTCACTGCTGGCAAAAAATGCATAACTCATGAAATCAATAGGTGACATTAGTTTCAAAGCAATCTATGTATCTAGAATGCATATTTACACTCATAGCTATCATCTATTTGCAAAAATATATCCTTTTTCAACTGTATGCCTAGCTGTAGATCCATTAAAAGGGGCATTCCAACACATTTAAATGGAGAATACTGTAACTGGTAGCATTCTGTTCCCAAGATCTTCGGAAAGCATATGAAGTCTCTGGGATTAGGCACAGATCACTTTTTTTCATTTCCCAATATCTCCAAGGTAATTTTGTAGAAGGTAATATTAGCAAATATGATGAAGAGATAATAATATATAGGAAAGTGTGGAGATATGGAGAGAAAGTTTAACCATGCTGATTTTTATCTTGCCTGAAAGCACTACTTCCTTATAATGATGTGTAGATAACATAACCCATGCTATTATTTTACTAAGCTGAATATAATGCTTCCATTTATGTAAGCAAATGGAGAAATAAGAAATTCTGTCTAGTAGTCCTGTAGCAATAAGGTAATGGTGTATTCTGAGAAACATTATAATGCCTGTGCTTTATTCTGATACTGCAGAGGAGCACACAGCGTGCTTAGTCTTGTACTATGCAAGGCTTGTAGGGTTGATACCTTGGACAATTAAGGGTATCTGAGATTATATGAGACAATGTGTGTGGCTGATCCAAACTCAAAATATCTGTCCTGGGACAACTACCTACTGTGGAAGAAATGACCATCTTAAGTCTATACATATGCTTCTGGTCAGTCTGTAATGAATTTAGAAATATTTACTAAAAACTAGTGAAAATCTTCATATGCAGACTTCTATGGTGTTTAGTTAAGGGTATAGAAGTTAAATAGACCTGCGCTTATCCAGCTATCGCTTATTCCCCAGTTCAGGCACCTATGTTGTTCATACACTTCCATTCAAGTAAGAATTCAGTTTTCATACAGAGAATAAACCATTTTGGTCTTTATGAACCTGAAAGAATATAAGATAAAACGACATCAGATTTGAACAAGGAAGACGGAGAAGCAGCCACATTCAAGAGTATCTCCATCCTCTTTGAGCACAATAGATAAGAAAACAGTAAGCTGAATCCACAGCAAGGATAACCATCTTGTATTGACACCTGCCACGAGACTGCTCTCTTCCATTTGCTTGCAGCTCTGATTGTCTTATCATTGGCTCTCCTGCTGTCTGAATTCTCAATACATCTGCAACATGTGACAGCCACTCTTTTAAAATTGGCTATTCCATCCTGAGCCACTTTCATGATACATTAGCTCTATCTCTTTTTTACCATGCAGAATATAACTAGTGGCATCTATTTTGTTCTATCAGAGATCAAAAAGAAATACTGCAGATGAATACATAGTCCAGTGCATTCTGCAGCACATTTTCTGTTCAGGGAAAAAAAAAAAAAAAAAAAGATTAGCTAAACTGTCTCAGTGGGTACCCTAAATGGTTCAATTTATTCTGTTGATTTCCTGCCAGTGGATTACCCCCTGCTCAATGAGTAATGGACAATGATAGAGCTCTGGCTAAAGAGACAGAGAGATGGAGGATGAGAATGATGACATAGGTATTCTGAAGGTAACCTGAAAAAGAGTAAGGATTCTGATGTAAAAATAAATTTCTATGTGGTACTAGCTCACTCAAAACTGATATGAAACTGGGATACCATTACTGAATTTAGTCTTTCATTTTTTGTTTCTTTGGACAGTAAGTTTTTATTGATATTGTGCATAGAATTATTGTTGTTCAACATTAAATATACCTGATTCTTTTCCACAATTGCTCAAAGAATCTAAAAAATATCTGCTTTTCTCAAATGAGTATATAATTATTAATATATATAAGGTACCCAGAATCTACAGAGATGGGAACTCTGTAGTAAAAATAACTTTTAGAGAAGCAATGTTTCTTACACTTTTCTACTTTGCTAGTGTTATTATAAAGATTACAGTTCTTATTCCGTTTCACTTATCTGCTTGTAAATCAGGCCTGTCTTCACAGTCATGCTGTTACTGGTAAAAATGAAGATGGAAATTATGTGTTACCACATAAATACGCAACTAGCTAAAGTTATTGTGTGTCAGATCCATACCTCAGACATAAATGAGGCACAATAGTTAATGTCAAATTAAAATCTGACAATATTCATCTTTTAATCTAAATCACAGACAGAAAAAATTTCTACTAATACCCTCTCTTTTCCCATATTTATGTCAGCTTTACTGCTATACAATGTACAATTTGTGTGTGGAAATATTGTGGGAAGAGGCTGTGCCACCAAACCATTTTCCATTCCATATTGCCAATGTGATTACGTGCATGAAGAAAAAGAGTTGTGGGTGTTTTGTGTTTTGCTTTGAGTATGTTTTTTATCCTTTTTTTTTTCACTGCAAATATAAGATAACCAGAGATGTGTCATTATGTTGACAAATATTGATCCAGAGTTATTTGAAGTCAGTGAGGATATTGCATTGATTTCAGATTAATTTTACGTCATGCCATAATGTGACAAATCTAAGAGCTCACTCCAATTGCACAGTCTGAATAGCCAATAAAGAATAGAACAATATTTATCCTAAAGAGAGAGAGGTTTTTTTTATATACACAGTGACAGCAAGGACTGACAGTAGCTTTGATGGACTCTTGTTATCAACTTACTATGAAAAGAAAATTATTGCTTTCTGTATTCTACCATTATAATGGTAGGTCTTTACTGATTAATTTCTTGTTGACAAACTCATTACATAGACATTAAAAATATACTCAACTGATTTTAGAAAAGTATTACAATGTTTTATCTTTAATGTTCTTGTACAACATCATAGGCAGTCACTTGTAAAAACTGAAATTTGCACTGACTGTAGTCCCGACAGATACTACTTTCTGTGATGCTGTTTTTTCTATGGTTAGACACTATTGTCTGTAAAGAGTACTTTGATATTATTTGACAAAAGAAAAAATCAAATCATTGAACTAACACCAACCTGCCGATGGGAAGGAATGCTTATACACCAGAATGTTAGTAATATTGTTGTGCAATTACTCCAAGAATCTCATGTTTCCATCTCTATTTGTGGAAAGTATATTATAATTTTGGGTTTGTTCTGTTCTGCCTTAGTTCTTTCACAGTATAAATGGAGAGTGAACAACATATTTCAGTATACTACGTTGAGCAAACAATATTAATCTTAAGTACATTAAGATGGAATGCTTTTGACTTATGAAGTATGTTTTTTTCAGGATACAAAAGAAACTAAATGTAACTATGTTTACGATATTTTTTTAGAAATCATTTTACTTTGAATGTCTGCTTGGTCGAAGAGCAATATATAGGGAATGAACTTGAAGACTGTCCTGCCATTGAAATTGTTCTTAAAGTTTCTTTCTGCTCAGTGCATGGAAAAAAAATAGATTACACCTCTCTTTTCTGTATCTCATTCCTTACATCTTTCTCCATAATATGCATATATATACACATATCTCTCAAGATTTCATGTTACTAGAAATTGAGGTAATGATATTGAGTTCTTTCAAGCAAAGGAGGAAACTGAATCCACATCTATGTGTAAAATAGAAGAGAGAAATTTGTGCTGTATTTGCTAGAACATTTTACTAAAAATAAAGTTTGTCTTTCTTCTGTGTTTTAAATGTGAGGCTTTTTCAGATCTGTGAAAAGTGCTTGTTGTTCTGTTTTTTACTTGAGATGCATTTGTCCCCACAAATTAACACAGGAAAAAGGTAGGTAAATATAAAATCACCATTCTGTCCTCCGTTACAAAAAATCATCTTGCAAAGGGCAATTTCTTCAGTGAATATCAAGATGATAAGGAGGCAAAAAGTGATGAAAAACAAGAAGTATTCATCCACAACATTTGATAGAGAAAATACATTACAGATGATTTTAGAAAGCAGGAAATTTCAAAAATACAGTCTTAAAATTGTATGCATTTGAAAGGGGGAAAATTTGTGTTGGAAACATTTGTGTGCAAGCTGTTAGTTCCTGCAAAGATTATTCATTTGTATTTTTGAAATGTAAATTATGAAAACAGACATATTCAGCTAAATTAACAGTACTGTACAAAGTCAACACTTTGGTGTATCCAAAACTTTACTTGTCCATTCCATCAGAATAAAAACTGAAAGGTGAAAATCATAGAAGAAAATCCTCTGTCTCTCTTGGAAAGTGCCCCAGAAAATTTAAACAGAATTACAAAATACAGAACTGAAATTAGTATGCTGCTCAAACAAGAAAAGCAGTGATTGTTTAGTGATCTTTTGAATTCGTAAAGGGTAAAAAGTCTTTTCAAGTGTTTTTTAAGAACAAGTTGGAACGAAACCATTTGGGAAAAGCAGAGAATTATGAGCAATATGTGACTGTTCTCTGCCTTCTTTTCGTTGTTTGTTCCATTCACAAAAGAAGTGAGCCTTGAGGCATCTAAGTGCTTTGCAGTAATTATCCCCAAATGTCCAGTATTTATGAAGAGTGGAATTTACTGTAGGGGATACTTCAATATCATCACTACAAAGGCATGTCACAACAGTACATTCTAACATTGCTATAATTATCAGACTATCACTGATTGCTTTTTCATGGTCAAGTCTTATAAAACTTGCTCAAGGCTGAAAGTTAGCATCAGGACAAAAATTTTCTCCACATCTAAGAAAGCCAGTGCCATTTGAAAGTCTGAAACTCAGATCAGAATTGCCTTTTTGTATAAAAACTAGATCCAATCCATGCTGTCTTAGAACGACATCACTTTAATATGCCAACTCTGAAACAATGCCCAACAGTAAGAATCAAAGTGCTAGTGTAGCTGCTTCATAAAATGACACTGAAAATGGGTTTCATCATTAATAATACAAGTCTAGACAGTGGGCAGCCTTCTCATGGAAAGAGGCCTGAAGCCTGCTCAAGAATTACATAAGCTGCAGCTGCTGCTACAAAAATGCAAAGGGAAGTGTACAGATCCACGGATGCGTGCTCACAAATGTGCAAGCTTTGGCATGAGCCTGTGTGTGCCTTTGGGTATTCTCCAAGATCCTCCAAGGAGCTCCATGAATATAAAAAGATATCACATACCTCTGTGGGGAGACCTCAGTGTAACACTACAGATAAATCCCAGGTTCATTAATATTTTGCTTGAGAGGTTTCCTTTTTGGCACTAATTTGGATAAATTTAAATAACTGAAGATTAAATGCCCATAGGGCACAGAAAGACCTAACTTGGATCTCAAAATCTAATAACATAGGTAAGAAATCTGGTCTGGAAAAAACAAATTGAGTCTAATAGTGCTCAGATTTCTGAATTCCTGTCTGTAAGTGCAGGACTTGAGTAAGGAAAACTATTTTAGGTTTGTTTATGTTTTTGCTTCTTTTTTTCCCCTTTGTACTAACTTACTAGGTGGTAGTGACTGAGAGGCTTAGATTTAATAAGAAAATAAAAAAAACAGTTGATGGCCACAATGCATCATGTTTGGATATGCATTTCAGAGTGCACATCAGAACAGAAGTAATAAAAATCCAATAGTTTAAGTTTCAAGAGCACTTCGATTTAAATTGAACAGGATATATAGGAATAAATCTGACCTACAGTTAGACATGTAATTTTAGTAATAGTGAGAATTCTTTGGGGTTTTCAGTCAATTTCTAAAAGAATGATAAATACCTCACTCAGATATACAACGGCTGCTCCAAAAGTAATGTCTCTTATTTTGTTATGTTAGCTTCTGACTTCAGAGGTGGATGTTGGTGGCATGACAGTAAAAGCTGAACCTTCCAGCCAATATTGTCTTAAATGTTATTGCCATTTGAAAGGTTGCAGCAGAGGGGCAGTCTGACAAAGTGATGTCTGCCACTGAAGCATGTATGATCAAAAGGTGTGGAACTGCATTCCTCCTTGAGGAAAAAATATTATCCATTGATATTAATCGATGCTTGCTGAATGTTTATGGAGACCAAGCAGTGGGTGTGAGTCCAGTGAGGCAGTGGGTGGTTCTCTTCATCACTGATGACAGCAACAGGGGATCACCTCTGATCGTGCAGATTTTTATGAATATGGCATGTAGGCTCTTGTTTATCACTGATGAAAATGCATTGTGCTCTTTGTATCTGTTGTAGTTTCCTTAGAAATAAATAGAAAGCATTATTTTCTGAGCTATTTGCATATTTTGAAGCTCAATCTTTTCATAGCTAAAATGCTTTTTTGTCCTTGAATAGAAGGTATTTCAGAGTTTTTATAGTCTTCCAAAACAGAGATGTGAAAGATGTTCATGTTAACTTTGCTTTTAACCTACCTACTAGAACTCCATCCTTCTAAATGCTGTTACAGACACAGAACAGTTCTGCAGTGTCAATTGGGTGAATTAAGGACAGACCATGAACTTAGTCTTTCAGATGTAATTCTGGTTGTTTACTTTCTTTCGACTTCATTCAAGTCCCTTGGGGGCTATTTGCTAGGCAGCCATGCACAGAATTTTAGACAGCCAGTACACGCTGGTTTTATTAGACGTGGTCTCCTTTTACACAAAGCTTTTAAATTTCCAGCTTGCAGTCACCTGTTTAAGTTCGAAAGTGAAACACTTTTATGATCTCTGTCAAATATTGCCAATAATAATAATAACAAAAATGATAGTAATTACTAGGTATGTGAAACTGATGCAACTATTTCCTTTTGAAATTATGTAAATAATGGACATTATTTAAGTAGAATGAATATATGGAAGCTGCTATAGTTGAAAGAGTATTAAATTACTGTTATTATTATTCTTTTATTTCTTGATGTGTTATCATTATTTGGCAGAATTTCCTTCAGTTACTGTAGTGGGCCTGACAGGGATGTCAATTTTCTTCGGAGTAACCCATATAGTGCTGAGTTTTGGATTCGTTACTAACACATTGTTATAATACATAACTTTTTGATGACTGAGTACAGTATTTTCACTCTGTTCCTGCAGCAAGCGGACTGTGGATGTGGGCATAGTTAGAACAGCCGACTCCAAGTGATCAAAAGGATATTTCAAATCATATGACATAGTATTAAGAAGAGAAATCCAGTTTGTTACATGTCTTATAGGTGTCCGAAAATTCTCAAATCCTTCATCATTTTTCTCAGACAGAGAAAAGGCTGGTTCTGAGCAGGTTAACTCAGGATGGAAAGCATACCTTACCTGGTGTTTTCTAGTGTCTGCTAAACTCCAGTAAGCATTAGTAATGGAAAACTGACTATTGTGGTGATATTCCTAGAATGAATAATCTCATGCTGAACTCAGTTCTGTTACAACTTTGCTGCTTCTGGCAGGTATGGTAGTTCAGCTATCTTTTCACTTCACTGTGGGTCATGCTGTTACCAGACTCATTGGGAGTATAGGTATTAGGAAGTCACAAAACAAGGTGAGAAATTGCTCTCCAAAATATAGGTGCAAAGCATATGAAATGCAACATTTAGTCCTCACTTTAATCTTATGCTTCTATGAAGTTTTTTTTTTCCTTGAGGATAACCTGAAATCATCTTAGATAGAAAAAATTGTTAGTTTATCAATAGAGGAGATGTATCTGTTCGTCAGCTGCTTTTTATAACAACCTGATACATTTTAAACCAATACGTCTCTTTAATAAGCTTTTCCCATTTTTTCTCACTTGACAGCTGAAAAAGTCTAAGAAAAGCTGGATTTTTTTTTTTTTTGCATCCATCTTTCATGCCTTGTTGATCTTTTTTCAGTCAGAAAATATATTTTACCACAAAAATAAGAAATACTCTCAAAAATGTTAGAGTGCTTATGAAAACAATTATTTCAGTGACTTATAGATACAGAAATGTAAATGAAAATTATTTTTCCTTAATTAATAAGAAAAAGAAAATAAAAAATGTATACATATCTCCTCATTGGTTTGAAATTTTCCTGTGGTTTTTTTTTTTTTTTTTTTTTGTTCTTTTCATTACTTCTGTCTTTGTTTTCGTTCTTTTTATTTACATAAGAATATAAAACAGTTGTTTATATACAAAAGTTAAGCAAAAATCCAACCTTACCAAAAATCCTGCCTTGAAGATATTACCAAATTAGCAGTAAAATAAACAAAAACAATGGTACTCCTGAAGATGAAAAATGAATAGATGGATGGAATGACTTTCAGACTACATAAATTAGATCTTAAAAGCAGAAAATAAGCCAAATTTGGAAATTATAATCCAGTCTCAAAATTTGCTTATCTATCTTCTAATAAAATAGTTAATATATTGAAAATCTATTGTATTACAGTTAATTTACACTGAAAATCCTATATTATTTCTAATTAGAAATGGACAATTATGCAAGTAGGGCAAATAAACTGTTTTATATCTAGCAAAATAATAACACTAATGAGTTCAGAAAAAAAAAAAGAATAATATAAATAGAAACTGGAAAAATGTGTAAAATCTTCTAAGATATAGAACTGTATACAACAAAATCACAGAATTGCAGGGGTTGGAAGGGACCTTTAGGGATGATCAAGTCCAACCCCCTGCAGCTCCCTAGACCAGGTTGCACAGGTAGGCATCCAGGCGGGTCTTAAATATCTTCAGAGAAGGAGACTCCACCACCTCTCTGTGCAGCCTGTGCCAGTGCTTCGTCACTGCACTGTGAAGAAGTTCCCACGCACATTTGTGCAGAACTTTCTATGCTTGTTTGTGGCCTCGTCCCCTTGTTCTGCTGCCTCACATCGCTGAAAAGAGTTCAGCCTCGTCCCTTTGCCTCTTGTTCCTTAAATATTTATAGGCACGGATCAGATCCCCTCTGAGTCTTCTTTTTTTTTAAGGCTGAACAGACCTAGGTCACAAACATTATCTTTTTTTATAAATATCACTGAGGATATTCTACTCTGAATGACAGTCTGTAAGATGCATTTATATATACATGTCAGATTAAGTACTGTCCTGAAGGAAGCATATCTCCAAAAACAAGATTATTGTGCACGATTCCCAAAACTTTCTTCAAGAAGCTTGCTATTAACAACGAGAAAATCAATCTAGTTCTTTTCATCTTTTCCCACATTTTTATTTAGACAGAAGATAGAAACTTTCCTGTCTTTCATTAATTTTTTATAAAGTCTTTGCATAACAGTAGCTAAGTCTTGGCAAAGACCTTTGAATGTTTTTCAAATAATAACACTAATAACATTAACTTTTGTCTTCTTTCTCAGTAATCTTCTACCTAAAAATTCTAGCACCTTGTAATACAGAGCCACTTAGTCTTTGAAAGTGTGTTACATAGTGTTCTGCAAAATATAGTAATGTTGTACACCCCACTTCACCCAAACTGCATACTGTGTATTTGTTTTAATGAAAATCTTAGACAAAAAGGCTTCTATTTGCATTCTAAGCTCAGACTTGCACTTGGAAGAAAGAGTGGACTTGTGCAAAGCATCTGATGCTATCCTGCACAATATTTTTGTCTCTGAATTGTAGAGACATGGATTTAACGGATGGACCAGTGTGTGGAAAAATGCTGATCAAGACCTGGACAGGTGTGATCATGAGAAAGGACTCTTATTAGCTTGGAAACACAAGCCTGTAGCTTCTGCATGTACCTAGAAGAAACTTGTTTGCAGAATACAGTTCTGTAGTAATCAAATTTCCTTGCTTTCATTGAATGACCTTGCTTATCCTGATGTGGAATGCTTTATTATCTCCCACTGTTAGATATATGACTGTAGTGCTAAGGTGTTATGTGGACATCTTATTAGCCTGCTGCCGCCAGTGACTGCTGGGTGAAACCTCAGGGCAGACACTACAATCACAGAATCATAGAATCATAGAATCACCAAGGTTGGAAAAGAGGTCTAAGACCATCCAGTCCAACCATCCAATTATCACCTATATTTCCCAGTGAACCAAGGCCCTCAGTACAGCATCTAAACAATTCTTGAACACTATACCAGTCAGCTGCCCCTGGAAATGAGGACTTGCTGAAGACTATATCAGCTGGCCAGCCCCAGTAATGTGAGTACTTCTCTATTAAACTGATGAATATAAGTTTGTGCATATTTTCATGAGGATCGGTAAGCCTGATGGAGACATGCTGGTATGTTTGCATTACAGACACTCGGTGGCTAATGAACTGGCTGGATAATCACTTTCATAGAATGATGGTCAACAGCTTGACGTTCAAGTGGAAACAAGTGACAAGCATTGTTTCTCAGGGGCTGGTATTGGACCAGTGCTACTTAACAGCTCTGTGAGTAACATGGACAGAAGAACTGAGTGCTCCTTGAGCAAAACTTTGGATGATACCAGACTGTGTGCTGCTGCTGATACACTGAAGGAAAGGGATACTCTCGAGAGGGATCTGAGCAGCCTTGAGTGGTGGACCCAGGTGAACCTCACAAAGTTCTATAAGGACACGTGTAGGGTGGTGTACTTGGGTATGGGCAAACTGAAGCAGAAAGCAGAATTACAGACTGAGTGCTGAATAGACTGAGAGCAGCCCTGCAGGAAGGGACTTGTGGATATAGGGGGATAAAAAAACTAAACATGAGCTGGCAATGTCTGCCTGTAGCCCAGAAAGCCAGTCAAATCCTGGGCTGCATCAAATGAAATATGGCCAACAGGTACAGGTAATTCTCACCCTCTACTCCTTTCTCACATGGCCTATATGGAGTATTGCATTCAGCTCTGGGGTCTCAAGCAAAAAAAAGACATAGACCTGTTAGAGAGAGACCAAAGGAGGACCACAAGGATGATCGTAGGGCTGGAGCATCTTTCCTCTGAAGACAGGCTGAGAGTTGGAGTTGTTCAACCTGGAGAGGATAAGGCTCTAGGGAGTCCTTATGGAGGCCTTCCACTATAAGGGGGACTACAAGAGCTAGACAGAGACTTTAATGGGGAGTGTAGTGATAGGATGGGGGAAAAGGTCTTAAAGTGCAGATTAGATTAAATATAAGAGAGACATTCTTGACAATGGGAATTATGAGGTACTTTAATAGATTGTCCAGCAAAGTTGTGGATGTCTCATCCCTAGAATTGTTCATGGCCAGGATGAAAGGAGCTTTGAGCAACCCAGTCTTGTGGAAAGCATATCTGCTAGAGGGGGATGTGGAATGAGATGATCTCTTCCAGCTCAAACAATTCTGTGTTCCTATGGCAATATTTCTTATTTATTGTGAAGAAAAACATCTCTTCTGTAAGGGGAATTTTTCTCAGTTTTGAAATACCTCTTTGTCTGATGTAACAAAAATGACCTGGAAAAAAAAACAAAAACAACACTACTGGCATGTAAATCTAATCCTAGATTAAAGAATATTGTCAAAACTGTTTTGAAGCCTGAGAGGTAATGCACAGATACACGAATATTTGAATAGGTTAACTCACATACAGGAATGATTCCATCTGTTAAGCATCTTGATGAGATAAACTTGCCTGTTTTCTGCTGTGGATATGCTACTGCTAATATCCTTGTTTCAGTTAGCAGAGATATCTTTCGTAACACTATAAACTAGAGAAACCTAAAATTTTCAGCTTCAGTTCCAAGTAACCTCCTTGAAAATGGAGAATACAATCAGTTACTTTGAAAAAAGAAATCACCCCTCATTTGAAGTTAAACCCAAATCGAAGAGTGTTTTGATGTTTCAAAAATATTTACAAAGGTTATTTTCCAACACCTTTTCCTCTCTTTACACACAGCTTTTGACTATGCTGGGAAAAGAACTAGAAGTTCTGAAATATCAAAGCAAAATCTGTTCACACAACATTTCCATCAGAGAGAGAATTAACAGTCAACAAACGAACCTCAGTGCAGTGTCTTTTGAAGTTTCTTCATCTCTATTGGTGATGCTACAGTGACTCTCTTGTTCCTGGTCATCTCTTTCTAATTTCCATTTGCTTTTTTTTTTTTTTTTTCCTTTTGGGACTTTTAATGTAAGTTACTGTATTTGAATTTCTGACTCATCCTCTGTTGTCTGGTTCTGTGTTCTGAAAAGTATCATTATATTCAAACAGAATTGGTAACTGAAATTATATAGGCTGTCAATGTTCTCATTCAGACTTTAGCATTAGAATTCTGTGTAGTCTCGCATGCTGTTAGATGAAGATTTATTCTTGAACTTTTATTTTCACAATTCCTTGTTATCTAATAACTGTGTAGAAATGTTAATAGTCTTATGACTAAACAGGTCAATATTCATAAGAATATATATTTTTTCTTGTTCAGACTCAATGAAATAACCCCAATGAAATAGAAAAAATTAACACGTTTTAAAAATTCAAACAAAAGCGTTTTTACACAATTTTTTTTTATTTTACAATGTTTTGTAAAATAAAATTCTGAACCCATTTTTTCCTGTATTTAAAGTAAGAACTTAGACATTTGATTACTGAAGTATTAAGAGAAAATATGTGCTTTGTCTAGCCTGCATACTATCTCCCAGAAAAATCAGAAAAGTCCTACTTCTAGTCTAGTGTTTAATTAACATTACCTGTCCATTTCTCGCTCCTGACTGAGTCCCATACAGACACTAGGAATCTGATTTAGCAGGCAATACAAGCATGCTGGATCACACTAAGCAGTTCAAAACCATATGATGAACTGTTTCTTTTTACCTCATTCAGTGTTCTGTGGAACTGATGAGAGAAATCCAGGATGCTATCATCTGACATTTAAACTCATCTTGAGTTGAGTCTTTCAGTATATCTTATAATGTAACCCCTCCCAAAATTGGCTTTATAATTTGTAATATTTGCTTCTATTGGTTTACTTTCATTATATGATATTCCCCTTTTTGATTCATATATAGAAGTAACAGCAGTGGACTTCACTGAATGATGATACCTACCATAGGTTTGAGTATATCCACAGTAAGTGGTTCTAAGCTAATCAACATTCATATGCCTAGAGAATTCATTTATTGCAAACATTTTCCTTGAAGTGATCATGATAGATTGACTAATACTCAAATACATATAAGAAAATTAATGAAGGATTTTCATGCAGCAGCTGAATATTTATCAGACAGATGATACCTAATGAAAAAGATGAACATGATTAGTCCCATAGTTTTTTGTTTTTTTTCTCTAATAATGAAAGCAGATATTTCCTATTGGGTTTGAGGTTGTTTTATTCATTTATTTATTTTTCAAGTAGCAGTTGGCACATAGTCATCACTACTTTGGAACCCTGAAAGGGTGTAATAAATATTTTATAGAGATGATGATAATTGATTCCTATAAGTAAATAGGCCTATTCTACTTTACACCACCAAACGATTCAATGATTCTATGATTCTATGATGATTGATTCAATCTATGATTCTATGTAGAGTTTTTTCATATCATTGGGGGCATAATGTTTTCTGGTATATTCATTACTCAGATTTACACTAATTCAGGTAAATTCTAGGAAGTATCTGCGTTAAAGTAGACATAAAATATCTGCTGTTGTAATTGAGATTCAAAAAAAGAACTATGAGTGCAGCTACATTAGCACAAAAACATGACTGTGTAGTATACACTGTTAGTTATACAAGCTAGGACAGTAAATGTCATTTAAACACCATGTTTTAGTAATAACACTGTTTAGATATAAAATAACCATGAGAAAAGGATATTTGAACTTGATTAAAAGAGAGGAAGAAAGAAAAAGAAAGCAAGAAAGCAAGAAAGGAAGGAAGGAAGGAAGGAAGGAAGGAAGGAAGGAAGGAAGGAAGGAAGAAGGAAGGAAGGAGGAAGGAAGGAAGGAAGGAAGGAAGGAAGGAAGGAAGGAAGGAGAAGGAAGGAAGGAAGGAAGGAAGGAAGGAAGGAAGGAAGGAAGGAAGGAAGGAAGGAAGGAAGGAAGGAAGGAAGGAAGGAAGGAAGGAAGGAAGGAAGGAAGGAAGGAAGGAAGGAAGGAAGAAGGAAGGAAGGAAGGAAGGAAGGAAGGAAGGAAGGAAGGAAGGAAGGAAGGAAGGAAGGAAGGAAGGAAGGAAGGAAGAGGAAGGAAGGAAGGAAGGAAGGAAGGAAGGAAGGAAGGAAGGAAGGAAGGAAGGAAGGAAGGAAGGAAGGAAGGAAGGAAGGAAGGAAGGAAGGAAGGAAGGAAGGAAGGAAGGAAGGAAGGAAGGAAGGAAGGAAAAAAAAGAAAGAAAAAGAAAGAAAGAAAGAAAAAGAAAGGAAGGAAGGAAGAAAGGAAAAGAAAGGAAGGAAGAAAAAGAGAGAGAAGCAGGTAAGGAGCCCACAGTATTCACTGAGTATAACGCCTGGAACAACACAGGCCTACCCAAAAATCAAACCATATGTCTTAGATAATTGTGCATACACTTCTTGAATTTCTGCACACACTGACTATTTTCATGTTTTTCTAAGTACACAGATTTTTTTACTATTAAAAATGTCTTTATTGTTTGCTTGTTTTTCTTATAATAGTCTGTATAGCTTATGCCTACAGTTGCTACTTTTAACATTATTAATCAACATTACCCAGTATGTGCTTAAGTCCATGCACACTGCTCTGAAAATGTATTCCATAAAATTCTATCCAAATGTTTATGGCTCTGAAAATTCATTCTAACTGTTACTAATAGATTTTAAATAATATTTAAATCCTTTCCTACACAACATAAACATAGGCTGTCTTCAAGGCTGCAAAAATTCAAATGGATTGGAAAATTGGATAGGTGAAAATGCATTGTATCTCTCCTTCTCAGCATTTCCTGTGAAGTTATATCTTCTTAGTTTTGAAAGGAGGATAATCTGAAGTATTGAGGCAAAGCATTAAAATCTGCCATCTCAGGAAAAAAAATAAAAAATCATCTACTGTCAAGTTTTTGTACATAATAACTGAAGTTTTGAGTATCGCATTTTCCAGAACTGACATTGTTTCAGTTTACAGGACAATATTTATCGTGCCAAAGTAGACAAAGCAAAAAACAGCCTTTCAGGAGCTGAAGCTCTAATCAACTACAAAAGTTGTTTGCTGCAAGTATATGCCTGTGCCACACACACTATTGCTATCAACAGGACACTTTCAGAGAACAACATCTTACAGAAAATGCAACTGTTCTTTTTTTTTTTTTGAGAATTTGGGGGAAATGTGAAGTGTTTTGGTCCCTGTGTTCCTGAAATTCTGAAATGATGATGCTGGCAGGAATGGGTCTCACTTTGGGTAAATGAGAAGCTTCATAGTCTGTAAATAGTAGTAATAGTAACTGTCTAATATCAGGACAGCAATTGTTACAGTGAACTGACACTGGGATAGATAGGGGTAAATATGTAATGATTCTTGACTGTTTACTACTGTTTTTAATTCTGAGTCATTAGGTAGAAATAGATTTTTTCATATATCTACTCTCCAGCAATCCTAATCTCTTTGAGCTGTAAACCCTTACACGTCTTATTGTACAATGCCTAAAATCATGCTACTAAAATCTATGAAAATTATATTTATAGGTGTGAAACTCTCTTGCAAGGTCAAAGTAGAACAGAAAATCTTTTGAAGGTTAAAGGGGGTATCTGTAAAATGTGACTGTGGAACAAAATCCTGTTCGCTCATCATCGCTTAAACATGACAGTGTTTTGCAGAAACAAACTCTATAAACCAGGGTTAGTTTATAAAGCAGGTATGTTTATTCAGTGTTGCACACACCTGCTAGGTGCTAGGGGGGTAGCCTTGCCTAACATGCACAAAGCAGAGGGAGAAGTAGTTACATATTTAAAAGTACAAATCATGCATATTCATTACATTCCTGAGAGAGGGATGGACTATTACAATCAAGCACAATAAATCATTTCCATAGGGACTGCCTCAAATTCCTTTAGGTTAAGCATGCACCGAGTCTCCTAGTGGTCGTGGGCAGGGGTCTTGAAGATGAAGGCTGCATGTCTTCCTTGCCGTGTACTTTTCACCCCACTGCAGTTCGAGGAAATAATCTGGTTCCACCTGGTTCTCAGCTAGCCATGGTTTTGCAGTTTTTTGTCTTTGCTCAACAACCATTTGGCCATCATATTGTTTTTACTCAACCATCATTAGTCATGTCCTCCATATCCTAGATGGTAACTTCATCATCCTTAAGTCCCTTAATCCACTCTTACCCTGAATCAACAATGTCATTTTATTCTGCAGCAAAATATGTACTACTTTCTAAAGTGTTTTCTTTCATTTTTATTAAATATCTTATAGTAGGAGTCCCAGTTATTATGTTTGTAGTTATTCATAGAATCATATAATCATAGAATCACCAAGGTCAGAAAAGACCTACAAGGTCATTGAGTTCAACCATCTAATTATCACCAATAGTTCTCTCTAAAACATGTTCTTCAATACAACATCTAAACATTCCTTGAAAACCTTCATGGTCTGTGACTCCACCACCTCCATGGATAGCCATTCCAGCGCCTGACCACTCTTTCAGAGAAGTATTTTCTAGCAACTAGTCTAAATTTCCCCTGGTGCAACTTGAAGCCATTCCCTCTATCCCTATCACTAATTATAAGAGTGAAGAGGCTAACCCCCAGCTCATTGCAGCCTCCCTTCAGATAGTTATAGAGAGCAATAAGTTCTCCCCTCAGCCTCCTCTTCTCTAGACCTAACAATCCCAGCTCCCTCAGCCATTCTTCATAGGGCCTGTGCTCCAGACCCCTCACCAGCTTTGTTGCCTTTCTCTGGACTTTGATGAGATGATTTAGCTTTGATGTCTTTCTTGCAGTGAGGGGCACAAAACTGAAGGCAGTACTCAAGGTGCAGTCTCACCTTATGCTGAGTACAGGGGGATAATTATTTCCGTGCTTCTGCTGGCAACACTATTTCTGATACAAATAATTTATTACTGAAATAAATGTTGATGAAAGCAGAGAAAAGACCAAAGCCTCTGTTATTCCATGCTATATAATTTGTTCAAGACTATTTGGGACAATCTGTTTTATCCAGGTGTTTCTTTGAACCACTCAAGTTTTAGATGCATCTAGCCCATGACAGGAAGCAGGAAAGGAACCTACAGGGCAAAGAACCTCCTTACATTTAAATCAAGTTTAAATATCTCTCCTGCAGCATAATACTTCTGGAAAAAGAATATTTTCCCAGTCTTAAGTAAAGAATATGATGCATTCTACTCAAAGCAAAACCAAACACTGTATCAGCCTCATCTTATGCATTTAACCAGTCAAAAGCCCACTTGAGTAATTTACAAATTGTACATGCAGAAAAAAAGTCATCAGAGTGAAAGTAAAAAGAGTAGAAATGATAGTCTAAAGTACTTACTGAATTACCCAATTTAGCAGACTCACAAGTGACTTTAGAAGAGTTTATGTACTGACATGAAACAGAAGGAAACTCTTATGCCTCAAGTAGGGAGCTAAGTGAAACTATTAGAAATACCTGATTAAAACATAGATGCTCAAAGGAGAAAAGACAGAGACAGTATTTCAGTTTTTTTTTCAAAGTTTGCTCTGATTTTAATTCCTTGTAATGTAGGCCAAGAATTTAATTTAACCCCAAACCCGAGTTAGAAAAACTTCCTACATCTTTGAAATATTTCTTACACATTGTGAGATAAAGCCTGTTAATAAACAAAAGAGTATCTGGATTAGAGTTCAAATGGCATAGGATGATGTGAGCCAGTGCTGGTTATAAGTAAACCATTCTACAACATTCTACATTCAACATGACTTGTTAGACAGCTGTTCAGGATATTTCAAAATTGAGCAAAAAAAAATAAGAAATGAACATTTAGAAATGTACAAGCTCTAAGTCCAGGTATCAAGTTCACTACCAGCCCTCTTATTTAAAAGTAGAGATATGCCGCAAGAGCTATTTTATAACTTCCTATCTAGCTCTGTTCAGGAAAACAGAGTTTTGGAAAATATTTCACTTAGGATCTTCCTTAGAAAATAAAACAATGTTGGATCAGGTTTGGGTTCCTCCATTCTACTGAGCCTTACCACACATCCTAGAATTGTGTGGAAAGTCCTGGTATAAAATTGCTTGGAAACAAAAAATATCTTTTGTGGATTTATCTGAATGAATGACTTAACAGCAAGTGTCTTATTCTGAGTTAGTCATCCTCTAAACCTGTTACTGTCAATAGACATAAAGAAGCAGTTCAATTTATCTGAAAAGGTGCACATAAGGATGTCATGAATCACCTCCTAGAAAAGCCTTTTCTTTTTGTCCATTTATTATAAAACCTCACACAGACAAACTTGTCTTTTACCTAAGAAGTTACTAGCTCATGTAGTGCTGTCAAGCATTTGAGGGTAACACGGATTTTTCTCTTACATTATAGGGTTTTTTGTTGTTTTTGTTTTATTTTGTTTTGCTTTTTATTGTAATTCTGCTTAATTTGTTTTTATTTCATCATTTTCCTAAGGTTAGGAAATTTACGTCCTATTACAGTGTCTATAAGCAGACTACACTGAATTTTGAATACAGTATGAATGCAATAACTTTGTTCAATTTACACTTTGGATACTTCTTCCTCTTATTTTCAATGTTGTTAAATTTTGCTTTTTATTAAAACAATACATGTTTGCATTCTTTTATTTTTCAAGCCATCTTCAAATGTTATGTTTTGCTCTTTGCAGTGAATGTTGTACTTCAGAGAATAGCTATTAATCTCAAGAGTCTTTTGAATGGGAAATATTTTTAGATGTTTGTTTGCTTGTTTACCGGGCAGGCATTTTAATTATCAATATGTGGAGATGGCAGTACTTATTAAAGTTAATCAACACATATGTTTTCAGTTATTTTTAACTTTGCTGACGTTTATTCTTTGTACTGAAATTTTCCATGCCAAGTATTTGCCTTAGGCTGGGTTATTTTGGAACATTTGTACAAAAGAGATCAGAGAAAGAGAAGAAAATTTTTTAACAATGTCTTACATCCATTTCATTGAGAAGCTTTTAGTAAAAAATCTGATGTAAGGAGAACCATGCTGTAAAGCGCACATCTCAGAGGGAGAACTTAGGATTGAATAAGCCAAAATTTTGACACAGATTGTAATTCTGGGACGAAAGAGAGAGTCCCATCTTGATCCTTTGAATATGTTTTCAGATATAATTTCTTTGTTAGAGCTTTAGATTTTGTTTGCTTTTTTCATTTTAATGTGTTTTCTAAAAATAGATGGATAATTGTGATTACAGTAGTATGAAACTGAGAGAAGACTGGTTATTTAAATGTACTCTTCTGATAAAACGCTTTGCTTTTTCAAAGAACACTGAAGTAAAAACTACCAATATTTTATATATCTGTATGAATTCACAATCTTAATGCAGAACAACTGAAGCTGGAGTGTCAAAGATTACTATGAGCAGAGCAAATTATAGTTGGTTTATATGGCAGATGGTTTTAGCTAAACACATTATATGTCACTATTCTGATGCCATTACTGCAAGTGTTAGCATGTGGTATTTATTGTTACATAAAACAACTCTGTAACAGCCCTGAAAATGCTTTTATATTCAGTAAAGGTGAAATTAATTGCAAATTATACATTTAATTTACCAAGATATGTTTCTGGGATAATTTTCTATGGATCATAAACATATGTTCTAGAGACAGTGAAATTTGTTTAAAGTAATTACTAGACCACGGGAAGTTTAAGGGACACAAAATAATCCTTATCTGATAAAATAAAATGGTTTATGTAGTTTCATAAAACCACAATACTGAGAGCACTATCAAAGTTGGGTAGTGCAGCTGGATTTCAGTAAATGAAGTTATAATAAATTCTCAAGTTAGCATTAAAGATATTTTTAGAATATTTTCACTGTTAGTGACAATGCATCAGTATAGGAAAGTGATTACACTGCAGTATGAAGATTTGTCATATACTGGATGCCAACTAAATACAAAAATATATAATTCCTATCTGATACAATATTTAATTTAAAATCTTTCTTTCCTACTTTCATTGTGGTTCATTACTGGAGATAAAATCATTCACTACCGTTCAGTAGTAGAATTACTTGTGCTTTGAAATTAATGAGCTGGAATGAAGCTCAGACCTTACAAGGTTAATTTACACTTTTCCTATCCTGTTTTTCCTGGAGTTTTACATTATGAAAATTACAGGTGATGATGTGAAGCTGAAGGAAAACCCACAAGTCATGAATCCAGGTCATAGCTCTGGAACAGAAACCAGAATAGCTGATGATCAGAAGAAATGACCCTATCTTGTCTTTCTCACTAACTCATAGAACTTTTCTTCTCTCTAGTGTAGGCTTTTGCAGAGCTATTTTATCTCTTCAATGAGATTATTTGAGACATAAGCTCCTTAGAGTTGAAAAGAAAAAAATATATATCTTGAGGGTTAAGATTTTTCTCCAGAAAGGGGGGAAAAAAAAGCAGAATGAAGAAGAGAAAAGAGGAAACTTTATGGTGCTTTAAACTTTCAATTGGATTCCTACCAACTGAAGTGAGTTGCTTTAATATATTTTATTTTTTGCATAGATGATTCACTGCATAATCACATTCCGTTTGAAAAAACATATTTTAACAGTAATTATTCTGTCATTTTGCATTATCCTTAACTTCACAGACTGAAGACCTGTGTGAAAAAGTACAACACAGTTTTCATGAATTAACAATTCATTAACCTTTCATTTCACTAGAACTGCTCCTGTTTGGAACAGTGAAGATCTAACCTTCTATTCCCAGTTTACTTGTCATGTATTTCAAAGCATCTTGAAAACATGCTTACCTCATGATGTATGCGGTTTATAGCTACAACACAGTATATTTAGTTTGATTTTGAATGAATATGCATTGTGTTTTCACCAGACTGCATGACTCAGTGGCATTTTATAATTAAATGTTAAATACACAGAGGGAGCTATAAATTCAAAATATTCAGTGACATATTAAATATGAAGCATTATTACATCTGGAATTTTTCTCATTTTTGGAAACTTTATCACTGAACATTCATAAACAAGAGGAAGGAAAGTGAAGAAAACTGACATTGTTTAAGATTATAACCCATTCAGAGTATAACAATGCCGGTTTAACTGAATCTGTCTTCATTAAATATTACTTTCAAATCATATACATTTGTGAGAAAAAATGCTATAGATATAAGAATGGTGCTGATTAACCTTTTCTGTACTTCATGCCAATATTTCTCTACCCAAATCTGCTCCTTATTCAACCTTATCTCCTTCTACTCCTTACAGCCTCTAAGCCATATCCTTATCTCATAGCTGTTGCTTTGAACTCTTCCTGTAGCCAAGCACCGCTCACAAAATAGTGTGAGTAGCAAAAGCTTTACAGCAGCCAAAAGAGAGCAGATATCTCAAGCACTACTTCCACACCATTATAAACAGCAATACATGTCACGGGTTCACCATCCTGTGATCAGTTCTAGAAAATTTCTTCCACTGCAGGTCTGAAATCCCTAAGGCCCTGCCTTCTGTTTGCAGACACATAATCCTTTTCTTTCATCAGCGTGGAACAAATGGTTACCCCTGCTGTGCTACTTTAATTCCCCAGGCCAACCCGGGGAATAAAGGATAGTTTCAAAGTCTTCACAGCATGCTGCTGCTGGATGTAGTGATGAGTAGAACTGGTCAAGCTCTGCGTTTATCTGTGTGAAAGACGAATTTTTGTGTGTGTGTGCATGCTTCCATTCCTACAAGCGTATTTAAATACGAGTTTTGTAAACAAATCTCATACAACTTACCATGTATAGGTAGAAATACTTAAACAAAGATGAAACAAGAAGCCGTAAACTATATAATGTATACATCCAAGTGCATCTTCTGGGACTGCCTACTTCCAGCTAAGGGTCTGTACATTCATTGCTCACTTCAGTGTTTTCATTTTTGTAACGTGGTATTCAGTTCAATACATGCCAGTTCTGTGTAACATATTCCACAGCTGATCTCTGTAGCAAGAGTGGCCAGCTTTCTGTTTTGCACTGATAAAATAATTTCCCATCACAAGCCAGGATGTTCTTATAAGACTTACTCTAAAAGCTAAATCCCTTCTCCCTCTCTGGTTGCTCCCTTCAGACTGGAAATTCTGATCATCATAATGATGCAAGGGAACAGAATCCTATTATTACTCATTAGTTACTAAAGTATAAGAGTTGAAAAAATATTGTCTCACTTTCTCTTTCCCACTGGAATTTCTTGGCTGAGCTGTGTAACATGTTATAAGCTCACACGATCTTCGCTAAATCTTTCACCACAGGAAAGAAAAGAGAGACCCACAGGGCAACAGAGAGGGAAGAGCAGACCTGCCACGTGGCCTCCTTGTGCTGACACTGCGGATCTGCTGTGAGTGTATTTGTGTTCCTCATTGCATTCAAGGTTTGCCTTTACAAACCAGCCAGTATATCTTTTACAGCTACGTCCTGGAAGACTCTGTGTCAGGTAATCAGTCCATATTGTTTGGAGTTTACTATATTTTATTTTCTCTGATCTCCTAATTTTATCCTATGCCGGTCAAGGTGAGAGTAGCTTGTGAAAATGGACTACTGGTAGCCCTGCAACACTTGTCCGTTAGGAAACATATTGTTGTGTGCTTTTTAGTTTTTTAAATGTTTGGTTTCATTACTCACAGAATAATTGTACAGACATCCTTTTATGCTGGTCTTCTCATTTCATAATGAGAACACAGGGTTTCCATATCTCTAATGATTTCCTATAATCAAGACACAGCTTTTACTCAGAGCACCAATTTGGGTTTTGACACGGTGCTTGATATTCCTTGTTCACATAAAAAACAAATTCTTACCTCTCCATGCAAAAGATTTGAGTGTTCTCCTTTGCTGTTTAATGAAAAGAATTTTTATATATTTTTTCAGTTAAAAGATGTTACAAAGAAGATCAAATTGATAAATTTACGCCAAAAGACATTACAAACTTTGAACAATTATGGAAGTAATAAAGACAAATATCTTGGAAAAAGTCAAGTGGTGATGAGGTTGCCTTTTAAAGCAGATAAAATGAAGTGCTATTTATTCTACTAGTACATGATATAGGAGCTTAATTAAATTCAAAAAGGAAAAAAAGTATATATAAATTAACACATGGATTACGCAGTACCTTCTGTGGACTGTATTGAGTGTATGAGGTGTGTAAATGCCTTAGAACACCCCTTCTGATGCAGAAAGTAAGCTAATACTTCTGCAAATTCTGGCCTTAGAGATATCTTTGACCATTTAAGTAAAAATTTAGACCACTTATCAATTTTTCCCAGGTATATATGAAAAAAAAAGAAAAAATCAGCCTTATAATGATTATTGACTTAATCTGAATCCTTAGAACTGTGTTTTTGTTTTTCCCTTATGTATTTTTTCTCCTGTAGTTTGTTTGTTTCACCATTCTGCACACATTTTTCCTTGGTAGTAACATACTCATTTATCACAAAAAAACTACCACTCGTATGGGGAGCTATATGTTCTCTTGGGTCCTCAGGAACAGACTTCAGTGCTTTTTGCAGTTCTAAAATTTCTTTTGAAATTCTGCAACTTCACATACTCTTTTGGACTAAAGATTAGTTTCCATCTAATCTCTTTTTTCTCAGTCCCAGTGACTTTATGGAGTCTACATGCAGACTGCCTCTGAATCTGGGACCTGCCTACCTGTCTTCAATACGTATTTCTTTATTTCTTGATGTACTTTAAGAAACAATGGATGAAACAGTGTAACATGTACAATCCCACCTCACACATTATGATATCAAACCACTAATAAACTTCTTTACCCTCATATTTGACATCATTTGCTCTTTCCTAAAACCCTCTATTTCACTGAGATCAGCATAGAGAAAATACAATAAAATAAGAACACCTAATTAAGATTTTTTTTCCCCCATAATAAAGAATCACTTTCTCCTTTATATTGGAGTGTGACATCTAGTCAAGGACATGGTTTATCATGGAACTGAAAAAAAAAAAAGAATCTTCTTCTTTGCAACACTTCTTTCTAACTTTGTCATAATAAATAACCATTACTAGCTGTAAACTTGTTTTCCAGTAACTGAACTATATTGGACAATAATTCACTGTATTCAATCAGCTTTATAAACATGTATTCTCCTTCTACCAGTAGGTTCCACTGACCAGAAATAGCATCACTTTATGTCATATTCGTTCTTCAAACTGAATTACAATCACAGTCTCATATCAGGGTAAAATTACATATAATAAAACATACATTAAGCTTACGATAATTTCACTGAGTAGTGTAAGAATTTTGCTACTGAATGGAGAGCATAGACAAGAAAAAAAAAAAGAAAAGCTGAATGGTCTTACTGATTTGGCAAAATGACAAAATGACTTGCCTTCATAAACAAACACTTCATAGATATATTTAAATAATTAAACCAAATATCTTGTATGTTTTCATCAGTAAATATAAGAATTAAAACTTTATTTATTTCCCTAATTTTAAACATCCACTTATGTTGGCATCAGCCATATCAATTTTTGGTGAAAAACATTTGATATGCCTTCTGTAGAAGAAAAATTGAGAGAATATTTATAATCAGCTGACTGCAAAATTGTATCTGCAGTCCCCTATGAAAGAGTAAGATGTATGAAAGTACACATTGTGCATTTTTTATTACCCCCACTTAGGAAAAGATCAGGCTCAAAAATATGAGGCATGCCATCTTCATAGAACAAAGGCATAAGAAAAAGCATTCTCATTCTCTACCTTGATTCCGCAAGATACTCCAAATTCTAAATCTAATTCTATTTTTAAACCCAAGTTTTCAGTTAGAAAATTATTCTCAAAATGTTCTCGGGGATAAATTTTTATGCCAAAGGCTAAGTACAGAAGAATAAAGGTGCTAAATTCATTAAGTTGTCATGCATGGCTATGAGTGAATGAAGCTTTTTGCTGTTTTCTTTCTGCACTCACAAGCTGAAGCAAAATTGGCTTTAAACCACTGTACCCTCATGTACATTGATAGCTTCTATAGAAGTGACAGAGAATAGTAGTTACAAAAGAGAATCATTTCATTCATTCCATTTTTTTGTATGCTGACAAACTCTGGCAAAAAGGAATAAAAATTCCTCAGAACTCAAAAGCTGACTGCAGCTTGCCCCTAACAGTCACTATACCTTAGAAGTTTAATTGTGCTCACTACAGCTTGACAAAATATCATCTAAACTAATTTGGAAACAGTATACCAGAAAATGATAAAAAATTAAAACTTTGTATAATTGTTGGAACGCCAAAATATGTTGAAATGAAAGGAAATGTCAACTTCAGATCCCCATGACCCTTTCTCTTCTTGAATTCTCTTCCACAAGATGTGTCTCTGAAGTGTACCTCCAATGATGGCTGCATAAGGGTCTGAGGTATAAGAAGGGCTGGGAGAAAGA
Organism: Callipepla californica brunnescens; assembly: GCA_023055505.1. NCBI lineage: Eukaryota > Metazoa > Chordata > Aves > Galliformes > Odontophoridae > Callipepla > Callipepla californica. The sequence goes on from JALIRH010000038.1 coordinate 2,480,797, forward strand.
ATTTGCTGAGCACAGAAATGACCACTATGTACACTAGACTGAGGAAATGTCTTTTGAAATAAGTTGGGTAGGGAAAACTAACAAACAACAACAAAAGACAAATTTTCAATATTCTTCCAGAAATACAAACACTCTTTTCCTCATCCTAACATAATTTAATTTTAGCAATAATATATTCACAAGAGCAAAGAACCCAAAAAAGAAAAACCCCATGTTGTGACTGATCAGTGAGTAGCATTGGAAAGAAAATTTTGTTTCCTTATAGGAAAAGTGAAGTTCATCCCTTGATCTACTTCAGAGAACTTGTTCAAACTGAGAACATTCAGGTTCATCTAGATGTGTTTTGGAAGAAAAGCAAGACTTTTAGCTTCCTGTAAGGAAAAACTCTTTCTAAATCTAAGAAAGATCTAAAGCATCTTGTCAGAAGAAGTTAAAAGAAGGAAAAAACTTCCTGCTGGAGGAAGTTCTTCTTTCTGCTTTTTATTGCCCAGAAGTAATAGAGTAAAAATATGTACCCGTAAACCAAAAACAGTAGCGAAAGTTTTCGTATTTTCCTCAACATTGAGAAAGAGAAGATCCTTACAATCTTAGATCCATGCCATCATAACCTGAAGATGAAACCCATAGGGATGAATGTTAATTAACTTCTCCCTCAGCTGCTTATCTTGGATACTAATGATAGAATCTCCAGCTGGCTTTCTGTGTATCTGCTGCCATCTGAGTTTAGTTTGGAAATTAACTGGGGGCCTGTGATAGATCATGCGAGAAACACTCACACCCTCTCTTAATTTGATATTAATAGAAATACTCTAGAGTCTTACAGTATGCATTTCATGTTCTTGGGTAAGCACTAAATTATCCCTCGTATTTTCATTAGGCACTCTATCACATTAAACACCTATCTGATGAGTTAATATCTACATGGTAATTACTTGAATTTGGATATATGAATCTAAACTTAAATCCCATGGCATATACAATGACACCTGTGGTAAATCACAGGAGCTGGAAACCAAAAGACAGTTCTAATTGTTGTTCTAAATATCTTCAGTGTCATCAAAATTATTCTGCTTTGGAATATAAGGTCCTCCCACCCAAGCCATTCTATGATTCTATTAAGTAAGTAAGTAAATAAATAAATGAAAAAATCAGTAAAATAATTGATATATATTTTGATTTCAGGTAAAATAAGCATTCATTTATCAATGAAAAAATCTGCAGAAATAATGACAGGAAAGGTCAAAGAGTAGCCCAGTAATTTCACTAACCAAAACAATCCTCCCATGGCATTATGATTACAATATTTAGGGAAAAATTGTCACAAAGATCACTCTGAAACTAGACTTGTTTTCTGGTAATAACCATGATACATAAATCTAGATGTCCACATATAGGAAAACAGTGGAATTCAGTTACCTAAATTTCGATATCCGATGCAGTTTTAAATGTGTGGTCTAAAGTATAATCTGTGTCCTTTCTCCAGAAGATAACAGGAGCTAAGACAGTATTTCAGGTGATAAATAATATTCAACAGCAGTACATTTCTGTCTAAGCATAGAATTCTAGTATTAGCTAAGATCTCCTTGAGTATTTAAGACTTCCCCTACTGTTGGAAATTTCAGAACCATTTGTACATGGGGCCACGGTTTTCTGAATCAGCCTCTGAATACCAGGCAAGATAAAGAATGGTATTTCAAGTGCCCAAGCTTCAGCAAATCAACTCCGTTCATCACTGCTCTACATTTAATTATTCTAAGATGCAGTGAGGTTATTGGCTAACTCTTTATTAACTGTACTGAGAGATTTCATGTTTAGCTATCAGAAGCAATCACATTCTGGAAACAAACTTCACTGTCATAAACTAATTTCAGCAACCTGAGAATAATCACTTTCTACCATTTTAAGTACTGCAGTGCTCTTCCAATCTAATTAATTACAGGTCCAAAAAGATGCAGATTTTCCATACATGCTTTGTCGGATTGCTCAGCCTAGTGAAGGTTGACAAAACAGACCAGACACCTATGTTTAGATAAGTGAATGCAGCATTTGATCTCAAAGTGAATTTCGCCCACAGTTCTACGTGTAAAAGACATGCTTAAAAATCATGGCCAGATGCTTCTCTCAGACAGATTTCAAAGTTGGTGAGGAGCCAAACAAATCTGAAGCACTCAGGTATTCTTGGCATCTATGAGACTCTTTTGCTGGAGTGTAGAACAATCCATTAACTGCATAATATTATGTCTCAACAGCTTTTCAGGTCTGATGTGTGCCACAGAGATATCGTATCAAGAGAGTAGTCAACTTTAAAGTCCAACTTTAAAACTTTACAATCAGAAATTATAAAACATGCCAACTTTGAACAGATTTGGAGGGGGAAGGTTGTGGATTTTTTGTTATTGTTTCTGTGGTGATGGCGATGGTGTGGGTTGTTGTTTTTTTGTTTTTTTTTCATTTGTTTGTTTTCGTTTTTTTTAGAGATTTTCACTTTTTTTATATTAAGTTTAAAATTGGGGAAAAAATGAAAGCTCTTGTGAGCTGAATAAAGGGATAAATTTGCAGAAAAAAGCTGTCAATAATAGAGAACTATAATTATTTCTTCTTTTACATTATATTGATATTGATTTCTATTATTGTTGTAAATGCAGCTTAGTGACTAAGTCATATATATTTGTCAGGAAAATGAACAAATCATAAAACAGTGGTCAGGGCAAAAATCCACCAATCCACCAATCTCTCAAATGCACATTCAATTCTTTTTTTTTTTTTTTTTTGTCTTTATAGGTTATTTTGATTCATGAAGCTAAGCTTAGTTCAAGGAGCATGAAAAAACACCTCAGATTAGCCTCTGGTGTAATTTCTGTTATTACCAGGGATAATACTTTCCACAGGAAAAGAGCTTTAACAAAACTTTCAGAACCAAAAACTGCAGATTAAAGTTCTGCTAGTTGTACTGTTTTAAGAGTGTGGCAAGTCCAGAAAACCTTTTCAGAGTTGTTAAAAATTCAATCTTAGGAAAAGCTAATCAAACAACAGAAGTGAGACTCTGTATTTTGCCATCTTGGTCAATTTCACCTCAAAAAGAAAGTTGTTTCTGCACAGAAATAAATTTTTGAACAACAAAATCTTCTATTTAAGTCAAGACTGTTCTCCAGTAGTACATCTTACGTATGCTTTCTAGTTAAAGATGGAACTCAAGAAAAGCATGAAAAATTCATGACTAAATGTGCTTCCATTTTAATTTCATTAAATTTTTAAAATTTCCCTATATGATTATTTATTACTTATCTATTTTCTAAGGAACTTTAATTAAAGCAATCATGAACTTATCAGCTGTTTCCAATTAGAAGCCACCTCATTGCAACCTAGAACTAACATTGTTGAACTATTATACTCTCCCCTTGCTAGGCCCTGTCTGGAGTACTGCATTCAGGTCAGGGGTCCCAAATACAAGAAAGGTGTGGAGCTGTTGGAGAGGGTCCAGAGGAGGGCCATGAAGATTACTGAGCACCTCTCCTACAAAGACAGGTTGAGGGAGCTGGGTTTGTTCAGCCTGGAGAAGAGAAGGCTGCAAGGAGACATCATTGCCAACTTCCAGTATTAAAAAAAGAATTATAAACAGGAGGGGAATCAACTTTTTGGTCTGGTAGGCAATGATAGGACAAGACGGAATGTTTGTAGGATTAAGGAGAGAGAGTTTAGATTGAATGTCAAGGGAAGGTTCTTTACAGAGAGAATGGGGAGGTGCTGGAACTACCTACCGAGAGATGCTGTGGATGCTCCGTCCCTGGAGGTGTTCAAGACCAGGTTTGTTGTAACCCTGGGCAACCTGGTCTAGTACCAGATCTGGAGGTTGGTGGCCCTGTCTGTGGCAGGGGAGTTGATCTTGGTGATCCTCGGAGTTCCTTCTAACCTAAGCTATTCCATGATTCTATGATTTCATCACATTCAGCTACTGAGTTACATAAAAGTTATGAACATGAGATAGTGATAGTATTCTCTATCACGAGAAATAAAACCCAGAGTATGATTGAAAGTGTCTTCATTCACTTGGGTAGAGCACCTGAACTACAGAAGATAACAGTGTTCATTATTGTTAATAGGCATTAAAGTAAGATGTTTAGTTTTATGCTTCTCATAAAAGATGTTTTGAATAGTTCATTGGTAGCATTGCCTTTAACCCAATATAAGAAAGTATTTTTGATTTACACTGTAGAGATAATGTAAAAGTGATTACATTTATAATACTTATTCAAATTTTTTATATAACTTGGTAATCCAACAAAGCTTTTTCACAAACTCAAAATATCATTATGTCAACATATTTAAATCAATTGTTAAGAGTAAATTTAAAAAAATCAAACTTAATTTCTGTAATAAATATTAGAAAGTTTACATCTAGTTAAGCCTACGAGGCTAATGCTTTGTGGTCTGAATGCTTTTTTTGAATAGTATCTAAGATTCAGGAAGAGTTCATGAACAGCAAATTTTCAAATTCCAACCGAGCTTATCTGTTTATTATCACATGCTGTGCCAATTTTTCTTTTCATGATCAAGCACATTTCATCATGAAGAAGAACATAAAAAATCTGCATAAGTCAGTGATATAAAATGGAAATTTCTAGCTCCTCGAGACATGTGATACTGGTGCATAACAATATTTCAGAATAAAATTGTAAAGAAATAATTGAGCCAATTTAACTTTATTTCTCACTGGCTTTGAAGAAAAACATCAGCATAGAAATAGGAAGATTAATGACTTGCTAATCCTTTCATTTATTTTTATATACTATTTATTTAAATTATATTGTTGCATATGTATATATTCTTTGTTTTAACAAAACATGATGGCATTTAAATATAAACAGAAAAACATTTCAAATTTCAACACTGAAGCAAAACAGAGCCAGTATGATAAAGCACTGTTCACAGAGTAGTGAACAGTGCTTTACTTCTTAGTTATGACACGAGGAATTAAATAGATAAGTACAAAATAATTACGTAAATAAAGCAGATAAAAGGAAATAAAATTGTAAGAAGAGTGCTCAGAAGTGCAGTTCACTGTCAGATATCAAGGGACATATAGGGCTAACCATTATACACTGAATAATTGTATATATGAGAAAGAGCAAAGTAAGTGAAAAATTTCCTAATTTCTATAGTATGCAGCAATTATCACCAGCAGCTATGGTAAAACACAACAGTAACTACTAGCAGAAATAAATGTCTGAGTTAATCAATTGTCCTAAATGCAGTTTCCTTAGGGAAGTTTTTTTCAGTGATATTTTTATTTTAGTAGCATATATATATTTTTTTTTCATAAAGAAATAATTTTCATCATCAGAGAATGTACAACGTTCAGTAAAATTTTTCATTTGCAAAACTGTTTAGTCATGTGAACCTGTGATGACTCTACACTATCACACACCAGAGTATTTTCAAAGGTAATGTCTCCTAATAAGAATCAGTCCTTACAATGGGGGCCAATCAAGTATTTGATATTACTAAGAGTGCTCAAATTGGTTGTTCATGTATGTGCTGTATTGTGCTCTATTACCACTGACTGTATGCAGAGATGATTTCTATTTTGCATTTTTTGCTTTTAAATCCATTTATGTACTTTTAGTGGCCTTTTACCTGTCTTCCTGTACGAATAAAGCTACCATTTGGCCTGAAAATTTTCTCCAGTCTTATTCTTGATTATATCAACTTGGAAATTTTACTGAAGCAATTAAGAAATGTTGAGGCTATTATAACACACACACACAAACACAAAAAGGCCGCTTTCCTTTATTCTCTAAAAATCCAGTTACATATTTACTTTCTAAAAGAAACTCGTGGGAAAATGGATAAACTATCAATTTAGTTAAGGAATATGCTTTTGTACCATGCAGTGCACACAACACAGACCTTCCTATAAAAAGAAAAAACACACCAAGAAATTAAACAAATTATTAGATTGGAATATAAAAACAGCCAGGGAAATTCATATATCTCTCTTCCTCATTATCTCTTTTAACCATTATTTTCATTCTGAAAATACATGTGAGAATAAGAAACTGAAGTTAGTAAACACAATTTGATAGAATTCAGTGCAGTCCTAAGGCTCAGAACACAAATACTAAATGTAAATAATAGTATCATTTATCATTTATCCAGTCAATGAATATGGGACATGGAATATTTTCTGACTGTCTTCCTTGAAGTCAGTATAGAAAAGAAAGTAAAAAGATCTCTTTTCTTGTGAATCGTTATACTTTTTCTCTTTCTGTTCCCTTCTAAATCTAATCTAAGAGATTCTACATCAGTTAGTCTGACACATGAGTGAAATTTGGTACTTTAGGTTACACCATCTGCGCTGTTCTGTGGAGAAGGGAATCCATTTGAGGTAATGAGTTCTTATTGCTCTAATTCACTTATTTCACACATATGTGCATACGGATGGCACTAAAAGGTTTGGGGACAGGTATATAAATATTAAGGTAAATTCCTATCATGTTTCCCTAAACTGACTGAGGTTAGCCACCCTGCAGAACAACCCAGCTACAATCTGCGAACTGATGTCTACTGTGGCAGTCTGCATTAAAAGATATTTTTTCTCAAAAATTAATGTACACATAAATAGTGTTAAAAATTCATCTATATAGAATTCTTGTTTTATAGAAAGTGATCTCACAGATGTTATGTTATGCATATTACTTTTAAAGAAGAAAACAGGATATATACAATATCTAAATTTTTCTTAGCATTGTTTTTTCAGTAGAAGTACAGTACCTTTCACTTTCTTCGGAATAACAGATCTCTGACTAGCATAGTTTCATGGATTTTCATTGGTATTTCACATCATAACATAATGCAGTGCACTGGGTGTGTGTCCAGGTGGCCAAGAAGGCCAATGATGTCTTGGCTTGTATCAGAAATAGTGTTTCCAGCAGGAGCAGGGAAGAGATCATCCTTCTGTACTCAGCAATAGTGATATTAAATCTCAATTACTTTGTTCAGTTTTGAGCTCCTCACTACAAGAAAGACAACAAGTCCCAAGTGTGTTCAGAGAAGAACAACAAAGTTGACCAGGGTTGTGGAGCACAAGTCTTATGTGGAATGGACAAGGGAACTGGGATTGTTTAGTCTGGGGAAAAGCAGGTTCAGGAGTGACCTTATTGCTCTCTACAACTACCTGATAGGAGGTTGTAGTGGGGTGGATGTTGGACACTTCTCCCGTGTAACTAGCAATAGGACAAGAGGGAATGGCCTCAACTTCCACCACGAAGGATTCAGGCTGGACATTTGGAAATACTCTGAGAGAGTAGTCAGGCAATAGAATGGGCTGCTCAGGGAGGTGCTGGAGTCACCGTCCTTGGAGGTGTTCAAGATACATTTAGATGTTGTATTGAGGGACGTGGTTTAGTGGAAAATACTGGTGATAGGTGGAAAGTTGGACTGGATGATATTAGAGGCCTTTTCCAACCTTGGTGACACTATGATTCTATGATTATACTTAACATTTTCCTTTTTGTTCTGATTCTTAGTTTCAAGTCAATTAAACGTCAATAAATTTCTTCAGTGAATGAATTTTTTTTCTGTTTTATCAAGCAAGGAATTTAATAGTCCCATTTCATGGAAACTTTTTATCTCTTTATCATTTGATATCACCTTGGAGGTATAAAAATATTATCAGGCAAAATTGGAAAATGAAAAGTTATGTAAATAAGATTAGATACTATACTCATCTTGTTTAGATTTCTTTAGTTTCAAAGATGTCTTTACCAACAACGACAAAATCACAAAACAATTCTGCAAAGAAAACTAAGCATTCATATAATACCTAAATGTACACTGTGCTTAATAGCATCTAGCTTAGTAAATGAAACAATCAGTCCAGCATAAAAGCAGTAGAAGTAACATGAAATTCAAGTCTTAGGAGAGTTAAGCAGAAACTTGATAATACTGTTTCAGAGATTTTTTCATTCTGTTTATTGTATCAAAGAGAATAACCCCAACATGTTTATCAGTGATCTGGATGGTGCGATAGAGTGCGCATTCAGCAAGTTTGCTGATGTCACTAGGATAAGTGGTGAAGTAAATACAATGGAAGGAAGGGGTGCCATCCAAAGAGACCTGTAGAATATTGAAAAGTAAGCCCATGAAAACCTAATGAGGTTCAACAAGGCCAAGTTAAAGTTATTGCATTTGGGTATCAACAGTCCCAGATAAGTGTATCAACTGGGAGAATTCATTGAGAACAGTTCTGTGAATAAAAACTTGGAGATCATGGTGGATCCCAAAGCTGGACATGAATCAGTACTTTGTGCCTGCAGCCTTAAGGCCAACTGTATCCTGGGCTGCATCAAATCAGGGTTAGCCAGCAGGTAGATGGAGTGACTGAATCTCTATTTTGCCTTCATGAGGACCACCTGGAGTAGTGCATCCAGGCCTGAGGTTCCCAGCAGAAGAAAGATGTGAAGCTGCTGGAGCAGGTCCAGAAGAGGGCCACAAAGATAACCAAGGGGCTATGGTACCTCTTCTCTGAAAACAGGATAAGGGAGCTGGGCTTCTTCAGCCTGGAGAAAGGAAGACTCTGGGGAAAACTCATTGTGGCCTTCCATTACATAAAAACAGCTTAGAATCAGGAGGGAGACCAACTTTTTATATGAGCATGTAGTGATGAGACAAGGAGGAATGGTTTTAACTTAAAAGTGAGGAGATTTAGATTAGGTGTTAGTGTGACATTTTTTACTCAGAGGGTGATGGGGCACAGGAAAAGGCTGCGCAGAGATGTGAATGCCCTATTCCTCAAGGTGTTCAACTCCGAGTTGGGATGAGATATGGTTAGCCTAATCTAGTAGGAGGCAACCTTGCCTTCAGCAGGAGGTTGGAACTAGTAGAACTTTAGGATCCCTTCCAATCCAAAACTTTCGATTCTATGGAGACCTCTGTAGCAAAAAAAGCTGTTGAAATTATTGTTTAATATTCTATACAAATTATTCTTCTTAGCTGTACTTGAAATAGACAAGTAATTATGACTATTCCAGTTACACTACATTGAATAAGATGCAGCATTGAGAAGTATTTCAAAATCGTTAGGAACTCTCTCTTTCCATTGCACAACACTGACTGTATGGCAGAGAGAGGATAAACTTAACTGTCCCAGATTAGGAAACTCTAGATGTTTATGTAATGGGCATCCAAAGCTAGTTTTTGAAAATCTGCTTCATTTTTCTCCTACTGTCAGTTTTCAATTGCCTTCCATTTGGCTAAGTATCACCTCACAAGACTTATGGGTGAAACTTGTGAATCTTGTACTCTAGTCTCTTATGCACGAGTAATTTGCAGCACCAGTTTACAAACAAAAAATGCAGTTCGCACAGCAAGCAGGATGTAATGAACTTTTGTGCAGAAGTTCATTTATTTCAAGAGAATTGTCTGCAAAGTAGAGAAAAATGGTGGAAATTATATGCAGCCAAGAAAAAAGAACAGTCAGTCAGTCTGTCAAAAACAGGAGAGTTATGCAAGTGCAACTTGATTTCTGGATCTTTCCAGAAATCAAAGGATTCTTAAGGAGAAATCTATTTTTTGTAACAAAACCAATGGTCCAAAACACCTCTGGCAATTCCATCAGATTTCACATCCTGGAAGACTGAAGATTAGAATAACATTGTAGACAACAGATTTGACAAATTCAACAACTAGTACAGGTTGTTTTGGCTCTGTCAGTAACCTGCTGCACGGTACTACTGTATTGGAGACAGTAGTGCAACCTTAATGTTAGAATATATGTATTTTGTGCAGTACATCCTAAGTTGAACAGTTGATAAATGTACTCTTAGTCACTCTGTTTTTATCAAGACCTTTTCCATAACTGTGAAGTTAGTCACCATCTCAGCTCCTAGGCATATAAGTGCATCTGAAAATATCTCTTTTAATTTTAAGTAAAAATGTATTTTCCAGATGCGTATTTGTAGGCACACTGAAAAATGAAAACCATATTTATCCCAATGGTTCATGCAACAGAAGGAAAACAGAATAAATACCAGATATACTAAATGTGAAATGTGATGAATTGCACCCAATATGATGACTTGTTTACTTATTTAGTATGAGTAGAAACAAGATGTCTTGAAGAGTGAGTAGTATACATTTCACTTAAAAATGGAAATGCATTTCTAAGCTTGCTTAAATAGTAATAGCAGAAGACATCTTCTTGAACTGAAAAAATCAACTGAGTTTATGCGTGGCATCATTCTAGTATGTCACTTCATGAAATGACACACTGAATACAGCTAATCCCAAATGTTGTTTTTTTTTTTTTTTTCTCTGATCCTCAGTGGTGAAAGGATTGGAAGCCAGGGCCAACTGCCTGTGGCTGTGAATGTCAGAGGAGATTCTACTCATTCAATGAGTTTCATATGCACATCTGAATTCAGTATTTGTTCTTAAAGAAATAGATGTTGCCACAACTGCACTTCTGTAAAGTATGTTTAATGCTAGGTTCATAAATGTGAAAGGAAAGAGAGATGATATATATGAAATTAGGGATAAATAAATGTAATAAAGCATTTAGCACTTCTTTTTTTTTTTTTTTTTTTTTTTTTGACAGTGAGGGAAAAAAAATGACTTGGAAATTTTAGAGATCAATTGGGAAATGCAAGCCTTTTTCTTTGCCAGATGTAAGGAGTTGTGCTCAATAAAAGCTATTTCTGACTTTGACTAGCTTCTGAGTGTTATATGTCATAGTTTCCACTGCTCTGAGTAGAGACTAAGAAAATCATTCTGTAAAAGACATCAGAAAAAAAAGATAGCTTCACAGTGTTCCTCTGTACATTCGTATTTCTGTTTAGTTTTTCATTCTCTTCAAGTTGTAAAAGATGTTTAAGATCCTGACTCTTCTGATTTTCTTTGATGTTTGGATTAAAAGATAAATAAATACTGGGGAAAGGGGAACCAAATCCTTTGCTACCTAGTACTTGTAAATAACAAAGATTCTATTAGGAATTGTCATTATCCATGATTTTTAAGTTCATATAGTATTCAGAAGCTCTGCAGATCTCTGGAACTCAAGAAGCTCAGACCAGAGAATTTCAATTTGATAAAACACTAGGATCCAGCCAGATTACAGACAGAATGTTTTACTCCTTTTTTTTTTTTTTTTAAGTAGTATAAACATTGCTGCAAGGTCAGATGCGCTTCAGGATGTTGTCCCTTCTGCTCCATTTCATGTTGCATATGCATGATCAAACATACAGAGTACTGCTCATTCATTAGAATGACTCTACCCATGATCAGGAAGCTAACAAATACACCATATCTGAATCATCACTAAGATGAAACTGTCCAAGACAAACTTGTCACTGTCATTTATTGTTATCTGATCTTTCAATTTAATTAGAAAGCATGCAAAATACATGCCTCTTTTATGAAGACTGTTCCCTCAGTTGTTTGAGAAATTCTCTGGCTAGCACAGCTATTTCAAGAATAAAGTGTGCCCTTTCATAGGGCTCTGCTTCTTTTCAAAAACCACGGCCTACATAATAAAGCAAGACTCTTACTGTTTTCAAAACTATAAAGATTTTATTCTTCCCTTGGTATTATAGCAAAGCTGCACCATGACGTTTGGCTGATGCTGTGTTTTTCACAGACACTACCAGACATAAATTTATTTTTTTTAATATTCAGACAGCTGAGTTTTCTTTCTAAAAAAATAATAATTAATAAAAAATAAATGGATATATAGATAGATTAATAAATAAATAAATAAATACAAGGAAAGAGGAGGAGAGGAGAGGAGAGGAGAGGAGAGGAGAGGAGAGGAGAGGAGAGGAGAGGAGAGGAGAGGAGAGGAGAGGAGAGGAGAGGAGAGGAGAGGAGAGGAGAGGAGAGGAGAGGAGAGGAGAGGAGAGGAGAGGAGAGGAGAGGAGAGGAGAGGAGAGGAGAGGAGAGGAGAGGAGAGGAGAGGAGAGGAGAGGAGAGGAGAGGAGAGGAGAGGAGAGGAGAGGAGAGGAGAGGAGAGGAGAGGAGAGGAGAGGAGAAGAGAGAGAGAAGAGAAGAGAAGAGAAGAGAAGAGAAGAGAAGAGAAGAGAAGAGAAGAGAAGAGAAGAGAAGAGAAGAGAAAAGAAAAGAAAAGAAAAGAAAAGAAAAGAAAAGAAAAGAAAAGAAAAGAAAAGAAAAGAAAAGAAAAGAAAAGAAAAGAAAAGAAAAGAAAAGAAAAGAAAAGAAAAGAAAAGAAAGTATTTCTTACTATTACTTTGTAGAACTGAGGAGTTTAGGGTTGCATTTTTTGGTTTAAAGTTTCTTAAGGGTATACTACCCCTCTGGAAAGTCATATATTTTCTGTTGATGAGAAAATAAAATTATTTTTAGATTTAATCTTTTTCTTTTTTTTTCAAGATCATTGAAATAGAATTTACCATCTACAAAGCTCCTTCAGCGAACAGATTCTCTGCCGAACAAAGAGCCTGGTCACTATGACATAAATAGATTCACTGTTCAGTGTAAAATCATTGCAGTAAACAGCAAAGAAATAATATCCAAGGATCTCATTTGTGACTATTCATGGATCTGTGAATTTTTTTCTTTTTCCAAAGCAATCTTCTCTCCCCTTTTTCCAAATCTTTCTGAATTCAGGAACATTTCATTTTTTGTTGGTACAATTTTACTGTAATAACCATTAAAAACAGATGGAAAATGATTCGCTCTTACAAGGCTACTGAATTGTCAACCTTACAATAATAGTCAGTTTTCTTATCATAGAATGGTTTGTGTTGGAAGGGACTTTAAGATCATCTAGTTCTAATCCCTTTGTTACGGGCAGGGACACCTCCCACTAGATCAGGTTGCTCAAAGCCCCGTCCAGCCTGGCTTTGAATGCTCCCAGGGAGGGGGCTTCCACAACCTCACTGGGCAAACTGATCCAGTGTCTCACCACCCTCACAGTAAAGAGTTTCTTTATACTATCTAGAGTAAATCTACCCTATTCCAGTTTAAAACCATTTCCTCTTGTCCTGTTGCTACATCCCCTTCTAAAAGTCCCTCCCCAGCTTTCGCTTTCCTGTAGCTACATTCCCTTCAGGTACTGGAAGGCCTCTATAAGGTTTCCTTGGAGCCTTCTCTACTCCAGACTGAAAAGTCCCAGCTCTTCCAGTTCTATAATCATCTTAATCATCAGCCGTCCCTTGGACCTGCTCCAACAACTCCATGTCGTCTCTTTGTTATGAAAGAGTTTAATATATTCATTTTAAACATTTTATTACAAAATTGTTAAAGCAAAGCTGTTAATCATCAGTATATTGGCTTAGTGAATCCCATAATAAATGCAAGCATTTGTAAATAAAGAAAATTATTTAAAACATAATGAATGTTACTAACTGATAAATGCACTGATCTTATTGAATAAAAAGGAAGGCGTATTTCATTTCCATGATAGTGAATCTTATAAATGTTTTAATTACCTGGTGTGTGTATAAACAGTAAGAGAAAGAGCAAGAGACAGATAAGATAGAAAACAGTGAATAAAGACCATTTTTACACCATCCCAAAATCAAACAAATAACACATTTAAGTTAATTTGTATTGCTGGTACCATTAAACACTTCTACATTCTAGAACTTTGACTGTCAAACCAAAAATTTGAGAGAACATAGATAAAAAACCCTTGTGAACAATTTATTTGCAGTTAATAGGCAAGTACTATATAAAGATATGTGATCAAGGATAAGAAGAAATCCAGTTTGGCAAGAAGTGCAGGAAGAATGAGACCACATTTGTTTCCTGCTGTTTTCCGTTGTTTTGTTCAGTGTAAAATGCATAAAGTAAGAAGCAGTCCTACAGAATTGTAAAAATAGAACACTGATTCATAGTCAAAACAGATTTATCATCTGAACATTTTTAGTTGTCTTGTAAGTGTGAAACAAACGATCATACATATGAGGTCTGCCTTACCCATGACTGAATCCTCAACTGGCAAGATCTGCACTGATAGCATTTGTTAGCAGCAGTAGTCATTGATTCTTAACAAGATCAAAAACAGATCTGCAGAATAAGACCCAGAAGAGAGAACGTTAAAAATGAATTGGCAAAGGCCCAAATACTGAATAGTATTACTAAAATTCAAATCAGTACGTAAAGGCATGTTATTCTGACCTTCTGTTCAGCGCTTTTGGGAGTCCATTTGGAGTTCTGTGTTCATGTTTGGACTCCCTGCAAAGAAACAATCATATGTTAGAACAAGAACTGTAGAAAGATACTTAAAAGTGGTTGGACTAAATGACATACGAAGGCTGAGTGAACTGGCTTTTTGTTCGTTTGTAGAAAGAGAGGCCAAGCAGAAGGCTATACTGCTCTCTTCAGTTAACTATCAGGAGGGTATACAAAAAAAATCTTAAAACTTTTGGACATGCACAAGAGGTATCTACTGTCAAGAGGCAACAGATGCATGCAGCAACAGCTCAAATCAGGTTTAAATAAGAATGTTATTCACAACGAAGGATTCAAACACCAGAGCAGGTTGCAATGTTCCATCTAGGAAGCTATTCAGATTTTGATTTAACCACGCCCCAAGAAGCCTCCTTTGTTGTTTTCCTTTTTGACTACAAAATTATACCACATTATTTCCAAAACTCTTTTCTGACTCTAAGATTTTCTGTGATTTTGGCTTTCTATCTGAAGTATGTTTTATGGTTCTATAGGTGTTTAGGTGACATCAAGAAATGTTTAACTACGTTTAGTAGGTGTTGCACTTGGGCCAGGGCAATCCCAGGTATTTATGCAGAGTGGCGGTAGAACTCCTGGAGAGCAGCCCTGCAGAGAAGGACTTGGGGGTCCTACTGGATAAAGAGCTGGACATGAGCTAGCAGTGCATGCTTGCAGCTCAGAGGGCCAACTATATCCTGGGCTGCATTAAAAAAGGGATGGCCAGCAGGGAGAGGGAGGTGATTGTTCACCACTACTCAGCTCTTGTGAGGCCCCATCTGGTGTACTGCATCCAGGCCCGGGGCCCCCAGCACAAGAAAGACACAAAGCTCTTGGAATGGGTCCAGAAGAGGGCCACTAAGATGATCAGAGGGCTGGAACACCTCCCCTATGAAGAAAGGTTGAGGGAATGACTGTTTACATTGTTTGATAGTGATAGGAAAAGGAGAAATAGCTTTAAACTAAGATGGGAGATTTAGTTTAGATGTTAGGAGGAAGTTTTTCACTCAGGGGGTGGTGATGCACTGGAACAGGTTGCTCAGAGAGGTTGTGGAAGCACTGTCCCTGTCAGCATCCAAGGCAAGGCTGGATGTGGCTCTGGGCAGCCTGGTCTAGTGGTTGGCAACTCTGCCCATGTCAGGGGGGTTGGAACTAGGTGATCTTTCAGGTCTATTTCAACCCAGGCCATTCTGTGATTCTATGATGTGATCAGCCATTTGCTCAGTACGAGAGATGAAGATACAGATCCTGTCTGTGGTTTAATTAGAAGAATTTTTGTGCTTTGGCCTAGAAATTGCATTGATAAAATGCACATAGGAAAATTATCACATGTACTATGGGAAAGTGTTTTAAATGTTGCTTGGTTACTGTGTGACATTAAAAAGTTCTGTGTATGTTGATACTGATTAAATTTCTATACATAACTAATCATGTTTAATTAAATTATAAATTAAGACATACAGTCCAAAGGTATGCAAAAGTTTAAAAATGATAAATTTGCCTGTTTTAGTAAAAATGTGGATGTCACGCTCCAATATAAGGGAGGGAGACAAGGTTCTTTGATTATGTGTATACCCAGTGTGAGATTAAGACACAACAGGTCAAATGTTAGCCCAACCAGTTTATTACAAATACTAGTTGCTTAGGGATATGGGGGAGGGAAGGTGAGCAATAGAAAAGAAATAAAAGGCAAGGAGTCTTGGCAGAAAGCAAGAGAGATATCACTGTGGATCCTGCGAGGTTTGTAGTAGGTCTGTTGATCTCAGGAACTTGTCTGGTCACCGTGGGGGATGGGAGAAAGCCAGGAAGATTCACAGCAAGCAGGACAAGGGGTTCTTCCAAAGATGTTTCCCCCTCAGGGTATTCTCTGCTAAAGGCTTTTTTCTCTTCGGGAGCTCTCTGTCCAAGATTTTTTCTTTGGGAGTTCTCCCAAAGTTTTTCTCTGTAAGTTCTTCTCTAAGAGTTCTTCTCCAGGAATTCTTCTCTAAAATCCTTCGTTCAATGAAGGTCTTTTATTCTCCATTTCTGAGGTTTTTTTTTTTCTTTTATCTTTTTTTGTGTGACTTGTCTGGCCCAACAGATAAGCCAGCAGAGGATGTCACCTTCATTGCCATGCAGGAGGATTATTGTCTTACTGTGGTGGTCAGCTTCTCCAAGCCGTACCCTCCCCCCCCCAAAAAAAAAAAGACTTTTTGCCCCTATTCCTGCTTATCTTTACAACCATAAGCAGAGGCTCTGAGGCACCATGACACCCATCTAGATAATCGGCAGTTATCAGCCAGAGTCTTGTCACCAGAAAAGGCCTTACAAAGCAAGCTTTGAGACATAGGAAAGGAAAACATTTTCTGTCCTTCACAGTGGATTCCAGAAAAGATGTGACAGTTTCCGTTTCATCAAGCTCAGAAAAATTTGGGCAGAAAGAACAAGGAGAGAAACAACTGAAGTGATAGCCAACAGTGTGATCAACTGGCTAATTATGACCAAATTGCTTGCTTGTTTTGTTAAAGAATGATTGCTTTGGCAGGTAAACATTGTTTGGTTTCTAACATAGTGCATCTGGACTCCTCTTTAGGATTTTGAAGAGATTCAGCTTGTGAGCTCAATGCCTACGTCCTTCCATAAGTAGTATAAGAGTAATGCTGATATTTTTCTTTTTGTGTTATCTGCAACTTCATATGCTTTGAATAGAAAAAATTTATTTTGGTTGCTAGGGAAGAGACAGAAAAGGATGGCAGTCTTGTGGAAATAATCTGCCTTTTCTCCCAGAAGGTTGATAGCAGATTTTATATTGCACAACACATATGTGTCATCTCTAAAGCTGCAATTCACTTACTTTTCTCTCAAAAATGAATATACTGTAGCAGAAAGTGTGTAAGAAAAATTTGAAGGGAAAGTAAATCAATCTTTTCTTTAGCCAACAAGCAATATTGTTCTCTAGCAGGGGGCAGACAGAACTTGTCCAACATTACTGCTAGCTAAAGAGGGAAATATTGATTTGTGTTTGCCTTTTTACATCAACAGTAAAGAGTCTATAGCACTTTCACACATCATAGAATAAGGCCTGTGTGTATCAAAAACCAATATAAAAACCACAAAAGATTTGTAGCTCTGATTTAAATAACATTTGAATGCTTATTTAATTTTGTTCTGTATCATCTATCTTTCATCAAACCAAAAGAACTTTTCTTCTGTTATTGACCTTCTAATAATCTGTTTTCAACAGATACTTTTTTTGCTATACATCCATCTATACTGTCCCGTTTACCCTTGAATCCAGACTACGCTCACACATAACCTTTTTCTTTATACAACCAATTTTAAGGATGAAGGAATTTGCTTCATTTTGTCAAGTAAAGCATAAAAATACAAACATATTTACTGCAAAAAGGATTGGGACATCAATGTGTGCTATAAATTTCGAGTTTATCACAAGATAGTGGAATTCTTTACTATACAGTATAAATGTGAACTGACATAGCATATCCTAATATCCTTACTAATCAGCAGAATTCAGATCAATATTGGCAGTTGACACTAGGCTCCATAAGAGATAGCAGTGTGCCTTGGCAGTCAAGAGGGCAAACTGTACCCTGAGATTCATAAAATACAGCATAGCCAGCTACCTCTCAAAAGTGGTGATTCACCCACTACACATTTAATATTGATGCAGCCTCATCTGGAATATTGTGTGCAATTCTCATTTTTGCAACTAAAAAAATACAAAAAGAGAGGAATATTAAGATATTTTAATGTGTCTAGAGAAAGGCAACAAAACTGGTAGAAGGGTTGGAAGGGAAGTCCTAATAGGAAGAATTGAGTGTACTCAGTTAGTCAAGATTGAAAGAAAGGACTTTCATTGCTATCTACAACTTCTTTAGAAGGAAAAGGAGAAATTTTTTGCTAGGTAAGATTCAGACTGGATATTAGGAAAAACTTATTTACCAAGAGTGTGGTCGAACACTGGAACAAGCTTCCAAGAGAACTGATTGATGTCTCATGCCTGTCCATAGTTAAGAGGCTTTTGGTTCATGCTCTTAATGAACCAAAAAACTTCATGCTACTGTTGAAGAAATCACACAATTGGACTCAACGATCTTTGTAGATCTCTTCCAAATAGAACCATTCTATTCTATTCTGTTCTATTTGTAATGATGGTCCTTTGAAATTTATTCAGCTGAGTACATTTATTCTGTCTGAATAGAAAATATTTTGATTTTTCCTGATAAACTCTCATATGTCTATAACACAAGCAAAGATTTTTATGTTGAAACATTATAGAAAATTTTCACGTGTCAAATTTTACATTTAGCTGAACAGTGTACTTTTGCCACTGCACACTGAATTAGGTGCTATTACCATGGAGTAAGAACACCATGAACAGGATTTATGGAATTCACCAATATACTGTAAACATTAAAATATGACAGAACATTTCTTCAAAGAAACTGGAGTTCAAAGGTTAACATAAAATTACAACTGATGACAAAATACAAGAATCTGTGAAAAAAATTAAAGAAAATGTTAATTAACAGCTTAGCTATGGGATATTTGTGCTACAGCTGATAATCTACTATGTTATACTGAAAATAGAAATTTTGTAATCTTTGCTTTTGCTTGTTTTTCAAAACTACTTTTTGGAAAATCACTGCATTTTCCACCATGATAGAGCTTCAAAACTTTTTTTTAATAGCAGGAGCAAGTAGAGCAAAGAAGTACAGAGGATATGGTGTCATATTTGCAGTCATAAAAGCAATTACAAATAATTGCAGCTGAGAAACATTAGAAGTGGTATAAATTCATCTTTTATTTGTTTCAATTAGTGGGAAAAAATATGTCAGCTTTATTTTCCCCATTTTCTTAGTGACTGATAAGCATTGGTTGATATTCTAGATGTCTCATAACATCTTGACTAGTCTTCAGCTGTTCAGGCTGCCATAGTTTCCTATAAATGAGTAAGTCTGATAAACATCATAGAAGTTAAAGAAAACCAGCAGGGAAATTAGGCAGCAGCTGAATGCCAGATGGCATACTGAAAAGTACGTAAAATGACATGGAAGATCTACATTTAAGAACTGACCCCTACTTTAGGTGACTAATTAAGGGTGAGATGAATTGTTCTCTGAGCTTGAGGAAAAATTCATTTGTTCCATATCCTAGGCATATGTCATTGTAGTCTCTAGTGGTCACTCCAGAAAACTAAAGATTTCCTCTAAGTCTCATGTCTCATTTGGTAGCCTATACAGATTTCTCTCTCATAATATCATCTTTCCACATAGTTTAAGACCCTGGTCATCTACACTAAGATAAACAAATTACCCTCACTGTCCTTAACTGTCAGTTAATAGTCAGGGATATTCTTCAGTATGTCCAGGTCATAAATTCCAATTTGGTCCACTGAATTCAACTTCTGTGTAATCTCCATATACTAAATTAATGTTATTTGGGCATATATTTTTGGTGTTCTGTTTCCAGAACTCTTCAAGCAACTCTGTTATTATTGGAACAATGTGTGGTATTAGAGTTTACAGGCTGAAAGGACCATGTTGAATCTTCACAGTCAGTATTGCTGATGCCAAATATTGATTATGTCTCTTTAGTAGACTTCTACAAGATGTATCTTACTGGAACAAAAATATCACTTGCTGTACAAACACGTCTTATTCATGTCACTGCACATTTGTGGACAACTATTTTTAATAGTAAAGAAATAGTAAAATTTCATCTAAAATCTCTGACAAGAACCTTGAAAACTCGCCAATAATTGCAAATATCCCACCAGTTTATGCTTTTCTTGCCCACTTTTTAATGCTTTAATAAATAATGTAGAAAAATCAAAAACTCTTTTGGTTATGTGTGTTAACTATACGACATATTTTAAATGTCGCTGAAGACAGTTCATTCAGTGCAGATCAGGCAAGCCAAAAGTTTGGATACCCATGATCTAGGCATATGCAAACCTTTTCTAGTGTGTTGTATCATAAATGAGGCCCATATTTCTTCACTAGGTTATAAGATTCATACTAACTCTCCACCATATTCTCCAGGCTATGAAATTCTGTGTCCTTCAAATTAAGAATTATTGCCTTGCTTTCTCTGCATTTCTGAACATATGGCTAGCAAAAGACATTTCAATCTTACAATTTTTGTAAGCTGAACTGATCTACTGTTTGACTGATACTTCATCTAAAAGCACTGGGGTGAAGCAACATTTCTTTCACTCTCTGGTGGCATTACTGTCATTGCTCCTGCTGGATGTTTTCCATGACTATTTACAGACTCGCTTTAATGTAATATGCAAACAAATAAAGTTAAAAAGCGTGTTTGATTAGTTGTGATGATGTGGTTGGATTATAATAAGTTAATTGCACTTTTTTTTACTAATGTTTGTTTAAAATTGAGTTTTATATATATTTTCATATATATATATAAATATATAAAGTTTTGTAAAGTTGTTAGATTTCTAAGCATCTAATAAAGGAAGGAACTCTTCTTTTCTGCATTTTACAGATTTGTATGCTGCAGCAAAGACTGATGCAGTGACTTGCTACATGTAGGGTGACCTCTCTCAATATTATCCCTACAATCCATTTTGAGGGATTGGTAAATTTCTGTGTTGGAGTTGCCTGCAAATATGATGCATGGAAATTGCTCACTAATACAGTTTTTACCAGATTCAAGCAGCCAAAATTCTCCTTCCGACAGTGCTCTGAAAGCAAATTTAGTGGGTAACTTTTCATTACAGTAGCAGTCATGAAACTCCCTTGTTGGAGTTCTCTTTTCCTTTTTTCCTGAAGCAGTGCAAATACAGGCAACCAAAAGAAGGTCAAGAAACATCAGCAATGGCTTGGAAAGTATCTTCCAGTGTCCCTCATTATTGGATGTGTCACTAGTAGGCTGTATAGTCATTCAATTCCCACTGTAAAACACAACTCTAAATATGTTAGAGGAAATCTGCCATATTATATCTAAAATACACACTCTTCTAATATGACTGTTTGGTACTTTCTCCAAATGTTAACTTGGTATTATAATACTATCCCATTTGGTATAGTGCCAGAATTGAATGTTAAGCATTACACCCCCTAAAACAGTCATATCTATTTAAAGAAGTTGACTGATTCACTCGAGAACTAATATGTAACCTCTTCTAGAGTTAAGTTTAAGAATATATAAAGAGATTGCAGTATTTTTACAGAAGCTTTAATAGAACTAGTAATGTTTGCTATCAAAAGATATTAAGGTTTGAGTCAAAATATCTTAAAAATAATGGAAATATTTCCCATCCAAATCAAATCTACAGAATGAATCCCAATTTACAACATTAGTCAAGGTGTGTCTTCATTAGGTTTCTTCTAAAGTGGGCTAAAAATCACAAGTCTGTCTTTCTGGACTTTTGGCCAAAAATGGCAAAAATTTTCAGAAGATATTTATGATTCATCCAGTAATTCATTTTGACACTTCAGTGAAGCAGATCTCAATTCTTCAGTCTTTTTATTAGCCTCTAGACTACATAATTGGATTCCAAAACACTATTAGTCTAGTTTGGATTTAAAGAGGATTTCCTTGAGGGTACTTAAATAACTGTGAAATATTTCATTCAAGAAGTATAAACTGTGAAATCTTAAATAGTACAGTAGATATAAATAGATATTATTCAAGAAAATATATCAATACATACATATAATATATATATATTATATATATATATTATTTTTTATATATAGCAACTTATATTACTCTGTTGAGCTTTGGTCAACTTGTCTTTGGTTTTAATCACTTATGTGAGCTTTCCACTTGTGATGCATATGACAGTGATAATTTCATACACATCTTCCTAAGTTGATCTGAGTTCTATAGATAAAAATATCCGTGGGTTTAATATTAAGTGACTTACTGAAATAGTTTCACCTAGCTGCACTATTTTAAAGCAGAATACAATTTCTCTGAGAACAGCAAATGATTGACAAGGTTTTTTTTCCCACTTTATTATCACTTTCCAGTTTCAATATAAAGCCTTAAAAATAAGCATATAACGTATTTTTGAACCAATAATAATAAAATTAATGAACTGTATCACATGTCAATTCCAGAGAAAAAATAAAATGGAACAAGAATACCAAACACATAAATCAAACAGATAACTGTATTCACAAATGGGCATGTGCTGTGAAGAGTCTCACTTCGTACTAGTCAGTGCTGAAAGCTTCCACTTCAGTGTCAATGAAGTGAGAATGATGTGTACAATTTATGCTTTTTGCTGTTATTTCCTCTTGCACATGACCAACTATAATAAAAGAACATACATATATGTATATTCTACCATCTGTATAAGCTTTTCACCTACTTCTAGTCAACGTCATTAACAGCAACAGTTGCTGAGGTAAAAAGAACTGTATTTCATTCTTTTTTTTTTTCTTAGAAATTAGATACAAGAAACACATTATTCAAAGAGCCAGAAACTAACTTTAAATTCTTATTTTAATGAGTTCTCAAGTGTTTTGATTTGTTAAATTAATAAGATCCATTGTATTTAAACTGGCTTAAACATGAAGTACATGCAGAATATCAGGAATAAATTTCGCCAGAGTAAGACATATATTCTTGACCTCCAGACTATATTATTGCAAGTTATTATGTCTGGGAATTAATCCAAACAGGCACTAAAGGAGAAATTTCAAAATGCATCAACCCATATTCTCAGTAGCTCATAGATCTCTGAGCACTTCACCCTATGAACTGCTGTGTGCTCTGCCTTCCTACTGAATACAGAATCCAATTTATAGTTTATCTCAATATTCAGAACTTTCCACACAAAATGACCAAGCTTTTCTTTTTAGAAATCCTGACCTCTCTTGACAGCTGTTACAATCCAATGAAACTATGAAATTTTCTGTCAAGAAATACAGGCTTGCAAGCACAAGAGACAGAACTTTAGCAAGAGCAGCTCCAGTATCAGGGAACTCTCTTTTACGGTTGATATGAGCTTGTGAAATGTGCTCAGGTTTCACAGTTTTCAAATGTAAATTCAACATTCATTGCTTCCACTACAGCTTCTTTTTTAAATATTCCTTCACACAATGCTGTTTGCTCACCTGGCTTAGTTTTTCTGAAATGGGAATTTATAGGACAAAGGAGTACCAAAACAGACCCCTGGATCATTCTTTCATCTCTTTTTCTCATCCCATCCACACTAGAGGAGAGTTTCTAAGCACAATACTATAGAATCTTTGCATTCCTTCTCCCCTGCTCCTCTCTCTTTTCAATGTGAAAATAAAGAGATGTGCGTACTTGTCTTCTTATTTAATTACCTTTCCCTGTGCTAGTTCTAGATCCTTAAATCAGATGTGTCCTAGAAAATACAGGATGATGGAAACAAATCTACCTTGGTCTGGAGTGTGGCTGCATTAACATGAAATGGTTTCTGAAGATTATGGAGAATTATCTTTTACCTATCTCCCATAACTCCATTTCTCTTATTTATGAAAAAAAATAAAGTAATGCAACTAATACATTGTCTGATGCCATCATATGAGATTGTGGAGTGTATCCAACATAGCGTTCTCCAGCTCCATACTATTATTATCTTGAATGTACACTTTTTAAGAGATATCATCAACTAATCTATAATAATAAAATGCTTATTTCAGTGCAGTTCTTTTCTTCTTCAGCCTTAAGGTAGTGCTGTAGCAAATATGATTAATAATAATAGTAATTACCTCTCATTACAGTTCATTTTCTCAGTAGACATCAACACTGGATGAAATTTAATGGCCTGCAGTATATTTCAGCCTTGACAAAAAGATCTAGTAATTCCTTTTGCCCTTAACCTCTATGAATCTTTACAGAGATTTATCTCTCCTACACTTTCTTTAAAACGCTTCAGCACAGCATCTAAGGAGACTAGAAAGCAAGATACAGTGAAATTGATCACTGCATGCAAGGGAAAGAATAACACCACAGAAAAAAAAAGAAAAAAGATAAAACTCATAGTAGATGTGACATTTTGATTATGAGATCCTAATTGGACATAAGTTTACAGAAAGACTTGATTTTTTTGGCAACAAGAAAATGTGTAAATGGGGTGTTAATTGTTAATTTAACTGTCCTCAGAAGTGTATTTCATATGATTATATATAAAAATACATTAGCTAAACTATGCATAAGGTTAGGCATCAAATGGGAAAGTTTGTTTAGTCGCAAATGCCTATTTTTTTTTTCTTCAACAAATACATGATCTTGATGGAGTTTCAGGCTAGAGACAAAATAGAAATCTAGTACCTTTTAAATTAGGGAGCATATGTCATGACCACGGGATTGCTGAGAACCACATGCTTTTTACTAGTGTAATAGTAATTTAATAAGTGAAAGAAAGAGTAAGAAAAAATATACAAGTGATGCAAAGGTGATCACTCATCATTTCTCATGAGCAAGCCAATGCCCAGCAAGGCTCTGAGTAATGCCTACTTACCACTAAAAAAAAAACCCCTCCTCTCCTGTTTTCATTGCTGAGCACGTTGTATGGCACAGAATAATCTTTTGGTTAATTTGGGTGAGTGGCTAATAATCTTGTGTCCCTTCTCAGCTTTTTGCTCATCCCTAGCTTACTTACTGTGGAAGAAGAATGGGAAAAAGAGAAAGCCTTTTCACCATGCAATAAAGCACTATATACCTAATAATACAACTAAAACATTAATGGAAATTAAAAGTTTAGTTTACTTTTTCTCCAGAAGGTCTGTGTGCCTATTTGCATGAAAGTAAGTGCAAGGGATATTTAAAGTGGGGGAAGGCGGCAAAAAATCCACTCTTAATTGCTTTGATATTTAAGTTGTTTTATAAAGCTATAATGTTAATGACCCCAGAATGTATGTGGAGATATTTCTGGAATTTCAACAGAGTTTATTAGTTTTAATATGCGTATTTATAAAGCAAATGCAAAATATAAATAATATCAAATTTACATCAGTTTTACTGCCTATTTCAGTACAAAGAGTACTTCAATTTTGTACATCGATCTCAGTCAGATTAGCTGTTGTTGCTGGGAATGACTACAGTCAGAATCCTGATTCATATACGAAATCAGTGTTAACATTAAGAAATCTGATGAGTTCATGGATCAGTGATGAGAACAGTAAGTTTCATGAATTTTAAAGTTCAGACTCACAGTTCATCCATCTTTAGAGCTGTATATAAATTGCAAAGTCAGTATGGCAATAGTGAAACTGAAGCATTTGGTGGCTTTTCTTTTATGAGTGAACATGTTTTATTGTGTGTGTGTGCATGTGTGGTCAAATTCTCTCAGAAGGCAAGTTGTGCAAACATAAACAAACCCTGTTTAAATGCTTCTCTGTTTCACATTCTTGTATTTCCCACAAAGGAAATTAAATGATTTTAAAAAGTCCAGTAATAGAGACACAGGCAGATTGGTATACTGCCCTGAAATTGGCTACTATGAAACATTCATATTGTATTATGTTTCTCCTCTTACATATACTGCCAGACAGTTGCAAACAAGGCTTTCTTGACCTGGGTGTAATACTGTTGCCCCAATACTCTTTTCTTGGATATTTTTTTCTGATCATCTTTACTGTTTTAACTGGAAGACTGTCGTATATTGAAGAGAAGGTGTACAGGCTGTAAATTGGCAGCAGAAAGCTACAGAGATCTCTGTGAGAAGAAGCTAGGGGCTGCCCTGTGACAGGCACAGAAGATTCTAGACAGCCAAGAGAACAGCTGAGCCCATCAGCCAAGCTGCTAGCTCTCCAGGGAAAATGTTTTCTCACTGTCCCATTGCAAGAATGAGTGAGCTGAGTGGGCATGTATCTGTTAGACCTGTTAGACAAGGCTAATCCGCCATGTAGGCACTGACCCATGTGCTTTGCTGTACTATGGTGCATGTATATCTCGCTTTAGATTTTCAGGCCATTGTTTTCTACACATATTCATTGTTTACAAGAGAAACAAAAGCAGCTTCTTATGACAAAGACCTTGCGGCAGCTTGTTGTGTGTGCCTGTCTGTTCTTGCCTTTACCTTAAAGTGAAGCAGCAAGTTTATGTGTGAATATTCTTTTATTCAATGGTAAAAATTACAAAATAACTATTTTCTGATAGGAAAATCCTGCAAATGGACTAAAAAATCCCAAAACGCCAGTAAACCTTTGAGGAGGACAAGTTCTAAGCTGTGTGACTTGAGCTGTTTGGAGGTCTGTCTGATGCTACATATCTCCCAAAATCTGAAGGGAAGATTATCTTGTCTATGTTGTCCTCCTTTTCCTTGCGTTAGCACCAGTAACATGGTATTTAAGCAGAGCCTTGCAGAGTGTGAGTGCCTTTCTTACTGAGATCCTAATGAACACCAGTCCCAGTACATTAAATCATCTTCTGAAATGAATGAAACCTGTGGCATCCACAATGTTTGCAGCAATGAGTTCATCATTTTAGTTTATGTTAACTGTTTAATGATGTAGGAAAGCAGAGGAACATAAAAGACATCAGGAAGCTATAGATGATTTAACTGAGGAAAGGCAAGAGAAAGAGACCCTATATCAATTAATAACAGAATATTTAGACCGAATGTTTAACTTGTTTCTGTCTATAAATATGCTGCTTCCACTTTTCTTCCTTGCTTTCCTTTTTAAATCACTTTGTATCATTTTCAGAAGAATTTAACATTTATTTCTGCAATGATTTACATTAAACTACCAAGTGTTATATCAAACAGACAGCAACAGCTAACCCAAATCTCGACAACCTGTTTAAGAATCCATACTGCCATTGTGACTTCCACGTTATTACTTACTGCAGTGATGAAAGGAAATTCGAGGCTAGTCTAGGTTCAGGTGACACAGTGTTCACAGCCCTTCTTTAATTCTAAAATTATAGCACTTATTTATAAGTGATAAACAATATGATCCACGTAAATGCAATACCACCACTGTTAATATCATTAAATAAATAGCTGTTTCTCTGTACTACAACATGAAG
Organism: Callipepla californica brunnescens; assembly: GCA_023055505.1. Classification (NCBI taxonomy): domain Eukaryota; kingdom Metazoa; phylum Chordata; class Aves; order Galliformes; family Odontophoridae; genus Callipepla; species Callipepla californica. The sequence continues at coordinate 2,507,959 of JALIRH010000038.1, forward strand.
ATTTGATTCCCAGGCTTCCCTGCTTCCTCATTTGACTCTTTTCAGGGTCCAGCTGTACTTTTCTTGCTCTCCCTGTTATAAGAAGTGTCCCTTTTTTTTATCCTGCATGTCAGTAACAACAGCTTGTTCATATTTGGTGTATCTACATGTAAACTCTTGAAGAGACAAACAGGATGGCTATCACTTGTTCCTCTTTGGCATTCTGGTTTCAAGAACTCTGAAGTTTAAATTCATATGCAGGTTCCTAATTAATGTGTGTGGGAAATCATTATAGTCACTCTGGTTGATGCAGATGACAGTTGTTCAGTTAATTAATCACCATTTTGAAGTTTGCAGGGAAAAAAAAAAAAAAAGTTAAAATAAGATACCATTTCTGTTATTTCTACAGAAAAAAATTTTTGCATCAGATGTGTGCTGCCAGAGCTCCAGCTGTGTGTTTGTGATATTTGACCACAATGAACTGAAAAACATTGTGGGGAAAAATTCCGGATATTTAGATCTCTACTTTCATGGAACTGATTGCTCTCAGTAAAACAGTACAAAAATGATAAAAGATATTGGACTAATCACTGAGTTTCAGGACAGTCTGAAGCAGCTGTATGATTTCATGATAGCAAAGCTTGCTCAGTGTGGCCCAACTAGCACAGGTGGTGCTGTACATTATTTTTTATCGAAAAGAGTTATTTTACTGTATGGTATTCATCATTCACAGTTAAAGCATTCTTCTGTTCGAAGCAGACAGTCAAGATGAGGTTTGTAACTTAAATTGGAAAGGTGCATGCTGATACCTGGATGATGATTAAGAATAATTTGATGCAACATGCTACATTTGCAAAGTGGGAATAAAATCAGTGAGGCAAACAAATGAGCCATATGTTTAGTTATCTATCATTTACAATGTGTACTAGGAAAAGAATAATAATAATCTGCCAAAGCATTTGCAAATGTATGTTCTACCAGCTTAAGGCTAGGGCCTTTATATAAGGCAATTACTCATGGTTAGCTTACACAATCATTTTGAGAATTTAACATTTTTTAGTTTTCTACTGATTGTTGGGAGAATTTGAACCTTCCTCAGTAGTCTATAAACATTACTAGTCATGTAAATAAAGTTGATTTACAGAAATCAGAATTTTACATTAACATTGAAGCATTCAGTTTAGTTCAAGGGAACTGTACTCATGTTTTATCATATTACAAATATGTTGTTACCAATCACAAAGCAATTGACAAAAGCGTGCAGATGAAATTGCTGAAAAAAATTTCCATTTGATTTGTTAGTGCTGGCTCTTGAAGCAAATCTATCAAATGACGCTGAAGAAGGATTTCAAATGAGGTCTTGAGTATCAACAAACCTCTGAAGAAACTGAACAGAAGACAGTTCATGCATTAGCCTTCAGGCGAGTCTGGGCAGAATAAGAGGTAAAGAATGTGATTTACACTGCAACCACTGGAACTTCTGTCAAAAAACACTAGTATAGGCTTAGTGTTGCTCCCAAGGGTTTTGTAGCTGAGGATACAGAATGTCTGAAGCCTGTTGCTTTCCAACTTAAAAGGGGATATTGGCAGCACACTTAGGAGTTTGAGTGGTTGGTATTGAATCACAGCTCCTCTCGTCACCTTGACTGCTTGTGCTGTGATAGATATTCAAAGGGAGGGTCCCCTCAGCACAATATGCAACTGATGCTACACGGAGTAAAAGGGTTGTATTGATCACACAAGGAGTTTGAACAGGAAATCTTAGTCACCCAGAAATAATAGAACCAATCATGGACTGGACAGAAGGCAGAGATTTTGGAATATGCCAGAGGAGGAGGTGACACATGATGAAGAGGTCTTTTGTAAAATCAATTACCAGAGAGTGAGAAGTAATATTCCTTGCTTGCTGATGGGTCTTGTCATATTGTGGGAAAACATTAAAGCTGCTGTCTGGAGCACTAAACAACAAGTCTCAGAAGGTGTTGAAGGAGAAGATGAATTGAGCCAATTTGCAGAAGCAAAGGTCATCCATCAAGCTTAGACATTGCTGAACAAAAGTGGCCAGTAGTCTACCTCTACACTGAACCATGGATGGTAGTAAATGCCCGATGGGATGGTAATAGTTAAAGGAAACAAACAAACAAACAAACAAAAAAAAAAACAAACAAACAAACAAAAAGAACAACCTGGCAGCACAGAGTAAAAACCCATCTGAGTCACTGCATGTGGCAAGATGACGAAGCCCGAGTGAAAAACAGTAGGCCATATAGATGCCAGTGTACTAAGAGTCAGGCCACAAAAGAACATCAAAACAACCAGTGATTGGATCAGGCCACTGGAGTGGACATAGCTCAAGTAGACCTTGACTGTCAATTTAAGGGTGAATTATTTCAAGCTGAGTGGGTTCATGACACCTCAGAACAAGAAGGAAGAGATTAAAGATATAGATTGGTTTAGGATCAAGGAGTGGACTTGACCATGGACATTATTGTAAAGGTTATCCATGAATGTGAAACGTGCTGAAATTAAGCAAGCCAAGAAGATAAAACTGGAAGCCTGGCAGTTTGATTAAATGACACTCTCACAAACCCACAGCAAGCGCCATGTGGAATGCAGTGGTGGAAGCAACCAATAGATGGCCAGAAACTTATCCCATGTCACATGCCACAGCCTGAAACACTGTCCTGGAAATTGAAAATGAAGTTTTATGGCAGCATGGTGCCCCACAAAGAATTAAGTCAGAGAGTGGGACTCATTTCTGAAATAACCTCATGGATATGTGGGCCAAAGAGCACAGCATTGAGTGAGTATATCAAATTCCTTACCATTTACCAGCCTCTGGAAAAATTGAGCAGTACTATGAACTGTGAAAGATTACACTGGGTAATTACAATGGGTACTAGGACATTCCTATATCAGGATATACATTTATCAAAAGCCTCCTGATTAATCTCTCAATTGAGCCAGCCCTGCCCAAATCACATACATGATATAGAAGAATACAAAGTCCCTTTAGCTTATGTAAAAATAATTCTGGGTGTGACAGTCTGGGTAAATCCTGACTTGTGGAAAGGCGATTTCATTTGTGGGATTGCTTTTGCTGAAGGACCTGGATGAACTTGGTGGGTAATGAAGAGGGATGAGGAAGTCCAGTGTGTATCTCAAGGAGATTCAGTTTTGGATGAGAATAGCCAATTATTTGAATTGTATGATGTTAATTGCTATATAAAACAGTATAGCATCACTAGCATGATTGCTATATGACACGTCAACAATATTACAGTAAAATTCACCCAGATTAATGGAGAGTGAATTTAGATAGAAACAAGAAAATTGAAATAGTAGTAGAACTGGACCAGCACAGTGGTGATGAAACCATGACTATCTTTAGTATGCAACAGTCCATCACCACACTGTCATGACAGACTATTATGACAGGTGGAGCGCAAAGTCATGGATTAAACGAAGTCAACAGACATTTCAGATGGCCCATATGCTAAGAGAACAATATCTGTATATAGTGGCTAAGCAAATTCATCCTCCAGTTCTCTCAGAATCTTTAGATCAGTTCCCATTGATTTATATATATTCCCATTCACATTATCATCTTTTCCTGCAGTGTGAGGTCTCTGCCTTTGAATTCTGTGAATTGAACAGTGTGGCCATAACTAAACTATTTATTGATTAATTTTTACATACCTGTGAATCAAATAGATATATGTTAAATGTAAAATTTGTAACTCTGTCTCTCTGCAAATCCTGCTGTGAACACCCCTGCACACTTGGGCTCAGTAGCCTGTGTTGCAAAGGGTCTAATTCTTGGCTCTGATATGACCCAGAAAAATAAACTTTCCTTCAATTGCTGAACATATACTAAACAGTAAACAAACAAACAAACAAACAAATAAATAGAAGGCTAACTGGATAGTTAGAAATCATAGAACCTTTTGAATCAGCTCAATAATGTCTCATGCAGCGCTGATGTAAATCTTTTGGATCTTCATGAAACTGGTGAAACATTCAAGAAACAATGGGGGCTGCTCCTGCTTCTCCATTATTGTATTAGTATTATATAGTATATAGTATTATTGCCTCTGGGGCCAGCAGACACTCTTTATGTGTCTTAAGAGAATTGGTGAACTTACATGTACAGCAATAATAAGGAATTGCCTTTTCCTTTTCAAGTTGTTATATATCACTCACAGAGTCTCTTTGCACCTTATGAAAGACATTAAAAAACCGATCCTAAAAAACAGAGTTCAGTTAAAAAAGAATTACAAACCATGTGCTTCTCTGGTAGCTGTGCATAAGGAAACTAAAACCTGAAAATAAGATTTGTCATAGGCAAAAGTATTAGAAATTCAACCTGTTATGACAGTGTTTTGGAGTTTTTGGTTTTTGTCCTGATTTTTAACCTGATACTTGTTCTCTACATAAAGTTTTAAGGGTGTTTTTTTTTTTTTTTTTTTTTTAGTCTGTATTTTTTTAACTTTTTTTCCAGAGGAAAGACAAAAATAGGAGACCCAAAAAAGCTTAATCTGACATACTTTTTCAAGAAGAGGCTGGTGCATAGTAAGCAAAGAACATGATTTAAAACCCTGAGTATTTTCTCCCCATGTATGACATTTCCTAGGGGTTTTAAAAGTTACTGGGTTAGCAGAAATGTGGCAGCTATAAGCTGCACTAATGTTAGCTTTCTTCCTTCAACTGAATAAATTATAAAGAAAAACATAAATTGAACTCTCTCTTGAGATTTTTGATAATGGAAGAGATGCCTGAAGACTGGAGGATAGCCAATGTCAATCCAACTTTCAAAAAGGGCAAGAAGGAAGATTCAGGGAACTACAGGCCAGTCAGCCTCACCTCTGTCCCCGGAAAGGTGATGGAACACTATGTTCTGGATTCCATCTCCAGGCAATTAGAAGAGAAGATTGTTATTAGGAGTAGTCAGCATGGGTTCACCCGGGGGTGGTTGTGCTTGACCAACCTGGTAGCCTTCTACAGTGTCATTACTGGCTGGGTGGATGGGGGAAGAGCAATGGATGTAGCCTACCTTGATTTCAGCAAGGCATTTGACACTGTCTCTTAAAGCATCCTAACAAAGCTGAGGAAGTGTGTAACAGATGAGAGGATGATGAGGTGGGTTGAGAACTGAGTGACTGGCAGAGCTCAGAGGGTTGTGATTGGTAGAGCCCAGCTGGAGGCCTGTACTTAGCAGTGTTCCTCAGGGGCCGGTGCTGGGTCCAGTCCTGTTCAACATCTTCATCAGTGACCTTGATGAGAGGATAGAGTCCACTCTCAGCAAATTTGCTGCTGATGATACAAAGCTGGGAGGAATGGCTGACGTGCTGGAAGGCTGAGCTACCATTCAGTGAGACCTGGAGATTTGGGCAGAAAACAAGTAGAGAGGTTTAACAAGAGCAAGTGTAGAGTCTTGCGCCTAGGGATGAATAACTATGCACTGGTACAGGTTGGGGGATGACGTGCTGGAGAGGACGTCTGAAGAGAGGGACCTGGGTGGATGACAGGATAGCCATGATCCATAAGTGTGCCCTGGTCGCCAAGAAGGCCAATGGCATATCAGGGTGGGATGAGGGGAAATGGTCACAAATGGAAGCATAGGAAGTTCTGCACAAATGTGTATGTGTGTGGGAACATCTTCACAGTGCAGTGATAGAGCACTGCCCAGACTGGTGGTGGAGTCTCCTCTGGAGATGTTCAAGACCCCCCTGTGCAGCCTGGTCTAGGGAGCCTGCTTTGGCAGGGGGAGTTGGGCTCTCTAGAGGTCCCTTCCAACTCTTACAACTCTGTGATTCTAGTCTATATTTTATTTCAGACAGGTTTTATGCCTTGTCATGTTTATTTTTCATAAATGATTGAGTAGATGGGATTTATTAGATCAAACAGACAGAAAAGCAAAATTTCATACAGAAGCCTATCAGTGATTTTTATAGGATTATAGTGTTTGTAATTCGTGACCAATTTCTTAGTTACTGTGCTGAAAACACGTGAAGTGACCTATGAAGTTTTGTGCTGTACCTCTGAAACTATAAAGCTATACTCCTGTGCCCAAGGGAGGAGGGATGCAGATATAATCCTGATTTAATCTGAATAGGCTTTGCAGGCTATAAAGCCACGCAGAAATAGTAATACAAAAGCAAAAAACACCAGATATTGCCAGGAGAAAATAAACTTTTCTTCTTCCCTACTCACTCATATTGGTAAACCCTTACATGAAATATGGGAAATATGAGTCTGGAGGCTCTCTGCTATCTCTTCTCTCCCAAACCTGTTCCCTATTACAGTTTATAGAGAAAGTGAACTCCGTGAACAAACTGGCACAGGATCTCAGAGATGCACTAAATGAGCATTTTTTGTAATGGAATTCATCCATTGTGAATATGAGTCATAAAATATTCTCCCCCATTCTTGTGAAATACTAATATATTTCATATACTTTCAGACAAGTTGGAAACAAGGTTGTGCCACAGGTACTGAGCAGAAAACCAGAGAAATCTATTGCAACAAAACCAGACAATGCCTAATCAGTCAGTAGGCATGTGGTCAGAAGTCCTTGAAGGCTTTCACAATATGGACAAAGCCAGTCTACAGTGCAATAGTGAAGGCAAACAGAAGTCTAAAATGCCTTCAAAAAATGTGAAAATATAAAGCTAATATTCAGCTATCTAACCAAGATAAGAATTCAGTATCCTCTGAACTCTCAAATGCTTTTCCTGAGTCACACAGAGAAACACCTCCTTACAGTCATAATCCTTCACCTTGACTTTTATCCTGCAAGTATGGATTGATGCCTTTTTTCCAGTAACTGATTAGGTCTCACTTTTATAACTTCAGGAGAGGTGGTAGTGCTGTTCACATTTCATTCCACAAAGAATGAGCAACTCACATTCAGTTTGCTGCACTTCAAAGACGACTACTGTGAGCACCACACTGTCTATGAAGGGTAACAAACTCTCTCTGATGCTATGCCTCCAGATCTACAGTAGTTATAGTGGTTGAAGAACAAATCCTTATAAACTATAAGGTAATTTTTCATCAGTATTGAGGAGTTAAGCTCTTAATTAGGTCAAGACCAGACGTGGAACAGTTTGTAAACTACTGACTGTTATAAGGTAATATCAACAAGCAGCAGCAGGGAAGGATATGCTTAATAGATATCTTTAAAAAATTGCTAATCTGCTAATAGCAATTTGTTTTTTGTTATAGATTCTAAATAAAATTTAAAACAGTGCTTTCAACATTTCTTTCTTCAAGCACTGTTTTTATTTTCTGAGAAGATACAGTTTAGGACTACATTTCTTTCTTCAAACACTGTTTTTATTTTCTGAGAAGATACAGTTTAGGACTGAGAAGAAGAAGAAATTAAATCTGGATCTCTCATTTTCCAAATGCATGATTCCTGGTACCTTGATATTTTTGTGCAGTATTACCAGAAACTTCATTATAAGTTTTGATAACATTTTAAATTTTGTGATAACAACTAATTTTGATCAGTCTTCACTTATCCATAAAGACCTGCTGATGCTTTAGATCTTTATATTCTGTCCTTACTCAGATAAAAGTGCATAAATAATTTAGTTTTGTCATTGAACTTGACTGACCTTATGTAAAACTTTGTGTATATTGCATATATCTGTCTTTTAATTTCATCTCAAAAGTTTTTCTTTGAATAGTTTCTTAGATGATTTACAGTGTGCAAGCAATAATTGTGCTTATGGTATATATTAATACATTATTCTAAATAGAATAGTCCCTTGGTTATTAGTTCACACATTTACACACAAAAAATAAATAAATCAGAAGACTTTGATATTAAGGTCATGAATGGACAAAAAAAATGACAGACACACTAACAGATAACTGAATAAATTACTCTTTTTTTTTGGGGGGGGGGGGGGAAGAATAGAATTTTTTTTTTCTTTTTCCTTTTTCTCATTTTTCTTTTCTCTTACCTAGGTCATCACCACACTGGTGAATATATAATATGAAAATTACACACTAATTTAATAAAATTGCTGTTACTTTAGTCATGTAAATAGTGTCATTAGTTTCATTTCAGTCTGCTATGAACATTAAACAAAACATCATTCAGCTTTCCAAATAATTTAAAACCATTCTGTGTTCATTTGTACCAGTTAAATAGAGAAAATCAGCTTAAACAAAAATTACTGTCAAGTGATATTTTTTGTCACAAAATCCCTGGAATGAATAACATCTTCTAAGACTAACTGAGGGAAACAGCAAGATGTACAGGGCAACATTGTTTTACGATAAGCTCTCTTTTGACTTCTCAAGTGACAGCTTTTTTAGTCATTGCATTCTGGACCAGTGGTAAGTACGAGTCAACATAGATTAGTCAAGAACAAATCATGTCAAAATAATTTAATTCTTCCTATGATAATGTAACAGGCCTTACAGTCTAAAAGGAAGCAATATATTAGAATAGCATATCTGGTTTCAGTAAAGGCTTTGACAGTGTTTCGCATGACAGTATTAGATTCAAGCTAAAGAAAATTAGTAAAATCCGTGTTTGATAAGATGATTTCAGAATTACTTGGAAATATACAGTAAGAGAATATTAACTGCTCACTGTAAAAATGAAAGAATTACAGTTCTGTCTTTGGCCAGATGCTTATACAATATTCGACATAATGATCTGTATTACTGAATATGACAATTTTATGTTCAGGTCATATTAACAGGCAAAATTTAAGTACGTTGGAGGACAGGAACAGAATTTAAAATGACATGGTGAAATATTTTTTATAATATTTATAACTTTATAACTTATCTGAAATACACAAAATTTAGGCAGAAATTACTGCATAGATATGGAGATCAAACTACTCGCTAGAAGGTCTGAAAAAACAAGAGATAAGGATGCAGTAGCTCATAAATAGATTTGAATCATTAATGTTATTAAAAAATAACAATAATGGGAAGACAATAAAACACTGAAATTGTGTGTCTAAGAATGTTGTGGAGGCACTATTATGAAAGTGTTAAAACTGTTTTCAAAAATTGTATAACAGATGATTTCACTCTCAGTCTCACTAACGCATATTTTTTGCTAGAAGCCTAGTGATGCAACACATCTGTGTATGTCCAAGAGTGAAACAAAAGTATGCTTCTTAGTTTCAATTGGCAAAGTGTCTCAGGTGGTTAAGCAAGGTGTTCTAATCTAGGTGTTCCTCTGAGTACCTTATCAGTGGTATGGGATTTGGAATATTTACATCTTTCAACTTGGATTTGACTTTTGAAAGACAGTTGTATGTTACATAATTTGACATCTACATCCTAAGGTGGTTATGCCATGGAGTTATAACAAATGTTGCATGTAACATGAACTTTTTAAATTAATGTGGTGATGTGCAAAATAAAATTTGAGTTTTCTGCATGCTTCTTGCTTTTGTTTTATTTTGTTTTTCTAAAATTATTATTGCTCATAAAACAATGGAAAACGTTTTTGCCCTCTATAAGTTAAAAGATTTAAATATAAGCTACTGATCTTTTAAAACAATGTTATGAAGCAGAATTCTTCAGAAAAACTAATATCAAAATAAATTACTGTTACATAGCTTAATAACATTGAAGGCAATTAAATAAACACCTTCATCTAAATATTTAGCTTGTATAGCCAGACTCAGATTGTATAGTCTTTCAAAATATTGAAAACATAGAACAGAAGAGATAATAGAAGATTAACTGCAAATCTATGCTCCACAGGCTTTTTAGTAAAACCATAATTTCCTCTAACAGTGCTTGCATTTTGATTAAAATTATTCAAGCAAAAAAGCAACAGGGAAAAAAAAATAAACAAAACTTCTCAAGGAATGGAAATTAGCTGAAACAAATTTTTACTACGTTGATAAGTTGAGCATGAAGAGCTATTGTTTTAATTACTGTATTAAAAAAAATAACAAAAAAAAAACCACACAAACAGGAATTAGCTCAGTAGACACTTGTATTTTCTTCAGGCACAAGTATTCTTCAGGCTCAAGTATTCAGCCAACTGAAATGGTAAGATTTCTATCTGTTGATAAAGACTGTGAAAATGTATTAAATTAATGATGTAGTAGGGTAATGCTAATGTCTGGAATTTCCCAAGAAAAAGGAGAAACAGATTCTCAAAAGGAAGATTTATCATGGAGATAGAAGAATCAAAGAAAAATAATCAGTGGGGAAGAATCAAAATCTGTGCTGTTCACTGAAATAAAACTTGAAGAAAAATCTAATAGTCCTTTGTTCAAAAATACCTATAGGGTAATTTCAGAAGTATCAGAGAGGAAGCAAATATCTAACTAAGGATTTTAATATTAACTGGGAAGTATATAAACTGGAAATGGTAGTGACTCATTGCTCTTTCAGAAAATCCTCAGCTTATGTATAACTTCATCAGACAACAATGTTCTAAGAACTGTCAAGATTCATTTCAGCATTTCTCATCTTTTTAGAAAGTCTATTTTGATCCTTAGGTTAGTAATCCTTTTCACTCCACTAACTCATTTTTTAAACCAAACTCAAGTTCAAATATGTACATAAAGTAACGGTAAACGAACAAATTAGTTCACAATTTAAATCATGAAGGAGACAATGTTTATTAGTGCTAATTGATTTAGTTAACTTACAGACATGGTTTGTGTAAAGTAAGCCAAGATGTTTCTCCGTGTTTTGGAGGAGTTGAAATGCTGTTATCTAAAATGTTTGTCTTTCTGAATAAATGTTATTTTTTGTTATTCTCAACCACTTTGAAAATCAATAGCTTTAACTTTAGCAATTGTATCAACGTTTAGTTATTCCCAGAAATACTAGGATTCATTGTTCGCTGATCTCATCTGTAATTGGTATTTCCTATACACAGGTCTCAATTCTGTGCTTCTAAACATACATGACAGAATTTATCGTTCTGTTGTATTTTCATCTGATTTCATAGTTATCAACAGAACAACAACTGAATTAATAAAATTCCAACAAAGGTTAACTCAATTAATCTTTACCCTCCTGTTTTTAAACGTCTGTATGAAATTGATTTGACAATTGAAATGCCCACACAGTCTAGGTAATATACAGTTTTGAAGTTCTTTAACATTAAATAAAAATGTCACTCTGTCTAATTTTGTTGGATATTTATCTTAGAAAAACCTTTAAAAGAACACTGTGTGACAAGGTAAAAGCAAGCTAGGTTTACATGATTCTGAAAGCAGACTAGGCAACAGAACTTGTTAAATTAATAACATTTTCCACAGCTGAAATTCCTCTGGTACCTATTTAGTTTCCTCAATTCAGCTCCTTTCTTTGAAATTATACATATATAAAAATCTTGATCTTCTTGAGGTAGAAATCGGCATTAATAGTCACCTTCAGATGTTCTTTGATCAAATCTCTTACTGTGGAGACAAAGTTCAGAAAGCAGAATGGGAACTGAATTAAATTTTGCCAATGATAACTACTTGCTTCAGACTAGAAGCAGCTGTAGGGTTATCCTTACCAACTCCAGTCACACCAGAACAGCGTCTGCGCAAATTTTCCACACTGTTTATGAAACAGAGCAAAGATACAAAAAGTAACAGCACAGATTCCTTTGTTTCAACAAATTATGTCCTTGTTTAATTATGCAGTTTTCTGTGACAGATAGTTCATAGAATGCCTGCTTCCAAGATACGATGATCCTGTTGTTGCTTGCTTCTGAGTTTCCTTAACAGTAGAAAATGGCTAACAACACCTAGGTGAATTAGAAGCTTTTTCATGTCTTCTGCTCTGTATTTTGTTTTTGTCCTACAGAATTTCCATTACAATTTCCAAAGAAACAGTTTTGAGATTTTGAATGTCAAGTTGTTAAATTGTTTATTTTTTCTGACTCTTTTCCAATCCTATTTCTTTCAAAAGAGAAAATTTGGACTGTAATTTCATATGCCCATTGCTGGTCCAATAGGCAAACAATAAAGTACAAATATGGACACAGTTTTCTATGTTCCTCTTTTACTTTCAAATAATACATTTTTGTCTGTCTTTTCAGATAACATTAGCAATAATATAAGAATGAGATACGCTTTTCATCAAAAAAAAAAAAGACAAACCCCTCTATTATTATGCTAAAACAGAATCTACTCTTAACTTTTCCTATGAGTCAACATGTTCTGGTTCCTTTCCTAATCTGTGACATAAAAAGCTCATTACAATTTACTGATTTTGTGAATATATTAGGGTTTTTTTATAGAATTCCCTAAATCTACCACCTATGGATTCCATCTGTTGCCTAAATGATCTCAGAAATAATTAGGAAGAAACAAAGCTGATATTCAGTCTCACAAAGTAAACAACCAAATTGTTCCAGCTAGAGTATTTGACACTGCTGTAATTGCCATACCAAACTCAGTTTTCAAGTTCGAATAAAGTTAAAACTACTGAACACTTGCCCTTCTGTGCAAAACTACCTTTTCTTCTAACAGAAGAGGTCTCAAGCAATACACATGCTATTCATCAACTGATATATAATAAGAAAAATTCTTGCATGAAAATCAGGTCTTTATATCAACTCACGGTGAATGTGAGTTCCTGTAAGAAATTTGAATCTAATGCAGGTTTAACTTGGCAGCTGCTTACACAAGAATTGGCTCTTCTTCATCTTCTTTGTGTATTTAGAAATCTATCTGCCTGCATTTGTAACTTAAAACAGAGAAAACAGAACTAACAAAAGACAAACAGAAGGCAGAATTCACTGCATTTGATTTTTTTTTTCTGTGCACAGTTACCAATGTGCCTGACATTGCTCCAAACATTGTGTGGTTTCAGGGCTGTTGTTGAGGATTCTGACGATTCTCCCTTTTTGATCTTGGTTTCGTTTACAACATTTTCATTGTTTTTTTTTTTTTTGTTTGTTTGTTTTTAGTACCATCTCTTTGTTTACTCTTTCTTAATTTCTCTTTAATTTCACTTTATATCGAATTCACTGTATGTGATATATTTTATGTATATTGGGTACTTATTCTTTGTTTTCTTTGCTACCCACCAAATCAGCACTTAAAGTTACACTCTAAGTTATGGCCATCAACTGACTGCTACTGAAGTATTTATATCCCTGGCATTAACATGTGCTCGTACTCTTAAGGCCTCTGCCATGCTCCCGTGCCTGCACTATGCTACACGTGTAACATGAGTTCATAGTTTACACTTCACAAAAAAAAAAAAACAAACAAAACCTTTGCGCCTTCTTCTTCTAGGGCTTGGTGGAATTAAAGCAGATCTGTGGATTTTTGCTAGCAGCAATGAAATACAAACCTCCAGAGATACCAGTTTGGAATAAATATAATGTAACATAAAGAAAAACTGTTCACCAAAGTAAATTTAGATTACAGAACTCTAAAATAAATTGTAACTTAAAAAAATGGATTCCTTATGCCTGGATACCATCCTAAAACTGTACATAGAACTCGTTACGCTCAAAACCATTTCCAATTCTACACTCTCTTCAGAGATCTGTGGCAAAACTGAAATCAATGGGATATATGCAAACTTGCACTCCACACCTCCTTAATGTTCAGAATTAGCCCTGTGTTCCTCAAGTATCATTCCAGACCCTGAAAGTACTGAAAGTACCCTGCAGCCTGAATCTCAGAATATAAGAATTTCCCCAGTCATGTATAGGTATACTGCTTCCTTTCTGTTGATGGAGAATAACAGCAATACTTTAAAAAAAGAAAATGTTTCCCAATTTTCATTTCTTGCCATTTTAAAATGATCTACTTATGCTTTTACAGCCGTCTTTTCCAAATGGTCTTAATTATCTAATTTGGATGTTCATACTAATATGACATTTTAATACAGTTTTACCACATAGCATTACCTCCTGTCACTTGCTATACTTACATGCCATTATGGAACCTCACAAAGTATTTATTATTTTTTAATATTGAATGCAGCATGCATCATATTTTGTGCTCTTTATTTAAATAGATAGAAGCAGTGAAAATAACTTTGGACTCCATTAGCTGATGATTTTTAGAGCAGATGGCATAAATTACACCTCAATCCAATTTAACTCACATTTTGTTACTCCTTGGACAGAACTAGAGATGTTCACTTATTTCATCGCATAATATTTATTTTTCCTTGATTTATAATGTGCATGTTTTTTTTGTTTGTTTTTGTTTTTGTTTTTAACAGCACATTAAAGAAATGGACAGGCACATTCTAGTAATACGTTGTTTTTTTTGCCTTTTGAGTCTTTGCATAAATTTTTGTAACCAAAATAATTTGATTTTTTATCCTGCAATTATGTTCTGTCATTTGTGAATAAGTTAGAGGGGCTAATTCATGTAAAGCATAACTAAAACTTTTTAATACAGAAAAGGTGATGTTCTTTTTCTAAGGAGCCCTGAACTCGAGTCCTGTGAAAAGGGAAATAACGTAAATGAAAGGAGTTATTAGATGTGGATTATTAAAAAGAACTCAGATATTTTACCAAGAAACCTCTAATAGTCTAATGACTAAAGACCTGATGGAGAGTACTAGATTACTAGTTACCTCACTTATTAGAACTTTGTACCTTATGTCTCATGTACTCTCATCAGACTGGGTATTTCTATGTGATGCTTTTTCAGATGTTACATTTTACACTAAAGACAGGCCTTGACTTTTCAATGAAATCTTTTAAATATATATGTTATTTATATAAATGTAATTCACCTTTAATATATATATATTTATCCAATATGCATTATTGTTAAATATATATTTTTATCATAGTCAATACCTCAGAGGAGCTCTAAAAAATATTATTATTGGCCTTCAAAATCATATAGCAAGAAAATAGTCCCATTTCCCAGGCCTTACAATCATATGTTGTTGATTGTTATATCGTTAACATAGGTAAATATACTCTCTATGAAGAAGGTTTCATTTTTCTCCTTCTTAACTGGTATGACTTTCTATTTATAATTCTTCCACTCAGCAAAATAACGTGGAGAACTGCTACAAAGAAATAGAAAGAAAATCTTATTTCTACGTATAGTGACTATAACTACTAAGAGGTCAGTTATCTTCTCTACCTCTTCTCAATTGCTTCAAGTTCTGTAATGCATATATAGAATGAAGATTAGGATTACTACTGCTTTTCTTATATTTGTGAGATAGTAGTATGATTGAACAGATATTTTTTTCTGGTTTTAAAAGAATTGATTTAATCTGTATACTAGTTTCCAGTTCCTACCTAACTCTATCCTTCAGATGAGTTAAGAAATCAGTTAAATGATTTTTAATAGTTTATTAAATTGAAGAGCTAGTTTGGACTTCCATTATGCATGTAGATTTATTATATACATATCCTTGCAAAATATTTATATTTAAAAAAAAATTGGTTTTGTTTGAAAAGTACTCAGTGTACTCAATGCTTTCCTTTATTTTTTCTGTACAAAAAAGGGAATGTTGAAAGGATCAGTTCAGTATATAGAATTGAAAATAATTCTTAATGTGAAATTTTGTTAGTGAAAGTTATTTCTTGTTTTTGTTTCATTTTTGTTATGTGATGGGTTTTTTTGCTTTTTTGATAGATACGGTGTCAGTATTTGGGGGTGATTTCAGCTGTTCTCCTCACAGTACTTATTAGTTTGTTACTAACATGAAACAAAATAAGATGCACACACACACACACACACACACACACAAAATAAAAAGTGAGATTAGTAGACACTTCAGGTGAATGTGGAAATCTGAGAGAGACAGTAGAATTTTAAGAATACGTCCTTTTTTTTTAATCTGCTTAAGACAAGTTCAGAGAGAAAAAAGGCCTTGGTACCTTAGGTGGTTGTTTCAGAGAACAGCTTTTCTTTTGTAATTGTATTGTCTGTGCTTATTTTAAGTTAGTAAATTTGAATTTGAATAGTTGAACATGAAAAAGCTATAGGTATTCTGATCATACAGTTATATTATGGAGTCCATGAAAGGCATAAAAGAAGAATCAAAGAAGCCAGGCTGCCACTACTAGACAAAAAAAAAAAAATCAGAATCTCAAGTTTGACTATGAAAAAAAATGTCCTCACTCTTTGATTCACAGGCAGGCATTAAGTAGAGTACTGCAGTCAGTTGACTCAAAGACATGAAACTATTGAGTAGATCATGTTATTAAGCTTATAGCTGGATACAGGCATGTCTTGTGATGATTTCCTCTACTAAAATGGACTGGAATCATTTAGTTCATTGCTTAATTATACTTTTTTTAAAACAAAGAATATAAAAGGATACTGAAGGGAAAAAGATATTTTCCTTATTTGAACTTCCATTTCAGATCCAGAAGCATTTCACATCTTCAATATATTCACTTTTTCTACTGTGTTTATCAGTGGACAAATATCAGTGTAGTATTTTTTAATTTTGTCTCTTTATCCCTCAAAGGAAAAAAGTAGTCTAAAATAGATCACAGTAAACAATGTATTTGTATAAATATTTTGCTTCTGTTCTGAGTAAAATTTTAATGCATAATCAAAAAGCACAGATTATTCAATACGTAAGGACCCAACCTTCAAAACTGAGAGCATAAATTAAAAACAGTGTTGGGATGGGAGAGATTTCATTAATTCTATTGAAAGTTTTAAGTTTTCTGATGGACACAAAATTAATGACCAAAAAGTATTTTATTTTAAGGAAATTGTATAATTAGTTTTTCCACATTTTCCATTTGATTTTTTTTCTTAAACCCTGATCTTCCTTTTTTTTTTTTTTTTTTAACGTGTTTCTGAAGACCTATTTTTCCCAATAATTATTGATTTATTTTTATTTTCATTAGGCTGAACATATTTCTTTTTATTTCTGATTTCTTGTCTGTGTGAAATTTTTCTCAGTCCTGAAATATAAATTATTTTTTCTTAAATGGGATGAATCGTTTTCTGACTTGTAGAAGATGTGTGTTTGATGTCTAACACAACAGTATTAATGCTTAATGCATTTACTACTATTACAATTTACTACTTGCTAGAATACATTTTCTAGTGTGTTCAGGCACATCTATTTTTCAATTTCTACACCCTGCTAGAAAATCCAAATAATTTTATGTACAAAAAATGCTAGATCTTTTGTCCTTTGTCATTTCTAGATAAGTTCCCAGTCAATATAAAAATTTATTCTCACTTTTCCCTATCTGAATAATAATACAACTGGTGCTATTTAACTCCATTTCCTACAATTCCCTGTGAAATTCCTAAATTCTTTCTCAATTTGTGGTGGTGTCCAACTTTATTTTACCATCTCTTTCTATTCGCAAATATTTCAAGATAGTTGCTATCGTTCTTGAGTAAGATTAGTTTTGAATTACCTTTCTTTTTTTTCCCAATGTTTCCTCTTTACTCCCTTATTGAACCAGGTCCTTATTCCCCTAAAAGCTATTGTCCAAATGCCTACAATCTCCTGTCCAGCTAAAAATTTCCTCTATGTCGCTATTAAACGACTTCCACCTTACAGTATTTTACAAGAATTCCTGCTGCGAGGAAGTGTTTGGCAGACAAAGAATGGTCTAGACTTCACTAGACTTAAGTGGAGATAAGAATGAAGGATAGCCAAAAAAAGGCCTAAATAACATCTGTCACCAGCTTGTCACTAAGGAATTGTAGGAGAGTACCCAATCTTACATACATCCGACTTTCATTTTTGTTTTTAAGCGAGTCCCAGAAGGAATGATCCAGAAAATAAAGAGAATGAAAAAGAGAGTAATCTTCATTATTCAAAGGAATCTCTGATTAGTATGCTCTATCATCAGACTAATTTTTTTTAATCTAGTGTTACATGTGAGGTTCTTATTATGTCTAGAACCACTTACTTTCACTTTGAGTCTATACGCTCCACTGTAAATCTTTTGAAGTTTTACAATATTTGCATTATATCAAATAAACAGAAAAAAAATAGGTTTAATTCCCTTTCTACACTCCATGAATTTCTGACCTTATATTAGCTTATATCCATTTTTTCTCTCTCTCCCAAATTATATACTCAAAGATCAGATCCTACTTTTCGCAACATCAAAGTTAAAATGCATCTTCTGTCTTTTCTCATGAAAAAGATATCATTTTGAAGGTTCTAGATTCGTTAATTAGGGGATTTATTCCTGTGGTTCATATGCTGCAAGCTTAGATCCCTGATAGCAATAAATATCAACATTGCTATATCTAAAACATTATAGAAAAAAATCAAATTCTAATGTATATGAGTTACAACAAATACTTGTTTACAAATAAAAATAATTAAAAACATGTAACAATAAGTAAAAATGAAAATACTTCATGAGAAGTGTTCAATTTTTATTCAGTCATTCTGAAAATCCTGCAACATTTTAAGTGTACATTTTCTTACCGAATGGCTTCAAAGTCTGATTTTCCATTTATTCATTCAAAGAAATACTTGACAATGAAACGAAGTACTTGTATGATGAACTACTGAAGCGTTTTAGAGGCAAAAATGTCAGCATGCTTTATCTGTTGAAAAGAAATTTTAGAAACTTTTGGAGTGTTATTTCTAGCAAATTGAAATGATAAAAGATAAGAGAGAAAAGAAGTATTCTAAATAAATTAATTGCTTTGTTACAAACAACTCTACCCAAAAGTATCAGAGTTTGTCTATTTCCCTTTCTGATATAAAAGGGAAAGCTTTGTGATTATCTATATAAATGTTCAATTAGCTTTAATGATATTTTATGGTGATTAGATTCACAGGCTGAACAGTATTATTGTTAGTGATACTCATGGGAAAAAATAAGAAGAAAAGCAATTCTAACTTTGTATGCACAATGGAGGACTCAGAACTATCTTCTGCTATAGAAGGAAGACATCTCATAGTTATAATAAGTTATTCCATGAAAATAAAGTAATCATCTTAATGTTCAGATGCAGTCAAACAAGTAAATTGGCTATTAGGATTTATTTGGAAAGGAAGGGAGAACTAATCAGAGAAAAATTGAGTAGAACACACAGTGTTCCTGGAACACTAGTATTTTGTTCCCCTGAAGAAAAAAAAAAATCTTGGGAAAGGTATAGAGACACAAGGAACAAGAAGATCAAAAGTAGAAGAACTTTTCTATTAGTGATGATTTTAATTGCTCCTAGTGATTTTAATAGCTCCCACTTATAAAGACATTAGACTTAATGATCTTTGTTTCCCCTTCCAACTCAAAATATTCTGTGATTCTATAGTGCTTCAGAACGAATAGGGACAGAAGAATTACTGAGCTGTGAAACCAAATTTGAAAATAGAAATAATCTGCAGTTTATTACATGTTATATGTGGTACCTGCAGTAGTCTGTCTGGGAGTGATATAGTTTAACTGAAGAGAATTCTCAAAAAATTGTTAATGGATATCCAGGTAATTTTGCTTCCGATGATTTAGCAGACTCTAATGTTCGCCTCACAAAACCTTAAGAAGTGTTTCCATCTTAGATTTTTTTTTAACTATTAACACTGTTATTACACATCATTGGCATGTAATAATATACTTTAAAATGACTGCTTAAATACACATGCTTCAGTTTTCATTATTTACCTTGAATACTAGTTTTAGTTACATTATGATTTACCTGAAATACGGAGAACAGAAAGTGCAAGTATTACAAAGCACAGACAAATAATATTTTTAATAGTCGTAGTCAAGATGTTTGTAAATCCCTTGGAAAGCTATAGCAAATAATTTTTCATAAATATCTTTGTTGTTACTACAATAAACACTCTTTTCATTATTTATGTTTTCATGGTAGGAAAAGAGAGCCAGTGAGAGTGAACCAATTAGGAAATACTGGAGGGAATTTGCACCAATGCCAAAGTTTAATCTTCCAAATTTACTGCTCGGTACTGAGGCTGTTAGAAAATACATTTAAATTATGCTCTTTGCTGATGCTTTAGATTCTGAGCACATTTCAAGTAAAATTTGAAAATTATTCTATAGAATAACTTTTCACTCTTTTGTACTTTTCAGTCTTTTGATTTTTCTCTTTTGTAATCTAAAGGTATGTTAAACTTATAATCGAAACATGGTCAATAATCAAGCCACCTCAGGTCCTAGCAGCAATGAAGCTGTCCTGATTTAAGCTTTCCTGATTTAAGCCACTGTGTGTACAGGAGGTCTGAGGTGTTCACAGATTCTCAGCACTTCAGTAGGCAAGATTAAGACAAGCTTTCATAAATCTTCAGGTGCTGCAACCTGGTAGATATTTAGCCTTAAAACGACTTAGGAAAAGATAATGAGTACAGTTAATTATATTCCATTAGAGAATTACTAATTTAAAAGAGAAAACTATTAGAATTACTAGGAAATTAGCCACTGAGTATCCTGGAGCTGTGGGTCTTGCCAGCATATCAGTATCAGTGAATGAAATACCACTTAGCAATGGCGAGGTGTGTCTTGTCTTCATTTGGCAAACTTCCTCACCAAACTGGATGGTCCCTGTTCTCCATGAAGCAGGTTTGTGCAACGTCTGTGAGAATATTTATTTCATGAGCCAGACCTGAGTCAAAGAAGTCAGCTCAATAGATATTGTTGGCAGACAGCTGTTGAACCCAGGCTTTGGCATTTTTTGTTTAACTGGAACTTACAGATAAAATTAACCAAAAGGCCAAGTAAGCACCTTGGTGGTATCCTCCAAGCATTAGATGGCTAAGGTTTTTGGGTTCTCAGATGCACAAAGGCACAGGAAGGAGAAAACAAGGCACTGAGAAGCCAAAGACACAGAGCAGAAAAGCAAACAGAGCAGAGTAGGTGGGCAAAGTTGCTTACAACAATTAAAGCAAGTTTTTGGCAATGGCAGTTAGAAGCTGTCTGCAATTAAATGTTTTACAAATACAACAAGTTACTGTTCTTCAGTGGAAATGCTTTTAGAAGCAGAATTTCTGAAGAGCTTTGTCACTACACCAGTATTGAATCAAATCTTATGGAAGTATCAAGCTTTCTCTTATAGCCACTTTTCCCTTCTGCTTTACTTCATCATCTCTACAGCAGGGAAGAAACAGATACAACTGCCCCTCCAAAAATACTGTTTAATTCTTCTGTCTAATCCTTATTACAACTGTTATTAGAAAGAAAAGAGAAAGCCAATTTGGTCCATGAACTATGAAGAACCTCGGACACAGAAACTGCCACTGCACCAGGAGGAGGTTAAGGCAGCTTAATAGGCCTCTGCTGCACCCTGAGATGGGAACAGCCCTCCTTTTGCTCATGTTGTGAGCCACATCATTCACAATTCAAGGGTGACTAAATATTATGCTCTTCTGTCTGCAAGTGGTTTAGTATTTTTGAAAAGCAAAGTATTAAAGAACTTCCAAATAGTAGACTTCAGAAACTTGATTCATTCTTTTAAGTAAATATCAGTGGACTCTGCCAGTTGCCAAGTCTGTGATAAACAAATGTATATGTAATTATTATTACTGTGGTATAAATGCACAATCTATTTTGTTTTCTTCTGGAGAAGTTTTTTTTTTCACTCTCTCTCTCTCTCTCTTTCTATATCCATCCATCCATCCATCCATCCATCATCCATTTATCCACCTACCTACCTAACTCTATCTCTACCTCTATCATCTCAATCTCATAATGTATATCCACTATAGTATTATTATTTAATTCTTTACCTACATTTGAATGAAATTATTATTTGGAAAAAAATTCTTCCTCCTTCTTCTCTTTCCTGGATCTCTCTGGTTATTTTATTTAGGACACTAAATGTGTTGAGATAATACTCCTTTAATATAATAGTTCATAGGATTGTTATTAAGTCTTCAGTACACTTTGTCTGTGCTCTGGTTAATGACTGCAGTGATGTATGACTGGTGCTGTGCTGCATGCATCTTTACATTTCTCTATCAATAGAGTTTTTATTGCAAGATAATTTCCTCGTATTCACTAAAGAACTAGCATTTTCTATACTTCGACCTGAATCTTCTTATTTGGAATCAATATTCTCTGGGAGAATACGTTTTGGAGGCCAAATTGAGATATACTTGAAATTTAAGATCATACAAAAGTACTAAATAGGTTATAGGAACAAAATAATTTTTGAGCCCATAGAAACTTGTGCAATATTAGTATTGCCTATTTGCAATTAATATGCAATCACCATAATTTGCTGACCAAATCAGTTGCAATGTAAAATGCTTGCAGTAACAAATGCATGAATTAGAGATTACATATTAATGTGAAAACAAGTGTTTAACAAAAAAATTAAGATTAAGATTAGCAGTTCCTGTAGCTATTAAATTTACTTCTGAAAAGTGCAGAGTGAAACCCATGAAAGAACCTTGATTATGCTTATCAGCCTTTAAGAATGAACAGATTTCACCTGCTGGAAGCATTTACAGCACACCTTTAAGATAGCAAAAATGCCTTAAAATGGTATAAAAATTGCATTAACATTTGAAAAAAGATAATCTCAAACTCATATTACTGTCCAAACCGGGAAGTATACTGCAAAGTAAAATGAAGAACCACAGTCAATAACAGTCTATTTCTAAGGAATAAGTTGGCTCAAAAGATTAATAATGGAATATTGGCTTTCTCCAGTGTATGCCATTAATTTTCCTCCCCCAGAATTTCGCACCTACAGAGAGATGTGCATCTTTTTTGTACAGTTTGTACTGCGATAAGGAAAACAAAAAAAATACATACCTTTTAGAAATCAAGCAAAGGTTAAGCCTTTTAAATCATCAGAAAATTTACCATTTACTAAGATATACATGACAGCCTTCCTGGTTAGTAGCACAGAAAAATTGTATCTTTGGGTAGATTTCTGGCTTTTATCCTGTTAAATGGAAATCTCCACTACAAGGAGAAAGCACAGCATGATCTCTCCTTGTTCAGAATGCAGACCCTTTGAATATCTTCCTGTGAGATGACAGTCAGAAGTTTTTATTTTCTATTTAAAACTACATCCACTTTAAAAAGAGAGCAATAGCAAAATTTTACCTAAACTCTGATGAACTTTACTTTGGAGTTTATGAAGAAAGAAAAAAAAAATGCTGTGCTCTTAGCAATGTCAAGGACTTCTAAGAATCTCTGATTTTCTTTGGTGTTAATTGTACTAACTGACACTGTGGAAGTCAGGAGTAATAATTAATATGCTGGATATGTGTTTTGATTTTTCACTTTGCAGTGAAATCCTAAAAGCACGACAGCAGAAAGTAATCTAAAGATAATGCAACATGCTTTTTTTTTTTTTTTAATCTATTAAACTGTGCAATGTGAAAGCTATAAAAATTTATCTGAAAATAAAGTTTGTTTCATCAGTGGAAAAAGGTTTGTGATAGATTACAACACTGTATGGTTTATTTCAAAAAGTATTCACTAGGGGGCCTAAAATTACAGCATTATATTCTTATATATGAATTTTATTATATATCAGTACTCTAAAGATACACTAACAACATATAAAACTTTCTCAAATGTGTCTAATAGTTTTGGTTTCAAGCTGCAACCATCTGCAACCAGAAATTCACCAAAATATATCCTATTAAATTTAAAAGAGAGTGGAGCTGGTATTGTGTACATCTCATATCAGACAATTATAGGTTGTGTTTGTGGTTAATTTTTAAATGTTTCTCTCTTGAGCTATAATTATTTTATAAATATTGACATAAAGAAATGCCCTAAAACAAATGATCAAGTATCTATAAGTTTTCCATTCTAATGTCATGCCATTGTGTAGGAGGGTGGACAATAATTATTTGTATTGAAAACAATGTGAGTACATGCTGATGGAAAATTACATCTTTTACTAATATTCCCCCAGGTATCCTGCACACCATCATTCTGCTAAACTCCAGTATGTCAAAAGACATGTATCTGTAGTAGGGCATAGGAGAAGCCAGATTCTTCATCAAATGTGACTAGGCTAAAATTTGGGTACAACTCATGTTTAACTCAACACTGTCTGTATTTTCTGTGTCCTGTGATATCTATCAGAGATATCTACCTGAGGATGTTTTCACTGGTTGGCTGCAAGAAGCTGTCTACTTAGTGTTAATGATGTTCTTTTTCTTATGTCATGGTTTTATGATTTTTTTTTTTTGTTATCGATATTCCACATCATAACATCATGTAATGCACTGGGAGTTAAAGAGTTAATGCTCCAGTTCCAGGGATCATCAATAGATCTAGGTATACCTGTCTCAGAAGAGAACTATGTATCCCAGTTGTTTTGTGTTTTTTCCATTTTCTGCTCAGAGGGAAAGATAAAAAACAGTTCACGTTTCATGAGTCACAGGATTTTTCCCCTTTCGGATCAACCCAGCAGCAAGTGAACCCTAGCCATCTCAGCTTCAGCATTAGCATGAGGTTTTCGGACAGTCTTTCTCTCTTTTTTTTTTTTTTTTTATTTACTAGCTTCCACTACAATTATACTGTATTATATTGTGTCATTTTGCATTCCAATATCTTATTTATTAAATTAGCTTTCCTCCTCAGATTTTTGCTGCTTTTCTGTTGCTGTTTTGTTTTTAGGCCCATCTGCCTTTTTCCTTTCCCCCTTCTCCTTTCCAGGGATGTGAGCCCCTTGGGTTCCTCCACCTTATTCATCCCGGAACCGCTGACATCCTAAAATGGGTGTTTTGGAAAGATGTAAATCCTCAAATGCACTCAGAGAATCACAATACTTCATGTACAAATTCATGCAAGTTCTTTGCTTCTTTTCTTTTAAACCAGACTTCTATTTCTATAGGACATGAGATTCAATACAGCCTGAAAGCTGCATTTTAGAATCTGTGTAAATATGTAACATAATTTTATATTAATTTTCTATCTTATAAAAGATGAAAATAAAGAAATAGAAATGGATAGAAATGGAATTTTCTATCACAGTACAAAGTCATACCAAGTTCTTACATTTATTAAAGGTAGTCATTCTCCAATTGATTGACAATAAATTGCATTTATAGAATTTTATTATCTAGTAGCAATGAAATTTGTATAGTCCATTTTCCAAACACAAGAATATGTAAGCCAGTATAATTCATATCTACAGAATATAATGAGACAGTTACAGAGAGCTTTAGAATATATTATGATATATTTCATTTTGAAGTGACCTCCAAAAACCAGAGTCTAATGTATTCAAGGCTAACCAAAATTTAAAGCATATTCTTGGGAGAATTTTCAAATGCCTCTTGAACACTGTTTGGCATGAGGCATCAACCACTTTTCTAAGAAGCCTGGTCCAGTGTTTGGTCACACTCACAGCAAATAAATGTTTCCTAATATCTAGTCTAAGCCTCTTTGATGCAGATTTGTGCTGTGTTCACATACTTCGTGTTGCTGGTCACCAGGGAGAAGCTTCCCCTGGAAGTTGTAGAGGGCAAAGAGGTCACTTCTGTGCCTTCTTTTCTTCAGGTTAGACAACAGAAGTGTCCTCAGCCTCTTCTTCATAGGACATGCCTTTCAATCATTTTACAAGATTTGTTTAATTCCTCTGTAGACTTTCATGTGTCCTTCTTATGCTGTGGGAACCAGAACTGAACACAGTCACAGAGTGCTCAAGTTTAGATCTCCTCGCCTGTAAGTATAGCAGGAGAATCACCTCTTTTGGCCATCTAGGTGTGCTGTGTTTAATCTACCCCAAAATGCACTTTCCCCTCATTTCTGCCAGCACACCCCAGCTGTGGCACCTGCCATTTTCCTTTGTTAAACATCATACCATTGAGGATTGCCCAAAGCTCTAGTGTTTCTAGCAGGAATTGAGGCTAAACTAGTAGGTCTATAGTTTTTTAAGTCTTCTCTCATGTTCTCTTTGTTGAAAGGTGTAACATTGGCTAGCTTGCAGTTAGAAAAGACCTGCCCAGAAAGCTATGCATAACTTCTGGTAAATTTTTGAGAGAGGTTCAGCTATAACATCCACCATCTTCCTCATACTCTGAGGTAAGCAGATGTACTCAGTGTACTTACAATTACTGAGCTGATACAGCTGTTCTCTTATCATTTCAGTGATGACCAATGGATAGCCACTTTTCCAGTCATAGCACCCCAGTTCTGAAGACTAGCCAGAACAAAATCTCTGTGTGTGCATAAGAACATCATGCTCCTAGAGGTAATTAATGTCAAATCAGCATTTGCTAGGAAGGATTTATACTTATTTATTTATTTATGTTATGACTGCAAGCCATATTCACTTAACTCAGCTTAAATTTTCCTATAGATGTCCAATTCTTACTTTAAATGCTTTACTGGATCATGATATAGCTTTTAGATAAATTAAATGGATTTCTACTGCTTGAATTAAGGACAAATTGGCAAACATTAAAGACTTTGGAAGCCAATTTTCATCCACTATAACTGAACAGTAAACTTTGAATTCACTAAGCAATTAAAAAAAATTTTGAATATGTTCTAGGGATGGAAGAAAATGGTGAACAGTGGCTTGAGTTCAGTTTGGATAATAACCAAAAAAAAAAATGATCCTCTTCACAGATTTAAACTCTCTTAGAATTTATTAAAATAAACAAAGATATGTGGTAATTCCCATATCTTATAGACTACCTTAAAGTAATATTTACTGTTGAGACACAGGCTTTACAGCAGTAAATATTTTATCAAACAAAAAACTCTTGAAAATGAAAATCCTAGCTAGTGCGAGCTAGTCAAGGGAGAAACAAGCAAACAAATAAATAAATGATGTTTCCCAAATATTTTTTAGCCAAACTGAGTTCAGCTTTTGAATATGAAAATATGAACATTTGTGAAGACAGGATTTTTTTTTGTCTGTTGTGAGCTATATCCTTCAGAAGACTCTCCTGATAAAATGAATAGTTTCTAGCATGGAAATTTACTGTATTGCTGCATTTCCTGCTTTGATGTTCATCAAAGTACGGAATAGAAATATAAAAAGTCTGGGATGGAGCAGTCTGTGGCAAGACACTCCTCATGACATAGGTCAAGAAGACAATTGAATACTATGTTCTGTGCTTACAGAGACAACTTAGGAAGTTCACTATAGAAACAATACAAAGAAATCTGTGATTTATCATGGGGTTGTCTTTCAAATAACAATGAACTATTCACAAATGATTCACAACTGTCTTGACCTACTCAGCCTTTCATGAGCAGTCTAAATAACATCCTCAGGAGTATCAATTCACCAGAAACTGGTTGTATAACAAATTGTACTGGTTTTAATGTACCAGCAGCCTTCTAGAAACATACCTGATGATCTTTCATCATTTTTTCATTCACACAACTGAAAGTCACAGCTTTATGAGAATAGCTCCACAGCTGGAGCTTTGAATAGCCCTCACTGGCTGGTCTAAAGTGATGTATGGTGACAGTGTGAAGAAGAATATGGGAGGTCAACAATATTCTTAATTGTAGCTCATTGGCAATTGACTATTTTACCTTGTCTACATAGTAAGCAGATTTTCCCTCCCCTTTTTTTTTTTTTTTTTTTTTTTGCTTATTATTCTTAGCATTCTGCTAGGCTTCATTATAATTAGCATATGTAGTTACAATAAAATCCGTCAAACATAGTCTGTGGTCTATTTCAATTTTATCATCTGATATCCAAAATACACTGCTGCATTGTGACGGGTACTTCTGGAGATCATTTGGGCCAACACTCTAATGGAAGTAGAGACTTAGACTGCTTAGGGCCCTGCTGCTATGAGCTATTAGTCTTAAAAGAGGTGCAACTGCTAAAGAATTGAATTACAGCCAACTGAGTTACACTAAAGTGCAAGGTAAGTGTTCCATTAGAGTTGTAGCACCAGAGGCGTGTATTGAACTATTAAAGACAGACTTCTATTAAATGATCAGCATTACTACAGTTTGTCACAGTTGAACATAAACTGAATCTAACATTATTTTCTGAAAAAAAAATTCTTACTGAAATATTTCTGTATAAATGTTTATGGTAGGAATGCAAATTGTCTGTATTATCCCCGAGGGAAATCTATGAATTGTTCCACATGTGTACAAAGTGGAAAGATATTTTTTACATCTTTTTCTATTCACATTTATAGGCATATGTATTTCTTTCCAATTGCAAATAATATTGGAAAACTAAGAAGATAAGTAATATTATTTTATAGGTCAGAATTTATAACAAGCATTTTACAAAAATAAGCCATAGGAAAAGTATGAAAGTATGAAAATGTAGGGTAGTAAAGCTAGGGTAGTAAAACAGAAATGTTCTTCTTTTGATCGATGAGTAGAAGTTAATGCATGCTGTATCTCAGTAAAATTCAACCTACTTTTTTCTGGAGGGTAGAAAAACAACGAAAAAGAATCTGATTATTTTAATTCATCTAGTATCAGAGAAGTAACATGTTCCTATAAAATTACTGACTAATAAACATTACAGGAAAAAAACAGTTTTCCTGTCTGTAGCTAAGCACATCTTTTAAAAACAGTATCAGTCATAACAAACTGCAAAGTATTAGGGAGTTCATTTTCTCAGAGACCTCACTACATCTGCATTCCAGAGACCTGAGGGAATGGCTAACACAGTAGTCAAGCCACTCTCAACGATATTTGAAAAGTCACAAAGGTCAGGAGAAGTGCCTGGTGACTGGAGAAAAGGTAGTATAGCACTCATTTTTAAGAAGGGTGGGAAAGATGACCCAGGGAACTACCAACCTGTCATTCTCACCTCTGACGGGGAAGATCTTGTGCAGCTCCTCCTGGAAGCTATGATAAACAGAGAGAGGCGTTATGGGTTAACCAGCATGATTTCAACAAGGGAAAATTCTGCTTGACCAAATTCATTGCTTCTTATAATGGCATAACTGCATCAATGGACAAGGAAATAACCACTGATGTTATCTGTCTGGACTTTAGTAAGGCTTTCAACACGGTCTCCCATAACTTCCTTCTCTCCGAATTGGAATGATATGGATTTGAAGGGTGGACTATCTGAGAGATGAGGAACTGGTCCACCCAGAGACTGATGGTGAACGGTCCCTCAGGGGTCAGTACTAGAACCAATGCTCTTCAATATTTTCACCAGTGACTCTGACAGTGGTTTTGAGAGAGGCCTCAGCAGATTTGTGGATGACACCAAGCTTTGTGGTATGGAGGACATGCCCAAGGGACAGGATCTTAAATTGACATAAAAGAATTCCAGTTAGATACATCATACAAAAAAGCAAAGAACACCATCAGCAAAAACATCTGTCTCCTCAGCAGGCCCAGGTCAAATTACATGAACAATCAAACATTATCTCCCCAGTCATGCTGTTGAATGACAGAGAAATTCCCAGACCCATTACAGTACTCCAGTAGTTTTTGTTTCTTTTGACAGACTTCCTGGGGATTAATAGCTTTTTCCACAGGCCATTGTACATGCAGAACCTTTAAAACATTCATAAATCTCCTGTGTGCCATATATCACACAGACATTTTTCCTGCTTCTGACTCTCCTACATTTCCAGTCCTAAGGAAAGCACACTCTGTTCACCTGAGTTACTGCTCTTCAACTTCTTTTGATCAGAAACATGGAGGGCTTCATATAAAAAAAGGATTGGAACAAGCTACTAGAAAATAAGCAGTTTTCTCAGAATTGTAAAATTTTCAGAGTGAGGCTTGTAGCTAGCAGGTAATTTAACAATATTTTTCTTTTAATATTATAGAATATTCTCACCATAATTCTAAAGGGAAGAAGAATATCTTTCCAGCTTCCATTTTAAGACCATAACTACAAGAACTGCATCAGTCCTAATAGAGGAATAGGCACCAATTAATTTTCCAATAATTATATAACCACTTCACATATAGAAAAGATCCTGTGTTGATAATAATACTGCCAAGTATCAAGAGAGTGGTAAATTTGTCTCCCTAATAAACTTGGTTCTGAACTTAAAAAACTTATGAATAAAATGTGAATTTACAGGAAATTAAGATTATATGATTAGATAAATTGTGTGTATATACATATGATGTTATACATAAATTTTAAACCAGTCGTAAACATTTTACTATAGACAGAGTAATATTTACTTATAGACAAAGTATCATTTAATTATATAATCATAATTTCCTGTAAAATCATTACCATTAAAAATTAACCTCCCCAGTACGTCATTTTCTATCCTTAATTCTTGACATAATTCTTGTAACTGTTCTACAGAGTCATATTCTGTATAATCACACTCTGTAGAAGGGCAAAATCTCATTTGCTTCTCAATTCCACAGGTAAAGAAGAGTGCTTATTTTCAGAAGATATGCACTTCCCTTCCTTACTTCTCCATTTCCAAATAGCATTATACCCAAACTTCATCAAACCTGATATTAAAAACAAAAAAGGAGCTACTAAATCTTGTTGTGTAGGAACATTTCTATTGTTCACTTTATTTTCTTTGGTATTACTACATTTGCAAACTATTCAATACGTATTTGTTCAAATATTCCAATTAATAAACTTAATTTTTCTTTGTTCAGCTGAAATAATGTTTGTTCGTTTTAATACAACCAATCTATCTGAAAGATAAGTACTTATTTTTGGAAGCTCTCTGTAAACTAGGTCCCACTGCTGTTTGAAATATCCTGCACAATTCCAATTATACAACTACCTAAAAGCAGTAAACATCCAGCTTATCCTTTGGGCTCTTCAAGGTAAAAGATATTACTACTTTGCTGTATTATATACAATTTATCCATGATTTATATGCAAGCGAGATTTGCACTGCACACAGCCTTCCTTCCACAATTCATTAGGAAATTCTTTTCAGCATAATCTCAAAGCAGTGCACTCAGCATGGAAGCTTCCACTTTCAGTGCTCTGGCTGTCTAATGGGCTAAAAATTAGAATTTCCAGCATGTGCTTAAGAAAAACATACTTATGGTTTTTGTTTTTTTCTTTATATGTGTATGTATGCAATTTTTGAAGATATTTGCTCTTAGGTTATGCACTTGTATTGAAACAAAAACTTCCAATTGACTAGTAACAGAAAATAATTAATTTGGGAATACCAAAAATGTTCTAAATATGTCACCATAAATAGAAAATGATTTATAGGAAGTATATTTTAATTTTATTTTTTTTTTTCACAAAGACCATTGTGATTCCTAGCATTATTAAGCCAGTAAAAATCACTGGTTATGTTTATATGTTAATAAAATGTATATTTTTTGGTGCAATATTTGTCTTACAGTAACAGTAGTCTACTTTTCATTGCAAGACATATGGATATGAGTACCATTTTCTATGTTGAAATATTCTAGATTGAGATTTTTAACTCCCACCGAAGTCACCAAATAGGAATAAATAACTGTAAATGGCTATTCATGCTATCTAAAAATAGGTATATATGACATGATATGATGACACTTTCCTGGATGATGTCTATCTCTGCTGACTTTAGGGGAGTCCAGGCAAGCATAGGGCAGGAAACTAACTTTAATTTGTCTATAGTTAGAATAGGTTGATCCTGTTATTTTCTTTTACGAGTGGGGAGATTTGGATAAACTTATTACCTGTGATCATAAAGCCAGTGATTTTAAGAACACTTGTCAATGGAACATCTGTCAAAATATTGTAGTTAGAACAGTATTAATCTTCCAGTAATGTGAATACCACAAAAACATAATATTAAAAGATTTTGTGAATGATATAAGCATGCTGATAACAGGTACAAAGTCCCAAATAAAAGTGGAAAATGTAATGTTTAACTTTCAAGACAGTATTCAAGTCAAAACACAACACTAAGAAACAGAACTGTACAAGCAGAATTTGTTAAACAGACAAACATATAAATAAATAGTCTGTAAAAAAGAATTCATACCATTTATTACTTCAAAACACTCTCTGGCCAATAGGCAAATCCAAAGCAGCTGGATATCTGACTTCAGTCAAGTTAATCAAGTAGAAACTTAGAAAAGTTCACGCATCTTTACTGTTATATCATTAATCTCATTATATCATTAAGCATCTTTACTTCAATAATTACTCTACCTGAGTTGCCAGAGTGAATGACATCATTATAGCTTGCTACTCAAAATTTGATAACAAAACCAATCTTTCTACTTACTCAGCTCCAACTTTGGGTCCCAATTCTAGGCTGCTTATTCTGGAAACTTGATATTCATAAATAATGAAATAATTTTTGTTCCAATGTATTTTTAAAAATTTAAAAGGTAAAAATCTACAATATTGCACCTTTTTACATACGAAGTGAAAATGAAAATAGTTGTGTATGTGCCTGTCTTTTTGCATGCTGAATTTCAAGGGAAAAATGCACATTGCAATCACAAATGCTTACTGATAACTGGAAAGCTTTTAAATGGGTAAGGGAGAAGGGTAGATACAGTTTTACAATTTTGCTGTGGCCCAAACTGCCTTGTTTCTTCCCCCCTACTCCACAAGAAATCAGTAAAATAAAAATATTTTCTGTTCTATTGCACATGGGTAATGCTTCTTAGGTTATGTCACTAGAGTCATGGTGTTTGAAAGAAAGAGCATTTGGTATCTACCATTTTTCCTATTTCAGATCCACAGGGTGATGACCAATCTGAAGAATAGGAATGATTTTATTCTTTTTTAAGAATTTGGAAATGCACTTCCTGAGTTTGTTGTTCTGTTTTTGTTTGCTTTTGTTTTGACTGCTGCTGGCTTCTTGATCTTGTTTTACCTAAGTCACAGTTTATTCAGTACTCTGCAGTCAGATGAAGTATCACGATAAATATAAGGCTTTGCTGGTAGAAAGAAACGTTCATTTGCTAGTGCACCACTTTATTTTTTACATGCTCAAAAATGGAGGTGGAAGATTTTGAAGACAAGCTGCTATCTCATTTTTAAAGCATTATAAGTTGTTCAGATAATTGCAATGTTGGTTGTGTTTTACAGGAGCTTTCTTCACAAAATTTCTTTTTTTTTTTTTTTTTTGTAGAAACTGTCATCTTTTGATGAATTGTACTGTTTTTCCCAAGCCCAAGATACAATTTGTCTTTAAACTCTCTGTTGTCAAACTCTTCAGTGCTACTAGACATCCTCAACCCAATTAAATAGCAGCTCCTACCTGATTCCTAGGTCACAGCTTCAGCCTCCATTTCATGGTGGTATTAATCCAGATAGAGAGGTGCTCAGCCGGAATTTTAGGAACAGTATCGTGTGTGATAAACTCAAAAGACATCTTCACTGAGCTATTTAATTGTTCTGATGAGTAATTAAAAGAAGTGCAACAGTTATTCATGTATGTCCATAATAGGATTCATTTTGTACACAGGAAATTGAATACTTGAAATGTGAACAGAGCTTTCCAATATTATTCTAAAAAGGTAAAATTTATTTTCTCTGGACACCTGGAAATCATTTTGTTCTCTATATGTACAAACAGTCTGTGTATGTGAACTTGAGCTTCCTAGAAATTTGGAAATAAGAATAGTGGAACAAAATTTTCGCTTTTTTTCTGAAAGGAGAGGTGGACATATTGAAATCACACTTCTAATCAGAATTATTGATTTCAAAGTGTAGCCTCTGTTTCAGGGGTCTGGATCACAGGCTTTATGAGGAACAGCTGATGGAGCTGGGATTGATCAGTCTGGTGAAGAGGAGGCTTAGGGGTGACCTTAGTGCTCTCTATAACCACTTGAAGGAAGGTTTTAATGAGCTAGGGTTCATCCTCTTCTCTTATGTAACTAGTGATAGGCTTTAAGTTGCTCCGGGGGAGATTCAGACTGGATGTTAGGAAGTACTTCTTCTCCAAAATAGCAGTCAGGCACTGGAATGGACAGCTCTGAGAGGTGGTGCAGTCACTGACTGTGGAGATATTCAAGGAACATTTAGACACTGTGTTAAGGAGCATGGTTTAGTAAGAACTATTGGTAATAGGTGAATGGTTGGACTGGGTGATCTTGTAGGTCTTTTCTAACCTTGGTGACTCTATGATTCTGTGATTGCTTGTTTTGATTCTTTTGAACTCAAAATATCATTGAAGCATATAATTATCAGAGAACGTTATTCTCCAGTTTTCCTTCTGTGTATTCTTAGCGCAAAAATGTTTCAACAAACTCTTCTTCCGACTTCAGAGGAAATTAGGACATCCAGAAATTAAGATGTTCCTTATGTGCAAACACAGAGATTTGTCCTAAAATTTGCAGCCAGTTTTCACTGGGAAGAACACCTAACCAAACAGCAATCCCTCCTTTGCTTGCTTTCTTCTATCATCTTTCTTTTCATGAATAAGTACAGGATTCATCAAGTTCAGGAACTTTCAGGAATATTGCCTTTCTTGCTGGAGTGAAAGGGGACTGTCAGCTGTACTACATAAGACTTAGATGAAACACAGAGAAAGGAGGGTAGAACACACTCATATATAAATACATACATATTCTCTTTAAGTCAACACAGAAAGATACAGAGTATTACATTTAAACAGAACTTGTAAGGTCTATTTGTGAGTATGGAATTTCAATCAGTAGCTTAGAAGACAACTGAAAGGGTACTGAATGGGATTTAATGTGAAAATTCATCTAATTTCAGGTACACACACACACACACAAAACAAACTAACAAATAAATAAATAAATAAACCTCCTCAAATGCTTTTCTCTGCTTTTTCAAATGTCTTTCAATTATAAAGAATCATCTAATTCAGAAATTAATTCAGCCATTCTTGACTACGTTTCCTTCAGCTACATCATGTGTGGAGAAAGCTGAGATGCTCAATATGACATCTTTGCCTCAGTTTTCACTGGCAAAGGCTCTAGCTGCACTGCTCAAGTTGCAGAAAGCAAAGGTAAGAATCAGGTGAAGAAAGTTCTGCCCTCTGTAACTTAAGATCAGCTTTGAGACCATCTAAATAACCTGAAGGTGCACAAATCCATGGGACCCAACTAGACTGATCCACAGACTCTAAGGAAACTGGCTGATGAAGTTGCCAAGCCATTATTTATCATATTAGAAAGGTCATGGTAGTCTGGTGAAGATCTCACTGACTGAAAAAGAGGAAGCATAACCCTCATTTTCATGAAGTGAAAACAGGAAGATCCAAAGATTTACATGCCAGTCAGCATCACCTCTGTGCCTGCCAAGATCATGGAGTAGATCTTCCTGAAGGCTCTACTATGGAACATGGAAAATAAAGATGAGATGATTGCTGGTAATCACCATGGTTTCACCGAGACCAAGTCATGCCTGACAAACTTGGTGTTCTTCTATGAAATTACAGTATCAGTGGATATAGAAAGAGAAACTGACGTCATCTACCTGGACTTATGCAAAGCATTTGACACTGTCTCATATAACATCCAGGTCACTAAACTAGAGAAAAATGGATTTTATGAATGAACCAGTCACTGGATAAGGAACTGGTTGGATGGTTACACTTAGAGAGTTACAGTTAATGGTTCAATGTCCAAGTTGAGACCAATGTCAAGTGGCAGTCATCAGGGATTGATGCTTGGACTGGTGTTATTTAATATCTTTGTAGACTGCACAGCAGGATAGAGTGCACTCTCAGCAAGTTTGCAGATGACAACAAGCTGAGTGGTGCAGCTGACATGCTAGAGTGAAGGGAGGATATTCAGAGGGACCTGGACAGGCTTGAGAGATGGGCCCATGCCAACTCCATGAAGACTGACAAGCCTAAGTGCAAGGTCTTACACCTGAGTTGGAGCAATCCCAAGCACAAATATGAACCATCTGGTGACAGGAATAAGAGAAATGAGAGTGGTGAGGTTCTGGAACAGGCTGTCAGAGAACTTGCGGATACTCTGTCCCTAGAAACTTCCAAGACCATGTTGGATGGGGCCCTAGGCAACACGGCCTAGTACCAGATCTGGATGTTGGTGACTCTGCGTGTGATGGTGGGGGGGGGTGGAATTTGATGATCCTTGGGGCAATATCTAGACTAAATATTGGGAAGAAATTCTTTACTATGAGGGTGTTGAGAGAATGTGATAGGTTGCCCAGAGAAGTTGTGGATGCTTCCTCCCTGGAGGTGTTCAAGGCCAAGCTGCTTGGGGCTTTGAGCAACCTGGTCTAGTGAGCAGTGTACTTACCTATAGTACAGGAACTGAAACTAGATGACCTTAAAAATCCCTTCCAATTCAAACCAGTCTATAGTTCTATGATTCAACACAGTTGTGTAGTGTTGCTGATACACTTTTTAAAGATGACAGAACAGGACCAATGACAGATGTGTGATCTTCTGGAGAAACAGAAAGAGACTGGACATGATCCACTCAGACATCCCAAACAGCATTGGGTATCTCCATACTGCAGCTAATCAGTCCCTAGATGCTTACATTTTATACAGTTAGACCTCAGTTCAGTTGCTTAAAGATGAATAACACTATTTGAAATGCCCCAGTTTTTGCAACTCATCCCTATAGTGCTGAAAAATAGGAGACCAGAATGAAACGGACTATATGCCTATGCATGAGAAACTGAATCAAGTTTCTATCATTACACTGCTTAAATGAGTCCAGTGAAATTGTTCAAAGCTGTATGTTTAAATCTTTGTGTAAAGGACAGTGTTTGCTTAATATCCGTTGATCATCTGGTACTCAATATAATAATCTTAGAATGCAAACCTATGAGTTTTCCTTTTATACCTTCTAGTGGCATACAGAAACTGATAAAAAAAACAAACAAAAAAAACCCATATATTTTAAAGAGAATATAGCTTTAAAATTTAATATATTTGCAGAATATCAAAGTTGAAAGAAAATATTTTACTTCTTTGTATTTTCTATTTTCACTAAAAAGCATAATACACTTTTTGAATAAATTGTATCTGATGTTATGTAAAAAGAAATATTTAACACTCTCCTTTCTTCATTAATTAAAGCAGCAAAATGCTTAAGCTAAATAAATAATCCAGATTAATTTATATTATTAATGTTGTCATTTCTCATACTTTTTCTTCCCAAAATTAATCTCAGAAAATTCAACCCCACACAATGAGACACTTAGAACTTATAAAGAAAGAATGTTTTTTTTTTTTTACATTTCTCAAAGAACTCAACAGCAAAATGAGCAATTGAAATTTCTATGCAATAACTCACATTTCTCTTTTTATCTTGTAGCAGAATTGAAAAGTTTCTCATAAAAATAAATATGTTTTTATTCAGAAAAAAAAAAAAAAAAAAAGAAATCTTTTTCTATGCTCCTTTTTAAATCCAGCTCTGATTAGAACAACCACAGAACCATGGAAATTAAATCAATGACTTCCTACCCCATTAAAGGTATTTATTATTTTAGTAGTCTGTACAATTTTTTTTTTTTTTTAATACAATGATGTATTAATTACATTAATTTGTATTTTTAATACAAATATGAATGCTAGAGAAATGTAAAAGAGCTTCTGTATTGAATATAACAACTTTTCCATAGAAGTTTCTGAACACTTCTTCTTTGCATTCATTATGAATATATATTTCAATATCAGCATTAACTAACTGAATGTAGATTGTAAATACTGAGAACAATCTAATACTGCTTTCTAAGTTTTGTCACATTCTTAAATGTTCTAATTTCTCTCCACTCACTAGAAGATGAAACATTTCTTTCTATAGTGCATGTTACAGAGGCTCTGACTCAGGCAGAGAGAGATATTAATGACTGAAAAATAGAAACATCTGCCTCCTTCCATTTCACAAAATAGATGATTACATAGTGTTCAGATAAGTATATCTCACACTATGGATAGAAGAACAAAACCCATAGAAAAAATACATCTCAGTTTATGTTCTATTTTCTCTTCTTACAATCACAGATGAAATAGATTTTACATTTATTTCTATAGAAGTTTAATGAAATAAAAAAAAATGCCATGTTATCTGATTATTCGTGTTTCTACCAATTCAGAATGTACACAAACAGTAATTTATACAAGTAAGAAGAATTCACTTAATAATGTACTTGAGCAAAATTTTGCCCAAGTTTAGATTCTTGGTTACTGAATAGTTTCCTTGACACATTCTCAATGCCTATTTTTTTTCTTTAATTTTTTTCCTTATACAGTATTCTGAGAATATTCTGTCTATCTCAAGGTCTCACTTTTGAAAGTTCCAAATTTCTGTGCAGAAAATTCTATTTACTGAAGATGATAGAGCCATGAAAGCATTCTGCTGTACCCAGTCCTGTGCTGCTCTATATGGAAGATAAATACTAAAAGCACCTTTAGAGCAGAGACAGTTACCAATCTCTTATTTATGGTTAATTAATTAATTAAGCAGTTGCTTCACGTTAACCGTTTCAATCTGAGAGTATATTTTATTTAATTATTTATTATTCTTATGTATCCAAAAACAACTTTTTAATCAAACTGGAAGATCAATCTCCATTTCTTTCTTAAGCACTTTCTAATTAGTGGAGTATTGGGAGATGAGAACTAAATATAATGTGGTACATGACTCAGGCTTGTATTCATGGTTCATCATATTAGATTTTTTTTCCTGCAAGGGAAAAAACACTTATTTAGCAAGCACAGGCTACAATCTTCACATTGTGTTAAAGACTTTTACTATTGTTATGGATAAAATTACTCTTAAACTATGTTATGACTCATTAACATATTAAGGACATATCAAAAACAGAGGTAAATTCAGATTAAAAAGAGCTTGGGATTTGCCTCAAAAACAAAACAAAAAAATACAGAAATACAGAAAGGTGTTGATCAAAGGCAAGATAGTTTAATTCCTACACACTCTCACATGGTCAGCTCTAGGAAACTTGACAACACAGAAACAAAACCAGTTGAATCAATGATTGTCTAATTCCCCATTTTCAGGACTGGCTTAACTTTGAGGAAACGTTCCCTACAACAACATGAAATATTTCACTTCAATGTTTACAAGCTCTTGGACAAATTCCCTGAAGTCTCAGAGGTCTAAGTTATTGTTTGTCTAGCAAAAAACTTAAATTATCTTGTTAAATAAGCAAATAAATAAAAAATAAACAAGGAAGGCTAATTTGCATAACTTCAGCTAAAAAGTTACTCTTCATTCTTTTTTACTCTTTTTCATGTCAAAGCTATAATGTATTCTCTCTAACACAGTTATGAATACACTTGTCCTCCCAAAAAACTACTGCCAATTTGAGGTCTTAGAGAAGGCAATTAATCTAACTATTCATGACGGAGGACTTATCAAGGTGACTATACAAAGAGAGAAAAATAAGGTGATGTATTAAAAATGACTCCACTGTTGTAACTTGGGGATAAATTCTTTCAAGTCCAGGCACGAATTTTTTAAATAAATAAAACCACATATGTTCAGATCAGTGTGCATGCTGTCAACAAACATCATTCATGAAGCCTCACCTACTTTTAACTGCCCATCTCTCCACCAGCCACCCTTCATTTCCCTCTCACACTTCCACACAACATATTGCTGCCTTTGCATTGTATTCCACTTTTTTCATTCTTCTTGCTTCACAGACCTTTCTCATTAAGCTAAATGATATTCCTGGGCACAAGGTGATGTTACAAGATAGATCTATTCAAGTCTGATATCTGTCTTCCTCCTTCAATCAATAAAGTCACAGATACAGTATTTCTTGCTGTCATTAGGTTTCATTTTCTTTCTTTCTTTCTTTTTTAATTAAGTAAAATTGTACCTACTAACAAGCTTTCATTAGCATTTCTTCTTACATCACCTGTGAGTGATTCTCAAAAAATGATAGGAGTAGTTAGAATGGACAGCAGATACTTACAGCAAACATTCACATCCTGGATATACCACTTTGTGAGAAATGACAACAGGAGTTCTGTTTACACAACTGAATAGAGCCTCGCGTGAATAAATTCCAGAATGTCTACAGAGGTATTTAGCTGACTGACCCTAGGAATCGGATTTGCAGTAAAGCATAGAGTAGAGACAGTGAGGGCTAGAAAAGATTGACTAAATTTCACTTTATGTCTCTAGTACAAAGCTGTAATTAAGTGAAAGTTCTGGCTTTCTATTTTCCAAGAAGTGGTGGGTTGACCTTGGTTGGCTGCCACCAACTCTTTCTCTCACTCCCTCTCCTCAGGAAGGAGAGAGAGAGAGAAAAAATGTGATGAAAAATAAACTCATGAGATAAGTACAACCACTCACCAATTCATATGTAAAGCAAGACGGCTTTGGAAGATTCATTGCATTTATTGATAGGAATAGGGCAGTGGAAACCAAAAGAAAACTAAAAATCTCTTCTCTCCTTGTCACCAGGATCAACTTCAACCTCCTCACCTAAGTGATGCAGGAGATGGGGAAAGGTAGAAGCAGAATAGATTAATAGATTAAGCAGCCTGCAAACTTCTCCTCACATTGTTTACCTGGATTATATGAAATTCAGTCCTTTATGAACTGATTTAACACGACTTAAAAAGGCTACTGTTTTTCAAAAACTGCTTCAACATAGGTTCACATGCTCCTTCAAGAGCATATTGCTCTAGTGGGGATTCCCCACGGTTCACAGCTCCTGGCAGACAATTTTATCCAACACAGACTCCTCCCCATGAGCTGCAGCTCCATCCAGGGGCTGCTCCTGTAGATGATCCTCTCCACAGGCTATGACCTCCCTCATGCAACATCCACTGATGCACTGTGGGTTTCTCCATGACTGCACATGGAGATCTGCTCCTTGAGGCACCCCACAGACTGCAGGGGTACACCATAGGCCTCACCTGGGCTACAGGAAAACTTATGCTCAGTGCTTGGAGCACAACCTCCTTCTGCACTGACCTTGGTGCCTACCAGGCTGCTTCTCTTAAAATTTCAAGTTCCTCTCTCCCAGCTTTTGTCTTGCAGCATTTTTCCTCTGTCTCAGATCTGCTTTCCCCGAGGCACATCCAGTGTTGCTTGTTGGCACAGTCTTGGTCAGCGACAGTTTCATTTTGGGGCAGTTGAAAGGAGTGCATACTAATCTAAAAGGGTGCAGCTTCTGGTCTCTGCTTCTGGAGGACAGAACTGTAGCTTCCTGCTATCGTAACCTTGCCACACAAAACTAATAACCAAGCTATTTCAGGGTTGTGAAGATTTTTGCTGGCACTCATCCTTTTGTGGTAACTTTGGAGTAATATTGAAGCTTTGAGTGACTTCATTGGCTTCTCATACTCCAAAATGCCCTATTACAAGTTCTATATTTAAAAACCATGTCAAAAATTTCTCCTGTTTTTGTTTGATAATTGAAAAGTTGTCATGGTTTTATGATTTTTGGTACTGGTATTCCACATCATAACATCATGTATTGCATTAAGAGTTAAAGAGCTAATACTCCAGCTCCATAGATCATTGATAATTCCAGGTATACCTGTCTCAGAAGAGAAGAAGAACTACGTTCCCCAGAGGACTTTGCAATGCTTTGTATTTTTACGTGTTTTCCGCTCAGAGGGAACAGATAAAAACCCTCAGCGGTCACGGGACACTCTCTTTCCTTCGGGATCGACTCAGCAGTGGGTGCTCGCTGCCGTATCGCCTTCAGCGTTAGCGTAAGGCCTTCGGTTTATCGGACACTCTCTCTTGCTCATTTTATTTATTAGCCTCAATTCCAATTATATTGTATTATATTCTGTTATTTTGCTTTCTGATATCTTATTTAGTAAAATTAGCTTTCCTCCTCAGATCGTTGCCGCTGTTTTGTTTCTAGGCCCATCTCCCTTTTTCCCTTTTTCCTTTTTTTTTTTTTTTCCTTCCCCTTTCCTGGGACGTGGGTCCGTGGGTCCCCCGCACCAATCGTCACGGAACCGGGCCGATCCAGCCCAGTAAACCGTTGACAAAAGTACATACAGACTTTCATAGATTATATATTGTCCTCTTCCCATGCTGTGTACTAGTATTTGCATATCAGCAAATCTCAGTAACATCTTTATTATACATATACATACACATTATACAGGGTGAGAATTAGATTCTGTGAAAAATCTAGTGAATCTATTACATTTATAGTGGTGTTCTACAGCAGAAAGCAACGTTCAACCAGTATCTTGTGGAAAAAAAAATGGTTACAAGCATGGGAAGTGAAGATAGAATTAGCATAAATCTTCTACTTTACACAAGTTCTTCTAACTCTTTAGTCTACTCGGTTCAGGTTATTTCAGAGTAGGAATGAGAACAGGCTTCCTTTATGCAATTTAGTTCTTCCAAAAAAGCTGAAGTCAAAACCTTTCACATCCATCCGTGAAAGTCACGATTAGTATGCCATTCATCTCTAATGGTTAATTTATTCAAAAAGCATCCTTAGAATATAACAGTGTCAACAGCACAGGGTGCACTGATAATGAAGGAATAACAAGATACTTTCATGACAGGACTTGAGGGGCCTTAGCAATTCATTTCATTTGTCATGGTATCTATGAACATGCATCTATTAATTACCACTTATCAGCCAAGACTGTCATTGCTGGCACAAGTGTTCCTCTCCCATTCTGACAGAAAGAAACTGCCATGTTAAATCACAAGTGAGCTGATCTAACCTCCCTAACTCTGCAGTGAACCAAAAAAGGGCAGATATTCTGTGATTCGTAAAGCTATCTCAGCTGAAAGACAACAGTTCTCATCAAGACCATACAGCTGAGTTGCTGGCTGAAGCAAGTGTTAAGATGGATATAAGAGCAGTACATTCCAATGTTCCATGCTGAAGAGTGAGGTGTAAACTTACATTAAATCTTGAGTTTGAAAAATCCTGTTTGAATAAATCCGGTTATTTTGAGGATACCACACCTCATTAAAAAAACAAACAAACAAAAAAAAAAACCAACAATCAGAAATGTATTCATCTGAATATAGTTTGAAGTTATTTTAATAAAGAGGATGAGAAATTTTATTTAATTTAATTTGTTTAAAATAAAAACACTGTAGATGTAACAAAACTCTCCTAATACTGACATTGACTTAAAAGGAAGAAAAATAAATCAGTTTATATGTCTAATTACTTATAAGCTATGGCATTCCCTTATTATCAGTTTTGCATAGATAAATTATTAGCATCTTTTAAGATAGTCTATTGATTCTCAGAAAAGCTCAAACTAATCACCAACCCGAAAATGCATCAATTAAGGGTATTAAGATAAAGCTGTAAAACACTCTGCACTAGAAAACTGATCAAGATTTTAAGAAATATCTATTTTTTCTATCCTAACAACTGTTTATGCTTCTGTACAGTTGAAATGGATTGTAATTATTATGGTCTGTTAGATTTTAGAATATTTTTATTCTTTAAAGATAAGCAACTTGAGAATAAATCATAATGCTTTGTTAATTATTATTGTAATTAATTGTTCTGTTACTTCAGAAGTGTATTTACCTCTGTAATGGTAAAGGCCTTTAATTGCTTCTCATTTATTTTCTCGGTCTTCTGTTTGCATCAAATCCACCTCCCCAGTCTTTATCAATCTAATCAGCCTCATGTGCAAGTCCTTGCAAGTCAAATTTTATTTATTAAT
Source organism: Callipepla californica brunnescens (assembly GCA_023055505.1). Lineage (NCBI taxonomy): Eukaryota > Metazoa > Chordata > Aves > Galliformes > Odontophoridae > Callipepla > Callipepla californica. The sequence goes on from JALIRH010000038.1 coordinate 2,551,264, forward strand.
AAAAATAAAACAACTAAGAAGATTTTTTCAGAGCATCTTGTTAAGTTTATTGAGCATGCCTTGAGCCGTGTCTTCAGACTGACTGAATATCTGATGGAACATCTCAGGTATTTCTTCATTTAATTATTATAAATATTTGTAGTTCCAATTTACATTCCTGAGTGCTCCTGCTTTGACTATAAAGTTTATAATAATTCTCAATATTCACCATCCAGTACTTCAATGGCACCTAAAATGATCACCCCTAAAAGCTGATTAACATCTTAGTCCACTTCATTGTACTTATACAAAGGCATCACCCTTCAGCACTTCAGTTCATTTATGCTTTGGGGCTAGTTCTCATTACACATGAAACTGTAAGTTAATATTTTCAGTAATAGAGTCTGCTATTACTTCCCAAACTCTCTTCTCTCATGAATGTTCCAATTGTTATTTATTCTTATAATTAAGACATTGAGTGATATGATAATGATGATGATTGTTCATTGCAGGGGATTTGGACTAGATGGCCTTCAGAGGTCCCTTACAACTCTAAGGATTTTATGATTCTTTGACTCCATGATAATCATCATTTGTAATTGAATATTGTTTAAGAACATGGTCATCACCTCTAGAAATGACATCAAAACTTAAAATAAACAATCAAGATCATTAACCTTGTAACAAACATTGTTAATAAAATTAGACCACCTTTAGTTTGAACTTTATTGTAATTAGACGAGAATTTTAATTCCTTAGTAGAATCTGTTTATCACTATTTCCAGGGTGTAAACAGATCAAAATCAATCATAATGCTCTGCATACCACGATAAGCAAAGAATACGATCACAGGTTAGAACTGGTCAAGCTGTTTAGCATATTATTTATCCCACAGGTTACCTCTAACCCAATGTGTGTTTTGTAACTGTTGAGTCAGAACATATTTTAAGGCTCTCATGAAAAAATCTGTCATACACTGGCAAATAATTTTTATGTTTTATCTTTAATTCTGAAAGGTTCTATAGATACAAGAATATAGCAGTATAACATTCAAGAAGAGATGCAGAACAGTGTATTAGTTATCCAATCTTTACAGTGCATTAGTAATCCATTCAAGTCTTGTGAGAGTTAAGTGCAATTACTTGAGTAATCATTTTGAATCTTATATACACATGTTATGAATCTCCCATGTGAGAGAAATCTTGTTGTAGCTACAACTGCAGGTCATACCATCTCAAGTTCAAGCTCTCATTTAAGTACATAAGGGAATTAATATGTTCTAGAAATCTGATTCAAGCTTTCAGACTAAATCACTACTTTTCAACAACTCCTCATTATGAATTACATAATAGTCCTAACTTATATACTTCTGTAGACAACATATACATTAATTCCAATATAAATCTCTGCCATACAAACAACAAGTATTGTATTCGTGCATAAAATATTGAATTAAAAAGGTAAAGCTATATGATTGCTTTCTGTTAAGATTTTTGAAAAATTTAAATTTCACAAGATAACTAAACTTCATTTGAGATACAAAAATATTGTATTTCCATTATTTCCGTTCACCTACAGCCATTTCCTGGACTTTTTTGCATTTAGCTCCAAAATCCTTTTCTCATCTACATTTTAACTTCACAGAAATAACTTTATTTCAAAATAATTAAGGCAAGTGCTTAGTTTGTGCCTCAGACTCCGCTTGGAAACCTAAGTATAGCTCTGCACCAAAAAAGAATTGCGATTATGCATATGAGTTGCATAAAGCTACTGGGACAAGTTCCTTTAAGGATACAAAGTACTGGTACTGCACATCTTTGGGAACATCATCAATTTTCCCAAGCTAAGCACTGAGATACATTAACTTTACCAAAGCTCTTTGATTATCTAGAAAATAAGTGTTGTTATACTTAAGGATCACTGTTCAGGCAGCGTCTTTATCACATACCGCTAGTTCAAAATGTAAAATCAAATGACAGCAAAACTGCTAAGCAGTTCTGCAGACCATCTGTGTATTTGTGCTTGAAACACACAGAGATAACTTTAAATAATTTTACATTTTTATTACTTCTTGATCTGCTTTGACTTCCTATACAAAATAACAGCTTTATTATGATTCTGGTACGTGCTTGTGTAAAGGCAAAGGGAACAACCCAAACAAGAAGAAGCCACAAAAGGAAAGAAAAACAAAAGCTCACCCATCTCCAAGGATCTAGGCTCACAGGGAAAGAACTCCAAAAGATGGAACTCAAACAAGAGACCCTTCCTCAGTGGCAGTCAGTCCTTAAATGATGCCTAAGAGGGGTGGAGCCTGGCTCCACACCCTTCCAGTCACACAGGTGAGTTGCCTTCACCTGTGTTCCCAGGGCTGACCAGGTCTTTCCTCCAGGTGCTCAATCAGAGGTTCAGGCCATGACTCAGTAGTCCCCATACAGTCTGGAACCCCTTGCACAAGTTTGTTCCCATTTTATGGAATTATTCAGAATGTAGCAGTATATCTCCAGACTTTACTTTTAATATAGTATGCCTGTCTACAGCAACCTAGTAACCACACAAGAAAAGGTATTTTGATTTTACATTCGTATTAAATTTATATGACAAGGTTTTGGAAAGAATGGAGATACAAGATCAGCCTCTGTAAGAGGCCATGTCAGATAACAGCCAGTTTCAGCCAGCTCTAACATGGACTTGTCTCCAGACAAAAGCGATCCAATAAGCAACAGTGAAGGTGCCTCTGGGAAAGCAGATTTAGGATACAGGAAAAATGGAAAACAAAAGCTGGGGGAAAGCAGTGAGAAAATGCAAAGAGAAACAGCCCTGTAGGCCATCAAGGTTAGTGCAGAAGAAGGGAAGGAGGTGCTGCAAGCACTGATCATAAGTTTTCCTGTAGCTCGGGAGAGGCACACAATGGAGCAGGTTGTTCCCCTGAAACCCATGGGGAACCTTGAAGAGCAGATTTCCATGTACAGCCATGGAGGAGTCCACAGTGTGGCAGTGGATGAGGCCTTTAATATGACACAGCCCATAGAGAGCCTCTGCAGGAGCAAGTCCTGGGCTGGAGCTGCAGCTCCATGGAGGAGCTGGAGGTCTGAGGGAGCTGCCATCTCTGAGGACCCATGCTGGAGCAGTCTACTCCTGAAGGACAGGCTCCATTGTATGGACCTTGTTGGGCTGATTTTGAAAGTGTTACAGCCTGTGGGAAATCCATTCAGGATCAGTTCAGAAAGGACAGCATCCTGTGGGAGGGACCCTATGTTGCAGCAATGCAACGAAAACCATGAAGGAGTGGCAGAGACTAAGTGTTATGAACAGGCAGCAGCCCACTTTTCCTGTTCTCCTGCATGACTCACATGAAGAAGATGGAAGTGAGTGGATAAAATGAAGGTGTTTTTAGTTTCTCACTGTGCTAGTCTGTTAGCAAGAGGAAATACATTATATTCTCCCTTCACCAAGACTGTTCTGCCCATTATGGTAATTAAGAAGTTATCTCCCTGTCTTTATCTCAAACCTTGAACCCTTTTTCATAGTATTTTCTTTCCTTTTCCTTTGAGGAGGGACAGTGAGAGAGCAGTTGTAGTGGAGTTTAACTGCCCATCAGCATGAGAACACCACAACATTGTCAATATTTTCACAGAAGGAATATATTCTGAGATAACTATACAAAGGAAGAACTGTAGCAGTGTGAAGTGCAAATAAATAGTAATAATCTGAACAGTCTAAACCCTTTGTGATGGATAAGGAACATGCGAATAGTAAATATACCAATTATAAGAACTCCCCAGAATGAAAATGTTTATAGTGAAACACTACAGAAAAAAAACATGTTGCTAATGACATCTATCGTAAGACATTACAGCTTGATAGCTGCATATCTACTTCGGTTTAATTTAAGAAATAATTATCTTGTTCAGATATATTGGGACCTTCTAACAGTTTGCACACTATGATATTTATGTGCCTCTGAATAGACAACGTTCAATACTTTTAGCTAAATTTTTCTTAAAATGACCAGTAACTTAAATGAAGACTTTCAGAATGATCAAGAGAACTGTAAAATTTATTCAAAAAATGTCTTCACCATACTTACAAAGATAAAAAGAAAATCATGAAGACTGAGAGACATTTCCCCCAAAAAATACAAAGACTGACTGAAAAATAAGCTATTGAATTAAAGCACATAAGAAGAACTAACAAGTTTCTAAACAAAGCACCCATTGAGAGGTAATTGAAACATATGCTAATAGAGGTGATTAAACATAAAATACAAGTATTCTGGCACTTTTCCCTAGCTTTTAGGTTCCTTAGAGTCTATCTTTTAATAGTTCTGTTCTAGATGTCAGTATCAAGTATTTGTCATAACAGACCTGGGGACCTTTACTGTGCACATCTTCAAAGAACAACTCAAGTTTTATAACACAATCATTGCATGATAGTTTCTTTTGGTCAGGCTAATTAAAGGATATAGAACAAATGAATAAGTGCTATCAGATGATACAAGCAGGCTCATAAAACAAGCATTAAACAGTGTGTCTATCTGTTTATGACCTCTGCCAGTAGCCTTCCTGAATGGAAACAGTCCATGTTAGTCAAAGACTACAGTAGTAAGAAGGTAATGGGGGTGATTCGAGGTCTAGTACTCAAGCTCCAGCTTTATCAGATTTTCATTTGTCACTGAATATTTATTCATAAATACATCCCAAAATCTTTTGCAGTGTATGAGGAGGTGCTCCAGATAAGAGGCGGACATTATACATCAGTAAATAAAAATAATAAACAACTTTGGAACACTGGATACTTTAGCAGAATCCAAAGCACTGACTTAAATAATAATAGAATACATTTGACTGCTTAAGGTTGCTTGAGAGTAAAGCACACAAGGTTTTGTTTTGAAGAATACCATGTCAGAAAGTTTTCATTTGATGAAGTCCTTTCATTCTGATAACACAGACCTGAAGCTGGAATCCACAGGACTCCAGTCAGATTTTGTTCTTTGGAAGTAAATCTGAACTCAGGCCTACTTTATACTTCTCTTGTGCTCTGATTTTGATAACCACAAAGTTTTAAACCTTCTCTTCTGTAGTTTAACCCAGCAGGCCGCTAAATGCCCCACAGCCTTTTGCTCACTCCCTCCAAGTGGGATTAGAGCAAGAACTGGAATCAAAACAGTAAAAGTAGGTTGAAACAAATGCTATTTACTAAGACAGAAAAGAAAAAAGAAACAAATATGCAATGACAATAAGACATATATATCCTTAAAGAAATCACTCACCTGCCAATAACTAATTATTTACACAACTAACTCATTACCAGCTGATGCCCCACTAACAACACAAGGTCTCACTACCAGCTGAATAACACTCAGCAACCCTGAAACAACATCTAGCCTCTAGCTATCCCCTGAAATCTTTGTGGCCTTCTGTATGATGTCATGTGGTATGGAATAACCCCTTGCCTAACACGGACCAGCTGTCCTAGTTCTGTTCCCACCCCTCCTGCCTCACTGTAAAGGCAGTGGCTCCGTTCTGGCTCCTGCTGCAACAGCTAAAACATGACTGAATTATTAACAGCATCTTCAATCATACCCCTCTCCCTCTTTTTTTTCCTGATTCAGTGATTGTTTAAGTACTGAGAGATTGTTGAAGAACTCTCCTATGAGAAACAGAGCAATACTGTGTTCTTTATCCTAGAAATTGTCTCAGAAGTTTCAAACTCCTTTTCTTCTTAGACATAATGAGGATCTGAAATCACACTGTTCTTAATGCCTTACAAGCTGGCTCCATCCGAAGAATGGGGCCTGATGCACCATTTTTTCATGTATATTTTTCAAATGTATAACACTTATGCTGTGATATGGAATAAATTCTAGCACATTTTAAAAACTATAATTGCAGATCTGTAATTAGACCTAGAGTTACTGTAGCTGTAATTTGTTTGTGACACTTATTCAGTGAAAAGCTTTTATAAAAAGTTTGGTTCATCTCCTATTAACGTGCAAGCTCTGCAGAAAAATTAAAGCATGTTTTCACTAATTTTAGTAGTGCAAGTGCTCGTGCAGATGGGCATCTCAGTATTTGGAGCATAACTTTGACAAGCTGCTCTTGTTTGGTTTTTATAGTGAACTTATTGTCTGTGATCACAGCCAGTTTAATCATCCTGAAATCTTTCATGAATTCATAAAACAAGTGCATTGTAAATAGTATATGCCTAAATCCTTGCCACTCAAGTAGGAAACTACTTTTGTAAAGTGTAAAAAGGCATTAATTTCTGAAATCTATTTATAATGTTCCTGATAGCAGCACTAGGTTTTTTTTTGAGTTCGAACAGGTTATCTGATATGAGCATTTGTACTGCAAGGTGATAATAGATCTTATTTAGGGCTTTGCTTCTTCCTTTTCCACTAAGTCAGAGCACTCCAAAATAAGGGAAAATTTCCCTCTGTTCTCAACCTCCTGTGTCACAGTTTCCAGTAGCTAGCACACGTTGTTATTTCAGGAACAAACAAACTGGAGAGGGTTTATCTAATAGACGTGAGGTACATTTAATTAATGATAAGTCATTGCCAACTGGAGTATTTGCAAGTTCAGTAAGGTATGAAAGGATTTCAAATTCTTATTAGTCCATATCATTCTGCACTCATAAGAAACTCATCATAGATGTAACAGAAGAAAAAGGATAATTTCTTAATACAGCACTGTGTTGGGAAACACAAAACAAATACTATGTAATTCTGTTACACTTTTCAACTGACTGAAATGCTTCAGATAATAAATACCTGCTCATTAGACTGTTTTAAAAGCTTTAATAGTTTGAGTGGTTGACCAAGCTGAAAACGTGGTGATTCATAACTTTATCTTTTGCAAACAAGACTGCAAAAGCTGAACTACGTGCTTCATCATGAATTAAAGACTAATATTGAGTGCTTACTTAAAATATTACTTCCTTTAGAGCTGAATTGAGTGGATGGGATTTATTTAAGATTCAATGTCTATAGTATAAAAGATATGAAGGATACTTCTTAGAAGAATTCCAAGGAAATATTTTTGTACTAACCCTGAAGTTGTACATTTCATTCTTTTTTTTTAGTGTAAAACAAATACAGCTTGAATTTAGGAATGGTTCATGGATCCTGGAAATCCAATGACTTACCTCTTCACACTTCTGTTATCACATCCTTATACCTCATTTAGCCCCCCACTGCACTGACCTTAAGATTTTGTAAAGTAGAAAATAAGGACTTGATAGTATTACAATACCAAAGACAGTCAGATATTCGTAACAAAAACTTCTCAGACAGACATGAAACTTTAATCCAAGTAGAAAAAGGAAAAAATAGATTAGTAAATATTTTTGTATTTTGTTTACTGCAGATTTGTCTTCTCCTGAATAAAGATGTTTGAATATCTAGATAAAGAGTATGCTAATATTAATCTACTTTGAAAATGAAATTTTTTACTAAAAAAAAGAAAAAGAAAAGAAAGAGAGAGAGAAACAAGATAGTGAATATCAGGAAAAACCTAGGCAAATGAGAGCTATACGTAAGTCCATACTTAGAAGTCCTGGTGAGGTTTTTTCACATCTAGAAGTGTGTCATGTAGGCTTATGAAATTGTATGTCTGTACAAGAATTAAATGGGGAGAAAGATACATTTACATTGTACTGTCTTACCTAATATTTAAGTACTTAGATTAGGATATGTTTAATTCTAGTTTTTGGCAATGCTTTTACTGTTGAATGAAATGCTAGGTAATCACCCATCTGCTGAAATGACATCAAATAATTCATATCAACACTCCTTAGAGATTACTTACTTCACAGCAGAACTGTACAAGACAGATTTAGTTGGAAATGTTCAAAGCCAAGACAGAAATGAGTTATACGTTAGGATTAGTACTCCATCTTGATCCTCAGACTTCCATAATTTAGCTGTATAAAAATGCTCTGTTGGTGGCTGATTCCCTCAGCTGACTTAAAAGAAAGCATAGAATTTGAATATTCAGAAATGGGAATTTCCATCACATACACTGAAAGAAATTTGAAATGAATTTCTGAATTACATTTCTGTCACTTGTTATACTTGGTTCATGGAGTTACCTTGAGTATTTCTACACTGAGTGCAGTTTTCAGTCAAGTAGCAATAGGCTTTTGTTTTTTTTGTTTCAAGTTTTTAAAGTATGCCTGAGGGAAGAGAGCTAATTGGCAACCGACTGTCTTTCAACAACTCCTTGAGGGAGGCTGACTTTTATATAATCATCTCTGAGTATTTCTAGGTCTAAAGAAATTAGCTGCTAATGAAACACTATCATTACTTCCAAGATAGTCACAACAGCAGACTAAGTGAGTACATCTTTACAAATGAGCAGAAAATGTCTGAGGGCTTTTAGAAAAGAGGAATGTGAATAAAAAATGTCCTGGTAGTGTATTTAAAATATCAGGAACATTAAAATAATTTATAATGTATCCATATACTTTCACATGTTTATCTAATATCAAATGGGTTAGTTCTATGGCATACCAATTACTAAAAATTCTGCAACACACCATGTTAAAAATGCCAGTTTAACACAGCTGTATTTAAAATAAAATAAAATAAAATAAATATAAAATAAAATAGACATGAATTTCTGGCTGTATGATCCTTCTTATTATTTAAGAATTAGAACCTAAGAATTCAATTATACTACAAATGTTGCTTAGCTGCCAACATATTTGCTTGGGAATTTGTGTTGGCAAGTTTATCTTCCACATCAAAGTACCTTGGATCACAGAAACTGGTCATTGGCAGCTGCAGAAATGATCTAAATGGTTTCTCTCCGCTTCATATGAAGCTATGTTTTCATTTTAGAATGAAAACAGTTACTACACACTGAAGTTGCTGAGTGGTGCTTACACAGACTCAAGGACTTTTCTGCTGCACATGCTGCCCTGCCAGCAAGGACGCTGGGGGTACACGAAAAGAGGAGAAAGGGCACAGACAGGACAACTAAGACAACTAACAGACCAAAGGAATATTCCATACCATATGATGACATAGTATGGTATAAACCTGAAATTTGTGTTTATTCTGTTCCAGAAACTAGGGTAAAATATGTGCTTGGCACTAAATTTCACTTCCACATTAAGAAGGGTGTTCAGCTTACTGCAAGTTTTCTCTTTCCTTCCTAGTATTTCTGAAGACTGACAAAATAGTATTCTGTGATTTTCATTTATTCAAATTGTTTTTTGTTGTTTTTATTTTTTAATCTTTAAATACTTTTGAATAGAAAATAAACATCACAGAAAATAAATACAAGATAATCTTTCATCCTGAATGACATATAAGACAACAGTTAACACCCTGGCTGCACTGAACTTACATAGGAATTTTACCATTGATTTCAATGGAGGCAGTTTTAGAGCAGCTATGAACAAATATCTTGTCTTAGTAGCTCATTTTTATGAAGAGAAGAGAAAAAAGAGAGAGAACAGTATGTTCTCTCACAGAGTGGAGCAATATAATAAGAAAATAATATGACTGGTTTGGAAAGACCGGTAATAAGACACAAAAAAAAAAAAAAAAAAAAAAAAAAAAAAAAAAAAGAAAGGGTAAGCTACTTGAAACCAAAGGAATTTTTTCTATAAAAAACCAACTTCCCAGCACTCAAGGCAGAGGACTTTCCAAATAATGTTTGTTCTTTACTGAACAATTCTCAGAAACTGAAGAAAGTTTAAAAATTAGAACACATTCTGATTGTTCAATACTAATATCACAATCAGTTGGTAGCTACAGTAAGGAAAATATCCTGGGACATCTTGACAAATGCCAAAGAAACAATACATCACTCTGAATTTTCTCTGGGGATGCCTACTTCCTCTAGTACACTGTAGTTGGGTCCTAGACAGTTCAGGAAATTCTTTGTCATTGGACTAAAAAGCCACAAGGGACAAGATCAAGCATGAGAAGAGAAGACTCCCCAGTACAAAAAAAGAAAGGAATCTCCTTGAAAAAGTTCAACGGAGGGCTACAAAGATGATAAAGGGTGTGGAACACCTCCCCTATGAGGAAGGGCTGTGAGACCTGGGTCTGTTCAGCCTTGATAAAAAGAAATCTCAGAGGGGTTTTATCCACATTTGATTCCTAAATATGTTTTCCTCTGAATACAGAAGAAAGCAGAAAACAGTCGCAAAAGGATAGAAAGCTAAAGATACAAACTTAAAACTGATAAACCTGAAAATTTCTAAAACTGAACTTGGAAATTGAAGGTATTACAGTGGGCAAGGAAACTGAATATTAGTGTGGTGGAATACCTTTCTTGTGTGCTCCTGAGACTTATTTTCATGTCAACACAACAATATCAAATGATGCTTAGATGCAGGACTTCAAATCTATCTATACTTCGCATCCATGTTTTATGTGATATAGAGTACCATGATGCCAGTCTTGTGTTCTGGATCTGGAGACCCAAATGGACTTTGAGCACTTATAAAAGTATTTGAGGGCTGGCATTCATCCCATCTCACCTCATATGTCTAAGATAGGTATATGATATATACGAACTAAATAATGTCCTTCATGTTGAATGTGCATTAATGTATGTTGAATGTGAGAGCACCTGTATCATTCTTATTGTCTGCTTTGTCTCTTTTCTGTACCCTTCCAGTGCAAGGGTAGTAATAAATAAAAGGGGAAACAATACACAAGAACACACAGAGAAACAAACACTGTAGACATCAAATAGATTAAACTACCAAAGACCAAAAATATCCAGTTACTAATTCATAGGCCATCAAGAAACTCCATGTACTTATTTGCATGAGATTAAACTTCATTCTCAAAGAAAGAAAAGAAGAACATGAGAATTTGGTTTGTTCAAGAGAACTCAGTAGAACTGTGTAAAACGTAGAAAAGAATGCTTAGCAGAAAGGGATCCAAGAAGAACAAAGAAGGGGAGTAGAAAGGAGTATAAATGGGGCTGCTCAGTATGCTTGTCTGGTTTAACTTTATGTCTGGTCACTATAGACTGTTTTCTCATGTCTTTTCTTAACTCTCCATCTGTGATCTCAATCTCTATCCAGTCCAAGAGCTCAGCATCAGCTTTGTGAAATAAGCATAAGAGGACTGGGTACCAGCTGCTGAAGACAGTGAGATCTCAGCATCAGCTCTTGGAGTGGACTGGGGTAGTGTCTACATCTTTCCTAAATAGAGTGTGAGTGGGGTGTGTGGGTGCATTTGCTGGCAAACTTCACACTGGAGTAGACAATAGGTAGGGAACCCCATGTATGATATGGGCTGGGGTCCAGGCAGGGTGCCAGGAGGGCAGAAGGGCTATTTTGGTGTTTGGGATGCTTAGAAATGTGAGTGTGCTGGTAAGTCTGGAGATGTGTGTCTGCCTGAACCGGGGACCTGATGCCTCTGCCAGTCCCAGAGTTTGTTTCCTTATTTGTCCATTCTCATAACTATTACTGTGATTCTTCCAGAATTTCCTATAGAAATGGCTTTTATGGCAATAATCCAGGAGCACATCTCCATCCCTAATTAAAATTCTCTTGTAGGACCTTCTTCTACAGTGTATATCATAATACTATCCATAACATTTAATCAGTTCCATCAAACAACCTATCAGCAATCTTTCACATGAAAAAAACTGAGAAAGTATTCAAGTTATTCTTTCTGATCATTCATTCCTCCCCTCTGTAGCCCAATACAAGCATCAGACCAGAGGTTTATCTTAGGTAGTTCAGTTATGAGTGATAATCCACCTCTCGTATTTATTCAATAATACATTAAAGTCTTCACTTTCAGACGAGTTAATATACTCTCTAAAATGAAACAAATAGAAATAATTAAATGGTGAAGTCAAAATAAAATAAAGATTGTGCAGTGAAGACAGAGGTATAACATTTGAATAAGAAAATATAAATGTTTTACATCAAATATCAAGAAACAAAATGACTATGTTAAAATAGACTGAGCAAAAAAAAAACTTCAAAAACTTGCATTTATATGCAGACATACAGAAGAGCATTTGTCTTGCTCAAATTTAAATAATTTGAATATTATTTGCTGAATCTCTGGATACTTCTACTGCATTCTACTCATTGCTTTCAGATAACTATTTTGGTTGGACAACTGCTTTTAGATAATTTTGGAAGAAAAACAAAAGATGAATAAGCAAATACTCCTTTATTTCCCAGATTTATATTTTGGATATTTAATGTGAAGATTAAACTTCACTGTAGTTGTAAATGTTTCTAATGCTAAGCTTGACAGTTCAGATGATGATGTGCAAGCTACAGACATTGTTAAGAGAACCCTGGTAACCCGTATATCTGCATTAATATACTAGCAATAAAACATAACCTCACACATATCTCCCACAAGGTAACAAGGTTTATTGTTTTCCCCTTAAGCAGAAAAAAAAAAAAAGTGGAATTAGTTATTTTTCTTTTCCTAAAAGGAGGAAGTTGCTTTCAAGAAAGAAAAATATTTTTCACATTATCAGTTTCTGAAAATCTTTCAAATCTTTCAAACAAAATACTACTCATTTCTCATTTTTACTTGGCGCAGTAATTACATGTAGGTTACTCCAAAAGTAATACCTCCTATTTATTTCTAATAGATAAGACGAGCTCAGCAACACTATTTGGTAAAGAAAATTCTCAGCTACAAAACACTATGTTTCAACATAGTCACCATTATTAGTTATTCATTTTCACCAGCAGTGAGTAAGAGCCTGCATGTTTGCTCATAAAAATTCGCACCAGCAGAGATGACACACTGTTGCTGTCACCACTGCTGAAACACCATCCACAACTTCACTGTGCTCACATTCACTCATTGGTCACCATTAACATTCAGCAAGCATCTGTGAATGTCAATGCATGCAATTTTTTCTGCGTGGTGGAATTCATTGACACGCCTTTGCTTCACATTCACTTTCACGTCAGACAACATTTTGTCAGACTGCATCCCTGCTGTCATCTGTCACACGGCAGCAAAATACAACAGTGTTGGTGAGATGGTTCAACCCACGCTGCTCCACCACCACCATTTTCCTCTGATGTTGTGAAGCAACATAATAAAACAGGAGACACTTCTTTCCAAGCAGCCCTCATAAAAAGAAGACTACATACCACTGAAAATGGTCTGAGAATGACCACAGTAAAAAACTGTCCCTGAGCTACTGCTCTCCCAGAATTCTTTGATCCATCTGGCTCATATAATGATGTACTTGCCCTAATCTTTCTGGAGATGTTCACAAGAAAGAAAAACAAATAAACTTCAGATGTTTATTGTTTTAACATTCATGTGTATGTAGAACAGCTTCACAATGCAGGTAAGATTTGGCATTAATTTCAAATATCAATGATTCAATAACTTACTTAATGCAAGCAGTTTTATTTTCAGTTAAAATTTAGAATCACTTCCTAAGCAGTACCTATTTAATAAGAATTTGTTGTGCATTACGTTAATGGCAATCTTCTTCTCATAAATATAATACACTTTTTCCAAACTCACAGGAGCATTTTTTTTTTCAAAGAATAAAATCAGAAGCAACTTAGCTGTACCTTAGAAGCTTTTTTTCCAAATTTGAATAGTTCTAGCAGACCTGGTAATTTTTTCTTTGAATATTTTATTGCTTTTCCTCACTATTTGGAATTGTAGAATTCTTTATTTTTTATTTATATTTACCTCAATACATAACAATGTATAGAATAAATTCTATTTCATTAGCTCTTCCTAGTACCTTTCCTTCATTACTGTATGTGTCAACTATATAATCTCACATTAATAATACAACAAAGCTGGAAAGATACCATTCAAATTCATTTTCCTGTCCAAATTTTATAGGCAATACCAAAGTGTTCAGTATCGGGCATCCCCCACAGTTTGTACAAATTTCTGAAGAGTTAGAAAAGGTGAGAAATTATGTAATTTGCTATGTTAACATTGTTTTTCAATTGGGCCATTAATGGGCATAATAATTTGTAAAAAAATACCCACTGATATAATTCACCATACAAATATCAGTGACAGCAAAGATCAGTCAGGGATGGACAGATAAGATTTAAATTTAGATGGTTTACTTGAACATGAAGCCCTTAATCCTCTTCTAAGACCTCTAGAAATGATATCGTCTTCTGAGAATCTGAGTAGGAATTATAGGGGGAAATAAATAATGTCCAGAAATCTGGAATGGGATTCACGCTTAATGCAAACTTCTATTTTAGAATATTTCTGACATAGGAGTCCTCATTAGAAAACTAATGTAAATGTTGACAATTTAGTTGAACTCATCTCAAGCGGGTGCCTTGAGCATCCAAGTAACCAGTCTGAGCACTGAAATACTCAAATTCTCTAACTGAATATAAAATTAGTTTGATGGGAACCTTCATAGTGCCTTATTGACTCTTTCAGAAGTCATGTTGCCTCAAAGCCATAACTCCATAATATGAGTTACATTGTTTTTAAGAGCAGTTACCTCTGTAAAGTGTTAAAACCCTGTGTATTAGCAAATGTTGGTGACTTAGGAAAAATTCTTCACATATATAAACAACAGCAACTTAGATATTTTGAGGTTGTTTAATAATTATTCTATAAATAAGTAAAATTTCCATTAGTGAAGTGTAATGTTCATGATCACTTTAGAGTTTGCATTCCATTTTGCTATTACATAAAACTTCCTTGAACATTTTTCTTTTGTATTTCTTCAAAGTTACCTTCTCCAAAGGCATGCAGATACACATATGTGCATTTGGATGTGTTATTTATTTACATGTACACGCTATTATTTCCTCGTGTTTTCAAAACTGAAGAAAAATGCTGGTTGTTTACATGATTAGGAAAATTTAATCCCACTCTTTAAAAAAAAGAAAAAATACATTTCCCACACATGACAACAGAGTAATTTCTTCCTCATTCAGAATTTCAGTAGCTATGAGCAGGCACATTGTGAATATTCTATGCAAACAACAAACCCCTTAGAGGTTTGTAAATTATGCTAACCAAAAAAATTTGTTGTGTAATTTTGAAAATAAGGGGTAGTACAGAAAATGTCATTGAGAAAATGTCTATAACATGGTCAGTAAATCAAAGATAAAATGCTGAAAGTGTTTAAAACCTGTAACAGTGGACCACAGGAATTAATGGAATAGATCTATAACTACTGAAAGACTTACTCCTTCTCTCACATGGTTTGTAGTTTCCTGGTCTTTTCTATTGATGTTTCTCCTTTTCTCTAGACAAAGACAAGAAGATTTATTTGTAAATACAATTAGATGCAATCTTCATGTACTTTTCAAATTACTGTGCCAAGTTTTCAAGTATACTGTGGTTTTTATGGTTTCAGTAATTCTCACTGGGAAGATAAGTGAGAATGCTATTCTTGTAATTTTGTGACCCTGATGGATGCTGAATTTAAATCATGAAAATTATGATAAGTACTTCTTTCCTATAAGCTAAACTCTGTACCTAACTCCTAGCAATATAACACAGTTTGGTCTGGCAACAAGATAAAACATCTAATGCAAATCTGTCTATACATTTATTTATTTGCTTGTTTGCTTGTTTATTCCTTATTTTTCAATTTTGGCTTCACTTGCTATGAGCAAGTATGCTTTCTGAAAGCAATGCCCAGAGGAGATCTTTCCATGATTCATCAAAATGACCACATGGATGTGAATCTTATCACAAGCCTGGGAGTTTCCATGAATTACATTGAGCTGCTCAGATAAATGAATGTACTACATGAAGTTTCCAGCTCATAAAAGTAGAAATATTTCTTTACATTAAACAGCTACAATTGATTGCTTATAAACAAGAACCAGGACAGAAGTTACTCACATTAACTGAACATCATTTTGAACAGCATACACATTTGAGCAATTTTTTCTTGTGAAATCGCATATGTGAAAACAGCTGAAATTTGTCTCACAAAAATCTTTCATTACTGCTTCTCATAGTTTTACACTGTGATTTCACTATTGTTTCTCATTGCTCTTTGAGAGTACTAGGTTTATTTTATATTGATCTCACAAAAGTCAGTAATATTTCTCCACAACTAGATGGACAATGCATTAAGAAGAAAAAAAAGAACAGTTACAACACCCTGTAGAAGAACTGGAGTTTTTAGTTGATTTCTCTGCAATTTCTTTTTTTAATCACAATTTATCTTAGGTGACAGTCCATTCATACAATGTATTGTGCTTTATCTAGCTAACTGCATGATCTAATTAACATTGCTTTCTTCTTTCTTATTTTTTATTTAATGGTCACACTCTTTCCATTCACTCCTCAAAGGAAGAACTGTGCCATTGTCATTTACCTACTGCAGATAGCTGCCATACCTGGTAATTTGAGTTTTTATGTTTTTTATTATTATTTTATTTTTTTCTTTGATCATTGCATTGCAAATAAAAAAACTGTTTTTAAGTCGCTTTGATTTTAGTAGAGGCAACTGAAAAAAAGTCCCATATAAATGTAAAAACGAAATGATCAGAAAGAATAAGTAAGAAAGAGATATGGATTCATATTTGTTCTTTGTCATCACACTTAAAAAATAAAATCTTCCCATAAGCAGCTGCAACAGATGGTATAGATATAATAGAGAGCTCTGTTTTCTGGTGTTTTTATTTTTATCTTTCTTTGGCAAATGATGCATTGGTTCGTACTATGTTTAGTATATCAAAAAATTTATATCAAACCAAATATAAGTGCTTCAGTAATGGAAAGGCTTAGTTAATTCATTGATAACCAAATAGGGAAGACAGAAAACATTAAATATTATAATTCAAAATGGTCCAGTATGCCTTTTTATAGAAAAAGTAATTGCACGGGTGTTAAATATTCACACTGAAAGTAGTGCTGAAAAATTGCACATTAAATTTGTCCCCCATCAAGTTTCTATTTTCTAACATTACAACACACACCAAGTAATATTTGGGTTTGACTTGTTCTCTTGATATTAATGAAGGCTAAAAAAAATCATCTCAAAAATATCTCAAAGAATAATTAAGTTTATTTTTTAGTCTTGCTACAAGATGACCACTCTGTTGAAACCCTGATGACCTCACTGTGACTATTCAATGAGTCTGTAATGTTTCACACTGAAGCTTTTTTGCTCTATGCTAATCAGCATTCATTATTTGCAATTAAAAACATGTGCTTTTATCATTTCACAAATATTTGATTGTGACAGCTCATTCAATACTATCTTTATCTTCAGTTTCAAAGAAAAATTGTAAACCAACTGGGTTACAGTTACTGTGATGACATAAAAATACTCCTAAGGATATTGACAATTATCTTATTGCAATGGTAAGCGATCCATGTAGGTCATGCATTTTAAAGTAGTTCCATCCTGACAGAAGATGCAATGCACTGCAGTTCTATTCGTCTACAAATTCTATGAACAAAGCTGTCTCCATAGTCTGTAGTGATAGCAATGTTAAGCTTTTTATAGCTTTTATAACAAAAGTGTTCATTCATCTTATAAATGACAAAAGATTTGAAAATTAACAAAAATGCTTTACTTAAATAATTTTTATATTTTCTGTAAAAAAAATATTAAACACATGCATTGAATTTTCTTATTTTGAATTTAATAGCATTTACTTGATGGACAGTTTGCATACAAGATTCTATTTTTGCTATAGATATGTAAATATTTTGCTACATTCTATTCATTTTTACTTATATTTTCATTATATTTTATATTTATTATTTATTATTTATGATTATTTTTTAATTTTATATTTCTATTGCTGTC
The DNA here is from genome assembly GCA_023055505.1 of Callipepla californica brunnescens. Classification (NCBI taxonomy): domain Eukaryota; kingdom Metazoa; phylum Chordata; class Aves; order Galliformes; family Odontophoridae; genus Callipepla; species Callipepla californica. The sequence continues at coordinate 2,568,987 of JALIRH010000038.1, forward strand.
TTCTAACACCAAAGTTTAGGCAGGAAATGCTATTTTATGATGCCTTTATTTTCTTCACTGTTAGTGTGCAATCTTTGAAAGTTTCTCAAACGTTTGACATTAGCAAAAGCTTTGTTATACACCTTCTTGTTTCTACCACATTGGAGCCTGACTGCAAGGCATCTCTGTCTGAGATATTTTAAATTTCAAGGTTATCTGTCAGTTACATCAAGTAACCAGTTTATTATAAAAATATTAATAAAAATATTAATTCATAGGATTTGAAACCAACAATTTCCACTCTTCCCTATAATATCACAAGGATATTAAGACGGATGAAGAAGTGTATTTATATAATTATATATAGTTATACATGTAGTTTATTACAATCAGTGGAAGAGAATGCATGTATATATATAATACAGATCAAGGAAATTGCAGTGCCCATGTAGTCAGGATCACATCCACCTCTGTCCTAAACAAAATGGGCTTAAAACACAATTGATGTGGTACTTAGGAACATGATTTAGCAGTGGTTTTTTAGAGTTAGGGTAGAATCGTTCAGATGGGATTCAACTTGATGATCTTGAAGGTCTTTTTCAACCTGAGTATATGATTCTATGATTCTATCGTTCTAAATAGAACAGCCTATTATTTTGAAAAACTGAATGCGTATATATATATATATATATATATTTGTAGTCAGATATGCTAGGACAGCAGAAGTATGCAATCAGTTAATGAAGTTTTCTACCATGTTTTAAAGGCCCATGGATATACGTGGGGGAGAACTCTCTGTAAACTATAACAAAATTTCAAAATATCTTTGAAAATCTTGCCTCTATCAATACATCTTATAGCTCTCATGAAACAGATGTCTCTTTAAATATTTCATTCCCAACAGCAGTGAAAAAGTTGATAATATTTTTTCACTGAAATATATATATATTCCATGTTCTTAAAAGGATTTTAATAACACTTAGATTGTGTATATGCTTTACACACCATTTTTTTTCCTTTCCCTTAACAAGAAAAGGTAGTGAAAGAATGACGAATACAGAAAAGATTGTCATAATACAGAAAAGTATAGATGTTGATGTAGAGATACAACAGAGCCACATCATGGCTACCCTGCACAAAGCATCCAATAAAAATAATCTTAGAAATGCACAGCCTAGGAAAGATATGTTCTACTTATTACAGAGAGAAAATTTTCCTGAAAAAAAAAAAAAGTATCTTAGAAGCATTCTTTGCTTCAACAAAGAAGACTGCATTTCTGCCTGCTTTCCCACATTTATTCTTTGTTGCATTTTCTCAGCTACTAAGCATAGCACCTTTCAATTGTGTCTCTCCATTTTGTTCCACCATTTCAGTTCATGATTTATGCATAAATGATATCCAGACTAGATGAATGAAATTCACTATTGCCTAGGAACCAGCATACCCATCTCAACGTAAGAGTGAAATAGCTTTCTTCATCATAAGTAACATACATGGCAAATTATTACAGAAGTGCTCTACTCATGTCTCGGATTCCATACAGAACCCAAAGTCAAATTTAAAGTCTCAGTACCATCATCTAAGTAATCACAGTGAACTGTCTCATACAATTTTTAAGACTGTTTTCATTAGAATAAGCCTGTTACATGTCTTTAGATTGTGCTTGTTAATTTAATTTTCTGTAATTGCAACAGATATTACAGTTGTGAGGAAGAAGGAAGATTAAAAGCAGATTCAAATAAACTCCAGGCTAAATCAGAGTAAAGAACTACCAAACTACATCATGCAAATAAATAAGTAAATAAATCAATTAAATCTTTTGGGGAAGTAAGAAAGCTAGGTACAAGGAAGAAGCTAGCTGAAGAAGAAATCTGAAGATTCTGTCAGAGTAAGAAACAGTCTACAAGCACATTCTCTAGAGGGACAGTGTAATGATAGTGGCATTGGCCAGGGGCACATGCCTACATCATGATGCCTCCTCCTTGAAGCCTGAGAAAGAGAGTTACGGTGGAATTCCACCCTAGATTACATGGATATGATTAATTTTGTTTAATTTGCTAAAATTTGATCTGGAAGAAAGGGATACATTTTCATAAATTAAGAATGTAGGTTAAGGTATTGTGTTGAAATAACATTTCTAGCTTTCAGTGAAATGTCTTGAACATCACTGTGCATTCATTTAAAAACAATGGAATGTACATGTAGCTAGAAAAACAAATGCTGAGAGGAAATATCTCTGCCTCATGAGAACATCTCTAGAGGGAAACATAACGAAGAAGGAAACATTAAGGTAACAAACAACAATTTTGTAAGACTAAACACATACTTATAGTCATTTATATCTGTACACTGAATATTGAAGGATTTTTGATAATAAAATAAAATTTCTGAGGGAAAATAAAATGTTAATTTGAAAGATCAGTTGCTTACGATAAGTATAGGGTATAGTTGCCTGGAATTACCAGGCAATTGAAATCAACAGTTTCTCAGGTCTCTTGGAGGCCCTTATTTATGGGAATCCCTATACTTGCACAAGCCCTAAAATTACAATAGCTTTTGGATAAATTCCATTCTCTTGTCCAGGTCTCTAATTCCTTATCCATATTTCCTCTGTCAACCACTCTACTGGAAAAAATAAGTAAATAAATAAATAAAGGGAGAATAAGCAGGAATCATGCCTAATATTCAAAGTAAAATTTTATTATACACACTTTTCTTAATTAATATATTTTCTCCTTTCTTCTCCAGAAATGTTCCAAAGATGAGAAAATCACAGGAGCATCCTTATAAACAAGAACACTCTCAAATAGCGCTATGATATATTTTCTCCCCTCTTAGAGAAAAAGAAGAAAAAGAAAAAAAAACAACCTAAAATTTAGCCTTTTTTTTTTTAATTATGTAATCAAAACATCCTTGGTAGGCATCTCAAGATTGCCTCAATCAAGTCTTTCAAACAACTGGAATTATTTCCTTTTGAATATATCATAAAATAATTCATTATTTATTCATTCTGTCCTCTCTGGGATTAACTTGCTAAATTTATATATCTCCTTTATTTTTAATAGATACACTTTTAAATAGCTCTCATCTTTAATTAGATGAAAAAACCTTCATATTTTTAAAAGAGTCCTTATGATAGCAATCTCCAGACTGGAAGAATGAGATCTCAAGTTTTAAAACTAATTAATCTCAGTTGTTTTTATGTGGTGGTGGTGGTGGTTGTTTTTTTTGTGTTTTTGTTTTTGTTTTGTTTTGTTTTGCTTTTGTTTTTGTCACAGGTACATGAGATCCAAATGTTTCAATTATCTTTTGTCTCCTGAAATATGTTAGGATGTCACGCGCAGAAGTTACCATTAACACCTTCTGCTTTTGATGTTAATCACTCCAGTTTCACTGTATGCAATACATTAAAGTTTTGGATTAAAATCCACATGAGAAGTACAAGCTTTGGAGATATATGCAGTCCTCTTGTCTTTGGGCAGAACCTTCTATTAGCGTTACCATATAGCATTTACCTTAGAGTATGCAATTTAGTGATTATTTTTCTCAGACTCTGATAGTTATGACCTTCAGTATGGAAAAATACACTGTATTTCTAAGGAGAATATTTGTCCTTTGATGAACTACTCTCACTTGAGGAAAAAACAAGTATGTTTGAGGAAGCTTAAAATGACACTTTACATAAAATATTGTGATAGCAATTAAACTCCTAATAATATGAAACTTGTTAGTAAAAAGAAACACTATACAATAAGAGACAGTCATCAAACTCCTGACTATGTGAACATAAAAATATGCAGTTATTTATACATATGTCTATGTATTATCTTTATCATCCATTCCACAGTAACAAAAGTGATGGCAATTGGGCTCAGAATTCCCTACATAATACAAATATTCTCTGATAGTGTTTTTGTCCGTTTCACTGGCTACAGGAATTTTTTTTTTACTTCACCAATAATCAAATAATGCAACACAACTAGGTCTGTATATATGAGTATGCATTAGTGAAAATTAGGTATATTTCCTTATACCTGTTCCTTCTATGTTATTTACCATATGAAGATATTTAAATAGAACAATAACATATCTTCTTATTCAGAAACAAAGAACAATCTTCTTCCTTTGCATCAGCGGATAGAATAAAAATGTTGAAAATCATGAACAATTAACACTCTTTTCATGAAACAATGATGTTGAAAGTCATGTAGAATTAACCATCTTTTCCAAACAACTTACATGACAAATCCCAGAGGAATTTTCTCTGTTCCTTTCCTTGACATGTTTTCCTCTTCCAAACATTAATGAGCATTAGCTCTTGAATGTTTCAAAACATCTGAAGCAAACATTATATAGGGCTCCTTTCCTGTTTCCAATATTGCAGTTAAGTTGCTTCATGAAAGCTAACAGGGAAATATTCCTACTAGATGAATCACAAGAAGACTGAACTCTGTCCTGAAAAAACAGATGGCCCCAATTAACTCTTCAAACGCATAATTAAGTACAAAAGTGTTCCTCATCAATTTTTTCTATATCTTCAAGACAATACAGTTTCCCACACAGATTATAGATCTGAAGCAAACATATACTTTTTTTCAAAATTAATAACAATAATAATTAATAAAAATAGATAGTATAGAATCTACCTTTTAGTTCACTGCTTGATAATGGCTCAAGGATACATTTTGGTGTATACTGTGTGTCCACAAAATGCAACAGTAAGTAATAAAACTTTTTCTGAATCTTGTAAAACAGCCACCAACCTACACACCAATATGTCCAAGATAACATTGTTCAAACATACCTAATACCGTATCCTGAAAGGTATCTTTTCTCTTAACTGTCAATTAGAGAGATTTAAGAGCTTATAGAATAGTAAGCATCTGGACATTAATGTCTTAGACATTCAATTTTCAAAAGTAACTCAATCAATTAGAAGACCAGGTTGAACTGAACTGTAATTAGGCTTCAGTTCCCAAGGACCATCCTTCTGAAGCTACTCAAATATCTCAAATTAAAGCTGATTGTTTTGTGACATTTCTGAAAGAATAAGAGGTATAAGAGAACAAGAATGCACTGTAATACCAAATAATAATAAATACTACTATTATTATTTTGCATAGGGTGTATAATCCTGTAACAATGAGATTGTTTTAAAAATACTGTTAGCAATTCTTCTATGATTAGAGTAGAGCATTCATGGTTAAGGGAGGATCAACTGATGTAATCTACCTGAACTTGTGCAAAGCGTTTCACACTGTCCCCCGTTATGTGCTCATCTCTGAATTGGAGAGACGACAGGATGGATGAATCAGTGGTTAAAGAATTGGCTGAATGATCATACTCCAAGAGTTCAGGTCAGTGGCTCGATGCCCAGATGGAAACCAGTCACAAGTGGTTTTTAGCACTATTTAGCACCTTTGTTGGCTGTAAACAATGGGACTGAGTGAACTCTCAGCAGCTGAGTGGTGCAAATGACATGCTGGAGGGAAGGTATGCCACCCAGAGGAACCTTGACCCACCTCAATCCTTCATGTGAACCTCATGAAGTTCAATGAGATCTGGTGCCAGATCCTGAATTTAGATCAAGACCCAACACAGTACATACTGGGTGATGAATGGATAGAAAGCACTCCTGTAGAGAAGGACTGTGGGTTGTTGGGTGAAAAACAACGTGAGCCAGCAGTGTGAGCTTGCAGCCCAGAAAGCTGATCATGTCCTGGGCTACAACAAAAGAAACGACCAGGAAGGCAAAGGAGGTGACTGTCCCCTCCTGCTCCACTCTTTTGAGATCTCACATGGAGTACAGCATTCAGTTCTTGGGTCCCCAGCATAAGAAGGTCTTGAACTTTTTGAAGTCATTCCAGAGGAGGGTCACAAAGGTGACCAGAGGACAGCAGTACCTCTCCTACAAAGAGAGTTTGAGAGAGTTGGAGCTGTTCAGCCTGAAGAAGGTGCCAGAGATACCTCATTGTGTCTTTTCAGTGCATAAAAGGGGCCTTGAAAAAAATGTAATAGTTTCAAACTGAAAAATGTTAGATTTAGATTAGATCTAAGAAAGAAATTCCTTATAATGAAGTTGTTGAGGCACTAGAACAATTTGTCCAGTAAAGCTGTGGATGGCCCACCTCTGAAAATATTTAAGACCAGACTGGATGGGGCTTTGAACAACCTGGTCTACTGGAAAGTGTCCCTGCCCATGAAAGGAAGATACATTCTTTATTTTTTATATTCAGTTATTCTATTTATATTTCTCTTTAGGCATTAAAATGTTTTAAAATTCCAAAAGAGATGCTCACAATTTTGAAGAAAGATATATGAGACTGTTAAAATGTAATTACAATACAGGGATCTGGTGACATTTGCTTACAGTTACTTGTAAAATTACTTGGGTTCTCAAGCAAAAGTACAGAACTTCAGAATGATGATGATGATCATAATCATTATTGTTACTCCAGTTATTTATTGTAGAAGCTATATGTATTTTGCCGTATTCAAGGTCTACGCAGTGCATTTCAAATAGATTGTGTCCCTTAAAAATGATGAATTTGGGGATGGAAGCTACATGTGCCATGGCTTTCAGTGAGTAGACAGATTGAACTTCTACTTATTTTGGTGAATATGCAAAAAGAAAATAAAAAACAAAAAAACACATAGAAGCACTTTCAAATAAGAAATCACTTAAAATACTGTGGATATTAAACATTATCTGTAACTCCATTAGATTGGATGAAAAATAGAACATTGCAAATTCTACCGTATGTCATATGTGGGAGGGGAAATTTTTCCAGGTTTTTTTCAGGTTTTTTTTTTCCCCCATTATTTTTTCCAGGTAAAACCCCAGGTTGAGGACTCACATGTATTAATTTCTGTGAAATTTTTGATCAACATAAGATGAATCCCAGAAAGACAGTAAAAAAAAAAAAAAAAAAAAAAAGGAGTACAGAAGATATATTTCATTCATGACTGAAACTGAGAACTACAGCTTTCTTGACCGGTTTAGCTTAGTGATATTTTAAGATGGGCAGATCCTCTGCTCCTGGGTGTCAGAGCAAAGTGCCATTAGTCGACCCATTTTTTGAATGGTAATCTCCAAAACCATTTTGGTCCAGAGTGCATATAGATAAAAACAGCAGTATTGCGAGAAGTCAGTAACTTCATCTGAAAGTCACAATATTTTCCTACATACAACTCAAGGTTATCAAAAAGGATTTTGATTTAATAGTGTAAGAACATAGTACAAGTTAATCCACTAGAGCCCTTTCCCTCATAGCAAAAAACAGAATTCTTTCCTCCTCGTGTACAGCATGCACTGACTGCCTAAGTATGTTGTTTATTTTCATATTTACTTTCAAGAAATACCATATAAGAGGCTTTAGGCTATCTAGAAAAATGAATTATGCAAGTGTCAGTATGGCACAGCCCTCAATCAGCCTATTTGAGTGCCTATTATGCCACTTCTGTCATCATATGCTGTAATCAAAAATAATCGTGTTTTAAAGTTGCTTTGTTCTTAATTTTTTCCTATTACCCCTGGAAAGGAAGACTCAAAATTTTAGTATTTATTTTGTATAAAAAGAGATGTCATGGGTTATAAAGCAGTAGTACAAATATGTAATTTCTTGCCCATCTCATTCTGTTTGATTCCTGTGCCAATTATAAAGTACGTTTATTTGATATTGACAATTCTCATTATAAATGATATTCTGTTACAGTTGGTCATTAACAGTAGTATTTCTTTAACATTGTAAGGCTGTTGAGTAAAATCAGCTGTAATTCAAAGACAAACCATTCACAACAAGCTATTGTGTTTGCTCTTTTCAGACCAGAAATTTTCACACTATAGCAAATGTTTTGGCTCACCTGATGCCAAAAGCCATTCTTTGCTGGGACTGCTTCCAAAGCAGTTTTCAGGCCAGACAACTTTGTAAAACAGCACAGCAAAATTGCCTTTTTAGTTATGTGTAACAAATGAAGTTAATGAGCTTCTTACTTCTAATGAGGGAAGTTTCTCTGCCTGTTTCCCAACATATGAAATATTTGTTTCTATATACAGAAACCTATGGAACAGCATATATGCTATCTCAAGTCATTCTGGAAGCATTCCACCTTTCACATACCCACAGTCTTCTTAAGAGGAAATGAACTGAATGTCTCCATCTGCAAAAATTAAATACCAGGGAGCAACCCATGTCCTGTCCTCCTTCATGCAGCACCAATGAGTATATACTTATACTCTTTACTCATTAGACCCAACAGCATCAGTCTAAAGCAGAGACAGGAAGTTGTGTTACAAGTTAAGTTTAGTGTGTGATTAGACATTGTAGTGCTTCTATTCTACTCTGCGACATATTATTTTTCTCAGATATAATGCAGGGAGAACAAGCAACCATTCTGGGCTGGTGGAAGCATCTCCTTCCCTTAAAAGATGCTACTTCTCCCTGACTGAAAACAAAACAAAACAAAACAAAAAACAAACAAACAATAAACATCCAACCAACCAAAAAAAAAAAAAAAACAATGTGTTACATTTATTTTTTCTTTTTAAAGTCATCTCAACCTTAAAACTTGCTATGGGTACAAATTACTGAGGAAAATAAAAGACAATTTACAGACTCCTTTTAAAATTCTAAAAATATGCTCTGAAGTGCAAAAAGCCACTGATGTTACAAAGTTCAGTGATCTGTAATAACTATTATTGTTTCCATTGACCCATAGTAATAATTGACCTGGACTGGAAATAGCAGCATTCAATAATGCATTTCCAATTTTCTGAATGCTCCATTCTCCAAGACACACACAAAAGCATCAGTTTACATTAGATTGTCTAGCTTTTAGTCTGGTTATGGTTTTGATGGCAATAGAACTGTAATTAAAAAACTAGAAGGTAATGAATATAATATCAAATAATTAAATACAAATCAATAGACAACTGTATACAGCATCAAAGATAGATTTTTCTCTGAAAAAAAAAAAAAAACACCACACACAAATATCAATATTCATCATGTTATGCTATGCAGAAACAACTGTGGTTTTGTTATATGCAGAACTGAAAGGTAAGAGAAGGATCATAGAATCCTAGAAACATTTTGGTAAGAAAACACCTTCAAGATCAAGTATTCACTGCACTACAAGTCCACGTCTCCGTAAGCCACATACACATCTCTTAAATGGCTCCAAGGATGGTGACTCCACTGCCTAATTGGGCAGCCTGTTCCAATACCAATCACTCTTTCTGTGAAGAAATTCCCCCTGATATCAAATTTAAATCTCTGCTGGTACAATTTGAAGTTGTTGCCTCACTTACCTATTGCTTGTAACCTTAGAAAAGACTAAAACCCTCCTTAAAGCAACCTCCATTCTAATAAATATAGGGACTGATGACATGTCCTTCTTCCCCCTTTTCCCCAGACTAAAAAGCCCCAGTTCTATTAGCTGCTCCTCATATGTCTTGTTTTATAGACCCTTAATCAGCTATGTTGCTTTTCTCTGAACATGCTCAAACAACTCAATATTCTTTTTGCTGTGAATGTCACAAAATTGAACATGGTACTTAAGTTGTGGTCTGAACAGTGCTGAGTAGAGAGGTACAATTGCTTCTCCAGTGCTTCTGGCTACACTATTTCTGATGTAGGTCAGGATGTCTTTGGCCTTCTTGGCCACTAGGACAAACATGGCACGTGTTCATCAAGGTTCTTTTCTTCTGGGCAACTTTCCAGCCACACTTTCCCAAGTGTATAACCGTATCTGGGGTTCTTATGATCCAAGTACAGCACATGTAATTTAGCCTTTTTTAACGTCATGTGATAAGACACTGCCCACCAATAGATCCTATCCAGATTGCCCTGCTCCTACTCTCAAGCCAGTTGTTTCTGTTTCAGGTCAAGCAACACTGAGGGGAACTAAAGGCTCTCAGTAACGAATAGTAATGTATACACTGCATATACATATGGCAGACATAGCGCACATTTCTATTTTAAGATTTTTATACAACCATAAAATATTTACACTATAAGGAAGATTTGTAGTTGATAGAGAAACAAGCATTTCTTTCAGAGGTTAATCTTCCTGGCTTTACTCAGTAAAAGTAGAGATAATCTTTAAATTATCTTACCAACTTCACTGAGATACGAATTAATATTAGATTGGATAGGAAAAATAACGTTTTCCATGGTTCACTTAGTAAATATTTTTCCTTCATCTTGATCTTCTAATTTCCAAATGTCTTTAAAACTTAAAGAAAAAAAAAAAGTCATTATCAGATGAAACCTTTTTTCAAGAAAACTGTTTTAAAATCAGTGATTATATATGGAAAATCACATTGCATATTATGCAGAAAACACAGGAGGTATCTTTTGGTTTGGTTTGTTTTTTTGTAAGTACTTTGTTGATGTTTGGTTTTAGTCTTTGTAGCATGATACACACAACCCAAATAAGAGTACATTAAGTTTCTTTTATTTTAAGACTCCCTGCACTTTCTTTATGCTGTGCTTCAGGATCTTCTCAGTCAATTTACTTATAATACTTATCCCATACACAGAAGTACTATTTCATATATAGAGGCAATATTTAAGCGAATATCAATTTTTTGAACAGATGTACCAGAAGGGCAATCTACCATGTAAAAGTTATTCCATCTAGCAGTACTATGCTCTTGTTCACTGACTAGACAAATGGAATCAAGTTTTGTATATCCCTAAAGAATAGGAAAAAGCTAACAAACATCATGGTTACAGTGTTACAACTGCCATGGGAGAAGGTACCTTACTACAAGAAAATGAGAATTTTACACTAGTTGCTATTTCCTTCACAATTCTGGAATTCACTTGAATAAGGAAAAAAAAGATATTTTTTATTTTTAATTTTCAATTATATGTGTTTCTAGTTTTTAAACAGAATAAAAAATGTGTTGTTTTTATATGAAGAAATCTACTGTATCAAGTAAAACACTAGATAATTATATTCTATGATGTAGGAAATGCCTTATGACTTTAATATTAAACTGCTTACTGAGTTTCTGATATTTGAATTAAATGGTAATCACATGGAGACCTAGAAATGTGCAGCACTTAGAAGAGGGAATAATTCAAACACTAAAATGGACTTTTCAATGCTGTTTCAAAAATGTTTCATATTTTTCAGATGGAAGTCAAATTGTGGGTAAAAGTTTAAGACATTATCTTCTTTTAAATTATGTTATTACCTTTACTAATCTGAGTTAAAAAAGTACACTTACAGAAGTGTTTGTTGGTGAATAAAGCTACTAGATCCTAAAAATACATATAATGACTATAGATTGTCTGAAACTATGGTAGGAATAGATCACCTGTTGTGGAGTGTCCTTCTCTGGAGACATTCAAGACCTGCCTGGAGCCCTACCTGTGCAACTAGGTCTAGGGAGCCTGCTTTGGGGGCTGGACTAGATGATCTCTAAAGGTCCCTTCCAAACCCTACAATTCTGTGATTTTTTAAAATTCCTTTCACATGTAATCATTGTCTAAAATAGCTGTGAAGTTGTGAAGTAACATTTGCAAGCAGTTCGTGATTCATTGTAAATCAGCTACTGGTTTGCATTATGTATTTAATTTCCAATTATAAGAAAGAGAATGCTGAATGCATACTTATAATAATTAACAATTAACAATATTATTAAAAGTATACATTCAGCATTCTCTTTCTTTTTAATCTACTTTTAAAAAGATAAAATTTAAGCAACTATTATTAATCTAGCCTGCATTTTTAGCCAGAAGAGAAACAGACATATCCAGAGGGCAATTCATCTCACCTGCTCGAAAAACCTCTTTCTTTCAATTACGTAAATCACCTTTGAAAGTGTATATATCTCAGTGGGGAAAAGAAAAAAAAAAAGACAGAAATCTTAGACTAACCGGTTCATAGTTGAATGTTTGATTTTTAGATATTTCAGTGTTAGATCAAGCAAACTGCTCCCTTACTAATGAGCAACCCTCTTGCCTGTTACATATGAAAACTGAACAAAAAGCATGATTTCAATGCAGCCAAAGACTTTCAAAAACTCAAGCTTGAATTCCAGAGTATGTTTTAGTCTCTAAGTTTGCTCAGTTCTGCTAAGAGAACTCTGAGCTTCTTCAGGAGAAAATGTTATTAACACTTATCTCAGTAGCAAGTTAAGTTGTCAAAGTGACAATATGAATAATAAGACCACTATCAGCCACAACATTTCTGAAACAGACAAACAATGGGCCTTTTCTTTATGTAAAAATTTGGTTACGTATTAAGTTGTTTGCTTTCACTATCTCTGTTTCATCAAGGACATGACAATGTACTAAATCCCACTGTCTAAATAGAAGAAGCAATTTATCACCAAAAAAAAAAAAAAAAAAAAAAATTGTGCTCACACTTTTGTCAATCCAAGTCCAGTAAAAAGATTTTTTGTGATCTTTAAGAATAGTGGTGAGCAAGGAGTTAGTATTAGGGAAGTTGAGGTATCAGATTCATCAAGAATTTTTACCTGAGTATAGTCCAAGAATAAACGATGGATTCTGGTCCCTAAAAAAATTCAAAATGTTTTATTGTTGAGGAAGTAATTGTCTTTCTTCAGTGACTAAAGACTTTAATGTACAGTACATATTTCAGAGCAAAGCAAGGTAATGCATCTTGACATTGTTCCAGAGGAGCTAGAAGAAGAGAGACAATAATCTGTATTAACGCATTATATCACCATCAACGAATTTACAACTCAGTAAATTAAATAGGATTGTATCTGTAGTTTGTTAGCTTGTAGGAACTTCCTGACACATGGTAGCTCAAATGGAGTCCAAAATAGGCACATGCCTCTGTACCTGATGGGAAGCTGTCACACCAAAGGACTTCTTCAATGTGGTATTCTCCAATACTGTGAGCAATATGATCCTCACAGCTCACATGCTTTCTACCATGAGGAGGTTATAATTCAGCTTGAAAGCCATGTCTTAAAGATAAAATGATTAAAAATGTCTTATCCATTACTTCATTGTGTTTAGCAGTATTTAGAAAGTGAGTTGGAAGAAGCTGGAATGCTGTCCCTGAAATAACTTTATAAGGGCCATCAGAAAAGACATATAATTAATAATTTTTACTCTACTGTATTGCACTGTACCTTAGCCTGTACTTTGGCTTGTATGAAACAAAAGTCATATCATTATTATTACAAGCCTTACACAAAAAGCCATTAAAAGTGAATGCTAATATACTGTGTATGTAATACAGTGTAAAAATCATTGGTTAAAAAAAAAAGAGAGAGAGAGAGGGATGAACTGTAATATAATCTGAGTTAAACTGTTCCTTTTTAATTGTTTTCAGAAAAAAAAAAAAAAATTCTTTAAAAATAATGTGATCAGACTAGAAATATACTGAAGGTAATCTTTCTCCCCATTGGAACATATTGGTGTTTTTTTCCAGAGGAAAAAATAAAGAGACATATGTAAAACATCTGGGCACATATGCAAAGCATCATCACCAAGAATTGCTATGTTTAAGAAACCACAAAGGAATTTGAGGAAAAAGATGGTCAAATATATTAAATGCAGATGGTTCAAAGACTGCAGGAAACTTTTTATTTTATTTTATTTTATTTTATTTTATTTTATTTTATTTTATTTTATTTTATTTTATTTTATTTTATTTTATTGTTTCCAGTGTTTAACACTTGATAAATGTGACTCTTCAACACAGTAGTCCCCAATAGCTGAGATGATTAGAAAGGAAACTCTCATCCATGTTTTTCAGCTTTCCTATCAAACATTACCTTCTCTTATGGTGCATTTCTTTGTAAGTTTAGAAACCACTTTCATGTACTAGCTACATTCACGTAAGGGCATCACAATAGCAAGGATTTTATTCGTGAAAGACTGCTGAGCTGAACCTTCCAAGTTCAGTTTGCAAGTGTGCCTTTAAAAACAACTGGAGATTTGAGCGAAGCATACTCCAAAGAGATATTCACTTTCTGGTTCCACCACTGCTTATCTAACCTGGACCCCAAGTTTTTGACCATGATTCAGTGTCATGAGATAAAGCAGTGCCAAGGCTCCTCTCCTGCTCTATGCTGAAAGCAGGATGATTGTGCTCAGTCTGATCCACAGTGACATGGAATGATCACAGCTTTCAGTATAAATGTGAGCACCAGATGCTCGGCACTTCTGCAAGTAAGGTCACTATCTAATATTTATAAAATCTTTCCACAGTAATCCACCATTCTGCACAGGAAGTTGAGGATTTAAGTCATTTTCCTTACTGAGTACCAAAGCCACAAAAAGTTTATTTCTCTAAGAGGTGAAAGGACCTCCTTTATTTGCCCTGTATCTTCTGCAGTTTAAACTCTTCAGAGAAGTGACAATCTGTCAGTATGGTCTTGTACCTCTCTCAGCTTTACTGTCACTAGGAATCAATACTAACTCCAGTGATTTCACTCAGTTTGAGCAAGTTTCCCAATGAAAAGCACCAAACTCAAACGGTCATAGTGACTACAGCTGTACCAAGGTTGTCAGCTCAATCAGCAGAATCTCATGGATGGGTTCTTTCACACCACAACCTTGTTCAATACAACCACAGGCTACAACAAATAAGGGATTTTATTTGAGGTTGAGGGGGCTACAATTGCCTGCATCCTTGTCTCTGCAAAAGTTGGTCAGGGTTGCCAGACAGGCAGTAAATATATAAATAAACAAACAGATAAGTAAATAGCATTTGAGAATCCCTTTCAGAAGTTATTTTTCTGATTGATTGATCTGGAAATATTTCCATCTGCCACTGGAACGCTGATCACAAAAACAAGCCATTTCAGTTTCAATAACTGCTACATTCAACTTAGTTAAGTCAAATTAGTACTCCATTCTACTACAGCAATGATGCACTTATTTGAATGTGTTCATGAATAACTATGGTGCTTCCTGGACAGCTTGTCATGTGAACTCACCCTCCTGTTCTGTTGTTTACCTGAATCTGTGGTATTTCAGGAATCCTACAGAAATGCTCCTACTTGTTCCTTCTTAGCCACTAATCACAACCAGAATCTTGGATGTAATACCACTGTGGGCAAAGCAGTGTAGTTGTGAAATATAGATATATTCAGTGATAATAAGATTTGACATGTTAAAATGCTATCTAAAAAGATATGTTAGGCTAAATTTGATGAGATGGGATTGAGGTTAAAAACTACTGACATTTTATCTTCAGAAAACATACCTGTAAATAGAAATAAAATGAAATCAGTGAGTGTTTTCCTGGGACTTTGGGAATGGCTCATAAACAAAAAAAAAGAAGCCAGGAATGAATGCACTCCACCACTTCATTCCCACCCCTCATCCCATATCCCATGTCCCATACACGGCTGCATCATTTCTCCTAAAAAGGAGGTATATTGGACATGTTACTCTTCAAGGATCCTCTAAGTCTTACTAGATGTTACTAAAAAAATGAAATATAGAGGTACCAGCTGCTCCAGAAAACTTTAAATGCTGCTACTACACTTGTGGGTTAATAAAATGGAGGAAGTATAATGTAAAACTGAAAGCTGTAATAGTATTGGCATAGACTACTCTGTCAGAAACCTCAGGGAAATGTCGCTGTGATGGTTAAGAAAAATGGTACAATAACAGGTCAGTAATTTTAAGAAAATAAGAAGAAAAGGAGATAAACTGGGCTATCAGTGGGAAATAAAAGTTTAAGATAGAATTTTATAGGGACTTCAGATTCATTCACAAGAAAACTACTTATTCACTAAGTCTAAGATTATAATCAATTTATGAAATTCAAACTCCACATAAATTAGTGTCAAAATCTGACTGAAATCCAAATGAGTCAATATTTTGCCATTGAAATGAATGAAATTAGAGCAGATGTGAGTCAGCTAAAAGCATCTGTCATGTCCAGCTAAGCTAACTGGAATGTGTTTTGAGTTTATGAGCACCTTTCAAACTGAATGATCTGCAGAACAGTTCACATGAATGAGAATTTAGTGAAGGACTTGGGTACTTTGATTGCTCTCTTAAATTATACATGTTTGCTGTGAACTGTATATACTGTACTGCCTGTTCTACTTTTGCTAAAATCGAATGGTAAAGATATAAACAAGGTCAGTAAGGGCAGTACACACTGAGGAGTTTCAAAACCTTGAGGTTAGTGAGTAATAAATATAGCTAGCCATTTTATTAGTGCCCAGACACTCTGCTCTTTAAGTCATGTATGATTATCGTGTTAATGTCATTTTTGGTTATTGATGTTAAAATGATAGCATGTTTCAGTGGGATTCACTGAATCATACAGAGCCTGATTCTGCTGCTACTGACTTCAGGAAGAATAAGGCAAACCTGTAATTCAGACAATAAGTTCTGTATAGGTTTTTGGACAGTGATATTAATAGTGGTTCTAGGAGAAAAAGGACGCTAAAGATCTGGGGGTGCAAGCAGAGAACTGGCTGAACATGTGCCAGCATTTTGCCCAGGTAGCCAAGAAGGACAATGGCACCCTGATGTCAGCAGGATCAGGGAGGTGATCATGCCCCTGTGCTTAGTCCAGGGGAGGCTGCACCTCAAATACTGTGTTCAGTTTTTGGCCTCCCACAGCAAGAAAGACATTGAGGCCCTGGAGCATGTCCAGAGAAAGGCAGCAAAACTGGTGAGGGATCTGGAGAACAAGTTTTATGAGGAGCGGCTGAGGGAGCTGGGATTATTTAGTCTGGAGAATAAGAGGTTCAGGAGAGACCTTGTTGTTCCCTAAAACTATCTGAGAGGGGGTTGTGGTGAGGTGGGGGTTGGCCTCTTCTCCCAGGTAACAGTGATAAGGATGAGCGGTAATTGTCTCACGTTGCACCAGAGAAGGTTCAGGTTGGATATTAGGAAAGGCATTGGAAAAGGCTGCTCAGAGAAGTGGTGGAGTCACCATCCCTGGATGTTTTCAAGGGTAGATGTGGCACTTAGGTACATGGTTTAGTGGGCCTGGTGGTGATGGGTTGAACCTTAGACTAGACAATCTTAAAGGTCTTTTCCAGCCTTAATGATTATATGATCTTATGATTCTATGAAAATAGGAAGAATATTTTCTTGTTTTGAAGGAAAAGCTTTTGCTTCCCTATGTGCCTTTAGTGTTCAAGCTGATGTCACACACTTGCATGCTGTGCTTGCCATGGAGTGTGGAGATGCTGAAGGTTGTCCTCAGACCACGTGATTTAGACAGTTCAGTTTCTTGCACAACCTTTACCTTCATGACAGGTATTTCCACTTTGCTTGATAAATGCAACTGCCTACCAAAACTGTAATTCTTGAACACTCAGCAGCAGCCTGGATCCAGACCAAACTTACTTTAAGGCTAAAGTCAGAACCCTTTCAGAGAGTCAGTACTTAACACAGTACACATAAGCCACCCTCTTGATAGTCCAAGATGTTAAGGAAATGTGTGACTAGTCTGGCACTATCTGTTGGCTCCCAAGAGCTGATAATTTAATGCCTAGTTCTATGGTAGTTTTATAGTCTACCCAACAGAGACTGGATACGATAAAATGAGAATATGATTTTCTGCCACAAGGGTCCTCTGGATTCCAAGACAGCTGGAAATTGCCCTTGCAGCTTTAATTTGTGTATCTTCCCACAAACCACTTGTAAGCAAACTCCTCAGAACCTGTATTTTGTGCAGACAGAAGGTCTTGGCTACACTCCATAAGTTGAGCCAGCTTCTACTTCTTGCTCTGGTGACGGGCACAGCACATCAAAGACACATCAAGGTTGGAAGGTTGGAAAAGACCTCCAAGATCATCTACTCCAACTGTCAGTCCATCAGCACTATGCACACTAAACCACGTCACCCAGTGACACATCTACATGTTTCTTGAACACCTCCAGAGACTGTGACTTCACCACCTCCTTAGGCAGCTAACGTTTGACTACTGTTTTGGAGAATAAATCTTTCCTAATGCCCAACCTGAACCTTCCCTGATGCAAACTGAGGCAATCACCTCTCAGCCGGGAGAAGATGCCAACACCTACCTCACCTCAAGCTCTCTTCAGTTAGTTGTAGAGAGTAACAAGGTCTCCCCTGAGCCTCCTTTTCTGCAAACTGAAAAATCCTATCAGCTGCTCCCCACAAGACTTGTGATCCAGACTCATTACAGCTTTGTCGCCGTTCTCTGGACACACGCCAGAGTTTCCATGTAGCAAAAGGTTCAGTACTCTATCCACAGGAAGAAGGACGACCCGTTTGTTCATTTAGTTTCCAGATCCATTCGCTTCTCGAATCCAGATTGGAACACCTCCATCCCTTGCTGATCAGCGGACCTCCCTCCACGCACATCCCTCACCGCGCAGACATGACCAGGCTCAACGTTGCCTCCCCACCCGCTGCCTGCCTCTAACTATTGGCTGAACCCCCTCCTTTCCCCGCAGCGGCCCACCCCGTGAGGAGGGGGAGTGTCGTGGGCGGTACGATCGGCGTAGCCCAGCCCAGCGCGGTGGCGGCGGCAGCAGGGGAATGGACCGGCGCGGGGAGACGAGTCGCCGGGCGGGCGGCGGAGCGGGCGGGCGGCTCGGGCGCAGCCGGCGGCCGGGCATGGGGTCCCCGGGCTGTCGCGGCAGCCCCAACTCCCGCGGCAGCCTCCAGGTGAGGGTTGGGGTAGAGGGAGGGAAGATGCCGCGTCTTTCCTCCCGAGTCCGACTTACACACGCAGCAAGAAAATTCGGATGATGTCTATTAGGCGTACGTAGGCGTTGGGGATATTTTGTTTATTCTCATTTATTTATTTATTTATTTTTCTCCTCTCATCTCCGATCTCCGAGGATCGGAGCTGCCGTTAAAAGTTTTTTCGTTACTGCCGACGCGCGGGTGGCTGCGAAGATGGGAAGGGGTGGTGAAAAAAAACATTAAAAAAAAAACAACAAAAAGCGGAGGAAGGTTGAAAAGTCCCCCACGGGGACGACAGCCGAAGTTACTTCGGGAGTCCGTTTACCTTCGCGGAGGGCTGGGGATGCCTTTGCCATTCAACGCCGGCAACTTCCAGTGCGCTGCCGCTCCGCGGCTCCGCTGTTCGGGTTGCTGATGCCCGTCGGAGCTCGGGGCCGTGGTTGGGCTTGGGTTGTAGGGAGCGCGGGCGTGCGGAAAGAGTGAGGATGCGGGCCGGGGACTGGGGCGGAGGGGAGTGAGGGACGTGTTTCACATTCCTGCTGTGGAAAGGGGAGCGGGTGAGAAAGTGTTTGAGGGTCTGCTGGGGGTGGAAGGGTGAGTACTGCTAGTGGGAAAGGAGAGAAGGTCAGCGGGATGGGGAGGGGGAAAAGGTGGCAGATGGCCATCGGGGGTACGAGTGGTGCTGGGTGGGGGTGGGGGTATTGATACCCTTGGGTCATCCCTTGCAGTGAGTATGTGCTGTGGGGACTGCAGCTGGTATTATCTAGAGGGTACAGATGGCGATTCCCTGGGAGTAGCTGCTGTACTGAGATGGGGGAGGGGATAGGGGGAAAAGAGGGGGGAGATATAATGGCTTGTGGCTGCAGATGCTGCCCTCCCAGCTCACAGTGTCTGTAGGAGAGGTGGTGCACAGGGGGTGGCTTCCTCCTGCCTCTCCTCCTTCTCTAACACCACCCTCTCCCCACACCCCTGTGCTTTTCTCTCCCCAGCACTTGCTCCTCTTCCTGCTCTTCGTTGGACCTTTCAACTGCTTTGCCAGTTACAGCCGCGCCACCGAACTCTTCTACAGCCTCAATGAGGGGCTGCCTGCTGGGGTACTCATCGGCAGCCTGGCCCGTGACCTGCGGTTGCCTACAGCTGGGGGACAGCGCCCTGCAGCTCCCCAACCTCCCCTCTCCTTCACTCTGGCTTCTCGTGGCTTGGGAGGACAGTATGTGCATCTGGATAACCGCTCTGGAGAGCTACACACTTCGGACTTGGAGATTGACCGGGAGGCTCTGTGTGTGGAGAGCGGAGGGGCCACTGTCCCTGGAGAGACAGATACTATCTCCTCGTTCTCCTCTTCCTCGCCTGAGTCATGCCTGCTTCTGCTGGATGTGCTGGTACTGCCACAGGAGTACTTTCGCCTGGTGAAGGTGAAAATTGCTATCCGCGATGTCAATGATAATGCTCCCCGCTTCCCTGTGCCCCACATCCACCTCTCAGTGCCTGAGAATGCACCTGTGAACACCCGCCTGGCTATCGAGCACCCTGCCCTTGACCCTGATGTGGGCACTAATGGTGTTCAGACCTATCGTCTGCGAGATAATTATGGTGTGTTCACCCTGGATGTGGAGGAGAACGAAAGTGGAGAGCGGACCCCCTACCTGATTGTCATGGGGGCTCTGGACAGGGAAACACGGGAGGAGTATGTCACAGTCATCATTGCTGAGGATGGGGGCACTCCTCCACTTGTGGGCAGTGCTACCCTTACTATTGGCATCAGTGACATCAATGACAACTGCCCCCAGTTCAGTGACTCACAGCTCAACATCACTCTTTATGGGAATTCCAGCCTGGGAACACACGTGGCCACTGTCCATGCAGTAGACCTGGACCTTGGAACCAATGCACAGATCACCTATTCTTACAGCCAGAAGGTCCCTCAGCCGTCCAGAGACTTGTTCCATCTGGATGAAAGCACAGGAGTCATCACACTATCTAGTAAGGTTGATGGGAACACTCCAAGGCTTCACAGGCTGATCATACTGGGCAATGGTCCTGGTTGTATCCCTGCTGTTATCACAGTATTAGTGACCATCATCAAAGTCATGATGAGGCCACCTGAAGTTGTCCCTCGTTTCATAGCTAATGAAGTGGAAGGAGTGGTGTACTTAAAGGAACTGGAACCTGTCAACACACCAATAGCATTTTTTACCATCAAAGATCCTGATGAAAAATATAAAGTCAATTGCTATTTGGATGGTGATGGGCCTTTCAGGCTTTCACCATACAAGCCGTACAACAATGAATACCTGTTAGAGACCACAAAGCCTTTAGACTATGAGACACAGCAGCTGTATGAAATCTCTGTAGTTGCATGGAACTCTGAAGGATTTAATGTGAACAAAGTAATAAAAATACAAGTTTTGGATGACAATGACAACTCACCTATTTTCTCTCAACAGCTGATAGAATTATCGATTGAGGAAAATAATGTTCCTAATGCTTTCTTGACCAAACTGCATGCTACTGATGCTGACAGCGGAGAAAGAGGGAAAGTGTCCTATTTTTTAGGGCCTGATGCCCCTTCCTATTTTTCTTTAGATAAAACTACAGGAGTTCTTACTGTTGCCACTCAATTGGATAGAGAAGAAAAAGAGAAATACAGATATACTGTGAAAGCAGTAGATTCTGGATTCCCTCCAAGAGAATCAATAGCAACTGTCACCATCACTGTACTGGATAAAAATGATAATAGTCCAAGATTTATCAATAAGGATTTCAGCTTTTTTGTGCCAGAAAACTTTCCAGGTTTTGGTGAAATTGGAGTTATCAGCGTCACAGATGCTGATGCAGGACAAAATGGATGGGTTGCCCTTTCAGTTCTGAATGGGAGTGATATTTTTGTCATAGATACTGGAAAAGGAGTTTTGAGAGCTAAAGTCTCTCTCGATAGGGAGCAGCAGAGCTCGTATGTTCTGTGGATTGAAGCGGTTGATGGTGGTGATCCTGCCTTGTCTTCTACTGCAAAAATAACAATCCTTCTTCTAGACATAAATGACAACCCCCCTTTGGTCTTGTTTCCTCAATCTAATATGTCTTATTTGTTGGTTCTTCCTTCTACCCTTCCTGGCTCTCCCATCACTGAGGTCTATGCTGTTGATAAGGACACTGGCATGAATGCAGTCATAGCGTACAGCATCATAGGAAGAAGAGGCCCCCGACCAGAATCATTTAGGATTGACCCTAAAACTGGTAATATCACCTTGGAGGAGTCACTCATGCAAAATGACTATGGTCTGTATCGGCTGCTTGTAAAAGTTAGCGATCACGGCTATCCAGAACCTCTCCATTCCACTGTCATGGTGAATCTTTTTGTCAATGACACTGTAAGCAATGAGAGCTACATTGAAAGTTTGTTAAGAAAGGAGCCTGATATCAATATAGAAGAAAAGCAGCCGCAAATATCTGTAGAGCCTACACATAAAAAAATGGAGTCAGCATCCTGCATGCCTACTTTAGTAGCTCTGTCAATAATAAGCTTGGGTTCAATCACTTTAGTAACTGGGATGGGCATTTACATCTGTCTAAGAAAAGGGAAAAAACACCACAGAGCAGATGAAAACTTGGAAGTACAAATCCCATTAAATGGAAGAATTAACCTGCACATGTTGGAGAAGAAACCAGTGGAGATTTCTAACATTTGATGTTTCTTTGTGGATAATCCAAATCAGTATGTGAGAAATCTTGGACAACTCTGAAACACCTAGCTATGGGCTGTATTTATAGGTTGCAGTGAAGGACCGCTAATTTATAACTTAATATAATTGTAAATAGCTGTTTACAGTTTTTTAAATTCAAGTTCAGTGTACAGCTTTTTTTATGAAATCTTAGTACTAACAGCTAGCACCGTGTCTATAAAACATAGACATCATTTGCAGCTTCCATTAATCAGTATGACCGGTGACCATAAAAAAAAAAAAAAAAAAAAAAAAAAAAGCGGAAGGTAAGAATTCTTTAAGCTTACGAAGTCTTTTTAACCACAAGAGGGCATTACATGCTCCAGAGCAGGGAATTGTCCATGAGATAAACAGAGTATATTTTAAATATATTGGTTTTAGTATAAAATACACATCGGCATACAGACAGATACACACAAAAAGAGAAATGTCTGTCACGATGTATGTATAAATTAAATAATAAGAATATTAAAATGCACTATTAAAAATAATAATAATTAAAAAAAAAACCATAAAAACCAGAATGTTTATTACCTCACAAGTAAAGCTTACACAGTAGAATAGAAAAGGCATTAACAAGAAGTGCAATTCCTGTTGAGAAAGAATGCAAGATACTGTAATGAGAATCGGAACTGCTGTGACATTGCATCTTTCATTTGCTCTAGATTTCACCCACATTATCATTTGTTCCAGCAGTATGCTGGTCATTTTTATGAAAAATTATATTTAATGTTTCCTACAGGAAATAAAGACAAAAACCCGTACTCATCCTCATAAACATGCCAGATGCAGGGAAGCGAGGGTATGGCTAAATCTTTCATTGTAACACTTTTTGTACTTTGAGCAATGTCAGTAGTACTCCATCAGTTTGGTTGTGCAAGAGATTTTTCATGTGATATTTCTGAATCTGATCTGCCAGACGAAAACAAAAATCTCTTCATATTCTAGAGTTAGTTTGTACTGACTGTTGCTCCTTTCTGAATCGGTATTTCATGTGAAAGATCTTATTTCTGACTTTTGGCTACCATTCCTGGCTCCTTTTCATTGGCTTTGATTTTGGATTAGATCCAAAATCTGACTGGTGGCATATTTTCTCTATAATTTATTCTTTGCTGTAACCTCTGCAGCAAAGCAGCAGGTTTATCAGTGATGTCTCACTTTCACTTAGTTTCAAGAGCTGAAAACTATCTTTTGTATGATGATTACATCAGATTTCTGTGTGAAGATAAACTAGTGTTATGCTTAAAACGGATTATTTTGATTTCTAGCATCATATGTCTGTAATGTACCAAAAGTGTTTATATGTCTGCAAATTAAAGCTATATATTTTCTTAATAATTTATTTTCTCTCTCTGTCTTATAATGCTTAATGTTTCTTTTGTTGTTGTTGTTTTGTTTTGTTACAAGAAATACACATTTCACAGATGTTCGGCTGCTGACTATGTTATAGCTCATTGTATTTCCCAGAATTAGTACTTTTGGATTTGTTGTTGAGGGTTTGTGCCGTGCTTTCTGGTATTGCTACCAAACAGTTTTATTTCAGCTGAAGTAAATTGAGCAGCATCTGATACCTGCTTTTATAGCAGGGAATGCAATTTGAAGTAATGTTTTTGGTTTTCTTTCTGTGAGTGGTACATTTCTTCACATTGGGCCTGTTGAAACCTTCTTATACTTGGTGATTCTACTTAGTTTTTATACGTGTGTAAAGATAATGCTCAAACTTTGCTATTTTACCTATTACAAATAGTTATTCTTTTTTTTCAACTTAGAATATTTTCAGTTTATGCACAGCTTGATAGCTGTGTTTCACAAAAACATAATTCAAGCCTGTCAAAGGTTTGTGGATACTCACTTTTTTTCATTTATTTTAATAGTATGAAAATATGAGAATGCTGCATACTCCTCAAATTCATTTGTCACAGAGAGGTATTGCTTATTATCTCTGAAGAAAAATGAAATTAATTCTTTGGACCTGGCTTCTGTATTACATATACTCTGTGGGAGGGAAGCTAGATCTTCTGCGTTTCTTTCTTCATTAAGGAGGCAAGGTAACTGATAAAAAGGACAGGATTCTTTTCACTGCTCTTTTATTATTTGAATTAGAAGTCCAATATCTTCTCAAGATGATACGAACAGAAACAAACCCATGGCTTCTGAAATACAATAAAACCTGATCCTGCAACATGTGCTCCTATGACACTAGGCAGATATCTTCATTCCGATTTCACAAAGACAGACTTACACCTCTTTAATTAAACTCATTGAGTTTAAATGTGCTGCTCTTCTTGTTGCTTTTCTTTGGTTTGTTTCATTCAAGCATGTTATTAATGAGTAATAAAATGTAATGGTATGAGCCTATAAAAAGCGAAGTACTGCTCACAGAGCATTTTTCTCCAATAATTTTGCACACATTTAAAGAAAACCAATTTGAAATCACACCTGCAGCCATAGTAGCACCACTACTTGTAAAAATGCCTTTAACCAGAATTATATTTCATAGAGTAAGAGCATATTTCTCTCTTCCTGTGAGCAGCCTTTAGGTAGGAAACGCCACTGAAGGTGGTGGTAAAATAAGCATAGTGAGTGTTTTTTGTTTTTTTTTTTTTTAACAGAAAAAACCCCCACAAAACTAGACAGCTGGCAGCAGCGAGCAGTAGCTATGCAATTTAAAGCCTAACAGTGCTCAAAAATCAGAAATCTTAAATTCATAGCACCTGGGATTTACTTTTTTTTTCTTTTTCTCAAGAAAATGTACTTATTCTTTCTCAGTGGAAAAATGCTTGATAACAGCTATACAGCAGACATTTCTGTGACCTTGCTGTTTCCGAAGTATCCCTTACAGAATTTCCTTTCACACAAGTAAATAAATAAATAAATGAGTATAACTAAAGTAAATTAGACTCAAGTATAAAAGGCCTATTTTATTACCACATTGTGGCAGTGCACTTGCCAAAATAGATGCAGATCTTGTCGACACTGGTAGCTGAGCTGGCACAAAAATAAATGTCTCATTCATTTATAATATCCATTGAACAATCTTGCAGCAAGTGGGTGCTCTTAGTCCATTTTAATGAAAAAATGAGATTGTCCTAAGCTTTGTATTAAGAAAGGCCCCTGAACTTATCTTGCAAATTCATTAGAATTAACAAATTAAAAATATATTAAAAAAAAAAAGAAAAAAAAAGAAAAAAATGGGCATAAAGCCCAGTGGCAATGGATAGAGAAAATCAGCTCAGTCTTCTCATTTTCTGTTGCTTTTTTTTTTTTTTTTGAAAGATCTAGGAGCCCCATTACCCTTTGAAGTTACTGCTTGATGCAAAATTAACGTAACACCTGGCTGAATATCAGTAAAGGAAGAGACCTGAAAATGCTGAAAGGGAATTAGAGCATTTTGCTTTTTCCCATGTCAAAAACTCAGAAAAAAATTAATCTTATGGCCTTTTAAGTCCATTTTTCAGTACCCAGGTTCAAACAAAATTGCACTAGAGTCCACTGAGGACAATATAAAATCTGTCACAATCTTAATGGAATGTCTGATGAGAGGCTAAAGTGTTAGAGCAAAAATTGGCCTCTTGGAAAGCACTGACATATCCATGGTTGCTGACTGGGATTTCATTGTAGTTTTTCTATCCCAGCTGCTATTTTGGGAAGGTTTCATTAAAATACTCAAACACATGAAAAGAATAATCCATGAGGATTTCTCCCCCGATTGAAAGTAATGAACTATCAGGGAGCAGTGACCTGCATCACAAAATTATCTTGCAGTTTGTCACGAGAGGAGATAAATAGCATCTCTGCCTCAAAGAAATCAGCAGATTCATATGCAGAGTGTTTCCTTTCACAGTACGAGTGTATTATCAGAGACATGCAGAAAGCTGACTGCTACCTTTCCTGTACTGCATTTGTCACTAGCTACTTGCAGCCATTGATTTCTACGTGCATCCTTTCTCACTCTACTTGATTGAGTACAATTAAAAGTAAAACAAAATTTTAATTGTTTCAGCTAGCTGAAATACAAAAAAAAAAAGATTTAGATAACTATCCTAAAGAGCTGAGGTTTGAGGAGATAAACCCATCCATCTTCCTTACCAAAATTATTTGAATTTAAAGGTGATGTCTCTTCACATTTTAAATCAGTATAAAGGTATTTAGCCCCTGAACTTCCTACATAGTAGAGTTCTACATTTCTTTAAAATGTGAGTAAGAGTTACTGAGACAGAAAAATGTTGCAGGAATTAGCTTTCTGTTCTGTTCTAATAGTGTGGGAAGTATTCTGAAAGAATCCTATGAAGGCCTCTGATTTATTAGTTCTTAACAGGTCATTCAGAACTATGAAGTTTTGAATGATTTGCAATGTGACATAGTTTACAATTTTGTTATTTAAAGTAAATGTAAAAATGCCTGTGCATGCAGTGTTACTATTTCCTTTTCAGTCTCCATACCAAAGTGAAGCAGCAGATAAGAAGATAAAACTGCCATCTGCATTCTGATATAGAAGGATTAAAAAAATTTTGTTCACAAACAAATGTGAAGTTAAAGAGCTCTGTTTTTCACATTACAGATAAGAAAAACACTTTAATTCTTACCAGCACAGATTGATAGGCTGTATACGTTGTCTAACATGCTGTGCGCTAATCTTTCAGTGTATTTCATCTCTATTTTCATTCTAGTTTCATTAGGAATGAATTTTAAATGCTGACTGTCAGCTCCTAAATATTTCTGGAGACAGCATACTTTGAACAGATGCTTAGAAAACATTCTGAATGAAGAAATAGTGAATCATTTATGATGCATTCAGTCATTCATTCCACAACTTGGGAAAACAAATATATTGTTAGTGTTAGAGCTGCAGTTTTTGTGTTGCTATCTAATGCTGGTAGTAAGTAGTAAGCTTTTAGATCAAATACATTATATGGAACATGTAAACTGTGTTCAAGTGGAGATCTCTTGCATCTTAAGCATATAGTTTCATATTTTCCTCTCCTTCTTGCAGCCCTAACAAGAAAAATTCACTGTTCTGTCTCTCTTATCTATTTTGTCTTATTTTCCATCTTCTAAGTTTTGTTACTGTTAACATTCAGAGCAAGTCAATGAGGTAACAGCACTTACCTCTTTGTGTAGAATAGGAGCCAAGACAGCGACAGCTTGATTCCAGTACCTGTGTGGAATCTTGTGTGTGCATCTTGTGGCACTTGAGATGCCTTAAGGTGTTCCATCTGGCCTCCAGCTGCCAGTCTGGAAGAGTGCAGCTTTTCCACCAGTGGATTGTCATAACTTTTAGCCCAGTGTGGATGCTCTGGATATTTTAGAAGGGGTCCACTCAACTTTCACATGTGCTGAAGTGAGTTTCCAATGAGATTCAGCTCCATGTTTACACAGCTACATGGAAATGTCTACAGGCAGTTATCAACCTTTGAACTGGAAGGTTAAGCTTCCATTATTGTCCGTGAAAGTCTCATCAACACCATCAACAGAATTTGAGAGTGCTTCATCTTGCCCTAAAGTAGATATTCAAGTCAAGATTTAGCTGTTCTGAAAATTATTGTCAAATTCTATCTTTCCAGATAGCCTTTGGCCTGCTCAGATTTCTGCACAGCACTTTAAAAAACACTTGTGCCTTTCTGGAGTGGTACATAAATGCCAAGTGTGCAAAGTAACACCTAAAACAACATGAGAAAACTATAGATCGGTGTTTTTATACTACTACTATACACATCAGGATTATCAGCCCCTCAGCTTCACTGAGTAGAGCTTAACAGACTTAAAGAAAGAACTTAAAACCTAGATCGTAAAAAAGACTAAAGAAGAAAAAGGCCTATCACATCTAACTGTTAAGCTCTGAAGCCTAAATAAATTCATACCTGCTAACTGTGTTGATTTTAACAGAGCCATCTTTGACCTCTGCTGTGAGCGAAGAGATGAAGTACCTGAAGTACCTGCTTTTTTCTCTTTTTTTACAGGTATTTCAGGTCCTTTGTGCACTGGATTTTTACCACTGCACAAACTTTGCAATTTACTCAGGCTAAGATTTAACTTCTATGTTTCAGTGAAAGAACATAAATCTAGGTCATGAATTGAGGTACACACTGCAGTGTTAGGCACTTCCTCTAGCACTATAATTCATGGAGAAAAAACTGGTGTCTCAGACCAGAGCTGCCAGAGAGCTGAGGAGAAAGCCATTTACTCTTAGTGTAGGTGCTTAAAGTTCACATGCCTTGTCTTTTAAATACTTTTTGTATTAGCTGTGGAGTTCCATCCACTTGGGCTTCACTGTTTGAAATGTTATCATGGCTTTGTCCCATTTTTCTTTTTTCTTTCCAAATCATTATTGAGTGCAACTCAGTTTCATAGAATACAATAAAAAATGTACCCTTAATTTATATGATAAAATCTGTGTTAGAACACTCTCAGAGGAAATTAGAAATTTCATCTTTCAGAGTTCTCTGTATATCCAGAGGGAATGCTAAAGGCACTTCTTGGTAAGGATACTTTCCATTCTTCTTTTCAGGACTGAGCTATCATATTTAAATCAAAGACACAAATATAAAAATCCTCCTAGGCTGAGGAGACACCAGAATGCATTGCCTGCTAGACTAGGGACTATTGGTCTTGAACTGCTGTTACAAGCACTTTCAAAGCTTGTCTTTGAGCTACCATAGACAGGGAGAGAGAGAGAAAAAAAATACCTTTTAGGAGGAAGGAAAGCTGAAGTAGGCAGCTAATTAGCTACTGCTCCAGCTCATTCTCAGTCTGCCTTGTGGTTTATATACAAGCAGGTGACAAAGCAATCATGCAAAGACCATGTTAAAGCAAAGCAATCTGACATGTCATACAAAGTTTTAGTTATGGAAATGAGAACTCAAAATCAATTCTAGTGCTCTTTCCTCCAAGATCAGCAGCTTCTGGTGTTAAATAAACAAACAAGCAAACAAAGAAACAAAAGAATTTTGAACTTCTGAAATCCTTACATTGTAGACCTTTTCAGAGGTATTTGTCTCCTTCTATTTCAGGATTTATAGACACATTAAATTCAATCTCATTTTCATTATACCTACTGTAATACCATTAAAATTGCATTCTAAAAGTGGTTCTGTGGAAGGAGTTGGTCTTCCTCTGCCTAAGGCTCTGTTTCATGAAGAATGTATTTATAAAGATCTGACTGTCAATCCAGGTGCAAAGCAGAACTACGTTTTAGAATGTATTTTACTTGAGGACAGTCTGAAGTAGAAAAGAGCAAAACAGAACAAATATAAATAAATGCAATGAAAATGAAAGGATCCTTTCCAAAGATTGCATGTGGGAAACAAATAGAAGCACTCAGAAATGATATGAGGAATTATTCTGTGTCTACTGAATTTACTATTATATAATCAGCTGTGCTAACAGTCCCCTTTCTTAACCTATGAGAGCTTGTCACAGAGCACCTGGATTTCCTAACACGAAGTACTATCACAAAATATATTTAAAAACTGATTCTCATTCTCAGCGGGTCAAAGTTGTACAGAGAAATAAATGCTTTGAGTAGAATACCTCTGAAGTGTCTGTTTCATTATGATAAGAGGTCTCTTTCTGTGGTGATTTTCTGTAATGTTATTATGTTGGATGCATTCATTTTTGCTAACTAAGGACAAAAAGATCTTATTAGAAACATTTGTATCTTCTCAGCCAAAATAAAAGCTGATACTGTGACATAATGTTTCCCCCGGAATAGAAAATGCTGTTAATGGAATGAGATATTTTACCAACAATACACATATACCAGATATGCTTTGGTGCTCACTTTCTTAAAATATGAAATGCTAAGATAACCTTCATTTTCATATTTATATACAAATAAACATTTCATTCAAAGAGTAAGAAGAGGGTTTTAATAATGCGCTGTGTTAGTACATGGTAGGTCCTGTAGATGTTTTCTATTCAAAAGAATTCAAATAGACTCCTTGCATATCAATCTAAAAGTCCTCTACATGTTTTATTTTGTTTTGTTTTTCCCTTTCTATATGTCGTAAGAGAAGAGCAAAGGACACACAGTTGACTTGATGCTCTCTTTTATTTATTCTCATTTACCAGGCTAACTTCAGCTGAATTAAAAACACAAGAGCACTCATTCATTGTCTTTTTTTTTTAATTTGAATAGAGTTTTCAGAAATATCATGCATGAGTTTATACATCTAAATTGTAAATATATGAACGTCTGAAAAAGCAGTAAAGCAAGCATGCATGCAGGAAAAGTAAGAATAAACTGTTCTACATTACTAATGTATTAAGCTCCTCGATAATGTTTTCACAGAGTTTTTTGTAATGAAAACAGTTCAGTACCTTTAGCTGTATGTACATTGGAATTCACCTCCTTAGAGGCTTTGTTGCTGTTCTTTCAGGAGCTGAATAGTCTCATATCTCAGTAATGTAAAACTAATTTAAAAGTGTTTAAGTGTATATTTGTTCATATTGAATTATTGTAACAGTGGAAGACTGTGTGGAAGAAATGGACCTGGGGGTGTTGGTCAATGCTTGGCTGAAGAAATAATGTCACCAGCAGGAGCAGGGAAGAGATCATCCCTCTGCACTCAGCTATAGTGAAGCCACACCTTGGGTACAGCATTCAGTTTTGGGGCCCTCACTGCAAGAAAGACACCGAGGCCCCGGATCACATCCAGAGAAGAGCAACAAAACTGGTGAGACATCTGGAACATAAGTCCTCTATCGAGCAGCTGGGGGAACTGAAATTCTTTAATCTGGAGTAGACCTAGGGGAGACCTCATAGCTCTCTATAACTATATGAAAGGAAATTGTGTCAAGAGGGGAGCCAGCTTTTTCTACCAGGTAACTAGCATTAGGACTAAATGGAATGGCCTCAAGTTGTGTCAGGGGAGATTTAGGTTGGATATTAGGAAACTTTTTTTCTCTGAAAGAGTGTCACGAGGGGCTTCACAGTGAGGTGGTTGAATCACCATCCTTGGAGGTGTTCACAAAATGTTTAGATGATGTACTGAGGGACAAGGTTAGGCAGAAATATTGATGGTAGATGGATGGTTGTACTGGATGATCTTGTAGATCTTTTCCAGTCTTGGTGATTCTATGATTCTACGATCATTTCATACACAAAAAATCAAGTGAGTCATTATTGTCCATCCCCATTATAAATGCCCTGAGGACATAAAAAGCAAAATAGTAAAGGGTCAATTTCTCTTTATTTATAGTAAGTTAAATTTTCTATTACCTTTGATATTAAATCTGAATCTTTCAACATCTTTAAAACAGTAATTGTATTTGACAGAACGCATAGAATAAATGACTTAATGAACAATACTTTCAACATGACTTTTAAAAGAGTGCAGTTTTGTATTTCATTAACATCCTGAAATATCAATTCACAATTCGTTCCTAGCTCATATTCATCCAATTTAAGTTTCAAGCATTTATAAAAACAATTAGGAGTAAATACATCTAAGATTTTTTCTCCAGTAAAGAAACGCCAGAAGTATCCTTCTTATTCGGATTTTGTATGGCTTATGACAGTGTTCACATTGCTCCTAGTTCACTCCAGAAATACAATAAGCAGGATTCCTACAAAAGTACCTCACTGAAATACCACAAATCAAACAGAATGAATCTAGCGCCTATAATAGAACAGTTATCATTTTTTTCTTTTTTAAGTTTCAGTATATGAGAAAGAGTCCTTAAGTGTATAGAACCTTTATATGGGTTAAGACAACTAGAAAACTTACTCTTTTTTTCTGAACTTGGAAGATTTGTTTACACATTTGTGATTTACTTTAATATAGTATTTAACAGGCCTAATATTTACCTGTCTTGTTGCTTTCTGTAAAAAATGAAAACCCACTTAATTCTTAAAAAAGAATTAAATACAGCAGAAGTGAAACAAATCTCCTTCCTACTTTGTCTTCACTGGTCTACAGTCAATAGCTTGCAGTGTGCTGAGTATCTGGTTGCTTGTTGGAAGTTGCCCATGTGAAAAGAAATTGGAATGAATAAAGCAGTATGTGAAAATGTGCTGGAGTAAAAAAAAAGTCCTTCTAGCCTAATAAAAATACAGATTTTGGAATAAGATACTAATAAGATTTTGGAATGTTACAGATGTCAAATCAAACACAATATCTTATAACATCATTACCTCTTCAGCAAGTATCAGAAGGTCATAGGCAAATTCAGATGATCCTCTTTATTTTGAAGGTAAAAGCTATTTAGAAATAATTTACTTGAACTCAGGGTACTTTTGAATTGGGTGTTCTACAAGATGACTTGAATGTAAAAAAAGAAAACTGATGTATGAAGTCTATCTTCACAAGACATGCAATTTTTACAAACTGTTTTCAGATAATGGTTGAAAATAAGCTACTGTAAAATTGAAAACTTCGCAAAAGTTTTACGAGTTTTGTTCATTTTCTATCAACTTTGGGAAGCCAAAAAATAGAAAGGTGAACTTAGTAAAAACTTTGAATTATCTGGAAGGTACTGAAGACAATAAGGTAAAGTGTAAGATCCATTTGAACACTTCCCTTAAGGATGTAAGTCATGCACTAGGCTAAAGTCTTTAAGGACTAGATGCCCTCACACTCTAGAGGGTAAAATAAATAAATAAAATAACATAAAATAAACAAAATAAAAGATAATAAATATATGAAAAAATAGCAAGGAACTAGGAGGTATTTGACGTACCTAGAAGCAGTGGTACAGGTTGTTGCACTAGAAGGAAATGATGGATAATTTATTTGAATTGCAGATTAACTACATGAATACAGATGTATTCAACAAGGCTGCATGTCCAATATCTATAAAACTTAGCCAAAATAAAGAAAAAAGCTGATTTAGAACAAAGATGATCAGGAATTTAAGTACAATAATATAGCAATTAATGACAGCAAAAAAGATACTGTAAAAAACTCATCTTGTGAAGCAACCTAAAAAACTAAAAAAAAAAACCTCATAAAAAACAGTTCTCAGTAGAAAAACAACATTTAATGAAGATTCTTTACAGAATAATTTTGTGGGTATGATTTTTAATTTTATTCAGTATTTTTAATGACTGAACTGAACTGATAACAATTATAAAATCATCTATGGTACAAGTACTGCAACTGCAAAATGAATGAGAAAGATAAAGGCTTTCAGTAAGGTGTGAACTTTATGTTAATTTTTACACTTAAATATGTGTGAAATATTCATTGCATTCTCTTTGCAATTATTAAATATGAAATACTCATTTCTGAGTAAAGACAGAATTCTGAATTAAATATATGTGAAGGTTTTCACTTTAGTTTTATTAAATATTAATTTAATTTTATAACTGTACTATAAAGAGCTGAATTAGTAAGAAATTAAGATCTAAATGTCTGTTTGATCAGATTAATCCAAACTAACATATTACTCGTTTAATTAAGCCTACTCAGATTTAGTACAATTGAATCTAAAATAGAATACCTTGCAGTTCTATAGAAATGAGTGGAAATGCTTTTAATATTGTCTAGTTTTAACTTTTAATTATAGAAATCACAATAAAACCCACGGACTTTTAAAAAATGTGTTACTTATTTCAAATATTCACTCATATTTACTAACTAGACATTTCTCAATTACTGTAATTATCGGGTACTTAAATAAAATCAGAGAAGTTCTCAAACTGAAAATTAAGTGTTCCCCATCAGCATATTTTTACACTTATTAGATAGGATGAATTTGAGAAATAGATTAATATAAACAAATCAATATTAAAGATCAATACTAATGTAGAAACAACATCAGTTAGAGTGTTTCTTAGGATGAGATAGAAAAAGAACAAATAACTTTTTTTTTTTTGAGTATGTAAAATAAGTTTTGCCCATTATCACTGTCTATATATAGAACTACCGAACAATACTGAATCAAATTCAAAGGTATTAGAAACTTTTCACACATTATCAATGTACCTAATGTGTTACATCTCTTAGGAAAATGTTCTTTTTCTCTCTCTTCTCCTACACCAGTTAGACAATGGAAAATACAATACAGTGGGGTATAGTGAACATTAATATTTATGCATATGTAGATGTTCATGCATATGTATGTATGGCGTATGTGAAAATGATACGACATGAATCTTAAATGGGAGACATGCATTTCAACTCTAAGTATTTAAGTATTACGTTAACCTTATTGTGCCTCTTGTACAACTGAGTTATTACTGACCAGTACCTCCATAGCTTTTTCTGAACAACATGGCTGTAAATTTTCATCTCTTGATCAAGGTGAGATAAGTTGCTCTTAGAAATTCTTGGAAGAACCTCAAACAGAAAAAGGAAAAGCTGGACATTTGATAGCATTCAAAAGTTCTGAGGGATCTCAGTAATTTCTGGGTAGAGAACTGTAAAGAGAGAGACATTAAACAGAGCAACTTGACCATTACTGTATAACTGTGACCCGAACTGGCTAGAACTAGAACAGAAGTATTAGGTCTAATATCAAGCTATTGCTCTTGTGAGACTGTCACTCCTCCCCTACACACTGTCAGTAATTACATGCTGTCCTTATCACTGCCACTTTGGTTTCCCAGAAACATTTTGAATCCCTAAGTTTTCCAGTGAAATAAATGGCTGAAGATATAATAAAATCCTACTCCTACTCATATTGTCAATCAGAGATAAATCAGTTTTAAATCGACATCTAACACAGACGACTTTTTTTTTTAATTAAACTATTAAAACAATGACTTCTTAAAAAACAGTGATATTTAATAAGTTCATTCTGGAAGTTCAACTTTAAATTATTTTCATGTCAGTCAGTCCCACCTTCTCATCTGTACTCTATAACAGACAGTTTTCTTGATTTTGTGCTGTAGGTCACCACTCAGACTTTAATTTCCCTGGCAGACATAATGAGAATGCAAATCAACCACTCTCATATGGAAAATGCATATGCCACCATGGGCACCAGACTACTTTGCGATGTACTAAAAATGCTATGTATTCTGGAAATTAGCCTCATTATGAAAGTTTTCTCATTTATTATTACTTTAGCTTTGCTAGAAATTAACTGATGCAAAACAAAGCAAAACAGAATAAGCGAGGCATTTCTCTCACCAAAATCAAAGAGCTTATCCTTTGGTATGCTTACATTTTAATAGGTACAGTCCTAATACAAGAGAAGGCAGTCATCAGAAGCAAATCTGGAGGAAGGACAAGACAGGACAGTTCACAAAAAAAACTGATAAAAAAGCAAAAGTTTTCCAGATTCTAAGGTATGAGACCACACCTGGAGTACTGTGTCCAAGTAATTTCTTACATGAAAGATACATAGCCATGTTGAAGGAAGTGCAACAAAGTGCTACTGACAGGACTAAGGAGCTGCTGCATTTTACTTTGTGTGTCTAACTTCTGGTTAGACAACCCATGAATTCTCTCACTTGTACCTTTCTGATTCTCTCCCTCAGTGCTCAGCTGCTTACTGGGTTAAATAACAATAGTCCTTTTGATATCAAATATGGGGCTCAAAGGATTTGATATTGTTGATATTCCACATGATGACATCGTGGTGTGTTGGGAATTGAAGAGCTAATGCTCTTGGTCTAGTGGTTAGGAGCCAGTGCTCTCACTGCCACAGCCCAGGTTTGATTCCTGGTGAGGTATTAGCCAGAACGGAGCTGGAGTTTTGCACTGGGGTTTTAACCTGGAATATTCCTACATAATTTAAGTGGATTTAAAATAAACTATTTTAGTTAATGAATCATAATATTTCATCTCATCAAGTCACCATTTGCAGTACAACTCTTAGCTGCTGAAGTCTGATAGTTTTGTACTAATTTCATACGTGTTAAATGTCATTATCTATTAATGGTTAACCTGGCACCTCAAAATTCAAACTTCTTATTTAAAAACATTGTTGTTTGATGACATCCCTCTAAAGTAATTTCAAATGCAAGCAGGTAGTTCTTTACTGATCCAAAAGCTAGTTTTTCACTGGTCCAGAAGCTTCCTAATAACGGTTTACTATGTCAACTTCTATAGAGGCCTAGATTCAGTATGATCAAAATGAGGAGGAAAGATACATTCATCTGCTGAAGAAGATGTTTAAAGTAGGTTAGATATCAAATTTTCTACGGGTTTCTACTTGTTTTGGGGAAAATTTAGAGCCACTAACTCAGATCAAAGTATCTACCGTTTGAGCTGAATCATATTCCCCAAATCCCTTTGATTTTTCAATATGTTTAGAAATTCTGAAGTCCCAGAAGATAGATACCAGTTCTTATGTAAGGCCTACTAGGTTCTGCAAATGAAAGCAATTCTTAAATTCCAAATGGAGTCCCTAAACCCAAAGGAATCTTCAATTTGACTTTCATATACAAAGCCCTCACAAAGTTTTATCATTATTTTCTGACGTGGTGGAGAAGTTAGCAGAAAACTCCCATGTAATATTGAAATTGTTAGGATGTTTGTTCTGCAAGCTTTTCTCCTCAGTATGAATACCCCAAATATATGGGGTTTGCCCTGTGAGGTGGTAGATGCCCCATCCTTGGAGACATTAAATGTCAGACTGGACAGGGTTAAGAGAAAATGTTAACAGAACAGTTAGAACTGTTAAGAACAGTTAACTGTTCTAACTGTAGGTGTCCGTGTTCATTTCAGGGAAATTCGATCATATGACCTTTAAGTGCCAAACAATTCCTTGATTTTATGATACACGCCACTTTCTCAATAGGAAAGATTAAGCCCACCTATTTTCATACCAAAAGCACATTTTTTGTGAAAAACAATTGTGTAAACCAAAGAAATTGATTCAGATCTTGTACCAGCGATACCTTAAGTTGACTAAGTTCAGACAAAGTTATTTGAACTGTAATTTTCTCCACGTTTGAATAGAAACAGAAACAATGCATATTGAACTGTAGGTCATTCACCCTCATCTAAACTCTATGGGAGTTCAAATTTGAAATTCTGTATGTATCATGAGCAGAACATACGGTATCAGTTTTTCTTTTACTATAAAATAAATCTGTTTAAAAAGGGTTTTCAAGTTTTTGGAGAAGTCTGGGGAAGGGAGAGGGAAGTTGAAAAGAAAGGTGTTGTGTGATCATTAAAGAAGTTGCCTAGAAATTAGAAAGCTATGCTCAGTTCTCTCATCCATCTCAAAGTCCTAGAATCCATATCTCCAATTGCCACAAAAATCTTTAATTTGAAGTGTGTTCATTTCTGTTTCTTTACTTCTAGCTGAATGCTTATGCAGCCAAGATTAATATACTGAGCCCTTCATGAATTTGAATTTTAAATCATATGTTGATGTCCTATTAGAACAAAAATTCCCACCTGCCATAGCACTGGTTATTGAGAACCGCAGAAAAGAAAATAAGATTTCTTTTACAATCAAAAATAAGAATCTGGAATAGGATCAAATTTTCAACTTAATTGTTGTTGTTAAATGTTTTATAAATGACAGAAAAACATATGAGATACTCTTTTAAAAATCATGTTCTCATTGACTTTAATTAAACTAGTACAATTTGACATTATTTTATAAAGAAGGAAATACAAATGCATTTCATTCCCATGACCCTAATCCTTTATAGGATGAATTATATTGTCTTCAGGTATCCAAAACTCTTCAGAAATTCAAGTAAAATTTTCACCTTTCCAGATTTTACCCTAGGGCTATTTCTTGAAGTTTTTACTTATATGTTTGTTTGTTTTTTTACAGTTTTCTTTTCTTTTCTTTTCTTTTCTTTTCTTTTCTTTTCTTTTCTTTTCTTTTCTTTTCTTTTCTTTTCTTTTCTTTTCTTTTCTTTTCTTTTCTTTTCTTTTCTTTTCTTTTCTTTTCTTTTCTTTTCTTTCCTTTCCTTTCCTTTCCTTTCCTTTCCTTTCCTTTCCTTTCCTTTCCTTTCCTTTCCTTTCCTTTCCTTTCCTTTCCTTTCCTTTCCTTTCCTTTCCTTTCCTTTCCTTTCCTTTCCTTTTCTTTTGTAAGGCTTGCTAGTAGTCTGAAAATTAAAAAATGAAATTGCTCTTTAGCAGATCAATTTACAACTGAACTTTATTGTGTGGCCCATTTCAAAAGTTTGCATCCGTCATCCATCAATATTATTTTCACTCACTAGTACAACCAGAAGTTAAAAAGGGAACAGTATTTCCATGTAAAATTAATTAAGTTCAACTGTGACCTCATTATATTGATGGAGTACAGTGCAGCTGGCTGAAACCAAAACAAATTTATTTTGATTACATTCATATGAATTTATGAAAACAACATATCTCACCCAAGTCATAGGATTTCAGGAACATGTGGCTTTCTTTCCAAAGTTCAGCTTGTATTTGTAGTATAAATTTCTCTTGTATTTGTATTATAAATTTATCTTGTCCTTTCTGGGAGTGTGACAGGAATATTAAATATGCAGTGAACACTGCATGGTCAGTTCCTCAGTAGAAGTTTCATTTAATCTGATTTAAATTTAAAGTTCATATGTATTTTAATGTAAGAAATAAAATCATCAAAATACTGTCTACAAACATCCTTAATTCTATGAGAATATTCATCTGCAATCATCTCGGGAAGAACTGAGTAGAAGATAATTTTCATTAAAAGCTGAATTCCTAGATAGTAAGGATACATGGTACTGCCTCTGAATACATAGGGAATATGGAGTAAACATTAAATCCCTCATATAAGGATGTAAGGGATTTAATATAGGTCTTCTATGTCCCAAATAAATATCCTTCCTACCAGATCACCTGTACTTTGGGGATTTCACTTGCTCATATTTTCTTACCAGAAATAATAACCAACACTGGAAGATGTTTTTACTGGGGATAAAATCACTTTATTGGTCACTTCCTGGTTGCTCACCAGCTCCGTGACTTATTTTGATTAATATATACACAGATTTCATGCCATCTTTAAATAAATAAAGTAAAACAAACAAACAAACAAACAAAAAACAAAATGAAAGAAAAACCCACTGGGAAGTCATTGATGCCAGGAATGCACTTTGCTCATGAGCGCAGCTTGCTGAAATAAATTGTCTCTGGTTTCCAATGCATGGCTCAGTGTTTTTATAATTTAAACATCATGAAACTTGTTATTAACTTGTACACTGGGAATGATATGCACATAAATTCATTTCACATTCAGATTTCTGAGTAGAAATAATTTGATAATAAATAACATTAACAAAAAAAAAAAAAAAAAAAAAAAAAAAAAAAACCACAGCCTAGAATCTAAAATAGAATAAGATGAGTATATTTAATTGCACTCCTATTTCTGATAAGGATTATTTGCAATTTATCCTTCTGATAAGGATTTTTTCCTCATATACGGGAACAAGATACCAATACTAAACACAGAAAGTCTGTGAGAAGATTCATTCACTGATAAACCTCAGAGCAGCAAAACATTCACTTGTATATCTCTGCAGAAATCATTATCAAACAATATTAATATGGTATTTCTTCATTCTTTGAAATGATATTTTAGAAATATGCTATGAATGCAGGTAACACTGAGCTCCAAAATTTTATTTCTTTGAAACTAAATGTTATATATTGATTGGAGACAAGGTTATTACAGAAGATACTGTATCACATATCTTGTCCTGTATCACAAAAGGACAATGAAGTTGTAAGTAATGCATTATATAGCTAGTTATAATGTAGTGAGAAAGGTGCTTTTCCAATTGAATAATCATTACCATTGACATCAATAATTGTTATACAGATAGAAATGAAAATTAACATAGTGCTCTTGTTTCTCCCAACATCAGGTTTTTTTTTGCAGTGATAAGAACAAGAATATTGTATCCATATTGCTACTAGAAAATAAAATGTACAGCTTGAGACTGAGAAGTATTACTTACTATAATTTGCGGTGTAATTCTAGCACTCAGTAGCCCTTCAGCTTTTCTTTCAACACTTGCAGATTACACCAGTATCCACCCATATGTGTGACTAATTAGTGGCGTACTTGTGGTATATATAAAATGTCAGGACACTTTTTATAAAGAAATTCCTCTATAATTTTTAGAGTAAAGTATTACATTTATATTTGAGTAGTTTTTTTCAGGTAAAGACACACCAAATGAAAATAAGAATTAAACCATCTTTGCCTTGTATTGCTGCAACATGGAAATTTCCTTTCTTTCCTCTGATTTTACAGAGCACTTAATATAGTCTTACCTCTCAGAAAACCATTCTGGAAACAAGAGTATCTGAAATTACATTGAATTATTTAATTGTGTGGACAGCAAGTAGTTAGTATCACTTCTAGACTGATCACATTTCTAGATAGGCATTATTATTCTGTCCATGGAACAAACAGAAACAATTACCAGACCAATAAAGCAGGAGGTAATGTTACATGGAAATTAAATCATGATTAGCACAATGACCTGGTTATGATACAATTTAAACTTCCTTCTTTCTTCTCTTCTCTTTAATAATTCAGGGCACCATTCATTGAGGTTGCTTGCTTCTGTTCAGACTTGTCAGTCTTCATAGCTTTTATTAAGTAGTATTGTTAATGTGTTTTTTCTGACATATCAAAAAACACTATTAAAATATCTTGCAAACATTACTTCAGGTGCATCTTGTAATGTTAAATAAAATTATCTGAACAAATATATTCTAAAACTGAAAAAGATTTTTTTCTTTCTATTTCTATCCTTCCTTTCCACTCTTTCCTTCTTTTCCTAATCTTCTTCCTTTTCATTTTCTTTGTTTTGTGTGTGTGTGTTTGATTTGTTTTTGATAACATTAATTTTTTTATAATGGGAAAATGCATCGAATCACTTATTTTCTCATTAGAAAATACTAGAATTGACAAGAGTTCACAAAAATGTATTCCACAATGAAAACCAATAAATACTTACCAGAAATACAAAATTGCAGGAAACTATTATAATGTCAAGGGGTGCAGAAGGGAGAAGGAAGTGGGGAAAGAAGGAGGAATAAAATCTGAGACAATCCAAGAAGATTCATCAGTAAATTATGACAGTAGGACACAGGATAAAAAAACAGGCACATTTACAGGTAAGTAAGGCAGTCCTAGACTTGAGATGATCTCGGATGGGATTCTGTACCTGTGGGATGGGGTTCCAATGTGAGACTAGTCAAGGCCATAAAGGCCTGTTTGTGCACTGAAGACTGTCAACTAAAAAAATAATTTAGGAATGCCACTGATAAGGCACTATCACTGATAGAGGAAAGAGATAGATTTTTTCAAAAAGAATCCACATCTTTGCTTGATTCAGTTGAACTCTAGAGCTCTCTGCCTTTGCTGACTTTGGAAGAAACCTGATATGATTGCAGTGCTAAACCTGTACAGTGTATGTGATTGAAGATTTTTGAGGGTTGTCAATGATGTTCCAAGCAATGACATCATCATTCTCTTCTTGTTTTAAACACTACTTCTTCTGAGCTCAAGATCATTGCATCCTTAAGTGTATGAAATTGGGGAAAGGTGGCAGGAGACCTGCATGGAGGACCAAGGAAATCATAGATAAACTAAAAGGAAAGAAGGTCCATGTAATGTGAAAAAAGGGTCTGCTCAACTGGGAAGAATATTGACAAGTTGTCAGGGCCTGCAGGGATGCATGAGGAAGGCTAAGGCCCTGCTGGAATTAAATCTTGCAAAGGAGATAAAGGATAACAAGAAAGGTGTTTTTTTTTGTTTTTGTTTTGTTTTGTTTTGTTTTTGTTTTTGTTTTTGTTTTATGTATGTCAACAGTAAAGGGAAGAAAAGGGAAAATGTGAGTCCCCTTGTGACAGCCTTGGTAACAGGGGATGCTGAGAAGGTGGAGATTCATAATGACTTCTTTGCTTCAGTCTATAATGCCAAGACTTGCCCTCAGGAATTCCAGACCCTGGATGTAAGAGAGAATATCTGAAGATAGGAAGACTTCCCATTGTTTGTACTGGATCTGGTCAGAGATTGTCTAGCTAAAATCAACACACACAGATCCATGGGCCTCAATGGGATGCACCCATGTGTGCTTTGGGAACTGGCAGAGGTGACTGCTGAACCATTTTCTATTTTCTTTGAAAGGCCTTGATAAATGGGAGAGGTTTCTGAAGACATAAGGATAGCCATTGTCACTCCAGTCTTTAAAAGAGGCAAGAAAGAAGATCTGGGAAACTACAGGTCAGTCAGCCTGCCCTCTGTTCCTGGAAAGATGATGGAACAACTTGTTCTGGATGCCATCTCCAAGCAATTGGGAGAGAAGAAAGTTATCAGGAGTACTCAGCATGGATTCACCTTGGAAAAATCATGTTTGATCAACCTGATAGCTTTCTAAGATGTCATTACTGGCTGAGTAGAGAGGGAGAGCAGTGGATATTGGCTTCATTGAATTCACCAAGGTGTTTGACACTGCATCCCACAATATCCTTGTTGTGAAACTTCTTAAGTGTGGGATAGACAAGTTAATCATGAGGTGGATTGACAACTGTTTGACTGGCAGATCTCAGAGGGTGGTTGAATGCAGTGCTGCATTCTGGTTGGAGGCCTGTAACTAGTGGAGTTCCCCAGGGGTTAGTCCTGAGTCCAGTCTTGTTCAGTATCATACTGTAGCTGGAAGGAATGGATGACACACTGGAAGGCTTTGCTGCTGTTTAACAAAACCTGTAAAGATGGGGAAGTTGGGAAGGGATGAATCTGATGAGGTTTAACAAAAGCAAGTGTAGAGTCTTGCATCTGAGGAGGAATAACCACGTGCATCACTACAGGTTAGGGAATGACCTGCAGGAGATAAGCACTGTGAAGAAGGACCTGGGGGTCCTGGTGGACAACATGTTTGCCATGAGTCAGCAGTGTACCCTTGTGGCCAAGAAAGACTGGGGTGAATTAAAAAGAGTGTAGCCAGCAGGTTTAGGGAGGTGATATTCTCTTCTACTCTGCCGTGGTGAGGCCACATTTAGAATCATAGAATCACCAAGGTTGAAAAAGACCTACAAGATCATATAGTCCAACCATCCACCTATCACCAATAGTTCTCTCTAAACCATGTCCCACAGCATAATGCCTAAATGTTCCTTGAACACCTCCAGGGTCAGTGACTCAACCACCTCCCTGGGCAGCCCATTCCAGTGCCTAATGACCCTTTTGGATAAGAAATATTTCCTAACATCCAGCCCGAATCTCCCCTGGTTCAACTTGAGGACATTCCCTCTATTCCTATCACTGCACTAGTTACAAGAGAGGACATAAAACCTGTGCTCCAGAAGCCTTACCAACTTTGTCACCCTTCTCTGGACATGCTCCAGGGCCTCAATGTCTTTCTTGCAGGGCAGGGCCCAAAACTGGACACACTACTCAAGGCGTGGCCTCATCAGTGCTGAGTACAGAGGGAAAATTAACTCCCTGGTCCTGCTGGAAACAGTATTTCTGATACAAACCAGAATGCCATTGGCCTTTGTGGCTACCTGGGCACACTGATGGATCATGTTAAGCCAACCACTGACCGCTGACTCCCAGGTCTGTTTCTTTTATACAGTAGTCCAGTAGCCGCCCCACCTCAATCCTGCAGCATTGCCTGGGATTGTTGTGGCCAAAGTGCAGAATCCAGCACTTGGTGTTGTTGAACTTCAACCCATTGGTTTCAGCCTAGAGATTCAGCCATCCAGATCCCTCTATAGGGCTTAGCTACCCCCAGGCAGATTGACACTTCCAGCTTACTTGATGTCATCTGAAAACTTATCAAAGGTGCACTCAATGCCCTCATGCAGGACATCAATAAAGATATTTAGAACACTGTGTCCAGTTCTGGGTTCCCCAGTTCAAAAAAGGTAGGGATCTTCAGAAGGAGTCAAGAGGAGGGTCTCAATGATGATTAATAGCCTGGAGCATCTCTCATATGAGGAAAACCTGAGTAACCTGGGTCTGTTCAGCCAGGGGAAAAGAAGACTGAAGGGAAATCTGCTTAATGTTTATAAATATCTAAAGGGAATTGGGAGGCAAATGGATGAGGAGGGGCTCTTCTTGGTGGTGGGTTGTGACAGAACAAGGAGCAATGTCCTAAAACTTGAACATAGGAATTTCCATATTAACATGTGGAACAACATCTCTACACTAAGGGTGACAGAGCACTGGAACAGATTGCCCAAAGAGGTAGTGGAGTCTCTTTCTATGGAGATATTCAAGAGATGTCTGGACATCTATCTGTGTGACCTATTGTATCAAACCTTCTGTAGCGGGGGTTGGACTCAATAATCTCTTGAGGTCCATTCCAACCCCTGTGATACTGTGAGTCTGTGATTCCCTGTAACATACATAACCTTTCTTTGCTGAGATTTTAGTGAATTGGACTCCAAGATCCAAGAGGTC
Source organism: Callipepla californica brunnescens (assembly GCA_023055505.1). Lineage (NCBI taxonomy): Eukaryota > Metazoa > Chordata > Aves > Galliformes > Odontophoridae > Callipepla > Callipepla californica. The sequence goes on from JALIRH010000038.1 coordinate 2,613,611, forward strand.
TTTTTCAGGCTTCTGTTCCCCCACAAAAAAAAAAAAAAAAAATCACATAAACCCTAGTATTGACAGCTCACTGGAGAATAAGAGATGGGACTTCATGTCATTGTTTCTGGACACGTTTTAGTATTTCAGAACAAATTAATGTTTGTTTTTGATTTAGAGAAATCAAGAAAGTAACATGGAAAATTAGTTCTATTTCTAAGCTAGAGAAGATTTACCCTAAACTATAGCAAAATCATGTCAGAGGAGCAGTGAAAGGCTGTACAAAAGAAAAGAAATTAAATGCTGTTAAGCCAAGAGACATTAATTTCTTCCTGAAAACATTGCATGCCTTACAAAGCCTTTACTTGCCATTGTGCTGCAGGAAGATGGTGGCTATGGCTAGACTCTACTTCAAATGCACTGATTCACCAAAAATTAAATGTATCGAATAGGCAATGTCAGAGAGTATGTATATGAACATACAATGTGAGAACATACTAAACCGTTCAATCAAATATGCCTGTGGTCTAGTGTTGGGTGTCATAATGGCAACATAGCAGATGCCTAGAGAAAATAAAAAATGGATGAATGGAACAAAAATAGATTGTTGATTTTTTTTCTGGTTTATCAACTCTGTTACAAATATCAGTCTAAAAATGATAGGGGATTTCTTGAGGTCAATGGATCTCTGTGTTAAATAACTCTTTCTTTCATTATTTTTTCCAATAATTCTTTTGAAACTAATTAAAGGTTTGGCATACACATCCTGGGACAATGACATCCATAGTGTAATTATTGATTCTATGAAAAAGAATTTCCTGATCTTTGTTCAAAAACTGTTAATTTATTTTGATGAAACAAAAATTGCCCTCTAATTCTTGTGCTGCTCACTACTTTCAGACAACTCACAATTTTACAAATCTTTATCATTAAATCCTATTTAGTCTTCTCTAAACTACACGTGCTCCTCCTTTTTGATTACTTGTCATGAAGAAACTATCTAAATATTCAGATAATCCTTGCTGAAGTACCTTTTCAAGTTTCCAATACCTTGAAGCTGGATAAGACTAAGCCTTCTGAATGAGTCCTTGCTGTTATGTATCTGGACTCGCTGTGAGTTTACATACTGGTATATTATTGCTTTCTCTTGTGTTCTTTAATTTTTTTTATAACAATTCTTAGCGTGTTTTCTAAGCACGGAATTTTCAGAGAACTACTTACTATGACAGCGAAATCTCTTTCTGTAATTGTAATAGCTAATTTACATCTTATTTTTTGAACATATATATAGTCATCTCTGAATATATGCAGTCAATGATTAATTTTATACATATATTCATTATTTTGTGGTTATCAATATCTACCATTTAATTATCTAGTCACTCAATAGTGCAGATGCCCAAGAGACATTTCACAGCTGCTAAGACTGTATCTTGTATGCTTTTATACTGTTAATTTTCTTCACTTTACCATGTACTCCCTTTCCCAAATCATTTATAAATCAGTTGACTAAGACTAGAAAAATCTTCAATTTTGGAGGCTAGTAAAATTTTTTATCCTTGTTTTTCATCTCCTAAATAGGTATTTACCCATGCAGGGATCTAATTCCTTATACCATGACAGCTTCATTTACTTCAGCCTTTTGTAACAGCCATTTTTGAGATATCGCCCTTCAACAGAATAAACTTTGAAAACAAGTATCTTAATAAGGATGGGTAAGAAACTTCCTCTAATGTAGATCTCATTCTAATCAAAAAACATTCTCAAGATACTGTAAGACAGCATTAGTTCTAGATTTTCCAGTTCAACAAGAAAAATATACAAATAATGTAATAATGTAAAAAAATGGTAATAAAAATTCATCCTCCATAGTTAAAGAGAATGTGGCATTTTCGGTGTCGGATCATGCACTACTACTATTCCCATAGATGCAAATTAGATAATGCACAACCCATATGCAGATCCACGACATAGATCTTCTAGCAGCAAGAACCACAGGCTCAGCCACTAGTAAACAGACAAGACACAGAGCCATTGTCAACCCTTACTAATGAGAAAACAGAAAAAGTTCAAGCACAGCAATAAAGTCTTGACTTTAAGGAAATCCAAACTTTTACCAAAACAATTTGCATCTTCTTTGCTTTATTCCATCAAGCATTTCTATAGTAACTGCTACAGTTTACTCTGCTCGTCTCATAAACCGCAGCAATTCAGAGACTAAAGGGCATGCAGGTTTTCACGTTACTAGAATGTTTGCTAATGTATTCCGTGATCACAGATAGTGCTGTTTGTTCAGGGAGATGGCTTTAGCTTTGCTCTCAGACAATTTTTCTTGTTGTTCTGAGAACAGGATTCAGAGATCAAGATCAAAGCATATTTAAATGTGGTTAATAAAAATGCCTACTTTAGGTGTTTTGCATTATTTAACTCATTCTTTATTCAGTCTGATATGGTTCCTGGATCACAGTGGAGTGTTTTTACTTTCCCCATTCGAGCTTAAATTTTTACTTACCCACTGGCAACAAAGTACTGTCATTAATCCCAACTAATAAGGGAGAATAAAACAATCTGATAGTTTATTATTTGAAGATAAGAAGCAGTAAAGGATTCTTTCTCACTTTTCTTTCACTGTCTGTTGTTTCAGATTTGACTTATATTCGTTCCCTTCTCTGTTTAGAACATGAACAATGTAGGCATATGACAACATATATGGCAAGAGGTAAAAATAAACACCAGACACTTACATTAATAGTACCAGAAAGAATTTACATGAAGATGGAATACATGAAAAACACTGTCAACCTGGATAAAAATGTCTATAAATACACATGTACAGCTCTGACATTTTATTCCAGCATATGACTCAATATAGCCCTGCAACAATGAATGCCCTTCTATTTCAAAAATGATCAAAACATTTAAAGCTGAATTCTAATGTGTTTATTCCAACTTAGTGAAAGTTTACTTTGAAAATGAAGCCGTCAATTAGAAACAATTTGTGGACCTTGTAACTCTTCAGAATAAATGGAAGTATCAGACTACAAGTTGATTGATAAATCTGTAATTCTTTTATTCTTCCTTTGTTTTTGACACTCAATTTCTACTTACTTTAGAATAATACATAGCTGAATATCAACTAGAATGTCTACAGCTTTGCTTGAAAAGAAAAATGCAGCCTCTATCAGATATTTTTGACAGTGAAAAGTATACCATTGTCTGTTCTAATAAAAGATAACTATATCTAGTCTAACAAAATTTTTAGAAGTTTGAATTTATGTGAGGAAAATACTTTCATAATAAACATTTTGATGTGTTTTAATATTTCAGATACTGAAAACGTGATTCAGTATAGCAGAGCAGGTGGATCTTGAATTGAGTCATAGCAGAATAAATGGAAGGTCTATCAAATATAGGATACTTTCTCCAGCAGCTTCTTACATCAGTTGTTTCAGAGGATAAAAAAACAAAAAAGTAATAAATCTTTAGCAAAATCTGTGTAACTGGAGTTGGAGAGGTGCTCTTCATGGAGCTAGGTTGAGTTCTTCAATATCATAACTGTGATATATTGATAACCTTTAGGACATCATCTGCAGTAGGTTATTCACAAATTCTATTCTTCAGCTTACCACTTAGTCCTTCCCCAAACTATTTGCTTTAGTATGTTTTGAAAGCTGAAGTTAAACATTCTAAATATTCTAAATATTCTCTTACCTATCCTCTTTTTCATAGAGGGAAGTTTTTTATATTACTGTCTGCTTTCTATTCCAGGTACAGTCAACAGCAGTGAATTCCACAGTGGAATCCACAAAGCAGATACTCAACAAAGACATTAAAAGAAGAAACAGAAAAAATGATGGAGTTACACATGTTTGTAAACAAAGAAAATGTTGAATATGAAATCAATACTTAAATTACATTTACGTGCTTATTACAGAATTAGAAATACATTTTTATATATTTATCAGTAAATTTACATATAAGTGGCGAAAAAGTTATACTTACAGCTTTTTCACATTTTAAACCAAAATGATGTGCATATAAGACTATTTTTTCTGTATCTTTTTAGTGCTTAGAAATCCAGGATTGCAGTATTTGAAGTAGTAAATGAGTACCATATGAACACAAGGCTGTTATTCTCTGAAAGATCTCAGCAGATTTCATAAACTGGAAGTCAAAACACTGAATGTTTTTTAAAGCACTGTGGAAATCAGAGACTGAAATATGCCTACGCATATAGTGGAAAGCCATTTATTACATTTATTATTATTGAGAATATATTGAGAATATTTACTTTTTTCAAAAGTAAACATCTCTGTATCTTACTTTTGCAAAGGAGAACAGTACACTGTAGACATGCAATGACACTATATTTTTTTATGTTTCTGATGTTTTCTCTTACATAACTCCATTAATATGCTGGAATATTGGCAAGATAAGTGACTATAAATGTGATAGTTCACTTTGTTCCTTTACAGATTTAATCAGGGAGCACTAGAGATGGAGATTAGATTGAAGATCTCAAAAGCCCTGAATCTTAACAACTTCTGGAGTTTTATTCATACAACATTCTTAAAATGGAGGAACAAACTAATGAATTAGTCCAAACAGCAAATAATTGTGCAAAATAAGAAAGCTGGTGCATTTACTCGTTTTCTTTCAAGTCTGAAGTCCAATGGGCCTTCTGAAGATTGACTTGTTTTCTTTACTTGAGGAAGAGCAGAGATAGGTTAATTCTGAAACTGTAAATTCTTCAGGACTCTTGTCACTATTGTTTTCCTTCTGCCTACTAAACTGAGTAAGCAAATCATATCCTTGAAATACTTGCACTTCAGGCCTTATTACCTTGACTTTAATGAATTTATTTTGAATGTGGTATAGAAATGGCAGAAGCCTTGGACCTTTATATGATTTCAGATAAGCAGAAATCTAGGTCAACTATTGACATTAAAATACATTTTGTGAAGTTGAAAGATGGTGGAAAAATAAAACAGATTAAAAATTTTACAATAGCTTGGAAATAGAATGTTTGTTAACAAAAATCATATTCCCCAATCTCTGGTTTCAATTAGTTAATTGTATATCATTAGTTAATTCTATCAACTTCGATGTATGCTTTAAAACATGAATAAAAAGAGTAAATCTTTTGAGAGAAACTTCCTCAGAAGGCCTCCACAGACAGGCAAGCTTCTTGAAAATCTTTCAAAATAACCTCCAAACAGTGAAAAATGCTTGTAATTTTTCACAAAGTTGAAGTGAAACATAGATTTTCTTTTCATCTGTCAACGGTGTTGTGTTAGTGTTGTTGTTGTTTATTTGCTTGTTTTTGTTTTCTTCTACTCTTTCCTACATACTATCTTGGGGATCTTGTTGACTCTTTGAAATAAAATAGTCTTAATATTGATAGATCCTTGGAAAAGCAGGAGTGCTTCTTCTTCTTGCAGACTAGGACTACAGAGGAATAATCCATTCATAATCCATTGTCAAAAAGGTAAAAATTGTTTGTTTGTTTGTTTGTTTGTTTAATTTCCTGAACTTATTATCCATAGTATATGAAGTATTAAATGACATATTCTTTAAAATAGTAGGACTGAATGCAGTGGTGAGAAGCTTTGATGGTATTAAGAAAACACACGCACACACACAACAACAACAAAAATGATTAAGTATATACCCTACTTCTTAAAAATTCTGATGCATAGCAAGTTAATGTTTACTCATCATATTTCATATGAAATGGACATTAATTACCCATGCATGCTTTAGTGGTTTACAGTTCACATGGCACTACTTATAAATAATCATTAGAAAATGCTTGGAGAGATTCCTTCATTTGACAGAATGAATAAAAACTCTGCTCTAGCTGATAAGTTAGGCAAGAAGTGCATCTGGGAGTAAAATTATGTTGAAGGCTGGAGAGAAGGAAGAAATGAGAATAAAAATGATGTTGGAAAACTGATCCATATAGCAAAAAAGATAAAGAATTCATTCTTCTTAGAAGGTCAAAGAAAAGAGAATTGCCTTATTACAGAATGTAGAGTATCTCTAGAGAAATGAAATACTGGATACCAAAGGGATCTTTAAAATGCTACATACAAAAAATATATGTATTATCCAGATATTGAAGCTGAACAGTCAGAAGCTGGCCACGGGGTATTCCACACTGTATATGTCATGCAGAAGAATAAAATGTGAGAGCTGGCTCAGTGGGGATTGCCCTCTGTCAGGGTCTGTCTGGGCATTGGTCAGTGAGTAGTGAAAAACTGTGCTGTGCATCACTTGTTTTGCATATTTCTTTATCATTAAAATATACCTTCATTTTCCATCCGATTAAACTGCATCTCAGACATTGAGTCCCTCATCACACTGGTTAGGAGGAGTGAGACAGTGTCTCTGTGGTGTGCTGCCTGTCGATTAAACGAAAACAGGTGGACAATTCATCAGAATTTTCTTCACAGGTCTGCTAGTCCTTCTACTTGGGCACTGTCTTTCACAATCGTAACTATTACATTTCAATGACTCCTTGCTTTTCAAGATATTGCATTTTCAACTATTTCAAAAGAAATGTATCTTCATCACCACAAACTGCTGTACCTAAATGAACATTCAGTTGGATACTTTCAGGTAGGTATCCTATCATGGTTACAGTCAGGGTTTCATTTACTTTTCCAGATTCATCAGTTATGTCAATAATACGACGTGTATATATGTTTATAAAGCTAATGAAGTATTTTTTGAAAGACTAATTCAACCTAAATGACTCACCATGAAGATAGCTAAATCAGAAAATCTGCAAGAATGATGAAGAAGATATTAATCTCACAGATATTTTATCTGTTCTCAATAGATAATTACTTAATGCAAATAGACAGTTTCAGAGAATAGCTTATTTCCTGTGTTAAAACTCTTTGCTAGGATTACTCAAACTGTGGAGTAGGCATGTTTCCCTTTGCCATCTGTGAAAGCTTTTGTTAGGCTGTATATTTTCTTTTTCAATAGCTTGAGTTAGGCAAGATTTTTTTTTCTCACTTCTTCCCTTCTATTTAATGTTGTTTTGACAGAAAAATGTTTAACATCTCTCTTAGAAATCCATAAAAATCCCAGAGCAGAAACTCTGACAGCTGCCCAGTTACATTTCTCACCAGGAGCAAAGAAATACCAATTTCACTATACAAATCTCTCAGGGCACCCATCTATTTCTCTGCTGAGCTGTTGCGGACTATTGGGATCTTTGGATAAGACTGCAGTTTTTGAAATAGTTATCTGAGTTTCCCAGTTGCAAGAAAATGAGTTTTTGGCTATTTTTTCTAGATAAAGGATATTTTTAGATGAAAGATAGCTTATATACATATTTTTTTCCTACCCGTACTACACTCCACCTACCATTTTGTGCTTAAATTGCTATCTTCTCCATGTCCAAACACTCATTAATAGTGCATTCACAACATGCAGTGAGGTATTTACCAGCAATGCAAGGGGGACTGAAGTCACATACAGCACTGTGACTACAAGTATCTGACAGAAACTGGATTGAAGCATTGTGAGAGTAGCTTTTTATTTGAATAAATGCTACTTCAGCTGAGATATCACTAGTGAGACCAGGAGAAAGACAGAATAAACTCTTTAAAAATATTTCTATGCTCTGGATTACATAAAACACATTCATAGGGTTATGTTACACCCTAAAAATATTTTCTTTTAATAATAGGTCTGATTTTAATTGGAGATAGGATTTATTTTCACTTACAAATATATGAAAGGTAGACTTCTAAACCTCACCTGGAAAATCCATATCATCAGAGGAGAGGGGTGTTCAGAAAGTGATCTTTTTCACTTTTAGTAAAGAATTTTAATTGGTCATATTCTCATTTAACTCTATGTTTTTACATTACCCTGTTACTAATTTCACTAATTTAGATTACTAAATCTTTTACCCTGGATTATGCTAATATCTAATTTTGATGGCTAGCTAAGCCCCACCACAACCACTCTCTCACTCTCCATCCTGGAAGGAATGTGTAGAAAACAATGAAAAAAGGGTTCAAGGACTGAGATAAGACAGAGTTCACTCACCAGTTACCATAACGGACAAAACATATTCAGAACAATGGAGATTAATGTAATGTACCAACTATTACTAACAGACTGCAGCAGTGAGAAATAAAATAGGTCTGGCTCAGCATTGGTCAGCAGGTGGTGAGCAATTGCAGTATGCATTGCTTCTTTTGTATATTTTGTATTGCTTGTTTTATATATTCTTTTATCACTGATTGTTATTCCTTCTTTTTCTGTCCTATTAATACATCTTTGTCTCAACTAGTGGGTTTTACCATTTTTCTTTTCCTTTTTTTTCTCTATCATTCCACTGGGGTGGGAACAGTTGAATGAACTTGAGTGAATAGTTGTGTAACACTTAGCTGCCTGCTGAGCTAAACCACATCTACTTTGAAGCTTGAGTTGCCAACTGTAACAGGTATGTAACATCCCATTTTGACACAGCAGTTGAAATTAGGACTATGAAAGTATTTATTTTGTATGTCCATGTTAATCCTTCCCAAGCAGGTTGAAAGCTTCCTGTGATAGTCAGATGAATAGGATACAGATTCTTAGCTGAGCTGCTGCAGTTCACTGCTTGGTCCAGCAAGATGAACAGGAGCCAACTGCAACTCCTTCTAATATGTCAAGCTAAGATATAGTGGCCATTTAGAAAGTTCTGCTTCTTAAATCTTCCATGTTTCTAGGAGAGTAAATCAAGGAAGAAGGCAGGTGATAGACATTTCTCTAATGCACATCTAACATGTAGTATGCTATGTGAGTAGACACAATGAGAGATTAATCTGCTCCATCTTAGATATATGTTTTTTTAAGTTACGTTGTAAAGTCTGAGCACTTCTTATTGTATGACAGAAATAGACATTTTCAATGTGTGATTGAAATCATTTTTTGTTGTCAAGGTCATCAATGGAGAGATTCATAGAGAAATTCAGAGCATTCAGTTAAACAAAACTCACTCTCTCCCAGTTCCACCAGTGTTCCTTTGAATATGAGATTGTCTTATGTGTGGGAAGAGCAGAAGGAAAAGAGAGATTTCTGTATTATCATGTATTGTTCCCCAGGATGCTTCTGAATATTTAGTCAGAATGTCCAGAAATTGCCATTCATTTTCTTCAGGAGTGCACTTACAAATAAAAATAATTTCTATTAAGCTGATATAAAAGGAATATTGTAATGTAATTTAGATTTGTGGACTTTCTTAAGATATATATTGAAGGGAAAAAATATTTATAGTACCTTTCAGTGTCTTTGAAATCAGACTTTTTTTTTTTTTTTATCAAAAGCTTCCTTAGTGGCTTTACACTAAAAAGAAAAAGTTAGGTCAACACTGTATTTCACAAGCCATTGAAGTGCAACATTTAAATAGGTATTTTTATTCATTAGTGTAGCATTTAATTTAATTGTTTTTCATTAAAATAATCTATGGTGTCTGAACTGATACAGGTTTGGAGTATTTCAATATTATTTTTAGGTTAATTTTGTATTCCCGAGGGAACTTAATGATGATATTTTTATTTATTTTCCATTTAATGTATGGTCAAATAAAAGTATGTACAAGTTTTGGACTGCAGATATAAATGAGAATAACATGCCTTTGATATTTCTGTGAGTTATTCACAGACACATTAGCTACATTTAGTTGGATTTAGGTAGGTTTACCATTTATTCTTTTTATCACTTTTTCATATTAAAATGCAAAATAGCTTTAACGTCTTCTATTTTGTTTATCATTTGAAGGTAAGTATCTGGATTTCATGAGAAAGCTGTCCTTATAAGGGCATTTTGCTTTCTTTTTTCTTTTGTTGTTTCTTTAGTTTGTCAAGCAGAAAAACAAACACAAACACACACACACACAAAAACAACAGCAAAACAGATCACTATACAAGTATAATTTTAAATGGAAATTGCAGTTTTTAGAAGTAAACTTGGTGGAGCACAAGAACATAAAAGTAATTACTTTATGGGAAAGACATTATTGCATTTAAGACGAGAAGGATTTGAGTGTTTCATTGTGGGTCACTGTGCTGCTTCTAGTAAAGGTCATTAACAGACAAATTTCAGCAACATCTGGCAGAAGTTTAATACAATATGTGAAACGAGAAATGCTATTCCTTTTTTGTCTTTCATCATGAAAAATGTCAATAAATAACTGTATATTTTCCATACTGAAGTATTTCCCTCTTTCCTTAAAATAAGGCTTTTAAGGTAAAACTTTGCAACTGCTTTATGGATCACAATAGTAATACAGAATGAAAAGTCAAAATTATTCTCTTATATAGTAATAAAAACATTTCAGTAGGTTGTTAATTAGACTTGGTCTGTTTCACCTGCTAAATAATCTTTAACACGAATACTCGTGACAATAATTTTATTTACATCTCTTAGCATCAGTACTGATAGGAGTCTAACAAGGATTGCAGAAATCCAGAAAACATTTACTGTCTTTGTTTTCTATTACCACATGTGTTATTTGCCTGAAAAGATCTTACATAAGAAGTATTTTATTATTTTACATTCTTGAAAGTAGAGTCAGACTGACCAACACATTTCAGTGCTGTTACAGTGACAACAGACAAAAACAATTCAACAAGACACTAATCTGGAGCTTGTAACCGTATAATCACAATGTCAAGTAAAGGAGTGTTGTGGTGTTGTGTTTGCTTGCAAATTAATTTGTCATTTTGTATTGTCACTCTCAGTTTTCCTGTGTGACCTCCAAACAAGCCATTCATTTACTCTTCTTTGTCAGATCATCATCTGTATAGTGAGATTAATATGTTTTGTTACCTAACAAGAACACTGGTATGTCTTCTCTAGAAGAAGTGAGATGCTTTAGATGAGTCACAGCATCTCACAGATTAAAATAGACAGCCTCTGAGATGAGAAAGACTTGTGACTGGCCAGCCCAGAGTTTTGGAAGACCTCATATACGATTTAATCTATCTGCTTATATAGATATGCTTAAATAGACACTCAGCCTATGGCAAATATACCCAAAGTCACATACAGTCAATCAACTTATATTTTCTTTGTTCAGTTTACATGTCATGAATCTAGAAGATAAAGAAAACAAAAATATCCCAAGAAATCAGAATCTTCCAATGCATGACAAAATCTTGTATTTCCATAAGAATAGGTATACCAGCTGCAAGCAAATATGGTAAAACAGTTTAAATTATGCATTGTAGTGATCCTCAGCCATGAACATCCACCCATTTCACCAGATCTCAAATAGATACCATGGTTACCTGTCATTCTCTTTTCTTGTAAATCACCACAGTAATACAAGGAATGATCTCCAGAATTACTCTTTTTCATGCAGCATCTTGGAATGGTTTTAAAGGAAAGGATTCTATTATTTCAGTATGTCTGTGGACAGATTTTCAGAACATAAAAGTGAAACAGTATAAAAATATCTATATTAAATGCATTTTTGCACATTTTTATGGGCTAATTTCAGATTATATTTGTGCAGAAGAACTCTGGGAGTAAGGTATAAAAAAAAACGTAATTACACTATATGTATATAGTTTAAATTTCAGACGTATTATTTCTTTGTAACTTATTTCAGAATCATAAGAGAGGAGAAGAGCATTTTTACAGCAATTCAGGACCATGTATTTTGTGGCTACCTCAGGAGATTAGGCCAGTAATCTCCTGAACAAGACATACCATGCTATAAAAATTAAAGATAAGACTGAGGAGAATTGAAATAAAGAAATAAAAGCAGTTGGGTGAATAGGATTGCCACAAGAGTTAACTAGAATACCTCAGGATGAGGAAAGCCTTTAAAACAGCATAAAGCAAATTACATCTGCTAAAAAAAAAAAAAAAAAAGGTTTTAGCACTTTTAGGGTTCCAAGTGCCTTTTTCAGCATGTCTATTGCTGTCCAAGAAAAGCTTCTGATGAACAGCCTATTGAGACCTATAAACTACAGCCAAAAATAATAATTATAAATATATCTGAAAGAAAATAAAGCTGAACTTTCAAAATCTCACCACATATGTTCCACACTATCTCAAAAGTCTAATTGTTATGGCAAAATCAACCTAAGTATAGACAAGAAATTTCAAATTAAAGTATCAGATTTTTTTCAAAATCATATACACAGGATACAGCAATGACAACATAAATTCAATAGGATTTTTCTAAGAATTTCTTTCAGTATTCAGCCTAAGACTTGTATCATCTACATATCAATGCCTAAACTGTGTACAATGTATAGAAGAAAACTAATATTTAAATTTGAGTATACATGCAAGTTAAATAAAAATACACGAGGAAGTAACAAATAGGTTCTCTCAAGACAGTATCTTAGACAAAGCTGTATTGGAGTACAGTATCTAATCTTTAACTGTGTGTGTAGGATCTTGAAAGGAGTATGACTGAAGTAGGTTTCTGCAATGGAAGAAAGACAACTATTTTATCCTTGACCTGATTGGCAACAAAGTAAAATTCCTCAAACTGTATTCCAAGCAGCATATAGAGGAGAAAGGCAGACGCACACAGTGCATTATAGAAATCAGTGCAACTATAATGAGATTTTGCAACCACAGCACACTACATTTGTAGGGAGAGTTGGCCTCATTATTTGAATTCCTAAGCATCTTACACTTCAAGAGTAAACAAGAGTAACTATGTATCCCTGTAATACTGCACTGTTGTTACTAGCAGTAAACTTTAAACTGTTTGCACAACTGCAGAAATAAGGCTTGAAAGGTTCCCTCTGATTAAACTTATCTTGGTCTACCTACAGATACATTTTACTTTAGCTGTAAAAACAATTTTTGTAACTGAACAGGTAATGATGGCTACTTTGTTTTAATTGCATTTATCACTGATTAGTACAAGCATAATTTTGTATTGAGAGCTATAAAAAGTAGTTATTATATGTAGAACAAGATAGAACTCTACCATAACGATGTAGTCTGTAACAAGTAACAGAAATCTTGAACTGGGGAATGCAGAGCGCCAGAGTGAAAGGGGATCATAAGCATTGGAACAAGGCTGGTGTTGTAGACACCACCGCTATACACAACTCACCCATGATCAGTTATAGTAATGCAGATCAGAGCTGTGCAAAACCTATGCGTAACAAACAGAACAGTAGTACATAATATGAGAGTTGTAAGTCTCAATATGTAGTACATTTGGATGTAATGTGACCACAGACTAATTAAGAGGAAAAAAAAAAAGGCTTAAAAGTTTGTTGGAAAACATATGAAAAGGATTTTAATTGAATCCTACAGAGAAGAAAAAAGCATTAACATGAAAATCACATTCTTCCAAGCAGTGGACTCCAAGCTTCATTGGCTCTCCCAATGAGCAGAATAAAACCACTGATTTTAAGACCAAAAAGAGCAAGGGAAGAATGATAACACTGGGAAAAGGAGTAGATACTAGATACTAAACAGAATATGTATTAGAATTACTGTAATATTTCTACTACTGAAACTTCTTTCCATACAGAAATACTCTTTCTTTAATATATACATTTGCATTTAAAACATTTCCTAGACTGTTAAGATTTTGATTTCACAAAACATATTTTTTATCTCGAAGTATAAGGTATGTTTCTACTTTCCCGTAAGCCTTGTCAAGAAATCAGTGTTTAACTGTCAGGTATAACTTCCTATACTTTGTATGTGTAAATTCAGGGGAAAAAATAACAAACAAAACCATTAACTACTACTGGTTTAACATAAATTCTGAATTTCTGAAAGAAGACCTGAGATTTCTTTCCCTGTTTTATGCTCCTATTGTGAATCCTGATGACAAAGTGGAATTTTAAAAGAAGCCTGCATAATTATGGTTTTACTTTATTCTCTATCCCAAACTCAATAGTGTGTTGTTTTTTATAATAATAATAATTATTATATACTTTTTTTTTCTCACTACAGAAGCTTCCACTTTATCAATCTGAATGATTTCTGCTAAATGTAATTATTATGAATTGTTTATGACTCTCTTACTTCAAGTATTTTTTCTTAGAAAAATTTGCAATGTCATGAACTTAGCCTCTACTGTAAAGATGTATTTGAACCACAGTGACATAGATCCTTGAATGTTGATTTGGTTTTCCAATAAGAAGTATTGCAAATCCATTTTTCCTTCTACTGTTGTACAGTAAATTTATAAAATTGAGCATAGCTTTTGGCTATCATTTGTTTATTGAGACTATTTCTCTTGAGTTGCAATACCTGTTTTTCATTCAGATCCCACTTATATCCAGTTTTCCAGTTGAGTTGATTCAAACACTAATGAGTTCAGTGGTCATCTGAATTAATGCTATACCCATTTCAGCTTTTCATCTGAAAAAGAGAGTCCAATTTGCTTTTGGCTACATCTCAAAATAAAATACCAGACTGGCATTCCTGTGTCACTAAAAAGTGAAATAAGTTGCTAGTTTTTTAAATTATATATTTACTCCTTAAAATTTGTTCTGTTGATCAAACATAAACCTTGTAAAAAATTATGGGCTTAGTTGGCAAAGTAGCTCCAAGATGTTGCTAGGCTGTAGCACATAAACAGACTGCTGGCAGCCAATCTCTCTGATTATGCAAAAATGGAATTATAATTCAAATTATTGTTGGGCTCATAGGCTTGAATACCCCACTTCAAAAAGCAAATTATTTCTCTTACATGCTGTGACAAATGACCTACCTAGCTGCTCACCCATGTAGTGGAACAAGCCCAGAAACTGATAGAACTGTTGATAGTGGTGAAACTTGAATGTAAAAATACTCATTCACCTCAAATGATAGCAGATTGTGTTGGTATAATTAATGCTATTCCCACTGTATCAGCTCTGTTCTTTCATTCATCTTTGCCTTCAAATATGAGAGGAAGGAAGAAAAACTCCTCAACTTTGTTGAGGAGTCTGCCAAATTTTCACAAAACGAATACGTAGTTTTGTTGAAAGACAAAATTACAGCTATCTTCGGTGATATTTAGTGGAACTGAGGGTGATCTTCTTCAGCATCATAAAATCGTATATTACCTTATATATTATCATATATATTTGTATGCAAAGTTATCAAAGAGCTACATAGAAAATTTTCTTGAAGAATAGTGCACAGAAGCCAGATTTTCAAGGTCTCACATGCAATTAATTTGTCTATTGAATATTAAAAAGGGATGTAAATGTCATCTAGGACATAAAGAAAATGAGAAGGTGCTCACAAGCGCTTAAGCAGCACATCAGTTTTTCACATAGTATTGTTGGTGGTTTTCTTTTTAAGTGGCTTACCATTTTTTCTTTTTTCTTGTTTCATAATATGCTTCTTAGTCATATATAAACTAAATTTCCAATTTCCAAAGAACTAGAGTTTGCCATACGTTCAACAAATATTTTCTGACACTTAAATAATAATTGCAGTTGATTATGAAGGAATTCTTAGATCTCCTCAAAAGTACAGAAAATAAATCCAATAATTTGTTGAAAATTAAATACCTGTCAAATAGGCTATGGTAGGTAGAAATTTACTAGTGATCTGGCACCTGCTGGAGTTCTAGAAGTTTTTAGATAACACTCTTGGAAATATGATTTGAAATACTCATGGTTCTGTGTGGAGACATGAGTTAGACTACATGGTCCTCTAAGTCCCTTCCGAATATTTTGGATATTTTATGGTTCTATTTATCATCCTCTTCAAGAGCAAGGAAGAGGGAAGGAAAGATCCCCAGGAAGAGATTTTGTTAAGAGATTGTATGAAATTCTATATGCAAGAAGTATTAAAACTGCAGTCACTTAGGCTAGACCTACTGTATTTGCAATTTTTTTCATAGTTGTATTTGAAAATAGAATATCTTCACTCTGATACAGTGTTTTTGTACAGAACTAGTTCAAGGGGAAAAAAAAACCCAAAACCTTACACCCAAGTTATTTCTACTCAGCTGTCATCCTCATCCCACTACTGTTTGCAGGAGGTATGAGACCCCACCTTTAGTGTTCAGAGAGGTCCCTGCTGGCAGAAAGCCAGCCAATATTATACTGATATAAAAGAAAGGCATGAGAGAGAACCCAGGAAACTACAGACATGTCAGTCCAGCTTCAGTATTTGTAAAAGTTATGGAGATTATTATCCTTGGGGATACTGAACGACAATTAAAGAACAAAGTAATATCAGGCATAGTCAAAATAAGTCCATCATGAGAAACTCCTGTGTAAGTAATTGGATCTTCTTCTATCTTAAGGTGCCACTTGGTGGACAAAAGGAAAGCATGTAATCTCTCTGGGTTTTAGTAAGGCCTTTCATACCAACCCTCACCATATCTCTCTGGACAAATTGTCCACGTGTTTCATGCCACACTAAGTGATGAGCTGGCTGAATGGTAGAACTTAAGGGTTATAGTCAAGGAGACTGTATCTTTCTGATAGACAACCACCAGCAGTGTTCCTTAGTATTCAATTCTAGGGCCAGTTGCGTTCTTCATTTTTATTACTGATGTGGGTGCATGAGTAAAATTCATCCCTAGCAAGTTCGCTAATACTAAACTGAAAGGCATTGTTTCCTCTCTGGAGGGACAAGAGGCCTTGCAGAGGGATCTAGATACATTAGAACACTGACAAATCAAGAATGGGTCAGCATTGTGTCCTGGCAGCCAAGAAAGTAAAAAGAATTTTGTGGTGCTTTAAGCACAACACAGATAGTCTAAAGTGGCATTTCTCTCATTATGTACAGAATTTCTGAGTATTAAGTTGTAATGGATCTACAAAGATTATCTAGTCCAACTTCCTGAACACATCAGGGTTAACCAAAAGTTAAAACATATTATGAAAGTATTATTCAAATGATACTTGAACACTGAAAGGCACACAGCATCAGGCTCCTCTCTGACAATCCTATTCCAGTATTTGACCACCCTAATGGCAAATAATTTTTTCCTCATATCTACTCTGAGACTCATCTGGAGCAGCTTTCTGTTACTTCCAGGTACATCGGTTATCACTGGTTATCAGGGAGAAGAGACTGACATTCTCCTCTCAGCTTCCCCTTATCAAGGGCTACCTCTTGGTCTTTTCTCCAGACTTGACAAATAGTGCATTCTCAGTTTCTCCTCATAGGTTCTTACATTTCAGCCCTTCTACTAACTTCACTGCTCTTAAAGTTCAACAACTCGGGAGCACCTTGTGTTTGCTAAGATTGGAGAAAAAGAAACAGGGGTGTGATCTCATTTCTTTCTATTATTTAGAAGGAGAGGAAACAGAGAGGAACATGCTCATCTTTTCTCCCTGGTATCTAGTAACATGGCACGTAAGAATAGCTCAAAATTGAATGAGAGTTAAACTTCTACCAAGAATTTAGTTTGACACTGGAATTGGCTTCCAAGAAACATAGTTGATGCCTCACGCCTGTGAGTGTTGAAGAGATTAATGCCCTTAATAACATGCTTTATCATTTGTTTAAAAAGATGCGCTGCTTCGCCCACTAAGATTAAATCAGTTGTAGTGTAAATCCGATTTTTTCTTTGCTCCAAGGAAATATATTATCTCATTGTGGAATTTCAGGAGATGTGAAAAGACATTGCTCTCCGCTCTTTTAAACTGCAAGCTGGACAGTCTGTTAAGTGAAAGGAAACATTAAAGAAAAACTATTCACTAAATGAATAAATAAATAAAGTATGGAACAAAACATATTCTAACCCACATAGTTATTTTTAATAGTTATTCTAGCCCTTCAATATAGATACTTTTAAAGCATAAGAATCATGATCCTCTGAAAACGAAGCAGTGAAACAATATCAGTTCTCATAATACATTCCAAAGTGCATCTTTGGAGTGCAAACTCAACTCAATTTGTAACTCTCTGAATCCGTGGAACTTATGAAGAACTTAAGGAAAAGGTGGAAATTTTTTCAGATGATAAGAGACAATTGATTAGTCCAAGGAATTTTAAATAATATTAAACTTACATTGTGTCTTTTCCCTAACACTCTTGTTATGAAATTGATTCCTAAGTGAAAAATATCCAGATTATTTCATGAGTGAAGAAATAAAAAATGTCATAAATAAACTGCTGAACACAAATATGTTGGTCCTTTGCAGATGATTTTAATTTTCTCCGTCACTTTTACAAAAAATAATTGCATTTGCATATATGTCATAGTATCATAGAATTATAAAATCATTTGAGTTGGAAGGAACCTTATAGGTCATCTAGTCCAACTCCACTGCAGTGAACAGGATCAGCTATAGGAAAGTCAGATTGCTCAGAGCTTGGTTCATCTTGGCCTCGAATATCTCCAGTGACAGGGCATCTACTACATATCTGAGCAACCTGATCCAGTGCCTCACTAACTTTATCTTAAAAAACTTGTTTCTTATATACAATCTAAATCACCCCTCTTTTAAATTGATACAATTTCCCCTTATCCTATCACAGCAGGCTGCTAACACCACTGTCCACTTCTCTCTAAATAACCTCCCCTCTAGATACTGATAGACTGCTATCACGTGTTCCCAAAACCTTCTCTTGTCCATTCTGAACAGCCCCACCTCTCTCACTCTGTTCTCCTAGGGGAAGTGTTCCATCCCTTGAATCATTTTTGTGACCTTCCTCTGGATGCATTCCAACAGGTCCATGCTTCTCTTGTAATGAGGAGTCCACATCTAGATGCAGAACTTCAGAAGAGGTCTCACCAGTGCAAAGTAGAAGGTTATTCTATGTGAGCCCCAAGCTTAAACACCTTTACCTCTATTAGTTTAACAGCTTCAGTGACACATCTTTGTCTAACAAAGAGTAGAAACATTTTCTCATGCATTTTTTTTATTTTATTTTTTTAGATAAAATGTGTTCATACAATAATACATACACAATAGGTACAAAAGAACTAAGTGATATTTCAAAAATAATATGAAATGTCACAGTCAAAAAATTGAATCTTAATCAGTAAACCCAGTTCATTATCCAACTGTACTTCTTTAGAGAATCTTAGAAAAGTGATTTCTACTATAACAAATTATTGTTATGTAGAAGGATACTTCTTTGACTACATATGCATTTTTGTTTCTTTTACAGATACTTTTCTATCTATTCAGATACTCATTCAAATACACTTCAGCCCACAAATTAAATAACCTGATAGGTTAGTCAACACAGATAAGATGAAGATATAGGTTACACAGATTCAATTCTTAATGGAAAACTCAATTTCATAATCTTGATATTACATCAAAATATGAAAATTTGTTGCATATCTATCAAAAGCATGCTCTACACAATGATATTAAATTCATAAATGATCATTTTTCATGCTAAGATAGGATTTTTTTTTATTTGTTTTCAATTGATCTTGATATCTAAGCAAGTACTGTGATCTGTATCCAGTCATTTATCAAATCCAGTCTGATGCTAAAATATTTGAAAAAAGAAAAAAGAAGATAAGAGACCACATATGCAGATTATATGTGGCTGACTAAATCACTCAACATGTTTTCTCATTCTGCTTGAAAAATACTAGTCCAAATCACCAATTCATAATTAAACTCAGGCATATTCTATATAGTTTCAGTTTGTAATTTGAATATTTCACAGGATAACCATAAATATTTGGTAAAATTTTCTGTTATTAACAAGAAGCATAGAACTATCAATGCTTAGCAACAGGTCTGTTAGCACTGCCCAGGAATGCATAGAATGGCTTAGTTTGGAAGAGGCCTTAAAGATAATCCCCCGTCTTTGGCATCCCCTTGTCAACCATTGCATCAGCTTGCCCAGGGCCCAAACCAACCCAACCTTAAATATCTCCATGCCTGGAGCATTCACAATCTCTCTAAACTACTTGTTCCAGTCCTCACCACATCCCCAAGTAAAAGATTTTCTCCTGATACCTAATCTAAATTTGCCCTCTTTTAGTTTAAAGGCATTCCCTCTTGTCCTATCATTATCTGCCTGTGTAAAAAGTCAGTCTCCCTCCTGTTTATAAGCTCCTTTTAAGTATTAGAAGACCACGGTATTGTCTCCCTGAAGACTTCTCTTCTACAAGTTAAACTAGCCCATCTCCTACAACCTTTCTTTATAGGAGAGGTGTTTCTTCCTTTTTATCATCTTTGTAGCCTTCCTCTGGACCAGCTCCAACAGCTCCGCATCCTTGTTGTGCTGGGCCCCCACACCTGGCTGCACCATCTGGTGCCTTACAAGGCCAGAGTAGAGGAAAAACAATTACCTTCCATGCTTGCTTGGCCAGCCCTCTTTTTATGCAGCCCAGGACACCATTAGTCTCCCAGGTTGCAAGAGCACACTGCCAGCTCATGTCCATCTTTTTATCCATAAGGTCTGCCTTTTCCATTGGGCTGCTGTCATTGAGTTCTTCTCCCAGTCTGTAGACAAATCTGGGATTGCCTTGACCTTGTTGATTCTCATTAGGTTCACATGGGCTCACTTTACAAGCCTGTGCAGGTCTTCTTGATGGTATCCCTTCCTTCTATTGTGTTAGCTGCATCACTTAACTTGATGTCATCAGGAAACTGGCTGAGGGTACAATTGATCCTATGACCTGTGTAACTGACAAAGATGTTGAAGAGCACTCATCCCAGGACAGACGCCTGAGGGGCACCACTTCTGGCTGGCCTCCACCTGGACATAAAGATGAAATTATAAACTACATATAGCCCACTATGTAGTATCTTTCTTTCTTTAAAAAAGAATATTAATAATCTACAGCATCACTTTTTTAAAAAATTCTCATGTTCATTATAAATTTCTACTTTTATTCAAAACAATAGGATAGGCAGAAGTATCAATTCTAATAAGGTCAGATACCACCATTGTTATAATTCAAAAGTGAAATCATATGCAAGATCCAGTGACTACGGTAAATTGAATGGTAGCACTTGTTTTAAACAGGGTAAGTGTATCAAGGAAAATTAAAGAGATTATTTAGGAGCAAGCAAATGGTATTATTTATCAATCTCACATGATTCACGTAATTGTGTGGATGTACTGAGATTAAACCTTCAGCTGTGCATATTCAACTTGAAACCTTGCCTCCCTCTTACAAAAGCTATATTCTAAAAACATGTGAAATGGTGAACAAAAAAATAAAAACACAACAATTGATTATACTTTTTAATGGAATATTTTCTTCCCTCAAATATTCATTACTTGAATTAGTTACTTGCAGAAGAATGCAAAGACAACTCAAACATTTATTTAGATAAGAAATGATGTTAAGCAAGCAAATTTGTGCGCTGTATGAGGGGTGAGAGTGGAAATGAGGTCACTGTAACCATTAACATTATAAGGAATTAAATTACTTTTCAGCTTTTTACCTATGTGTCAACATTTGTTCTCTTTTCTCCTGGATTCAGGTTGATTCATGATTCAGAGAATGCGATTTAGAAAAACACATTATTTCCATGTGACAAAAAAAAAAAAGTGACAACTTTTCCAGAGGGATACAAAAGTAGTTGTTTAGTGTATGATGTTTTGTCTATGCTGTGTTCTTGCAATGTTGTTTTATCCAAACTGGAAGCCGTATCTGGAATACTTTATTCTGTCACTCACTCCTAGTTCTATTGTCTAACACTTGCAGCAAATGAATGTGCTCAACAATGCATGCTGTTTTGTTCAATTTAGCACCTATTTTCAGAAGAAGATTAAAATTCTTCTGTGCAGAATAGGTACAGAACAGAGTTACTAAGATTCTGTATGGAAGAGGGACACATTTCCTAACCAAGCCTAGTCTACTCACATTAATAAATAAATAAGTAAATAAATAAATAAATAGAACAAAAGCAGGCTAACATTTTCTCCTGAACATTTGTCTGACCTTCAAGAAGAATTTCTCTATGGTTATTCTTTCAGGAAATGTTTGTGCATGGTTACTAATTTTGCTTATGGGATTTGAGATACAAGGTGGCAGTTGAAAAAGGTAAAGATTTGTTCACAGAAGATGGAATCACTCAAGAACTTTAATTCCATCCAAATCCTATATGTACATACACTATGTAAAAGCTAGTTCTAGCTGGAAATCTGTAACCACCCTTCTTATATAAGCTTATATAACAATTCTTCATTACAGAACTCTACCTGAAGATCCTGAGTTAAGGCAGTGGAACAGCTTGCCCAGAGCTGCTGTGCAAGCCTTGTTCAAGGTCAGGCTGGACCAGGCACTGGGCAACCTGATCTAGCTGTGGATGTTCCTGTTCATTGCAGTGGAGTTTGACTAAATGATCTTTAAAAGTTTCTTTCAGCTCCGAGGATTCTGTGATTCTATGATCCTAATCTAACATTCTCACTCAAGTAATTCTGAGATCAATGATTTTTTACCTGAATAAAGAATATGAAATTTGCAGAGAAGGTTTGTAACAGAACAGTTTCTTTTGTAAGGAACTGTGAAACATACAACAGATTTGCTGAACATGACACGTATTGCCTGCAGATGAAGAGCTGATTATTTCTGATTATAAATCCGATAATCGGTTGAGGATATCTTCAGATCAAAAAGTCATTACGAGTTAAAGATAGGATTTTAAATGTGATAAATTAAGTATCCAAGACAAGAAGGATTTCTGTTCTTGCACGCATGATATGACTGACTAAAGCAAAGGATAAGTTTGATAGTAAGTCCACCCAATCCACAAAAAAATGTAAATATAAAACTAGCTCAAACTACTGCAGGCTATAAATCATGGAGAGATAATCTATATACATCTCAAGCCGTATGCCATTTTCTTTACTTAGTGTGTACTAGGAAAGAAATCTATTAGTTTAAGTCCTCAGCATGCTTTTATCGGCTTATGGTGTGACTATAACATACTATATGCAATAGAAGGAAACTATTTAACACTAACTGTACTTTCCTTGTATCTGTACTGTGATAATCAAGACTACAAACTGCTGTGTTCTCAGTTTGCACAAATGTATCCCTAGATCAGCAAATATACACTCATAAAAAGCTTCATCATGTGTTTTTGCTTATCTGCATCTATCTATCTCTCTGTCTCTGTCTCTCTCTCTCTCTCTCTCTATCTATCTATATGCTTCTTTGTCAGAATTTATGATAAAGTGTCAGTGAACAAAAACAACAGGCTTTGTTCTGACTATAATCATTTAGTCAGGTCATAGTGGTACACTTTATCTAACTTGTAGACAGTTCACTGAGTTGATATGGTATCCTTCTATAAATTTCTACGTCGGAACTAGTTATCCTATATACACTTCACAGTAAGCAGTTATCAAATAGGATAAGATAAAGCAAATCCTCAAAATGATCTTGTTTCTCCATTGGATACAGAGGCATCTCAGGATGACTAGTGCAGATAAAGTAGTCTACCTTAAGCCAGATTAATCTTTTTCTAAGTGCCTAAATTAGCAGTCCTATTGGTGCTGACCAATTCTAGAGAGAAAGACGATTAGAGCTTGGTACCACATAGGACAAATAAGAGCCAATGCCTAATCAGGGTATTCTGAATCATTTCTATTCCCATTCATTCTTCAGAAGGCCAACATTAGATTAAGCCTTGATCTGTTATATTTAAGTACAGGAAACCTCCAGAAATTGAGATTCCTAGTCATCTATGAGAATACTGTTCTTTTGCTGAACTATATTTGTAATCAGTGTATCAGTTATTAATGTTCTAAAATAGATTTGCAGTATTTGAAAATGAGATGTCCGGGAAGAAAATTGCTCACATAAATAGGGAAAAAAAATCATTAATTCAGTCATGATAATAAATCAGCCACAAATACATGGAACTTCTAGAACTACGCCTCAATGAATGAAAGTTATTGAAACTATATATATTTTTTTCTTTATCATATATTATTTTAATTTATATTTTAATATTATAATATTTTAATATTATTTTAATGTATATATTTTTAAATATCACAGTTATCACACACTGGAGTTATACACAGAACTTTAAACTTGTCACTCCCTGCCTGTCCAACACTCAGACAAACAAGCTTGACATTTTTCACTTTCTTTCTTGTTATGGATTTATTATTTATTTATCCTGGGGGAATTGCTTGCAAAGATTAATGAGCAATATCAAAGCATTTTGAAAATTAGTTAACTATGACTAGAGTTCTAATCGATACAGATAATTGTCAAGAAACAATTATACGCAATAATATTCCAGAGTAAAACACCACATACCAGGGATGGCTAGATAAAACTACCAGAATACAACAAAGATATCTGATTTGCTGCTGATCACACATGTAAATTTCTTACATGAGATGAATATTAATGGGAGCTTGGAGATGGCAGTAACATAATTTACCTCAAAGCATGAAAGTTATCCTTTCCTAAGCAGCTGTAATGTGCAGTGCTGTCTTTCCTCTCTTTTATTTACTTTGTCTTCTGGCATAAGCCTCAAATATGAAAGAGAATTGCAGTCCATGGACATTCGAGCAGACCGTGCAGTGTTATTTAGAACTCTTTTAAGAACTATTACCAGTAAAAGGAAGAGGAATCTACACTTCTTAGTGTGCAAAGCATGAAGTCATTTATCCAGAAACAGAAGGGACACAGAGACTTTTTATGCTATTTTTGCCTTAAGCTTCTCTGTGGGAAGAGGATACAAAGTAAAATAGATCTGTGGCTTTGTTTATAACTGTTTAAATAGCAAAAATAACTCGCTTTTTTTTTTTTTTTCATAAGCTATCTCACAGAAATATTGCTCCAGAAATCTGTTTTCAGATTGCTTTTGATTAAGAGATTTGCATCTTATTGAAACTGGAATAATATGATATATCAGGAATATACATCTTTATTAAAATTCTCTTTCTTATATTGGGAAGAGGGAAGACAAAAAGGTTTGCAAATACTTTTTTTTTTTTTTTTTTTTTTTGTGAAATAAATAGCCTGATATTAATTGTAAGTCAAACAAATGCAGGTCAGATATATGTAACAAATAAAATATTTACTATGAAATGAGACAAAATACTTTCCCATTAAGAGAAAGAAGAGAAAATGCATTGTTGAGTAAGACTGTAAAAAATAAAGGATGAAGAATATGGTATGGTAGAATTGAGTAACACAGGGAATTAGGAATTTGTTGGATGGACATCCAGCAACATGTAGTACAGTGTGATTATACATTAGAACAGGAAAAAACCATAAACAACTTGATCAGGTCATCATCATAGAAAAGCTAAACAACTGAATTCCTGTGCTATCTTCATAAGCACTTAGGACAGCAGCTTAAGTGAAATTTGAAATGACCCTTTATGGAGCAAAACTCAATATGGCAGTTGTCAGGATGATAAGGAAAGAATAATAGAAAGAATGCAATTTATCATAATTTATCTTACTTAAATCATTATCTTATTTTACTTTTTATCTATCAAACTTTCACTGTTTTATCTAAATTTCATAACAACAAGGAAGACTTGAGTGTAATACTGGCCAAGCTGACTACAGGAGGTAGAAGGGAAATAATTTATAATGCATTCATTAGGTATTCCATAATAAGAAATATGTAACTAATAAGTAACTAATAAGAAAAAGAGGAATTGGAAGCAAACTCACAACTGAGTCCCTGATGGTCCACTTCTCACATTTGCTTAAACCACTCCAGGCAGTGCACTCTAAGGCGTAGATTGAACACGGATCTGAAATACTGTTTTGCTCACCACCCGCAAAAAACAGCACTGACTTACAAAACTTGGCTACTTCATTAGAATAAATATATTATAATATGTTTTATGGTCATTCAAAAGTCTTTTATACATTGAGGACTGAATGGAGATAAAAAATATTTGTGGGATGCCCTAGAAATGAAAAGAAATATTGATTATTTTTCAATTTGAACAATAAGGTTGAATGCTATATCAAAAAACAAACAAACAAACAAAAAAGATTAGAATAAAGGGCAAAAAGATCTCTGAAATGACAGTAAAATCAAGCAATTTAACATCATTAGGGATTAAATATTGACTTTTCCCAAAATCACAAGTAAATTTTCAGCTAGGTGTACTGGCAGTATTAAAAAAAAAAATAATGCATGAACTTAAACATGTGTCCAGGCCATCAAAGAATAGCACACACAGTTAATGAAAAAAGATTATCTCAACAATAACAAAACAGGCCTTAAAACAGCAAAAAGTCTTAGAGAAAAATTGAAAGAATAATTAGAGTCATAAAGGTAAGCAGTAAATGGGAAAGGCTGTTACAAGGACAAATCATGTGAGCTATAAATCTTTCTTTGAAACCGCTTTTTCAGGAAAGGAAAATGTAGTAGATGAAACCTGTCTGGACTTCAGTGAAGCAAATGACATGTTGCCACAGGAGAAATTATTCATTGCACATGAGAAGACAGCAATTCATAGGTAGAATTGTAAGGTGGAAAACAAAGCCTCATGGCCTCATTTAGTGCAGAGAAAAGTACATTTATTTGGTGTATTTATTTTTCGTTAATGATACCTGCTCAAGAATTCAGATCAGTAAACTTTGCAATCAACACAATGTTTCCTTGTCAAATAGAGACAGAGTATAGTGTTGCATGAGAAGAACTAAATATATTTAAGAAAAAGTAATGAAGGGTAGAACAGAACAGATTAGGATGGTCTACAGCAAAATAGAATGGGAGACGAGAGAATAAAATTTTAGTTGTGCATTAAGGACAAATAGTGTGATAATCTACTATGTGCTGAGGACATCTAATTTGGATATGGAAGGGAAAAGAAATAATAGAGTTGTTGGAAAAATGCAGTTCAAACAGAATAGAAAGGCAAATGCTATCTAGAAAGCATTCCAGAGAAGACAAATTAAAGATAAAGCACACATTAAACTTAAATTATATGTATAATGCCATGTACAGTTTGAGTCACCAATCCTTAAATAAGATTAGTTCTGACTTAGTGCCTGTAAAAAAATCATTTCACAAGTTGTTGGGAATGGTAAATGTGTTTTGCTATCCTGTAAGAAGCAGACAAAAGAGCATGGTTTACTACGGCAAAAATAAGAAGGAAAAAAAAGAGAGAAGAATTATTCTGTAAATCTATTGGGGAAAAATAACAGGTAAAGAAAAGAACTATATTCATACAAGATGTACAGCAAACCAGTAATAAATTTCTTCTACTGCTAAAAGAATTGCAAGAGGTTTTCACATAATGGAAGTTAAATTCTAAACCAGTTTTTAATTTGGAAGCAGGGTCTCATCTTCTTTTAAGCAATCTC
Organism: Callipepla californica brunnescens; assembly: GCA_023055505.1. Lineage (NCBI taxonomy): Eukaryota > Metazoa > Chordata > Aves > Galliformes > Odontophoridae > Callipepla > Callipepla californica. The sequence goes on from JALIRH010000038.1 coordinate 2,640,777, forward strand.
ATAAACATTGTACAAGGGATTATATTAAATAGTTCATATGAAGGAATAAACTGGACTAAAAAATGCTGGAGGTTACTTCCAACTCTACTTTGCTATGAGAGATATAAGACTGAAACTTTCAAGCTGCACGTCTTAAGGCATTTTATATCTGATTATATAATCTACAACAATATTGCAGTAACTAATCTTCAGAGACCAGAAGTAAGATTAAATATTTATAAGGATCAAGGACAGAACAAGATTGCTGTACCTGTTTTACTGACATACATGCTAACAGTTTAGGGTCATACTGACTTCTTGTAAATCAAAGGCCACTCAGCTAATTCTGAGAAAATACACTCTAGTGCCTAGATCCTAAGATGACATTGACTTAACTGGTAAAGGTAAAAACAGGAGAAAACAAGCTGGTATCCATCTTGTTTTTCTTCATATTTCCTGACAAGAAAGGGAAAGGGAAAGCTTTTCTGCATGGAAAAAAAAGAAGTTCCTGCTTGATGTCTTCCATGTAGTCTGGCAAATGTTGTGAATTTATTATTTTTATTTCTTCTTAAAGGTGTGAGAATATTTGTTGAAGCAGCGTCTCATGGTTCCATATCCATTTCCAGAAAGATAAACTACATAACTGAAATCTCCACTGTTGCTTGAGAAAGTTTAATGTGAGTAAATGTCATACTTTTGAGTTGCATAGTAACTCAACAATTCGTAAGAGAATGGCAGTGTGATTGTTCAAAATTAGTAAACAATACATATATTTGTCAGCTTTGGATTGACAGATATATCTAAATATACTGATTTAGCAGTTATTCAAATAGGGGTATTTCTTGGAGCCCTTTGAAGTTAGGGCATAAACAGGGACAATCCAGTGAACCACTACATCCTACTACAATAAGAGTTAAAAAGTAAACATTGTAACTTCAATAGATAAAAGTCGTCATGTCAAGAATTATTGAACTCTTTCATAGTCGCTGCTCTTATTAGACATACTCCTAGATTAAGTATGAAAAGAAGGATCCTCAGATTGGCAGCGTACCTCTTTTCACATGATAAAGAAATAATGAATAAAACCCTTCCTTTGGCATAAAGCTGAGTTTGAAAATGAGTTTGGGCTAAGATTTCAGAACTCTTAAGGTACATTCTTTCCAAACGAAGAAGAATGAAGCTAAGTAAAAACGTACTTGTCAAATTTGACTCAGCCTAACATTTTATTCAAGATTCCGTAGGTTGAATAATACTTGTTAATATAATTTTTCACCTTCTTCAGACTCATTTATCCTTTAGATAAAACTTAAAGAACTTTTCACCAAAATTTTATTTTGTATGAGCAAGACCTTAATAGATATTTGCAGGTGTCTTTAATCTTTTGCATACTTTAAGATAGAACCCTAATTATTGTACATATGCCCAGAGAAGTTGTAGATCGCTGGAAATATTCATCTGGAAGGTAGATGAGGCTTTGAGCAATCTGGACTAGTGGAAAATATCCCTGCCCAAGGCAGTGGAGTTGAAACAAGCAGATCTTGAAAGTCCCTTACAAACCAAACCATTCTATGATTCTGTGACTACCTCAAACTCTTAACAAAAGCCACTAAAAGTTTACCTAGTAATTTAAATGAAAAATAAAAAAAAGTAAAAATTTGAGTAGTTAGAAAGATAATCACTGAGTGCTGAGCATAAATCTAATGAAAACTTGAAATTAATTCCTAAATATTTTTGCATGGAGAAGTAAATGGGAATATTTGAATCAAAGTAAAATATTTCAGAAATAAAATGTTGAGTGTGGAAGAGTGTTGTTGTTTATTATTTTATTTTATTTGTTGGGGGTTAAAAGTGTATTTTAGAAACAAAGTGCAGTATAATTAGGCACTTCATATTAAGGATTTTTTTTTAAGGTTAGTTTCAGTAACTTTACAGAGTGGTTTTTCAAGTTCATTTCAATCACTAATGCAACATATCAAATTTTTGCACATCACTCATGCAATTGCTAAAAGCAGCAATTACAACATGGCTAAAATTTGATAGTGAAAAATATCCCCTACCTTTTTCTGGTTAGTTATCATGTACAGCTAAACCACTTTCCTGGGTTCTATCAATGTTCAGTGGAAAAAGATAGACAATTCAGGATTACTGGTCCATAAAAAAAAAAAAATGTCACCTAAGATAGATGTGATACATCATATTCGTGATTAATCTGTTTATCTATTGACTGCAGAGTGAGCTTAAATCACTAGGTTAAATCAGTTTAGATCCCTACAGCAAAATTCATTTATTTCCACATAGATACCTAGGTACTGCTTAAGTGTCTCTGTGGCAGTGAATATATCCATATGGGTGTAGAAGATATGGAGAAGAACTGAGAAATCAGTGTTCTTCTAGAAATTAGTAAGGGACCTGAATGGGAGGTCCTACAACAGCTTAAAAGATAATTAAGGAAGATGCAAGACTTGAAATTAGGACCCTCTGTTAGGTGAGATGATATTTTTTAAAATATGCAATTCCAAATCCAAAAGCTGACCAACATCAACATACATGCCAGGCAAGGAACCTCTCTAATAGTCAGAGTATGCAAGTTGAAGTTGAACAAGTTTCCATTCCTCTGCTAGCTTTTAGTAAAGAAGGGACACTTCATACATTACAATTTAGGCAGAAATGAGGAATCTATAGCTCGTTAGATTAGCATACTACCTGTTTAATTAAAACAGTGTTGGTGTGATTGGTACACAGACTGAGATATGGGATTAAACAGAGACTGATCATTTTCTTATCATTAAACTGAAACTAGATACCTGGATACTTAGTTCACTGATAATAATGGGACATTTCTAAACTTAAATTAATCAAAATAGTAAAGAAATTTTCAAAGACTCATGTAACAATGGTTTATGGACTAATAGGGTTGGGAATCCACAGACTCATGCCCAGGAAAAAGGAAGGGGGAAAAGAGATAGGGTAGAGAGATGAGCCTATTATCAAAACAGTGACAATGATCTGAGGAGGAAAAGAAATCTACTAAATCAGGTATCAGAATGCAAAATAATACAATATAATTGGAAATGAATAAAATGAGAGAGTGTGTCCAAAACTGAAGACCTTAAGCTATGCTGAAGATTAGATGGCTAGGGAACCTCCACTGTTGAGATGACCAGCAATAGAGAGGAGTCTCGTGACTACCATGCAGTTTTATCTTTCCCTCTGAGTGGAAAACAGGAGCACAAAGTATTCTGGGGCATGGAGTTTTCTTCTGAGAACCAAGTACCTGGAAAGTTGGCAGTCCATTAACTCTATTTTCCAGTGCCCTACATGATGTTATGGTGTGGAATAATGAGAACAAAAAAAATCAGAAAACCATGACACTCATGTAATTAAAAAAAAAAAAAAAACAACAATAAATGAAAATCATTGAGCTGTCTGGTACCCTCTACCTTATGAGATTCAAATTTCAGAGTTTAAATAAGAGTTTTAAAAAGAGTTTAAAATAGAACAAAGATTCAAACTTTCTTTGTTAGTCTGAATAAATCTGCTGCTAAGTTTTCATTGTTATCAGATAAACAAGAAGATGTTTATGCCTATTGTCTAGAAACTGTGCCTTTTCCAAAAAGGGTCAAAGCTCCTATGGCTAAGAGCATGACGTAGTAGCTTTCAACATGCTTGATGAAAATTGTAATCACTCAGCAATTGATCAGCTTTTAATACTGAAGAAGGATCCCTGTTAACATGTGGAAAGAAGCTGATGGAATATCTTCTAGGGTATTGATCTGCAGAAGACGAATTAATACCCTTAGACTTGTTTTAGAAAGTTACTTCAATACAAGTAATTCTTTAAAATCAGTACAGGATAAATTGTTTTAGGGACTGATTCTTCCACAGCCGCAGGTGTCTGAAGTATGTTGAAAGAATTATGACATCATTGCCTACTCTGTAATGTTGTACAGCATACTTCAGGTGTACAAACATATCATCAGAGAGTAATTTGAATTAGAAGGCATTTGTTGAGGTCATCTGACTCCACATTATTCAGATTACTCAGGACTCCAGCTGAGTTTTAAATACATACTTAGATAGTGATTCTTTCACCCCTCCAGTCAACCAGTTTGACTATTTTCACACTGAACATTTATAAATTTCCTAGTATAGGATAACAGTTTATCTATTTACAAACTCTATTTATACATTTTGTTTGTCACAGTGCACATCCCGGAAGAGATCTATATTCTCCTCATCCTTCCATAAAGCAGTTGAAGACGGTAAAGATCTTCTCAGTCTCCTAAAATAAACATAGGTAGTCATCTAGGTTGTTACCTCTACATAACATACAACATATTCCAGTCATCTTGGTAACCAAACATACAACATATTCCAGTCATCTTGGTAACCATCCATTAGGCTCACTCTAATATATCCATATTTTTGTTTTAGGATGCCCAAGACAATTATAAACAACTGACAGATCAAAGAACATATAAGGAGAGGCCTACACCTAAGTGTGAAATCCTTGTGAGTCAACAGTTACACAAGGCCTCTATGTCTCAGTAAGAAAATTGTGCTTAAAAAAAATTAAATGCAATTAATTTCTCTGCTGATAACTCAGTTCTCACCAAGTCATTTCATATGATCATTTTCTGGACTTCTAATTCAAATTTTCTTGAGACAACTCTTCAATTCTTTTTTGTCAAGTTTGTATATTGCAGTGTCAGAGTTTTCAAAATCAAAGATCTTTTCTAATAATATAGTCAGTAAAAGGATACAGAAATCTTAAATGTGTAAATCAAGAAAAAATATTCAAAGAAACTACATTTCTTTTTTTAAAGCATTCTTAACATTTTACTTTAACATCTTTAACATCTAACTTAACATTCTACTTAATATCTTTACAGCCAGAAACTGCAGCATAGGAACTTCTGCATGAATGTTCGCAAGAACTTCTTTATGGTGAGGGTGACGAAGCCCTGGAACAGGCTGCCCAGGGGGGTTGTGGAGTCTCCTTCTCTGGAGATATTCAAGATCTGCCTGGACGCCTACCTGTGAGACCTGGTGTAGGGAATCTGCTTTGGCAGGGGGGTTGGACTCCATGATCTCTTGAGGTCCTGTCCAACCCCTACAATTCTGTGATTCTGTGATGTGTCTAAGAGCAAAGCCAGAGCTTTTTTTCCCATACAGAGGATTAATGACCTTTTCTTAAGTTATCAGATAACTGGTCAGTAAAGTCTACAAACTTCTTGCAACCTAAATTGCTTCAGTGATGATACAGATAGCCTTCAACAAAAATAATAACTAAGAAATATTAAAATAAGCAAGTAAGAAACAGAACCAAATGGACTATATGACTAAAATATATCTTCAAGTGAGACTTTCTCTCTTTGGCTCTTATTTTACCAAGCTTCTGGCCAAGTATCTAGGTTTTCACTCAAATAATACTGCAACCAAGGTAAAATTCAATGAATTAAGTTAGATCTCTCTTTAGTCTCCACACTGTCTCTATGTCTGTCAAGTCCCACTAAACAAATGATTTGGATATAACATCTTGTAGCAATGCGTCATACTCTTCATTAATTAATGAGGTTTCCGAAATGCTGAATGGATTATGAATAAAATATGTTATAATTACTATGATCATAAATCAGAAATGCACTTCACCAATTACTGCTGCATTTCATAAACAGCTTGGTTGCTAGGATTTTTCCCAAATTTCAGGTCATGTTGTATGGTTTTCTCTCTGTCAATTTAGAGAAATTTCACTGTAACCATTTTACTTCATAAATGTGCTTTAATATATTATTTCAGGTTTTTGAAGCATATAACAAGATGCATTGGAAAACAGTGCTGAAATAGCAATTATGGTATTAAATAACATACTAGTCAAAACTGGTCTGAGGCCAAATTAGTTCAGCGCAATAAAACTCAACACCTAAACAGAAAATTATCTGGTTTCCAAGGTACCTACAAATTTAACAAATCATAAGACGGAAGAATTACAACAATGTAGACCATTCTGTGCAAGAATTTTCTAGGAATCAATGATGAGATGATAGTCTAAACTACTTCTTCCTTGCTATTTCATTTATAAAAATTCAATGGTTTCTAAATGTTCCCTTCAACAAAAAATGATCTAGAGCTAAAGATAAAAAGTAATTAGATTAGGAAAGTAAATGAATCTGCTGTGTTGGTTAGATTTCTTTGCCTGTTATTTAATCAAAATGTACTATAAAGAAAATTATGTATCTGAGAATAGAATTACATGAAATAAATTTAAAGAATATCAGGATTTGATGCCTCTGTAAATTAAATTGTGTGATTCATGACTTTTCTACGGGTCTGAATGACTTTCAAGTGATGCAACAATTTTATGTACTCTAAAACGCATTATGAAATAAATGTGAAAAATCTGCAGATATCATTTTTTTAATAATGCTTTTACACAAATACTTTTATTTTATGCCTTTCTTGTATTCCAGTCTTTCGAACAATTTTCTGTTCTGTTGTTTTGGCTTTTTCCACTTGGTCAGAAACTCATAAAATTTTTAAAATGACCTCTCCTTTTTCTCTGTGATATTAGCGTTTGAAGACTTGAAACAGACTCCAGCTGTTTACACTAACAGATTTTCTAATGTAAAAATAAATCTCGTTAACTGGATATTCATTTGATAAGAATGCTCTTAAAGAGGCACTGAAGTTAATCCATGTGTGATTTTATTAATTGAAACGTGATTTAGTTGGAGTAGATGAATATATTTGCATTTGTCAGCTTTTACTATAGTATTTGAGAAGTGAACTTTAACTGAGAAGGAGTGTAGAAATGGCTTTGAAATATTTAATTGGATTTATGTACTCATGATCATTTTTCAAAGCTAAAGCTGACAGAAAGGTTTTCTGGTTGTGTGAGTAAAATAGTGTCCTTTAACTTCACTCCATAACTTTCAGTGCCATGAGACCAAGAACCAGTCTTTAAAAAAAATGGTAGTCAAGTCACACAACCACATCAGTCAGACCAGCTCAGGACTGAGCTATCGTAGTAAGGATATTCTGCTGTTTTCAACTATCTGCAAAATGTCCTTCTAGCAAGAAAGGGTAAAGCACTGTCAGGATGATCTGAGGTGAAGAGAAACAGAAGTGTAATGTTTGCATTCTGACTCTCAGAAAAGAAGACTGCTAGTAGCTGCGGGGAATTAAATGTTTTGTTTCCAAGGAGCAGTATATATTTTCTATTATACAAACGGTGGGAGTGAAGGAGGAAAGGATTGAAAAAAAAAAGAGAGTATCTATTGCAAAGAGAACTGTAGAAGGTGATACATGATTGCACGTGCTATATAAGACCAGAATCATGCCTCAAAAGCACTCAGATTTCTTTATGTTTTCTCTGCTTCTTCATCAGATTTCCTGTCCCAAACTCAGTACACCTTAATATAAGCTCAGGATTAGATTTTTTCAGCATTTTAGCTTCAAACTGACAATTTCAGCAGAGCTAGTATTTTACTCAGAATCTGTATGGACATAAATACATTGAACAAACATGCAACAATAATGCACTGATGATGGTTTTATTAAGATTGTGTGACCGAAAAATGTTGTGCATGATGGTTTTTTGTAGTATATTTCTGAGCCGCAAAATAACAAACTGGATTTTTTTAATGGTTTTGACTACAGAAAACAGTATAATTGCTGAAATAACAGAAATAAATGAAGTAAGATGGAAAATTTTTAAATGTGAGAACAAATTGCTCACCAGAAAGATTAATCTTCCACAAATCTGAAGCAAAGAATGTTCCCTTTTATACAAATAAACGCCTGCACTATATTACTGTTCAGAGTATTTGTGGATAATTTGATTCAGTATACTTCAGTATACTGCCTCAGTTACAGACGTGATGGTTTGGTTTAATTTCTTTTCATCTTCCAATGTGATACTGACAGGAATAAAATCATTTTCCCTATTTCCCTATTTTTAGCAGAGAAATAAACCCATTTGAGAAAGCAAGTTTCTGTGACTGTGATGCATCATTGACTTACTTTAAAGTCAGGCATGCTTCTAGCTTCCTCAAATCCCCCTTCCACAGAATGAGCCTGGAGAGATAGAATGTGAGATGTTTAGGAGACCAGAGCTGCAGGAAAATAAATGCAAAGATTTAATGATTTAAATTTCTTTGGAAATGAAGAACTCACTGTTGATTTCTCTTCAACTTTAAACAGGGACATAATGGAAAGATTTGGATTGTTTTTTTTTCCTTTCTTAATTCAGTTAAAACCATACTGTTAACATATTTTTATGTGTTTTAAGTCACAAGATGTGAGGCATCCCTGCTTTTTTCAGGACCATCAGCCAAAGGTTGATTTTCCCTAACTGCTCAGGATACTATTTCATAAAGCTTTAAAGCAGAATTATATCCATACTTAGACTATATAAGGAAGCAAAGGAAGCAATCATTTTGAGGATAAAATAATTAACATATTCTAGTAAAGCTTTTCTTCATTTTTTTTTCTATTTATTTGTATTAGAAGAAATTAGATTTATATCTGTCTTTAACCAGTTTCTTGAGATTTACAGAATTGTTCCAACATGTCTAAAGTTTTTAGTTTTGTTTTAATTGTTCTCCTCTTTTTTATTACTGTACAAATAACCATAACATAATGGATGCAACACTTAACTATGATGAGATCAGCTAAAGGGTTAACCATATAGCAATAAACTAAGTTTCTTATATGCATTCTTTGTTAAAATGGGTAGAAAGAAACTTAAGAGGTGGCAGCTCAGAGCACTTCAGCTTCCAATAAAATCTGAACTGCTTTTACGATGGCTTTTCCTCTACTTTTTCACTTTCATATTTTTATCCAGTTCCTAATAGTTAACAGGATGACTATTTCACAAGTATTTGCAAGGTATATTTTAACCATCAGAAATGGTGATAGAAAGGACTCCACCAAATTAAGAAACAAACAATTAAACTTTTTTTTTTTTTTAATCAAGATTTTATGAGCAGCAAAGTTGTTACAAGTATGTAGAAATCTGGGGAAATGGACATTTGCAGTAACTCCCAGGAAATAATTTATGGAGCATTTATTACATCCTTCCCACACAATTAACTGTGGAAAGTTAGTAATGGAGCTTTGACAGATAAATGTGCACCCAACTCCTCAACATAAAATACTACCACAGGACCTAATCATTATAATAAAATTACTGTGGCTTCAGGAAACAGGTAAAAAATTGGCAGTCTATACCAACTCTTGTACTCAAGATATTCATTTCATTTAACTCAGTCTGTCTGAGGATAGTTAACATAAGTGTTCATTAACAATGTAACTGAGGAACTTACAATACATTGCCCTCTTCCAGTTCCAGTTCTTTTCCTAGGCACCAAACTAGCCATAAAAACCATTTGTACTCCTTTGACAATTTTGAAAATTGTAAATTAACACTTCATCTGCATGTTTTCTTCTTGAACCTGTTACTTAAACTATCATGCTTATTTTCTACAAAAACAATAAAATAAAAACTTCAGTAAAATGATAAAAATGATAAAACTAGAATCCAAGCTGTGAAAGATATGCTTACAGAATTACACTAACTTTTCATTACTAGATTTCTCATATTTCTGTATGTTACTCATTCATGTATCAGTGAATACTTAAAAAGGGGAAATTGTTAGAGAAGCATTCTAAACTCTGTGAAAGTAGAGGCTCTCTCTCTGTAGTCCTTGTGTGTGCTCTTCAAGACAACACAGAATTATAGAATCATAGAATCATTGAAGTTGGAAGAGACCTCTCCTCTGAGAACATCTAGTCCAACCCCAACCCATCACCACCTTGTCAACTAAACCATCTTCCTTTGACCTCTCTAGATTTCTTGAGTATCTCCATGGACATTGTTTCTACCACCTTCCAGGGTAGCCTATGCCAATATCTCACCACTCTCTCTGAGAAAGATATCTTTACTAATATCAAAGTGCTCATGTTAGCTCCAAACCTACTACCCGCTCCACTTCAGCCCTCACAAAACCATTCTGTCTTTGACTGAGTTAGAATGTCAGACCAAAATCCATTGGACTCATAAGTACTATTGAAACTTGCATTAGACTGCTGTAGCAGTCACCTATGATATAGAGTTGGGGAGCTGTCAAAAAGTAGAGGTGCTCATAAAAGATAATTCTTATTTCAGTGGGATAAATCTAGTAATCTAAAATAATAGTGAAATTTACCACAAATAAAATTATCCCACAAAGGCATTACCAAACGCTTGTTTCGAGTTCACATAAGTAACAGTGAAAATACATTTGACCACTGTAACTGACTGCAAATTAAATGATAAGATGCTGAAGTAGAGAGAGCAGTTGAAAATCTGTGTGATGGAATTGAAATGATGCCTACAGGTTACTACATGCTTCATAAAAGTTATTTATAACACCTATTTTTCATCAAAGCAAAAACAAACCTAAACAAAACAAACAAACAAACAAAATCAGGAGTTAGCCTGGACTCCCCTTATAATAAATCCAGATAAAGTTGGCTGTGCCAAGAAAACAGTTTTATGGAGCAAGTTCTTTGCATTTTTGGAAGATATGGTTATGTAGTATTTTAATTACTGTGCCGTATGCTTTAAGAATATCAGGAGATAAGCTACATTCAGTAGTTCAGTCGTTTTGACAGTTACAAGGCTGCAAACCATTCCTGAATACTGTTAATAATGTAAGGCTTGATCTTTAAAAGTTATCTGGCAGCAGCACATGATTTAGTAAAATTTGTCGATGCAATGCAACCTTGATTATCTAAATTGCAGTCATGTACAATTCCCTCTTACCCAAATGCAGGTAGTATTCCTAACATTCATAAAATACAATGAACATTCTGTCAAACTACCTAAAAGCTGTTACCTAAACAACCTTGAGTCACCTAGAATTGTTGGGAAATGGAGGTCATATCGTACTTTAATGCTAGCTGCATATTATTCCTCACTGATTAAAACAGAAAGGAAAGAGAAGTACGAGAAGTACTTCCTTCATTATGATAATTATGTACTTTTAATTCTTAACTAAAATAGCTAAGAATACTCTCCATTCCTTGTGACAATTACCAGAACTTATCTGGTCAAATTTAACATGAATCCCTAAATTCTTTACTTTTAATTTTGGAGTGGGCAGTGGAGGGAATGTTAAGGGGTAAAGATAAATCTTAAAGAGGAAATTTTTATCAAAATTTTCACACAGTTCCTTCTGTGACTGGCATTTGGTTCTATAAACAGTATCTGAAAAGAGTTAAGGTCTCACTAGAGGACAAAATATCCCAGGACATTGTAAGAAGACTGACTAAAATTCAGTAAACTGTATGAATTTAACAGAAAGCTTATGTAAATGAAATGCTGAGAATAAGCCTGGGTCTGAAATCCTGCCTGTTCTTTACCATGGGGAAAGTCTATGTGACTATCAGCAAATAACAGCTGGGGTCTCACTCTCCTTTTTTTCAAAGGACACCACTTCCTTTCACCCTTTTCACATCTATTCATGTGAGATTGAGGTTGGGTATGGATTCTCATGATCAGGATGTTGTCAAGGCACACAGAATATCCACACTCTGTCCTTTCTGCTCCCAACAGAAAGCTCAGATAATGTATCCTACTTACTAGCAGGGCATTCAAAATAAATAAATAAATAAAATATATTAAAAAAATAATAATAATAATAAATAAAATAAAATATAGAGCACATCCTCTTGTCAGACATGGGCAGAAAAGGAGTTATGGCACTGTGGGTCATAAATAGTTCAGAAGAAACTTAATCCGTTAGTACCTCTTTAGTTAGGATTTCCCCACCTGGAAGAAGAATTTGTTAAGTGTATTAATTTCATAAATCTAAGTAACATATATTGAATGTTCCTGAGATATAAAGAAGAAAGAGGATATGAATTATGGACATCAGGACTCAGATAAAGCAGTGTTTCTGCAAAATGCTCTGAACAAAGCCATCAAAGAACCTGCTTTTGGGCTGACAGCTTCTATTATACAACATACTACTATTTGGAATTGCTAAGCTGCAGTGTCTCAGCATGATTCATAAAATCACCAAAGTTGAAAGAGTCCTCCAAAGTCATCTAGTCTAACGATCTACCTACCACCAATACTTCCCCACTAAACCATGTCCCTTAGTATCCCATCATATGAAGTTGTGTGCCTGGGGCTTCTCTTTCCTGTTCAAAAATGTACACAGTCAGCTACTGCTAGAACAGCAGGAGCAGTGGCTTCAGCCTCTTTAGCAATAGCTTATTTTTATGATCTGGGAAAATCTTTACCTTTTTCATACTTGCTTCCTGAGTAAATAAGAAAAAAAGCATCTTCTACTACTCTAAGCTACAGTACTGATTTTCCGGGAAAAAAAAAACCAACACTAAAACACAATAAGATGTATTCCATTTAATGTGAATACACTCAGCAAGGGATGTTTTACTGGGCCTTCTCTCAAGATACCAAATAAATCTAACAGTAATGACTATTGCTTAATTGAGATAAGATTAGTATTCCACTGAATAGGGATGCAGTCAGCTGGTGCCAGAACATCACATGGTGCTCAGTTAAGTGCTTAATCAACGTAAATTTCCTGGCTTCTGTCAATTAATGAAAAATAAGTACATTACTAATAAGGCAACATGTAGCATTTATGTTCAGTTTTGAAAACACTGATTGAATACTGCAGAATTTTTAAGGTAGAAGTTACCGACATAAATTTTAGGAAGAGAAACAGGTCAAATAAAAATGAGAAGCTGTTAAAATATACTATGGTGATGGCAGCATGAGAATGAAAATACATTCATAGATTCATAGATACATTAGGTTGGAAAGGACCTACAAGATCATCTAGTCCAACCATCCATTCCATACATGAATGTTTTATTCATCAGGGACCAGAATCATCTGGTTCTGAATGCTGAAGCCCTCGATGCAGTCCTAATGGAACAAGGCTGAGATTAGTGATGGAGCAGCAGGGGACTTCACAGCCTCACTGTACAGTCAACAAAGTTCAGCAGGAAGGGGAGATATCTCCTGCCACTATTCTTTCAGTTTTCACTACCTTTTAAAATTGTGTTGTTATACAAAGCTACTGAGAGTCATCTGTGCCCACATCTGAGAGAATGAAGCCAAGACTATATCTATAGTCTTCTTTGGATCAGGCCACAGGCCCAGACTGCGGTTTCTTAGGAGAGCACATAGAGTGCAATCTACTCCAGAAAGAAAAGTTCAGATCCTTCCTGCCACCAGAAGTGAAGACATAACTTGTGACTGTAGAAATGGGGAAGACTGTAGAAAGAAATTAGGGTGCATAGGAGAATGAGGATTGCTTCTTCAGCTTCTTCATCTACAGCCAACCTTACTCGATATAACTTCAGTCTAAAAAGATGCAGTCAACACAAACACAGCTCTTAAACTGCACAACTGCTTAGCTTTACTAGGCAGAAATACTATTCTTTCTGTGCCAAAATCCAGCTTAGCCTAGGCAAATCACAAAGCCAGAAATGTTGAGAAATGGGTTTTAACCCATTTAACCCTAACCCTAACTCTTGAATGAGTTCAAGCTGACTTCAGGCTGGCTTCAAAGATAATGCATATATTTTCGGTTTGTTATAATTTTGATCCATTTTCAGCTAATGAGAATAGCACTATATGTATGCATCTTACATAATGCAGGCCTGTTGTATAACAAGACATAAAAAGTGATTTCTGTGTTGGAGATCTCTTATATTAAACACACACCCCAAAATGATGTAGCTGTAAAAATATATGATAACAAGCATCTACAATGTGTTCAAAAAACACATTACAGCTAAATCATTTTTCTTCACTTTCCTCTTAGATCAGTGCCAGTGATCCTGCAGGTACAAATTCATCCTACTTCATAGCCATTTTTTTGTGTCTGAAATGACTGCTCCATCAAAAGCTGACATGCTTCTGGATGACATCTCTCTCCTTTCCCTATTTCATTTCCCTTGAAGAGATCTCTTGTCATCAAATAGATATAAAGTTCTCTTGTCATCACATTGTTCAAGGACCTACATCTTGTCTAAAAATTATCTTGTCACAGGACTATCTTGTTCTTCTGGATTTGAAAAAAACAACAAAAAACAAAATATCAAAGCAAATTCCTTTTAAGTGGAATGAATTTTGAGAGGAAATCATATACCTGAGGATTCAACAATTCTGTAGGCATTGTTTTTGCTTGGTTTTGGTTTTGTTTTAAATTTTAACATTGAACTTAACTGCAGCTAGTACATAATGAATCAGTGTCATCTGTAATGACATATGTAGGCTAGTGAACATGAATACAGCCAAGCAAGTTCTTTTCTTCCTACTCTTTCTGTTAATGTCTCCATGTTCTGCAGTAAGATCTTCTGTGTAAGATACGATTATTTTTAAAAAGTTAATTGAATAAAAGGATATATAAGCACTGCCTATAAACTCTTTTTGGTGATGCAAAAATCAGCTTCTGTTAATGGTTTCATTAGTCATTTATATCAAATCAAATACATTCCTCCATGGAACAACTATGACATTTAAAGACAGAAATCCTTAAAAGATTCAAGTTTTTACTATTTCAGTGAACTTTTCACAGATTCAATTCAATACTCTTTAAAATTAACTTAATTTTTAAATCAAGAAAACTTTGGTTTTCATATTATACCTATCTTTCAGATTTTTTTCAGGAAACAAAGTTCTTTCTGTCTTAAAAGAAGAGCCGGGCCCATGAAGAGTTTCTGACCATGTAGCAAAGGTTACTTTTTTATTCAAAATTTGGGTAAAAGCTCATCAGTGTACGTTGCTGTGCAATGCTCAGCAAAATAGTTTCTAAGGAAAGTGGGACAGATAAATAAGGTGACAAGAATCTCCAGTGTTTGTCTTCTGATACTCTCCCTGCTAAGAATTCTATCCAGTGAAACACTTATTTTCAGTTCTTGTAAACACATGCACCTTGCTAGGTATTTGTTATAGGCATTGAAGTTAGAAAGTAGTGTGTAAAGTAGGAGATTATTTAACAGTGGCCCACAGCTTCAGGAGCTCCTCTTATTGTTGTCCTGAGTCAGATCCTGAGAGAGCTCACAGGGAGAGCCACAAAGATGATAAAGGGCCTGGAGCATCTCCAGTGTGAGAACAGGATGAGCAAACTGCATCTGTTCATACTGAGGAAAAGATTAATAGAGGATCTGATTAATTTTCATAAACATCTAAAGGGAAGTGGGAGGGATATGGATGAGGCCAGACTCTTCTTGGTGGTATGTAGTGATAGGACAAGGAACAATGTCCTAAAACATGTACATAGTAAGTTATGTGCAAAGATGTGGAAGAACTTTACAGTAGGGGTGGAAGACCATTGGAACAGTTTGCCCAGAAACACTGCAGAGTCTCCTTCTATGGAGATATTCAAAACATCAGAATGCCTACCTGTGAGACCTATTGTAGGGTATCTGCATTAGCAGGGTTTTTGGGCTCAATGATCTCTTGAGGTCTCTTCCAAACCCTGCAATTCTGTGATTCTGTGATTCTGTTAATCTTTGTGTCCTTCAGTTTGAGACCCCAGTAAGCTTCAGAGAAAAGAGGGAAAGTTGGATTTACTGTGCTACTAAACAGAGCACAAGAGAGATCAGAAGAATTGTCTCATATAATAGCCATTGCTTCTGAGGATGTATGCTGTAGTGTCCTGTACACAATGGGTTTTCCTAAATGCAAACAGCTTTGTGGTAAGATGTACTATACTACAACAGTCCAATTGAGAGGTGACAAATGGGTGAATAACTGAGACCAGCCATTGCTCACTATGATAGAACAGATTCTTCTTGATAGCTAAAGATAATAGAAAGCAATACTCTTCTCTCTTAAACTAATAATTTTATTTGTCAATGTGCACCTCCAACCAGAGGATATTGTGCCAGAGGCAAAAACTAAAATTGTTTTCTTTTTCCTACTGATGGAACATTTGTCTTATTCAGATTTGAATTCTGAAAGCTGTTTTGTATTTTTGAATTGTAGTCTGCAGTGTCTGTACTGTCATAACTGAATGTAGGGCACGGTAAGGAAATATTACAATGCAATTATGAGTCTAGGTGCTAGTTTGCCAAAGCAAAACAGGCAATTGACTATTTTGGCTACTGCTGGGAGCCATAAAACCAGCTTTGTTGATGATTTGTCAGAATTCTCATGACTACTTTGCCTCAGCCAGAGAAAATGGAAATCAGCTGAAGGAGTGATGCAGACTTCCTGAATATGGCAGAAGGAGGCAATACATCAGATGGTAATTAGAACCCTAGCCTAGAAAGGTAGTCTCAACTCTAGATTTGTGTGATTTTCAAATTTTAAGCAACTAACAGATCTAAGTAACTATCTCTACTTTCCAGACTAGATAAGTTCATCTCCCTCAAGCTACAGTATATATAGTATAAAAAGGCCCTAACCATCTTTGTAACCTACCACTGGATCCTTCAAAGTTTTCCCACATCTCTCTTCAGTTGGAGGCTGAAGGACATGAAACCAGAAACAATACTCTAAACATTGACTAGTGAGGGATGAAATCTTTGTCTACCTCTCTTGTGCTATAGATTAATAACACAGTGTGCACCTGGTTTGAAATGAGTGCACTGTTAGCTCATATTCAACCATCATCTACCATGGCTCTCAGCCTTTTTCAGCAGTCCCTGGGCCCCAGCCTTTACTAGTGTGTAAGGTTATTTAAACCTGGAGGGAATAATTTGCCCTTCTTGCTAAAATTTGTGATTTTGGTTAAATCGTAAAGTTGCACAATGTTGCTCTGAATAAAACCTCCAACAGTTTTTAGGTCAATAAATCTCCCTCTCTTAGTCAGATCCACAAATTTTCTGAGGATGTATGCCATGCCATCATCCACATTGCTATGAAGTTGTTGAAAATTTCAGGTCCCAGCACTAACACCTAAGGAACTGTGTTGTTAACTGCCAGCTGGATCTTAATTCGTTGATCACTGCCCTTTCAGCTCAACGGTCTACCCAAATTTCATGCCATATGACAGTCCATTTGTTCAGTTCATACTTATTCAGCTTCTAAATGAGAAAGATATGGGAGAAAATGTCAAGAAATCTTATTAATATTTCACAGTGTATTGTGTGATAACCTTTCCAGCTGTAAGTTACTCTAGTCTACATTTGTTCGAGCACAATTTTTGGCCTACAGGCAGATCAGCACATGCTCTCAAAAATCACATAATTAGGGCAGAAAAATTGGCCTCCTAAGATGGGCATCAGAAACCAATACTTAATCATAAGAAAAAAACAGCATCCACCACAGTGAGAGCACATTCACCACATATAGGCATTTCAGTTTCACAGAATCACAGAATAATCTATTTCCAGAGGTGGCCTGCAACAGTTCAGTTCAGTTTGCTTGCTCCAAACCAGCCTGCTTGCTCAAATCAGGGTCAGATAGATAAACTGGTCAGATTATTATCTAGCTGGGTTTTTATAATCTCCAAGATCAAAGACTAGACATACTTGAATATTCAACAACCCTCAGAGTCAAGTTTTTATTGTTACTTTTTGGGTGAATTACCTGTATTTCTGCTTGTGCTGATAGCCTCTGGCACAGCTGTGAAGAGTCTGGCTCCAACTTCTTGACCCCACCCCACATCAGACATTTTTACATTTTGACAAGACTCCTCTGAGCATTCACTTATATGAGCTCCCAGTTCTCTCAGCTTTTCCTCATATGACAGATGCTTCTAAACCTTAATCATCTTCATAGCCCCCAGATGGAGCCACACTCAAACACATCTATGTCTTTCTTGTATCACTGGACCCAGCAATGGACACAGACCCCCAAATGGGTATCACCAGTACTGAACAGAGGGGAAAGATGCACTTTCTTAACCTCCTATAAAACTCTTCCCAATGAAGTATGGGAAGCTGTTGGACTTATTTGCCACAAAAGTACATTGTTGGCTTGTAAGGAACCTTTTGTCCACAAGGGCCTCTAGTTCCTCTCCTGCCAACGTATGAGAAAAGAATTAAGACTTACGTTTCTCAAGGTAGTGTGACAGTAATATTTTTGAAAGGTGTCTTCTTTTACATTTTTTGAGTGGTAGCACATCATATCAAACACTTAATTGCCTTCAATTGCTTGGGCTAGACTGAGTACATTCCCTGCTCCCAGATTCTGTCCAGACCATCTGAAAACCTCTATTCAGCAGCAGATTTCCTCCTCTCCCACTCTTACAAGGAAGAACACTTAGTCCTTTTGCTGTGTCTGCAAATAATACCTATGTGTTCACATCTGTCATGTCTTACTTTGATAACTCTGCAAGGAGACACAGTACTTCTCTACTACCTCACTTTTAGCAAGTAATGCTTCTCTCCCCTAGAAAACTGTCCATTTCCCTTCCTCTTCAATCAATCAGTAACCAGTAAACTAGCTGCTGACCAGCAGAGATACTTTGAAGTCACTTTGCATGGATACAAATATGTTTTGTCCCACCCTCCCCCCCTCAGAGTGCAATTTTAGTTAGGATAATAATTGAGATCTGTAGCAGAGATCTCATTTCAGAGAGCCTAGCCCCTCCTCAGAGGCAAAGGAAGTGTTGTCTACATGGATTCACAACTTCAGCCTCAGGGTAAATACCGTACCAAAAAAAATCAAGAAATGCATGGAAAATATATCCCTACAGTTCAAGCTCTGGAGTCAACTCCTGCAGAGCTCCAATCCTCCGTTTGCTGTGTAGCTTTAGGCAAAATTGAATCAATCTGTCTGGAGACACGTGGTGCTATACATCGTTGTCCAAAAATGATGTTCTGACATCTCCCCCCAGCCCAAAGATGATGCTCCAAGTTTGCTTTTTTTTTTTATGTGGATGCTAACTCTAGATTAATTTCCTTGCTAACTTAAACCAGTGTCCCAGGATGACTGCTTTAAGATGAGCTTTGGACAGTAGAACAGCTACTGGTACAGAAGTTACTTCAAGTTTAGCTGAAATAAATTTACTCTAAAGTTATCTTAAATGCTGTAATCAAGCTCTAGGCTAGATTCAGCAGAAGGGAAGGTGAAGGATCAGCCAATAAGTTCAGTAAAGAATCATCTTCTCTACTTGAAACTGCATAATCTTTAAATACATAATACATAGTTAAGAAATGTGTGCTAAAATATTAGAATAGGATTTCATTTTTTCTCTTGTTCTCTGATTCATCATGAAAGATTCACCCAACATTTGTTGAGGAAAGTTACAAAGAGATGTCTCCTCTAGCTACTTTGGCCCAGGACTACTCCCACAGGGCTACAGGAGTATGGGTATATGGTTTCTTAGTCCAGGCTGGGGAACAGTTATCACTTTTTCCTTTGAAGATTCAATAGGTGAACTTGAAAAGCAAGGATCTCAGAGATAGACACCTGTACACAGGACACTGACAGGTCTGCCTACACAGGCTGTCTTCAGCAGCACCCACATGCAGGTCTCACAGTAACACCAGTACAGTCAGCTGAGTCCCCTTCTCTTCTTGAGCTGGCAGAGATAGAAGGTCGCTAGTGAAGGTGCAGTCCCCTGTCGGCCTACTCTCCTCTTTGATCCTTCCTACTTCCCTGCCCTTGCACATCACCTCACCACCTGGTGCATTCCCACTGACCCCCTTCCAGTGACTTCCTCTCCCTGGTTTGCTTCTTTATTGACTGCAAATTTAGATTGCCTGCAATTTCTTGACATACTATCAGTCAGCGTGACTGACCAGGCTCGTTTCTGGTACACTAGTTTGTCAGGTTTTACCATAGAATCATAGAATGGTTTGGACTGGAAAAAGCCTTTAAGATTCACCTAGTTTCAACCCTCTACTGTAGGCAAAAACACCTCCGTTAGACCAGGTTGCTCAAACCTCATCCAGCCTGGCCTTGAACACATCCAGGGTGAGGGTATCCACAGTGTTTCTGGATAGCTTGTTTCAGTGTCTCACCACCCTCACTCCAACATCTAACCTAAATCTACTCTCTACCAGCTTAAAACCATTTCCCCTTGTTCTGTCACTACCTGCCCTTACCAAAAGGCTTTCCCCTTTAGGCTTTCCCCCTTCAGGAAGGGTTATAGTGTCCCCTAAGAGACTTCACTTCTCCAAGCTGAAAAACCACAACTTTCTCACCTGTCCTCACAGGGGAATTTCTCTAACCCTTTGATCATCTTCATGGCCTTCCTCTGGACCTGCTCCAACGATTCAATATCCTTCCTGTGTTGCAGGTCCCAGAACTGGATGCAATACTTCAAATGGGGCCTCATGAGAACAGAGTAGAGGGGCAGAATCACCTCCGTCAGCCTACTGGTCACTCTTCTCTTGATACAGCCCAGGATACAGTTGGCTTAGAGGGCTTCAAGTGCACGTTGCCAGCTCATGCTGAGTCCAAATTCTTCTCAGGGCTGCTCTCAAGCCATTTTCTGCCTTGCTAGTAATTGTGCTTTATGTCTCTGTGTATGTTTCCCTTCCTTACCTTATGCTCTCAACTGAAAAAGGAACATCTTCACACTCCACAGATTCTTACCAATTTGTGTAGATTGCTGTACTGAAAAGAACAGGATTATAAAATTCATAACTTTATTGATTTTCATTCATAGAGATTTATGTACTATAGAAAC
Organism: Callipepla californica brunnescens; assembly: GCA_023055505.1. NCBI lineage: Eukaryota > Metazoa > Chordata > Aves > Galliformes > Odontophoridae > Callipepla > Callipepla californica. Next base: position 2,661,371 of record JALIRH010000038.1, read on the forward strand.
TAATGGTTAGGTACTTTTATTCTTGTGTTTATCCTTCTTGCACAGGGAAGTAGGATAGACTCTGATGGGAGATGACTAATGAAGTAGAAATGTACAGAGTCTTTCAGTGTAAGTATCTTGCAGATGACAAAGAATTTTTAAAACAAAAGATAGAAGCAAGGTGTAATTAAAAATTATTCCATATACAAATGTAAGATTCTGATGAAAGTATTTGGAGCATATGCGCTGGGAATGTGTAAAGTCCTCTTATTAAGGTTGGTGGATGAACCATTATGTTCCAGTCAAATTATACTTTTTAAAACACCTATAGAACTACTACAGAACCTCTGAGAACCGCTCAGAAAAACACCATGACCTGTTTCATATTCAGAACCTTCAAGTAAATTATAATGGTCCCTTTTGATCTTAAACACAAAATGAACATGCTCAACAGCTACTGAGCTTGAAACTTGGTAACAGCTATTCTCTCTAGATTTCATCATATTTTTTGTTAGAACATTATGCAAGAGTGCTGTAAGTCTTCAACCTGTAGCTTATGTTTTACTGTATTTTTATTGCCAAGGGCAATAAGGAAAAGAGACTTGATGCCAGACCAGGACTTCATTTGAGGCAAATTATTATAGCTCTATTAACTTTATTGCTTGTGCAGTGTGACTTAAATTTTCAGCAGTTTTGGCTGAGTGTATGTCAGAGATTCTTCAACTCAGCTTGCCTTTTTTTCCCTAATATTTATCCAAGTCATTGATATAGGTACAGTTATGTCACAAATAAGAGTGTGATTAGATTTCTTGCTGCTGTGCATGTCATGTAGCTATTCATTGAGAAGATCCTAAAATATTAAATTTCACTTTGCACTTTCTCTGCCTTATTTCAGAGATTATGTTCTACTCTTTGAAAACTTCTCTGTAAAACGTCAGAAGCCACCTTGACTCAGCATGACATGGACGATGTACAAGTTCAGGTCAGGTGTGGAACACAGTACTGTATGTGTCAGTGTTTTATCTCAGACTCACCTTCCACACTCTCTATTTTGGTGGGTGCTTTAGAAAAGGAAACAAACAAACAAACAAACAAATTAACCCCATCATTCTTGATACAAACAAAAACAACAAAAACATTAATTTTGCCAAGAGTTTTGGTCATTTTTCATTTTGGTTTATGTTAGCACCAGTCTGAACATGGCACAAGTATACAAAAAATCTGCACATATGTATGTATAAGTGATCTTCGTGGTTACAAAGCCAAAGAAAGTAATTTGACTTCGTCAGTGCATTCAATGGTAAATAAAACATGTTCAATCTTGTCTTGATATTTTACTACTAGGAAAATCCACACCAGATGATTTTGTTTATGATATATGAATGGACATTTATTTGTACTAAATTCAGAAGAAAAACACATGAAAAATAAAATCAAAAGGAATTGATTAAATTAACTAAAAAAACCTAGTTATATAAGCCACTGATAAGAATGATTTAAATGATTGATCATATTATCTAAGACTTTAAATGAAATAGTTTATATAATTCCAGAACAAAGCAAAAATGTATTTTTATATGAAATGGTTTAATGTACAATCAGTTAGAAGTATTACAGATTTCATCATACCTTTCCAAAATATAATGGAATTATTAAGGTTGTAAAGAACCTCTGGAGATCATCTGGTCCAAGATCACTTTTCACACAAGATATTCTATTCAAGATGAACTACACAATTGCTCTGATGCTCTTCTCCTTAGAGTCAGCAAGCTAGGTTTAGTCCATCCTTGAGTGCAAATTATCAATGACAACTTACCTGGCCCAGACGCAATCAGTTTCTGCTCAAAGCCAGTTCACATCAGTACAGGAAAGTTTTTTTTAGATAAAATGAAAATCAGGTTAAGTCATTTGCATTTAGATCAAAACTAGCAAACTTTGAGTACAATTGTGCATATATGATTTTTTAATAATTATTCTAACAAATAACACTTTAATTTATCAACAAATACTATTTATAGATACACATATAAAACAAAAATGAACAACAAAAAATCACAAAAAATTAAGTAAAACAATTATTTAAAGCATATATGTATTTTTTTGCAAACATTTATCTGTTTATCTATGAGCTATATATTTAAAAGTTGTAACAACAGAAACTCGGTCATGGACAAAAGGGGAGGTTTATTTGAAATGCTAACATCAAGATGGGATATTTTAAGCCAGGAAATTTGTTCTCTGAAGGTAAGCCTCTAAATTAACAATGAGGACACCTGCCATCTGCTTTACTATATGCAAGCAGCGTGCAGAATTTTGAATTTCTGGCTAGGCACCAGTTCAAACTATGGAATCTAAGCTGAAAACAGCGGAGAATATCTGAGAATTAGAACAAGTATTCATGTATTTATTTTCTCCAGTGAACATGGGTAGATGTGTGCCAGTCTAATAGCATGGGTAAGTCATATCCAAATAAAAGCCAAATTATCAGTCAGCTTGCCTTTCAAGATGCCTTGGGACAATTAGTATTCAACTAGTCTTCCACTCTAGACATCAGTGCTTCAGACAGCAAAGGTTGAACACAAAAACTTATCTCAGGCTTCCAGGCTTATGTATCCTCTATGCATTGATTTGCCTAGTGATAGCTGTAATTAAATCACTGAAATTCCCATATCCCAGACACCCTACATAACGTGGTGAAATTGTTTTGCTTTTTAATTCCTAAGTACTCAAAATAGAATAGTTACATTTTTAGTCTATGAGTCTTAATATTCTTCCCATTTTAAGCTCTGTGAAATGAAGATATACAAGCAACAGTTTCTGTGGTGAAATCCCTGAGATTTAATATATATGTAGCTTCTATAGTTATAACATCTTTTTTTAGGATATTGGAAAAGCTATGAACAAAAACTATAACTGTCCTAAAACTTAGAAAACAAAAGACTGCTTTCAAAACATAGCACAGACTCTCAAAACCCACTTCAAAATAGTCCGATTTTTCCTCCCAAACCGTATTTTTTATTTGTTGTGTAAGATATATCTCAGCTAATCTGAGAATCACACTGTGTTTTTTAATCCTTAGCATAGGAATGTTGCTGTAAGCTTTACTCTTTACTACCATCTAAAGGAGCATCTGTCAAGAAAAAAGAAAATATATATTAAGCTTCAGCCTACTGATTTTCTTTCCAAAATATAGGATTCGTGTTGATGAAAAGTGGTTCAATTTACAGAATACTAAATCAACAGCAGATAAAGTATCTATCTTTCTTTGCTAAAGGAAAACAAAATAAAACCAAAAGTTAAGAGTTTAAGACTGTGAAGATGAATGATATCATTCATTCAGGAAATAGTATCCTAAAATCCACTTGAAAGGCTCTTTGCCACTAAGAAACAATCTATCCATTTTGCATTGCACTCAGTGACTTAGAAATAACATGAGATGCTATTAAATTGCTGTAGATATTATTAATATATCCATAAAGTTTTGTAACAAGAAGAAAAAAAGAAATGAGGATAGGCCCTTGGATGCCAGGAGCCCTGAACTGAAGGACCATGACTGCAGGAACAATAAACTTTCTTCCAGCTTTGAACTTGTGCAGGATATGCTGTTCCAGTTCGATGCTTACAAGCCTATGGGATCTGAAAAGATTCATCACAGGATGCTCAAGAGTTGGCTCATTATGTCACAACACCTCTCCTCAATTATCTTTTAGTGGTTTTATGAACCTGGACAGGACATGATTGCTGGTAGTTACAGGCCTGTCAGTCTCACTTTGGTATCTGGTAAAATTATGGAGAAGTTTTTTTCTGTGAGCTGTTGAAAAACACCAGAAAGACAATGCAGTCATTGCTAAAATCAAACACAGCTTCATGAGGGGAAAGTCTTGTTTAATGAATTAAATTTCTTTTTACCACAAAATTACCCACCTAGTTGACTAAGGAAAGCCAGTTGATGTAATCTTTTTGGACTTTAGAAGAAGTTTTGATAGTGTTCCTCATTGTATCTTTCAAGACAAAGCATCAAGTACACAGATAAATACTTAATATGATTGGTGTGAACTGGCTGACAGGTCAAGCTCAAAGGTTTATAATAAATGGAATTAAATCAGGCTGCTGGCCAGTCAACAGTAGGATTCCCAATGGCTTAATTTTAAGTTCAGTTCTGCTTAATGTTTTTAAAACGATCTGATGAGAGATTGGAAAGCAGCCCTGTGGAGTTTCTATTTGATGGCAGCTGAATATGAGTCATTAGAGTGTGCCCTGGCAGCTAAAATGGACAAACCATACCCTGGGGTGCATCAGGCCCACAGCACTGTCAGCCAGTTAAGGGAGGTGACTGTTCTGCTCTACTCTGCACTGGTGCAACCTCACCTCAAGGGTGTAATTCTGGGAGCCACAGTATAATAAGTATATAAAACTATTACAGTGTGCCCAAATGAGGGGAACAAAGATGGTGGGAGGTCTAGAGGGGAAGACAAATGAGGAGAGACTGAGACCACTTGGTTTCTGTTAGTCTAGAGAAGAGAATGCTGAGGGGAGACTTCATGGTGGTCTGAAGATTCCTTATGAGGGGAGAAGAGTGGGAAGTGCTGATCTCTTCTTTCTGGTGACGACCTGAATAGTTTTGGCTGAAGCAGAGTTCATTTTCTTTGTAGAGTCTCGTGATGCTGCATTTGGTTCTTATCACCACTATTTTCATAGAAAAAACAAATTGTTTTTAGTTGTTGCAGAGCAGCACTTACACAGAGCCAAGGAATTTTATGCTTCCTATGCTTCCCTGACACTGAGGAGGTTAGGAGTGCTCTAGAAGATGAGAAGGAACACAGCCAGGATAGCTCACTCAAATTGACCAAATTTATATTCCACAGCATATGATGCTATGTTCAACAGTAAAAAGCTGTTGAAAAAAAGGAGGAAAAGAGGGTATTTAGTGCAATGGCCCTTATCTTCACTAGAAACCATTATGCTTGATAAGCCCTGCTTTCCTGGAAGTGGTTAAACTGCTACTGCCAATGGGAACTAGCAAATGAATTCCTTGTCTAGTTTTGCATATTTGATTTATAAAGACAGTAAGGTATTTTTGGGTGGACAGTAGGACCTATACAGGGACAGTTACCATACATCTCCATCTTCACATTTTATTATTGTCTTCTAGAATGAAATTAATGTGAAAAATCAGAATAGACAGTGAATTAAAAAGAAAAAACAAACAACGTTTAGCCAGTCTAGGTCTTCAATCAGTGAATCATTACAAACTGTTGTGTAAAATGAAATTTGTTGCATTCTTCGTAACAGAAAGGCTGAACTGAATAACAAGGGTTAAATAGAACATCTTCAGAAACAAAAATGTGAAATGCAAACTACAGTATTCCCCAGGAAATATTCTAACTTGAGGTGTTCTGTGGTTTTTTGGATCTCTCTTTCCTTAGAATTCCTTCCAAACATTCCTTTTGTTATTTCCTTTGTTCTGTCCCTTTACTCCGAGCTAATATTTGCAGGATTCAAGAAGCAAAGAAACTCTCTTCAGAAAAAGAGCTTATTCCTTAGTAAAGACTTAAAACAAACAAACAAGCAAACAAGAAAGTCTGAGCATTTATAACAAAACTAGCTGTATACACAACCAGAATGATGAGATTAGTCACCCAGGTTGATATGAAAGTCAATGAGCTTTGTTAGATTATTTACTTTTATACAGGATACATACATTCAAAACTAGAATGCCATACAGATGTTTTAGCAAGTAATCCTCAGCTAAGTGAAAATAAATCCCATGCTTAAATGTGTTTTAATGAAGTTAACAGGAAAAAAAAACTTCCAAAGTGTGTGTCTTCTCAGAGACAAGAAATGCTATTCAGTTTTGCCATGCCAAGTATTGCTCTGTCAATGTGGATAACATTCAAATGCTTTCATATTCATTAATTAAAATTTCATCTTTAAAATAATGAAAAGGTATCGCTAGTAAACACAGATTTTATGTAGTGACTGAGATCTTTAATTGTGGTCATCTTAATTAGATTTGAGCTAATTGTTCACAGAAGGTTGGCACTGCATGGAGATGATGAAATCAAAATTTCATATATCTGAAATGTGGCTATGGAAAAGTGTGAGGTTAATAAGAGCTTGACCCATATTATAAATATTGATATTAATTAATAGCATTTATGTTGTAACCAGTGTTTGACATATGTTCCTTAATTTAAATTACTGAAAATAATTATCTTCAAATCAACCAAGTGAACTTGCAGAAGTAGTTTGATTCTTACTATATATATACATATATACAACACACGCTTATAGGAATATGAGTATTACTTGATGACACAATCTTAAATGTGGTGACTGAAAAGCAATACAGTATCAAAAAGTTCCCTGTCTAAAGATTTGTCTCATTTTCTTCAGGTAACTGCCAATATAAGAATATGAATTAAAAACTCTAAACAATATGTAAGTACTACTAATGGAAGAGCTACATCTGGCATTGAAATAACTCATTAAAGAAGTCATCTCCAGCAGTTTAAACACCATCTTTACAAGAGTGTATTTACATGTAACTTTCTAAAATAGCAAACTAAATCCAGTCCTGTGGATTTGCATTAGTTTCTTAAGCACAGGTACCCAATGCCGTTGGATCATTTGTGATTTTCCAAAAAACCTGAAATATTTTCATGGGAAGGAGCAACTAGAAATTCACAGTCTTCTGGAATGGCAGATGGCATCCACGTGGAAATGTCTTACAAGATACTAGGGGGTACTGATTATCTACATGTTTACAACTGCATTTTTCTGTTTCTCTATAATATCTTATCCAATTGTATGTAGTTCAAAACACAGCAAGCTGGAGTAATTTCCACAGACTTACATATTCATTTTATTACTGTTCTCCAATAGATTGAAGCACACTCAACTTTCTTGTTGTCTTTTGGTCCTGAAAAGCAGTCTATTGTTCTCATCAAAATAAGTTTAGAACTAGTCCTCACAAGAGGAACACATTGTTAGCCTCACCTACAGTGTCATATCCTCTCTACTTAAGCAAGCAATAAATACAGAGCTTCTACATTTTGGATGTTCCTATAGTCCACACAACTGGGCAAGTCCATCACCCTGCTGTGGCCACCAAGTAGAAGCTAAATGACTATGAAGACTTCCTCTGGGGGATCTGATGCTTTTGTTTTGCCTAATGTTTATTTAAAACACAGTTGTGTGTTTGAACCCAGAGAGGTTATGTGACTCTTCATTGTTCCCAAGTATTTCACCAAGAGCTAAGAAGCTAACTTTAAATCCAAGAAACATTAGGGTATATTCATTTTCTGATCATAAAGAAGGATAAGAATATATATAGGAAACAAGCCCTCTTTACTCAAGATTTAAAAAAGAGTCTTCTCTAACTTCATCTATGTCATATTTCTGAATTACAAAATCTTTTTCAAAACTGGTCTTTAGCCCTGAGTTTCAAATGTGTCACTGAAAAAAAAAAAAAATAGTAGTAACACCTTTTAAATAAATAAAGTGAAACTGTATAGATGTTTCCTACCTGAGAATTGCTGCAGTGATTTTCTGCTGATGTTGCTCTAAAGAGGGCTCATGGAGGATTGATTATATTATCTGTTCATGAATCTGCCATTAAAGAAAATAATGCTTTCCTTTATTCACTTTCTGTACATTTATCTGAGTGTTATCAGGAGTAGTCAGCATGGGTTCACCAGAAGGAGGTTTTGCTCAACCAACCTGGTGGCTTTTTTGATGTCATTACTGGCTGGGTGGATGGGGGCAGAGTAGTGGATGTAGTCTACCTTGATTTCAGCAAGACATTTGACACTGTCTCCCACAGCATCCTTATAACAAAGTTGAGGAGATGTGGAATAGATGAGTGGACAATGCGGTGGGTTGAGAACTGGCTGACTGGCAGAACTCAGAAGGTTGTGATCGGTGGCACAGAGTCCAGTTGGAGTCTTGTACTTAGCCATGTTTTTCAGGAGTTTGTGCTGGGTCCGGTCCTGTTCAACATCTTCATCAATGACCTTGATGAGGGGATAGAGTCCACCCTCAGCAAGGTTGCTGATGATACAAAGCTGGGAGGGTTGGCTGACATGACAGAAAGGCTATGCTGCCATTCAGCGAGACTTGGACAGGAGGGAGAGTTGGGCAGAGAGGAACCAGGTGAGGTTTAACAAGAGCAAGTGTAAAGTCTTGCACCTAGGGAGGAATAGCCACATGCACCAGTACAGACTGGGGGATGATCTGATGAAGAGGAGCTCTGAGGAGAGGAATCTGAGTGTCCTGGTGGATGGCAGGCTGGCCATGAGCCAGCAGTGTGCCCTGGAGGCCAAGAAGGCCAATGGCATCCCGAAGTTCATTAGATACTGGTGGCCAGCAGGTCAAGTAATGTTATCCTCCCCTTCTACTCTGCCCTGATGAAGCCTCACCTGGACTATTGTGTCAAATTCTGGGCTCCCTGGTACAAAAACAATGGGGATCTCCTTGAAAGAGTCCAGCAGAGGGCTACAAAGATGATAAATTACATGGAACACATCCCTTATGAGAAAAGGCTGAACCTGGGACTGTTCAGCCTTGAGAAAATTAGACTCAGAGGGGAACTGATCCACGTCTATAAATATCTAAGGAGCAGGAAGCAAAGGGACGAGGCTGGACTCTGACTCTTTTCAGCAGTGTGTGGTGATAGGACAAGGGGAAATGACCACAAAATGAGGCATAGGAAGTTCCACACAAATGTGCGTGGGAACTTTTTCACAGTGAGGGTGATGGAGCACTGGAATATGCTGCCCGGAAAGGTTGTGGAATCTCCTTCTCTGGAGATGTTCACGACCCTCATGGACACCTACTTCTACAATCTGGTCTAGGGAGCCTGCTTTGGCAGGGGGATTGGACTAGATGATCTCTAGATGTCCCTTCCAATTCCCTACAATTCTGTGATTCTGTGAATACTAGAATATAAAAATCAATGTATTTCCTCTGTGGTTCCTTAAGCCCTTTCTGGAACCAAATGATTTTTATGTGCTTTGGAGTAATCATAAAATTCAGGCTATTATTCCATTGCCTCGATAAACTGTGTGAAAAATGTGATGTAGTTTACATTGTGGATATCTGCAAGTCTATTTCGCTCCAAAAGAAACTTCAAGAAAACTTTATTAATTTCTGTTAATTTATTTTAAAATTTGGATCCTGGTGATCTATTTTACTGTAGCTTGTTTATATAAAATTCTATTTTATTTAATGCACCAAACACATGTTGGACTGAAACACTGCTGTTATAATATCTGCATACCTGTTTAAAATTCATTATCAAGTAAACAAATATCCAACTCCTGCTAATTACACAGGTACAACAAGCTGCAATGAATTCAGTATGTGTTGAGATATTTTCCCTAAGCAGCTGCCATCAACGCAGCTAATGATTACAAATACAGTACTTTTACAGAACACTAAGCAAGACTTTAAAAGAAAAATTGGGTAAACAAATTTTACAATAATTGAATATATGATTTATTTAATGTTATTTGATTTGGAGGGAACTGCACTTTCTGAATCACTGAACTGGCTCTAGAAAATCTTGCTACATTTTGACTCAATTTAGAAAGTAATTGAAATAATTGAATTTCTTACATTTTGTAAGAGTAAAGATTCTGCCTTTTTTTGTTGTTGTTGTTGTGACAAAAATTTCTGTCACTTGTTCTCCTGGTTTCAGAATCAATATACTCTCTATATCTTGGAAATATGAAATGGGATATTTCCGTCTAACATAATGTGGGAATAATAATGAAACTTACATCTGAGTAAGAAGGCAAGACTGAAGAGCATAAACATCATCACTCTTCTCATTCTTGGTTCTAGAGAAATGTCACATGAGGTTATCAGCTGGACAGAAACATCATAAACTCCACAGTCCTTAGACTGGGCAACTGGAGGATCAAAATGTCTCAACTTACACTAAGAGCTGTGTTAGAAGGGATTTGTATTTAACTCTATTACAAAACCATAGACAGTTGCTTCATCTTCTGCCTCTTACTTTTAAGTATGAAGAATTTATTTAGCATCAGTTATCCAATATAGAAGGAAATTAAAATCATCAATTTTATTGTAATGGTTTAGATAGTCATACTAGGAGGTCAATGTAGGAAGAGAAGAGCAAACCCTTCATTTACTACAGAAACCAAATAGTATCCTCAGGCCATTGCTAGCCTTGCTAATATTAAAAAAAAAAAAAAAATAGTTGTCTACCTCAGTTGTGTGTCTATAGACAGAGACTGGCACTACAGTGTTGTTAAGCAAATAATACCCACCTTGTACTGTGAACTGATCTTGGTGAATGAAAGAAATGTTTCTCCATTAGCTATCCTATCTGGTAGAGCTGTTATTCATGTTTTTAATGCATTTATAATAAGACTGTGGAAGATAGATACAATCAGGATGAATTAGCATCTGGCAATTTTTATAAAAGCAGGAGGTAGATCTGAAATAGCAAATATAAGGTATAACAGCATAAAAAAGGAGGAAAAAGAAAATATACACATTTTAACATAAACATTTAAAATGCCTTCAATAAATGGCACTTTCATTGATTCAGGATCCACTGAGTGGTAATAAAAGTGTTTACCTGCTTTCTCTAAGTAGTAAAAAAGAAATGCTCTTATTTAAAGGAAATCCAGATTTAAAAAAGAGTACTACTATTCAACTACCTGTAACTTTAAAATGCTTAAAATATTTGTTCAGAAATTAGAAAACCTTACATTTCACCGTGGGTCAGTAAAAATCATTTTGCTTAAAATAATCCAAAATGTTTTATTTTATTCTCCTATTGCACAGTTTTTTTAAATATCGTTTTCCACTTATTTAAGTGAAAAGGTTTTTTTAAGTACAATCTCAAAAGGTACCTTTATGGAAATTGAAATAATAAGCTTTTTAGATCTTCTAAAGTAGTTTAGTTTTTAAATTATTATTATTATTTTTTTAATTTTTGACACTTTTTTCTATCTTCTCTTACATTCCCAAATTGCTTGGTAGTTTTGCTGTTGCCTTTTTATTTCATTTATTTTTTCATAACGAATACGTTATATTTTATGAAGTTGCCCATATTCACAGAATCATGGAAAGGCTTGGATTGGAAGGGACACCAAGGATCAAGTATCAACCCCCCAGCAATGGGCAGAGCTGCAAGCTGCTAGATCAGTGACCAGAACCCATCCAACCTGGTCTTCAACACCTCCAGGAACAGGGCATCCACAACAAAATTATGTAAATTCAAGATTCAGATATATTAAACAAGGAGGTTATGACTGCCAGTCAGGAAGTTACATTTGTGAGAGAGAAAATTCATTTCTATGAAGCTGTTGATATATTTTATTTGAAACCAGCAGGTTAAATTTGCTAAGCAGTAGCTGGTAGTGGAGAACATCAGCACTGTGAAAAAAGTGCACCAGAGAGTAATTAATCATCAGTCCCTAAAGCAAGTAACAAAAGTTTGGCTCTCTATACCTGACAGGGCACAAACATATCAAACATTTGGCTTTGGTCTCCTGCTAGCTCTATCTGATTCCAACATCATCTCAGTCTAAATAATTATTATTTTGTTTCAAAAAGCTTGAAATAATTGCAGAACTCTCTTGCAGCTCACCAGAGAAGTATTTTTACAGAAGGAAACTGGATGCGCGCTCTGCATCTCCGGAGAGATGGCATGAGGGCATGTAGCTGTACATTATATTGCTTTCCAGGCAGTCTGGTGAGACTGTGGTGGAGGACCAGACACAACCTTTTATCTACTCTGCCTGTAACAATCAATACTTAGAGTGAAAACTCTAAAATCACATCTCAGCTTTTCACTTCAAAAGAGTGTTTGGGAACTAACACTCATGAAATTCAGTAGAGCAAGGACTTGAGGTACTGAGGGGCTAACCTAATTGAAAAGAGAAAGCATTTCTCCAGTGGAAGACCAGACTTAGTTCTGTCTTTGTCCTGAGAATTTCACATGGGCTAGCTGAAAACACCAATCTTTGTGTCATTCTGTAGGCACCTAACAAAAAGATAGATTTGTTTTCCAAGTTTGAATAAAAAATTGTCACATCAGTGGCTATAATTCTTCCATGTGAAACAAACCAAGCAATTTTTTGTGAAGTATTTTGAATGAAAGAAATCAACTCTTGACTTAGCAGCAAAAGATCTATCTATTTACCTCTGAAGGTCTAATGACAAACAGCTAGGCAAGGATCCCAGAAACAGCAATCATCTAAATTGTAAATATAACAAAAATTCAGAGTAATCTCTTTATCTAGAGAGAGAATTTCACACTGTTTTTAGAGTACTGATTCTCTGCCTGTGACTGAAAAACAGATAATTCTGCCAGATGGCAAAGCTTAGTTACTTAAAACTACCTGAGTTTAATTCAAACACCTAATGAGTTGAATTCAACACCTAATGAATATTTTCAAATGCAATACAAATGCTTAATTTGTGTATCTCGCAACATGAGTTCCTTTTCCTGCTTATCTGCATACTGACTACCTAAAATCCACTGAAGTCCACAAATCTCATAGTACCGAGTTTATCAAAAGTTCTATCATCATGAGTATACACCATATATTATAAATATTTGGTTTAGGTATAAAACAAAACAAAACAGAACATTAACTGCTTTTCAGCTCTGCCTGAACTCCAGCAACCCTTAGCCAAATAGTATATCTCTATGGGCTGAAATCTAAACTGGAAATATATATAGAGAGAGAGAGGGAAGTCATTACTGTAGAATGAAATGAGGATTTCCAGCAGTCAGCTTGGCAATATGAGTAAAATATGCATCAGCATCCGAGCCTTTCTGAGTGATTTACTTAATCGACTAATTGAAAAGGCATAAAGCTGACAAAGCCAGATCATTGATCTTATAGTTCACAGTTCATAATTGTATGCTCTGCCCCTGGTCACCTTTGCACGGAACTTATCTGCAGCGTCATAGTTCTGCAAGAGGTTGCTCCAAGCACTGTAATATTTGGATTTTAAGTATAGGCTTCTGGCATGACTTAGACTTTGCTTCTGTAGTTCTGTCTAATGGAAGTAAACAACTGCAGTTATACACAGGTAAAGTACTTCCTAATTTGCTTTATGAAAATAAGATCGATCTAGTAAAACCCTGTAATTTTAATCTAATTTTAACAATAAATGAGCCTAGGGGTGCGTGTGCCTCTTTTGTGTCTGTGTTTGTGTATACTTCCGCCAGAGAAGTTATCAAGTATTCTGAAGTATTGCTAAGGTATTTCTAAATATAGAAATGTGAGTTATAAAAGAGAAAAAAATACACTGCATGAAAAACATAAGAAAATATTTAAAAAGTTAAAAGGAATGAACTGTGAAACTCTCCAAAACAACAATGCTAATTGTATGCAATATAGCACTTCATCTGTGACCCATGAACTTGTATTGTCTCTTGAAGGCACAAACTTGTGCCTCAAATTGTAAATAAGAGATAAATAAATGCAGATGCCAATAATGTAGATTAAGAGTTGTCAGAGGGAGAAAGGTGAAATCTTAGGTCTTTTTACAGAAACTAAAATGTCTCTACAGAAACAAAATCTATATCTGATGCACCTATTTTTATTTTCTGGTGATAAAAAATATTCTGTCAGTACAATACAGGCTGAACCCAGAAAGAATTGCTTTATACTGTGTCAGTTTCTCTTTGCAGGCACATAAAAATGCTTTTGTGTGTGTGTTGCTGTTTTTGTTGTTGTTTGTTGTGGGATTTTGTAAATTTTTTTTTCAAAACAAAAATTTCTTTTTAGAGACTAGTCTGCCCCCATACCTTAAACATCCTTTCTCCAGTAGTTTTGTTATAGAATCATAGATTGAACTGTAGAATGGCTTGGATCAGAGTGGACCTCAAAGACCATCTAGTTCCACATACCCTGCAATAGGCAGAGTTAACAACCCTTAAATCAAGTACTAGATCAGATTGCTCAGGTGACCGTTCAACCTGGCTTTAAACACCTCCAGGAATGGAGCTTCCACACGTCTCTGAGCTGCCTGTTCCAGCACCCCACCACTCTCTCTGTAAAGAACTTCCCCTTGACATCCAATCTAAACCATCACTCCTTGAGCTTAAAACCATTCTCCAGTGTCCTATCACTTGTAAAAAATTGATTTCTTTAAATACTGGAAGGCTGTAATGAGGTCTTCTCCAAATTGAACAAGCCAAGCTCCCTCAATTTATTTTCGTAGGAGAGGAACTCCAGCCCTCTGATCAACTCTTTTGGATGCTCTCAAAAAGCTCCACATCTTTTCTGAGTTGGGGGTCCCAGATCTGGACACAGTACTCCAGATGGAGCCTCAGGAGGAGAGAGCAGATGAGAACAATCACTTCCCTCACCCTGCTGTCCTTGTCCTTTTTGATGCAGCCCAGGATACTATTGTCCTTTTGAGGGGCAAGCATACACTGCTGGTTCATGTTATATTTTTCATCTACCAGGACCCCTAGGTCCTTCTTGGCGGGCTATTCTCAAGCAGTTCTTCTCCTAGTCTTTAATATGTATCTGGGACTGTCCTTACCTAAGTGCAACACCTTGTACTTGGCACTGCTGAACATTATTAGATTTACAAGGGACCAACTTTTGAGTATATCAAGTTCCCTTTCGAAAGTATTACTTCCTTCTAATTACTCTAGGAATTAACATCTTCAATATTAAATTGCAAGTTAATTCTTAAGAACTGTAAGCAGATAGATTATTTTTGCTTAGAGTTTCTAAGCATGCTATTATTTTTACTTAAAGAATAAAGAAAAATATATTGCAAATGAACTAAATTAAAAAAAAAAAGAAAAGAAAGAACAATGCAGTTTCCAAACATGGTGTCTTTCATTCTGGCTCACAACTTCCCTGGAAGCACTTTAGAACCTACTTTTGCTCTGGCTTTCTCTGCTTTATTATGTCCCTGGGGTATACAGCTTACCTTCATCCTCAGCTGCTGAAGAAAACTAAAGCAGATCAAACAGCGTACTTGCTTTCCCTTTTATAACTCTCTAGCTGCTCTGCCTGGTGAATCCCTGATCAGACTTACAAGTTGTTCTCTGATCTTTTCCAATTGACTTTATTGCCAAGGTGACAAAACAATTCTGCTCCATAGGAGTTGTTGACTTACTGTAAAAGCAATTACATTTGAATGATACATTTTAAGCCAGTAATGCTATTGTTAGCCCTGATCAGAACTCGCCAAGAATTTTAGTTAAGGCTCTGGCTAAACTACAGCAGGAAAGTAATGATTGTTATTTCAGTCTAAATGTTTGCAATTTGTCAGACACAAACAGAACGCTTAGCCTCAAAAATGAAATCTGCAGGCTGTGCAGACAGACTCCTCAAACTGTTACACCAACAGAGCAAAAGCATAGTATTAAGGAGAGAAGATTATGACTTCCCACTGAGAAGGGAACCATGTAAGAGATAAGAGATTGATATTTTCTAATGGAAATAAACTGAACACCCGTTCTATGAGTCAGTGTCATTATTTGTACTAATGCAGCAACTACAAAAAACTACAAAACACAGGGAAACGTTGAAAATACAGTGTACCACTAATGAACATAGAAACATGACATAAATATAGGTAATAATGTTCACTACTCATTTTTGTCTAGCAGTATCTTGCAAGCAAAGGAGCGCCTTTCCTCCCCACTGACAAAGGGCACAGTGAGCACTTGGAGAGGAAGTCTAGGGAACTCAAGAATCAGGAAAAAGTTTCCAACATCTCTGTAAAAAGAAATGGGCTGTATTACACAGTTTCAGACAAACTCATTCTGGAGGTTACTGCTTAATTTTGAGCCAGATTACTTGACCAATGGTGATATACCCTATCTTTTCTTTCTTTCTTTCTTTCTTTCTTTCTTTCTTTCTTTCTTTCTTTCTTTCTTTCTTTCTTTCTTTCTTTCTTTCTTTCTTTCTTTCTTTCTTTCTTTCTTTCTTTCTTTCTCTCTCTCTCTCTCTCTCTCTCTCTTCTTTCTTTCTCTCTCTCTCTCTCTTTCTTTCTTTCTTTCTTTCTTTCTTTCCTTCCTTTTCTTTCTTTTTTTTTTTTATCAAGTCTTCCATTTCAGTTCTCAAAGAAGAAGAAGCAGGCCTACTTTTCCAAAATGTAATTCCCACTCCTGTAGAATCACTTGAATCTTAACCCTTGAGGCACTCATGTCACATTTAAGTAAGCTTTTAATGCCTTGTGCCTGCTAGCTCTGATCTGTATTTGTTAATATATTATACTTTGTTTTCCACTGAACCTCACTGCATCTATCAGTACCCTCCATCTGTAAATGCCTTCTTATCATGTAAATTCTGGGTGATGAAGACCTCTCACATATTTTCTAAAATATCACAAAACCTAGATTTTATTCATGGCTAAGCCCATTGGCATTTCTCTAATTTAAGTAATCATTACAATACATGTAAAGTTTGAAGAGAAATTAAGATAATCTTTCTTGAACTCAGAAATTATTAGGCAAATATCATTGTATGTGCTCCCATCTGTCTTTTCTTGTGTGTACATTGTAAAAGTTCATTAGTTCATGCCCTAAAGGTATAAATCACCATAAATGGGAATTATTTTATCTATGGGAATACGTGAGCCTATCTGGCCAACTAAAACTTGCCTTGATTCCAACAGAGGTGAAACAGATGTAAAACTGTGTCAGTGATGCAGTGTTCCTGAGCACAGTTAAGGCTGCTTTTCTATTCCACTCTCTATTGTAACAACAACAATTTCTGAAGAAATGAATTTTAAACACAACTTTGACATGCAGACAAAAGAAGAAAAAAAAATACATGTGAGATTAAAGTTTAATCTTTGTAGGAACAATAAATCTATTGCCCATTTAGTTGAACATTATTTCACAGATCATCTGATGAATACAAAGTAAATTCTTTATTCTGTGATAAGTGATATATATTCACTTTTGAAATGAAGCTGGAGCCTCTTTACCTTTTCACTTCACTTCAAGGACATTTTAGACATCTGTAAGATTCAACCTTTTATTATAATTTCATGCTGGGAAAGTACAAAGGATTGTCTGAGTCAATAAAAGACTATTCAGGGGAATAGAAAAACTTTAATAAGTCTGTGATGATATATTTTAAAAGACACAGATGATTTGGCCTGAGTGTGCTAACACTTTAGCAAGCTGCGTGATTAACTCTTTAGTTGGGATGAGAGCTAGCAATTTCCTCCACATGCAACAATGCTCTTATTATACAAACCTTCAGTAAATGCACTTGAGAGAACGACAGATTTATCAGGGTTCTGTAATGACTGTTGGAAATGGATTGCACTAACTGAACTAGCTGCTTCCTAAATGATAGATACCTAAACTGGATGAGTATGGGTATATGGGCATAACAGTGGCAGAGCTCAAAAAGATCACCGGCTTAATTTCCAACCTCAAACTTCATAGTGGCATAATAAATCCCACTGTCTGTTACATACTAATAGCACAAAGTAGCTTATCCTGCAGAAATAAAAAAAAAATTCCATAGTTGTCACTGTGTGATTTTACTCATTCATCTAATTCAATTATAACTACCTAGCCAGAATGGTTTCCTAGAGTTGCTGGTTATTGGGAAAGCCTATTATTGTGTTCAAATCTTAGATAATCACATGTAACTTCTGAATAGTCAAGTCTGTTAATATTAGTCAAGTCTGTTAATTTACAGGAGCAGTGTTTAAAAAGCTCATTTACACATACTAGTACAAAATAAGAGGACACAATACATGAACAGCATCACCATGTATGTGATGAACTTGTGATTTATAAGACTGTAAACAAGAGTAAATTCACTAGTATTCTTAGGTTTTGGCACCTACACAAAGGTACAATAGCTGACATCAGTTTGAAAAGCATTTAAAACCTTAATTCTGCAGGTCTCCCCACACTGTTCCAAGTGATTACCAAGAAAAAAACTACTTGTTTCAATTGCACAAACTTCACTTTGCTACTAAAACAGAACAGAGAGGCATTTAAACTTTCCCACAGTACTAAAGGATGTAGACTGAGAGTTGTGGGGTTTTTTTGTTTATTTCCTTAGAAAGGAAGGAATTATTTGCAAGCATAGTAAAACTTTCTTCATAACACAAGAGTGATAATGAGACCTAAAGACTGGTTCTATTTTGTTAGTTGATACAGAGAAAAAAATATTAGATTTTAAAGTCAAAACTATAATATAAGTATAATCTATTATTTTACATGAGATTAGCATAATATTCAGGAAGAAATCAAATGAGATGAGTGGAAATGAAGATAATGTAGCAATGCCAACAGATCTCTGCAGAAAAATGCAGGTCACTGACCAATGTAACGAGCTGCACAAAGTATTTCATCAATGACTAGTGAAGGTCAGTAATTCCATATTTTCTATTTGTGATTTTGAAGTTTAAATAGCAAATAAAATTCTTTCAAGGAATGTTTTCACATTAAAAAACATTAACGGACTTATACACTTTATGCACGCATACTCAACTTTTATATTTCAAAATTATTGTGCTGCCTTTATGCTTTCCATCTGTTGGGATTATTTGTATTTCAAAGATTAAAGCACGTACATTGTAATCATTTTCTGCGGGTAGAAAATTCTGCTGTAGTTAATTTTCTGCCTGTCTTTCAAACATTCATCTTAACTGAGTTACTTACTGGTCTTTTCAAGGATTACACGGGATTTTCAGATGTTCTACACAAATTTTAAGGTGTTATAATTAACTTCTGAAGTAGATATGGAGTTGAAAGTTCACTTGGAGATGAACAGGGAGCTTTTCTTGAGGCTCCAGGGGAGAAAGAAATTCTACCTCCTGTGGAAGAAAGGAAGGAAAACTCGAAAAGAGTATCGATAAGTTGTTAACTTGTGCAGAGAGAAAATGAGAAAGGCAAAAGCCCAGCTTGAACTCAACTGGGCCACTGGAGTAAAAGGGAACAAGAATCTCTTTTACAAATATGTAAACAGTAAGGGGAGGAACAGGGAGAATCTCCATTCTTTACTGGATGAGGCTGGGAATGTGAGCACTGAGGATAAGGAAAAGACTGAAGTTCTGAATGCCTTCTTTATGTCTGTCTTTAAAAGTCAGAACAGTTATCCTCAGGGTACTCCACTCTCTGACTTGGAAGTCTCAGCTGGGGGACAGAACAAACCCACCATGATCCACAAGGAAACAGAAACCTACTACTCCAACTGGACTGTCATAAGTCCATGGGTCCAGATGAAATTTACCTGAGTGCTGAGGGAACTGTTGAAGGTGATAACTGAGCTGACCTCCATCATTAAACAGAGCTCCTGGTTGACTGGTGAGGTCCCAGAAGTCTGGAGGCTTGCCAATGTGACTCCCATCTACAAGAAGTGTTATAAGGAGGATCCAGGGAACTACAGGCCTCTCAGACCGACCTTGGAACCAGGGAAGGTTATGGAGCAGGTTGTGGCATGTGTAGGACAACTGGGGGATCAGGCCTAGCCAGCATGGGTTCATGAAGTGCACGCCCCGCTAGACCAATCTGATCTCCTTCTATGACCTAGTGACCTGTCAGATGGATGAGGGAAATACTGTTGATGTAGTCCACCTAGACTTCAGCAAAGCCTTTGACACTATATCCCACAGTATTCTTCTGGAGAAGCTGGCAACCTGTGGCTTGGACAGGTACACTCTTGTCTGGGTAAAAAACTGGCTGGAGGGCTGGGCCCAGGGCCCAAAGCATGGTGGTGGATGAAGTTAAACCTAGCTGGTGAATGGTCACAAGTAGTGTTCCCCACTGGTCAGTACCAGGGTCGGTCCTCTTTATTATCTTCACTGATGACCTGGATGAGGGCACTGAGTACACCTTCACTAAGGTTGCAGATGACACCAAGTTGGACGGAAGTGTCCATCTGCCTGGAGGTAACAAGGCCCTACAGAGGGATCTGAACAGGTTGGATCACTGTGCTGAAGCCAATGGGATGAGATTCAACAAGAATAAGTGCCAAGTCCTGCAGTTTGGCCACAATAATCCCAGGCAATGCTACAGGCTTGGGACAGAGTGTCAGGAAGACTGTGTAGAGGAAACAGACCTGGGAGTATTGGTCAATGCTCTGCTGAACATGAGCCATCAGTGTGACCAGGTAGCCAAGAAAGCCAATGGCATCCTCGCTTGCATCAGAAATAGTGTTGCCAGCAAGAGCCAGGAAGTAATTGTCCCCCTGTACTCAGCCCTGATGAGGCTTCACCTTGAGTGCTGTGTTCAGTTTTGGGCCCCTCTCTGCAAGAAAGACATTGAGGCCCTGGAATAGTGACCAGAGAAGGGCAACAAACCTGGTGAGGGGTCTGGAACACAGATCTTGTGAGGAATGGCTGAGGGAGCTGGGATTGTTCAGTGTGGAGAAGAGGAGGCTCAAGGGAGACACTGCCCTCTATAACTACCTGAAGGGAGTTTTTAGTGAGCTGCAGGTTGGCTTCTTCTCTCATGTTACTAGTGATAGGACAAGAGGGTGTGGCTTCAAGAAATTCAGATTGGATGTTAGAAAATACTACTTCTCTGAAAGAGTGGTCAGACACTGGAATGGTCTGCCCAGGGAGGTGGTGAAATTACTGACTGTGGGGGTATTCAAGAAACATTTAGATGTTGTGTTAAGGAGCATGGTTTAGTGAGAAATGTTGGTGGTAGGTAGATAGTTGAACTGGATGACCATATAGGTCTTTTCTAACCTTAGTAATTCTATGATACTATGATTCTATGATTCTATGATTTTATGATCAAGTTGTTTAAGAGAAAATACACATTGTTTCTTTTTTTTTTTTTTCATTTTCATTTGATTTATTTGTTGTTGTTTTTTTGTTGTTTTTTTCTTGTTTGTTTTTATTTTTGTGGTTTGCTTCTTAAGAAAATAGGTCAAGAACTTTTAAAACCTTTTAAAATTAATAATATCTGTGATATGCTTAGGACAAGTCTTAGTGTCATTTATGGTTACTAGGCACTACTACATCATCATATATATGTATATCTGCTTTATTATGTTCTCTCAGTTCTGAAAGAATGTATCAGCATCAGCTAATTTTGAGAAGTGCTTCTTATTATTAACAATAACATAACACATTTTTTAATTATCTAGTTAAACTGTAATGTGGTATTTAATGGGTTTTTGTTTTAAAGGACAGAGGATTCTTGTAGATAATCAATTGTGGGCATCATATATATAAGATATACATGAGATATATAGGTGGTTTTTTTTCTTGACTTCCACCCTCCATTCAATAGTTCAACCTTGGGTTACACATTTCAACCAAAAAGAAATCTGAGCTGAATCCTGCCTTGAAAAGAATTATTAAACATGTGTTAACTCATAAATCAAATTTCCTTAATATTCTCATGCTAAGTATCAATAGTTTTGTCAGTTTGCTATAGATTTACTACTCTCATTTTTCTCAGCAGAGACAGATGGCATGTGCTTTACAAAGTCTCGGTTATCTTTCCCCTTGATTGACTGTGCAAGCCAATATTCACAAATTACAAAACTTACACTCTCATTTTCTACAATTAGCCTGAAGCACAAACAAATCACTGCTTTGGACCTATTTTTTTTCCCATGCAGCTTCAAATACCTTCCAAAACTTATAGAAAATTCAAGCAGGTCAACATTTTATAAGCAATTCTACCACATTAGTCTGTAAAATGTCAATATAAAAAAGTATTATATCAGATATAGGTTTTTTTCTAATACACGCCCAGCACTGCACTTTTATTGTATTACATCTGCTAGTTCCCATTACAAAACAGCCCTTTGTACATTTCATTTGGTATACTGTGATTATCAAAAGTAATTTTCTATTGCATGTGATCTATCAGACTACAGTGAATGTAAGTCTCTGGATCATGCAAACACAGATCAGCGTAAGCATCTCTGATTTCAACAGGATTTAAATAGCTGCTTGCTGTTGCACACAGATTAAAAGATTTCAGTGAGACATATTTTAAGATAGATCACTGCTGCCTAATCTAATCCTGTGAGAGTTTTTGTCTTAAACCCTAAAATTCTGTTTCCACACTCTTAATATCATAGCAGGTCTTGTTTTCTTTTTGCTATGAAAATTATAAATGTTTGATATATTAATCCACAGAATGCACTAAAGAGACAGAAAAAATCATAAGGATGTTGCCTATATTTTTACTATATAGGATAATACATGGAAACATAATAGCTGATGTTTCTGCAGCTATACAACAAACAAGCAAGTGTTATGATTGCTATGATTCACTACAGGATGTACATAAAATTACAAATGAGAAATCTGCAAGTTTGGGAATTTGTTGATCCAGGTTTCACATTAAAAAAATTAAAGAATACATAAATAAAGAAAAAAATAATGAGAATCATTTCCTCTGCATTTTAACATAGATAAATAAAAACAGTTACTCTTCTTATTTCAATAGACAACTCATGATTATCCAGCTCAATGTCATACTACATCATTCATCACTTCTTCAAATGCTTATAAGCTGCTTTGTGTTTTTTACTGGACAAAAGTTAGTTCTACCCTCTTGCCTGTGTGTTCATTCTTCAGTGTATAATGTGGAGACTAATCCTCTACATGGCTTATTCTTGGTTTTCTGCTGTTACTGTTGGCCTCAGATTCTGCTTCATCTTCGTGCTGAAACAGGGAATGAGGAATTTATATCATAAAAATGTTTGTTGGGCTTACATGGTAATATTTTTGTATCAAGGGAGCTGCTGGGGTCTTCGTTAATAGAGACCAGATATTGCCCCATATTAGATAAAAGCAAATTTGAGATGCTCAAAATGGGACTTGCTGGTGGCAAAAGCTGAGACAAGAGTGATCCTGGTTGCACTCTGTGAGACCAGATTTAAAAAAAAATAAAATACTGTGCAGGTGGGAGAGAGGAGTGAGAAAATGTGAGAGAAGGATCCCTGCAGTCAGCAGGATCAGTGCAGGAGGAGGGCTGGAGGTGCTCCAGGTGTGGAGCAGAAGCTTCCTGCACCCCAGAAGAGACCCATGGAGGAGCAGTCTGTCCCCCTGCAGCCCATGGCACCCCACAGAGCAGGTCTCCATGTGTAGCCATGGAGCAGTGAGTGGATGTGTCCTGAAGGAACCACAGCCCATGGAGAGCCCCTGCAGGAGGAGACCCAGGCCGCAGCTGCAGCACATGGGGACCTGTGCTGGAGCAGCTCCTAAAGGGTGGACCTTGTGGTATGGAGCCATGTTGGAGCAGTGCTTGGAGAGCTGCTGCCTATGGGAAGCCCACACAGGATCAGTTTGGGTAGGATGGTGTTCCATGGAAGGGATCTCATGCTGGAGCAGAGGCAGGCCATGAGGGAGTGACAGACCTGCAGTGTCATGGACTGACAGCAGCCTCCATTCCCTGTTCTCCTGTGCTATTCTGGTGAAGGGCATGAATGGAATGAAACTATTTTTAGTTTGCTTTTACTTTCTCACTGCTCTAGTCTTTTAGCAATAGGCAATAAATTGCATTCATCTCTCTCCAGTAAGTCTGTTTTGCCTATGATGCAATTGGTGAGTGATCTCAATCTGAGACCCTTTTTTTTTTCATTATCTTTTCTCCTTTTGTTCTTTTGCAAAGGGAGGGAGTGGGAAAACAGTGTGGTGGAGCTCAGACAGCCATCAGTGTGGAAGCACCACAAAATGAGAATCAAAGTCTTTCGGACATGCCACAGGAAAGATCCTCTTCTAACTAAATAGCCTCCAAATGCCGTTCTTTTCTCCCACTGCTCTGAACCACTTTGCTTTTTGCTGATGTAGATGGAAGAATCCCAACACAGTCTCTCCAGCCTTTTCAGACATGCAATAACTAGGCAGAATATGATTTTGAACTTGATATAAATCTTCCATGTCATCTCTATGCCTTCATCCAAGCTCAGAGCATCTTTAGGTTCACCTTCAATTTGTATTTTAAATAAACAAAAAATAAGAACAGTAATAGAGAGAGATTTGGCCATACTTACCAAAACCATTATCTCTGCTCCACTGCAACAGTAACAATTCCAAGTTGTCTTTAATCTATGTTTGATTGTAATGATAGCCTTGTCTCATTCCATCGGAGCCATTTTCTTTTGCCTATGAATATGTACTTAGGGAGTCTTTAATACACAGATCATTGCCAAAATACGTAATTGCTTTTGTACTTGGAACAATTACTATATATTTGTTCAATACCTGTGATATTAAAAAAAATACCATCACCAGCAACAACAAAAAACCCACATACAAACATCTGTTTATATATCAGTATATGTACAGCAGATCTGTATGTTATACAGCTATATATGCATGTTTTTGTGTTGTTTCTATTATTGTTACGACTAAACCCAAATAATCATTACATTCTATTCAAACAATTCTGTATTGATCCAAGCTGGTGACTTATGCTCCTATATGCACACAGTTTTTGTGATTTAAAAGTAATTTAAAAAAATTGCCTAAAACATTGTAGATAATATTTAAACTGAGGCAATTCTAACCAGCATAGACAGATACAAATGACCAAAATAATACGACCATGTTCTGAAATGTCAAATGTGCAGGTTAAAATAGACTCTGACAGTCTACCTTGTAGGTATAGGAGATGGGCAAATACAGAGCGAAATTTAGTTATTTTCACATCATGAAATTAATATTTTTACCTTAGTTAACTGCTCTTGCAGAATTTTCCCCAAATCATGGACATAAATTTGGTTTCTATGGCCAGCTGGTTTATCTATATTACCTTTTAAAAACTCATGCTTTTGTTACATTCTACATTTACCATAGTCTAAAAATAATGAGTCCCCATGTAAGACGTCTTTTTTTTTTTCTAATAAATTCTAGTAATTGCATAGTTCTTTTTCTCATCTTTTTCTAGCTTTTTTGAGGCTACCCTAAAAAAAAATTAAATTACTAAAAATCCGATGAGCTTAATTTCCATGAATTACATACAGGACCATGTTTAGGACATGAGTTTCAGTTTCAGCCTGCTGATTTCACAATATCCTCAAGAAAGAGTTACAGTCCATTTCCATGAGTAATGACAAACTGAAACATAAACAAAATGCTTACTGTGAAGCATTGTATAGTGGAAGGTGTCCCTGTCACATGTATTGGGTTTTCACAACAAAGTTTTGGTATGGGGAGTAGGAGGCTGCAGGAGTGGTCTCTGTAAGAAAAGTTCAGAAACTACTCAGTCATACAGGAGCCAGCTCCAGCTGTTTCGAAATGGGAAATGCAGCTGACCAGGGTTGAGCTATTGAGCAACACTGACTGTGACTACAAGGGAAAGGGAAAAAAAACTGCAAAACAGCAGTTAGGACACAAGACTGAGAAAATGAGAGGGAAACAATCCTGAAGACAGGGAATTGTCTACTCACCATGCTGGAGCAGGGGAAGACACTGAACATGAATGAGCAGCAAAGACAAGGAATTATGGACAAGTCATGACCACATGGAATGTGGTCTCACTGCTCTCTACTGTTATCAATTAACAATAAATCATAGAATCATATTATCCTTTGAGCTGGAAGGAACCATCACAGATCATTCAGCCCAGATCCCCTGAAACGAACAGGGACATCCACAGCTAGATCAGGTTGCTCAGATCCTGATCCAGCCTGGCTTTGAATGTCTCCAGGGATGGGACTTTCACCACATCTCTGGACAATCTTTCCAGTGCCTCACCACCCTCACCATAAAAGTTTTTCCTTATGTACAACTTGAATCTATCTCTTTTAAGTTTGAAAACATTTCCCCTTGTCTTGTTGCAAGAGATCTGCTAAAGAGCCTGTCATCTTCTTTCTGTAAGCCTCCATTTGGATACTGAATGCCCACGATCAGGTCTCCCCAAAGCCTTTCCTTCTTGCCAGCTGGGAAGCCCCAGATTTCTCAGCCTGTCCACGGCCTGTCCTGTTACATGGAGAAACTCAATTCCACATCTTTGCTTCATATACACTTCCAAATCAGATGTTATTATGTTAGAATGCCCCTCTGCTGCCATCAGTCACAGCAATAAAAGGTAATAAAGTATGGGTGAGGAGGTTCAGTAACTGCTTCCATACCACTAACACCTGCTTCCAATACAATGGGCCAACATAATAAAATAGGAGGTATTACTTTTGGAGCTGCCCTTGTATTTAATATGGTTACTGTACATAAGCAATGAAAAATATTTTTTTTTTAGTAATTTTTATTAATACAGAAGGAAAAAGCAAGAAAAATACAAAATTAGTGGTATATTCCACCTTCTATTTGTGGAACTAATGCATCAGTCTGGTTCAATGCAAGTGGAATTCTTAGTGAGTTTGCAAGGTGTTTGTCAGAGACAAACATACAGTTATTTGCCAGAACTTGTGTTAGCACTGCACTGCATCCTCCCCAGACACTGGTTTCAGCCCAGAGAGTGCCAATCAAGCACTGATGTTCAGTTGTTGCTGAGTGATGTGTGCACACCTGGGAGTGGTCTGGGCTGCTAAGTGGGGAAGAGCTGATGCCATGATGATGTGGAGCAGGAGGTGGGCCACAGTATGGGCTGCTCCAGGGTTGGATATGCCTGATGTAGAAGATCTTTACAGGTCCCTTCCAACTTAAACCAACCAATGATTCTAGGTAATCAAATAAAGTCATGCTGATTAATATGAGGAGTTGGAATTAATGGTAAGTGTATGTGTCCTTAATGGATGGGTTGAGATTCTACCTTTTTGAGATTCTCTATGGTGTCCTAGATGATTCTAGTCACTTTTTTTAGGTAAATGAATTGAGCTCTGTTGAGCTGTTCCTCTCACCTTTAAACTTGTGGCTTGTCAGCTGAGTCATTAACCAGGGCACATTAGCTGAACCGGACTTGGATGAACTTTCATTGCCATGAAGGAGTCAGCTAGTACCGCTTGCCACAACCAGCAATACACACGGCACAGACAGGACTGATACATTTGCTCAGCATGCAGCGATTTGCAAGTGTATGACTAAATCTAGATTCTTCTAGCTGTAAACTGTGTCCTGTTATCTGCAATGTTTGCGTATTGTTTTTAATATTTTTCGTAACAGTATTATTGCATTTGAATATAAGTAAAAGTTTTATTTCTTTTCCATTAGTCAAATAGATAGAAAAATCTAAACATAATTAGAATACTCCAGCTGTCTTGATGAAATTTTAAATCAATTTTTTTTCTGAGTGGCTATTTTTTCTTGTGGTACACATTTGCACTTTATGTTTGCAATGAATCACTGTCTCTCTAAAGTCTGTTAAATCACTACTGGATGGAATTTAAAAGTCAGCTTTGCAAAGGGACATGAAATGAATGAGCAGAAATAAAAGCTATACTGAGAAGAGGAAGGCTTTTAAAATATATATAGAAAATAATAAAAACTAAGTAGTGGTATTAATTTAGTTCAGGATCATGGCATCACAATCTGCTGGTATAATGAAACTGCTATTATGACAACAAATATGCTAAGAAGCCAAAAAGATTACATGTCTATCATTTCTGGAAATATTTGTCTTCACAATTGCATCACAGTAGTTTCGAAGGTTATTTGCCTTTTTGTCATTCAGAGTGTAGGATCAAACTCACAAAATACTGCTTGCATTTGTTATCATCTGAGATATATATATAAATCTCATATATACATATATATATAACTTTATTTTTAACCAGAATAATTGCATAATATGTGAACAACAAATCAGAAAGGAATTTCAGTAAGGAAGTTCTTCATTGTTGGATAGAAGACAACATAAGTAAATTACCAGCATGAGCTTTTTCTCACACTGCAGCAGAAAGTATTGGTAAAACTTTATCACATCACATTGCCAAATATACACCAGTGAGGAAGATCACTTAATGCAAACCTTTGTATGTATCAAATTATGCTAAAGAGCCCTAAAATGGACAGATGCTTTCACAGAAAAACAGCAAGGCTCTAGGAGTGCATATCATTACTGTGAATGTGGATTAGTGCATGCAGTTTGCATGACTGAGTGCATCTCTACCACTCTCTTGTCTTTGAAGACTAAGTAGGCAAAAAATTAAAATTAATGTTCTAGTCTGACCTTTTAATACCTTTGCAAAATCTTTCTACGTATTCTTGTCAATAAAACTGCCAAAGAAATGAAATCTATAAATATTCAACAATATACACGCAATTACATTTTCAGAAAAATATTTTAAACTGTATTGAAAGGAAAATTCTTTGCTGTTCATAGCAATCTTTCTTTATAATGGGAGTTTCAGGGTTATTTTACCTCATGCTAGACTGTGGAAGCAGTGTTTTTGTTGTATTTTAACATGAATTAGTCTTGCTTCAGTAAACAGAACATCTACATAGTTCCAAAACATGATTATTAATAGCTTTGTTCTGAACAATATAATACGGTTAATGTGATGCATATGATACAACATGATTCTCTTGACAAGGTAAATTTGACTGAACAGTTGAATGTGGATTAAAATTTCAGTGCTGATCCAAGTTCTGGTATTTAGGGATTTTGCCTAAGAATATTTTACTGATCTTCACTTCTTCAAGGAGAATATTAAAGTACTTCAGTCAATTTCATGAGCATCATTTTTATAAATCCACATGTTTCTCAGATTTCTGTCAGATCCAGTAAATATCTACTTATCATTGTACTCAGAATTCATTCCCTAGCATCATTATATTAGCAATATTTTCAGCTGGAAGGTATAGAATATATGACATTTTCTCATTTATTATAAAAGTAGCTTTCACCATCTCTTCAGTGTAAAGCAGTTGTGAAGAGGAATGTAAATTCACAGAACTCTTAATGCAAATGAGAAGAGAAAATAATGTGCTTAACATTTTCCAAGTTTTTGTCTGACCTTTTACTGATCATTTTCTATCATTCAGAGATTTCATTAGATCTCACATCAAAAGCAAAATGTTTTATTAATGACATATCTAGGTGCTATTCTGGGTTGTTCAAGTAATTTTTTATAGGTAACTTTATTGTCTAAATATTCAACAAAAGATGTGTTGCACAAGAACTTTGAATTCACAAGGAAGATACTAAAATCTACATGCAGAGCACCACATTATTTCTAATGTGGCTAGAAAATGGACTGCACTTATTTTCTCACTCTGGTTCCAGAAAATTTCCCGTATTTGATATGTGTTTGCCCTTTTTGTCTGTTACTGAATTTCCAAGGAAAGTAATCCTCAACAACCCGCATAATTTCTCCATACTGGAGAACAAAAAGGAAATAGCAGTTTCTGATCTTCTCATGTCCCCTCCTTAATCACTATCAGTTTTTTGGATTTCAGTATTAGTGCTTCCGGGGGTGGAAAATGGAGCAGGCTAATGAATACAGCTCAGAGAGTGTTTTAGAAACAAAATAAATGTTCAAGGAAGGAGAAAAAATTGAAGCTCTCTATGACAGTATTTTAGTTTCTTCGACATTTCTTTTTTAATTCTTCTTCTAGGAAAATTGATTGATTGATTCTGATTTATGAATTTCTGCTTTCCTTGGAACATCTCTGTGGTAGAGTTAGAATAATGTGAATGATTCATGTAAATTAAAATCCTTGAGTTCAACATACTCATGAATACCACAATAAACTTAACGTTTGTTCACTGTTTGGTTCTATTGTATAAAATTATAACGGTGTTGGCCTTAACATTTCTGCTTTTCAACACTCAGCTTATTTTGTTTACAATGAACAAATAAACTAACATAATTGACCACAAAAAAAAAAAAAAAAAAAGGCATTTTGAAAGCATTAACATTTCAATAGAGAATAGTTTGGTCTTTCAGTATAAAAAAAACATCAGAAATATAGAATAACTTCTCACCCAAATGGTTCTGCTAAATTACTGACTCTTACATTCATTAATCCCTTTGATATTTAAACAGAATTTCTCATAAAGGGTGAGATTTCATGCCACTTGTGGTGATTTTTTCAAGACTTCTTAGTCCAATGCACTTTATACTTCTAATGAGAAAGAAAAATATGATGAAAAAGATGTCTACTTACAAATATTGTTTAATTTCCACATGAACACAGCCTAATGTACCATATTCTTCTAAAATAAGTGAAAGTTAAAATTGGTATAGGAAAAGAAAGAGAGCATGATTGTGAGATTAAGATCACTCAGGTGGGATGAGTAGAAAAGGAGAGAATTAAAAGGTCTGATATGAAAGAAAAATCTATACAAAAAAACAATAAAAGCAAAAAAAAAAAAAAAAAACTCAAAAAAAAAAAAGCTAACTCCAAGGCCAGTGAGAAGTCTGCAGCTAACATCTAATTAGGTTAAATCTAAACAGTGCAATGAATGCAGTGCCATGAAGACATACCTGAGCTGACAAATTAGTTTGTTTAATGGAAGTCATATAGTTGAGTTACCTTCAGTGAGGCTAATAAATCTCATTACTTCAGAGAATTTATTCATCCCAGAGGAAAAATATAAAGATGCAATAAACCATTAGACAGTGCAAATACTTCTATCAAAACAAGGAGAGGGACTAAGAGAAAGAAAAAGCATGAGTGAGGCAATCCAGAAGTTAGAATTGGGTTATTTCTTTTGAAAGAATTACCAGTTTATGCCAGTTTAAATTATTTGTAGAATTAGAATCATGGAATAATAGTCCTATTATTAAACAATGCAGAGGATAAGAAGTATTTCAGTACTAGAGGAGCAGTACAGAGTTTTCCTGTCTATTGTGTGGTTGCAGTCAAGTTCAAATATCTGTTTTTTTTAGCTTTTCTTTCACTGTGAGTTCACAGTTTAATTTTGTTTTCATTTAGTTGTTGATTTTGTGTTTTTTTTTTTCCAGCATTTCTAGTTGACCTAACTTTATTTCTCTTGCTGAAGTACTTTGGCACAGAATTTCTTTATCTCAGCTATTTCAAAGTCCTTAGTACTTTAATTCTCCATCTCAGTTATTAATGGACCTTCTTTATACTGGTACTGATTTTACTCTGATATATTTACACAAGATTATCTCATTCCCCCCCAGTAAACTCATTAAGAATGAGATTATGCTGTTTGATTATAAACAATACTAAGTAGTACTTTTCCAACTACTTTGTAAGTCAAGTTTACACTCCCTGTCAAGCACAGGTCTAAGACTGTGTTCAAATTCAGATGTCATTGTTTATAATCAAGAAGTAGCTCAGAGTCCCTCATGGATCTTATTCAAGAATACTGCCAAAGCTAAAAGTTCATCTTATGCTAAGATGATACATAGCCATAATGCTTTTTCTTCTGTTTTCTGGACAGCGAATGGAGGAATAAAGCATACCACTTCTCAGTCCTTCAACAAGTACCTTCTAAGAATACTTTTACTTAGTGATTAAATCTAGTTAGGATATATCATTCACCTGTAGAAGTTGCTTGTTTTTCATGGGCCAGTGAATTTCAGGCACCATGTATTACCAGAAGAGCCAAGTATATAATCCTAATTTCCTTGAGATATAAGAACTGGAACCTTGTCCAGGACAAAGTCTAGAAAAGTCTGCTGTTTTACTGACTTTGAAAACTTTCCTATTACTTCATGAATGATCTGACCAATAAATCTTTTACCTGTTCTTTACTGGTCCCCATGAAGCTCAGTCATCCATTTAAAACTGAATGCAAGATATTTCCATTCTAACTAGCCTTCTGCAAAGGCAGGTCATTCTGTTCTTCCTTTAGTATGAGCGTGTCTTTGAGATTTTCAACCTTTTTCCCTCATAGATCTTGAATTCTTCTTCCTACAATATTATATTTATCATTTTTATCATTTTATTTTCTTCCCCCTGAGTGGCTTTTATGTACTCTCACTAATGCATTAGATGAAAGCTGAACATACACACAGACACACTCCCAAGATTCCTGTGAAGAAAAACAAAGCAACCTACAAAATTAAAGAAATGTTGGAGATTGAAAGAACTTTTCGGGAGTCTTCTAGTCTGATCTCCCATTCAAGTCAGGATGATTGAATATGTTTGCAGGGTCAAACATGATTTTGTCTAGTCTTGAGAATTTTCATGGTTGTTAAAGCTTTTACAGCCACTCTGGTAATGCTTCCTAGTTTAATATTTATTTCTTGTCCCACTATTAGGGAACAGATAGGAATAGTAACCGCCAACCATTTAAACCCTGTTTTTTCTGCTGGCATTTAAATAATGATGTACTTTTTACCACTGTGGTACTTTATACTCCAATAACTCTTCCAGGGTTACAGTACAAAACTTTTAGGGAAAACTTCTAACAAGATCAGTATGAAAACTAGGCCAGTTCCTATAAAAGTTTAGTTATTTTAAAGTTACATATTCAAAGTATCATCAGTTGTCTATCTGTAATTTATAGGCAATTCACCATTCTGGTGGAATTTTCTTAGTCTGTCTATACAAGAGAGACTAACACCACAGAAAAGATCTAAAGGAGTTTATATCTTCTGAAGTAAGTTGACTACAATCAGAATGCTCAGTATGCAGTACCCTAAAGTCAAAAATGACTCAAGGCTTAATCACGATAGAAAGGTGCCTAAGGCAGCTGTCTGCTTGGGGGGCAAGGAAAAAGGATATGCAGGCACAGCCTAGCTGCCTGCTTGTTTGGTCCCATTGTCTGCTTGTCTCTCTATTTACTCCCCTCTTGCTCTGGAGTGGGGATGGTGCCTCTTATCATGTGACAGGCACCTAAAAATAGTGCACAAACTCCTGTCTTTAAAGAACAACTCTGAGGGTTTTTTGTTGTTTTTGTATCTTAGTGACTTACCTACATGATTTTTTTAGCTGCCAAGACAAAAGACTCTTGAATGTTTATAGCAATTATTTCTTAAAAGATTCCTCTTTGTGTTTTAACAAATGTTTTTTTTTTTCTTTTCCAAAAATCAATCTAAATGTCCTCACACCAACATTTCTTCTATGTTTACAAATAGATATGTTTTTATTATATATATTACACTACCACTCTGTCTATGCTTCATGTCTATGGATTGACAAAGATATGTATTTTATGTATATTTACATATGGACAGATACGATAGACACAATATTTTGGCCCAAATGTTACAACAATATAGGAAAAATCTTGATTTTAAAAAATGCTTTCGACATGTATATAGTGTGAGAAAGTTATTAGAGAACCCTGCAGAAGCAAGTGAACCCAGTGCTCATCATAAAGCTCATGCACTTTTCAACGCAGTTGAGCTCTAGCCTTTTTTTAATGCAGATGTGATGATGACAAAAGAATGAAATCTTCTTATTCTAATGAACAAAATGATGTCATATTACATAAATACCTGCTTAACCCCTTTCAATAAGCCAATCCTCCCCTTACAGATAACCTTAATGACAACCATTTATGGTTCTGAAATAGCTTCAACAATAACCACACCTACCATCATCTCATAAATGATGACCTGCATAGATCATGCTGTTGACATCAATTAACTCTAATTAAAAGCATTTTAGATAAGTTGGCAGGTTCCACCAAGAACCTTGATTTCCAAGTCTCTGTGTCTCATCTAATTTATTTTTATATTAAAATAATTTACATGAGATAGATGCCTGGAATCAAAGCTATAAATTCCTTATTGAAGTGCAGGGGTTTCTGTTTGGTTGGTTTTTTGTTTGCTTTTGTTTTTGTTTTAAGGAAAGGGAAAGGGAAAGGGAAAGGGAAAGGGAAAGGGAAAGGGAAAGGGAAAGGGAAAGGGAAAGGGAAAGGGAAGGGGAGGGGAGGGGAGGGGAGGGGAGGGGAGGGGAGGGGAGGGGAGGGGAGGGGAGGGGAGGGGAGGGGAGGGGAGGGGAGGGGAAGGGAAGGGGAAGGGGAAGGGGAAGGGGAAGGGGAAGGGGAAGGGGAAGGGGAAGGGGAAGGGGAAGGGGAAGGGGAAGGGGAAGGGGAAGGGGAAGGGGAAGGGGAGGGGAGGGGAGGGGGGGGAGGGGAGGGGGGGGAAGGGGAAGGGGAAGGGGAAGGGGAAGGGGAAGGGGAAGGGGAAGGGGAAGGGGAAGGGAAGGGAAGGGAAGGGAAGGGAAGGGAAGGGAAGGGAAGGGAAGGGAAGGGAAGGGAAGGGAAGGGAAGGGAAGGGAAGGGAAGGGAAGGGAAGGGAAGGGAAGGGAAGGGAAGGGAAGGGGAAGGAAAAAGGGGAAGGAAAAAGGGGAAGGAAAAAGGGGAAGGAAAAAGGGGAAGGAAAAAGGGGAAGGAAAAAGGGGAAGGAAAAAGGGGAAGGAAAGGAAAAGGAAAAAGGAAAAGGAAAGGAAAAGGAAAGGAAAAGGAAAAAGGAAAAGGGGAAAGGAAAAGGAAAAAGGAAAAGGAAAAAGGAAAAGGGGAAAGGAAAAGGGGAAAGGAAAAGGGGAAAGGAAAAGGGGAAAGGAAAAGGAAAAAGGAAAAGGAAAAAGGAAAAGGAAAAAGGAAAAGGAAAAAGGAAAAGGAAAAGAAAAAGGAAAAGGAAAAGGAAAAGGAAAAGGAAAAGCTATAAAGTAATCACCTAAAAGAACCAGCCTGAGGCTCATGCCTCCACGGAGAAATGAATATATTATGCCATCCAGGAGCATTTTCTAATTGTAGGATAATCCAATTAGTTGTGAAATTGTACCACATATTCAAGTCAAGGCAACAGAGCCACTTTTTTGACTTAAATTACTTAAATAGGTTCATAAACATTCAGTACAATTTTCTTGTTTGAATTAAACATCCAGGATTACATTTAGAATGCAAATTCATTGTGTGTTTGGCTAACAGATGGCTTCAAAGATAACAATCAAATAATAATAATATTTGATTTGATACACAGATATGATTTTTAGAAAAATCCATTACATATTCCCAAACAAAATTTCACACTACACCTTTGGTGGAACAAGGGAACTAAATGTAATTCAAGCTGTGGCCTTCAGAACTGCTTCTCAGATTACAACACTGGGCATTCAGACAGTGTCACTCAGTGATCAGTATGCTCAAACTGGTGTTTGGGGACGGCCCAGGAAACATGAAACAGTGTGAACATTTTATAAATGAAATAGAATCCAACTTTACAGAACTGGAAATGTTACAATTATTTATAGGCAAATTATCTTCTGAGATGAGTTATTTTTTTTTTCCACAGAGGAGAGCTAATTCACTGAAATTTGACCTCCTGCCCCTTTACTGTCATGTGTTGAATTCAAGACTAGCCCAAGGGTAATGAATGGTGTTTGAATATGAGATGTTTTACACCAAATTGTGACAAGGGTAATAGCATGTCACTGAGACTACAACAAATGTCAGCAAAAGGCTGTTGTCATAATGACTTTGGAGTAATCATTATTTGCTTGTGGAAAAACTGCAGCAGATTAATTCACTGCATATCCAGCATGAATGTGGTGCAGCTCAATGTAATGTGAGTACAAGTATTGTGTCCTTGCTCAATAGTGTTATTACATAAATCCCATTTGATGAAACAAGTTACATGTCAACCAGCAGCACATTATTTGCTTAGAAGAACCATATTAGAATTCATTTTGCATCAAGTCCTTCAGTCCTGAGGCTGACACTGATTATGTATATAATTCTTATAAAAATCGTGGCATTTAAAATGAACACTGAATTATAACAAGGAATCTACATGATTTGAATAGACAGAGATTTTGTTTTACATGCTTTTTTGAAAAGAGAAGAAAGAGGTCCGGAACAGGAAATACTTACTCTCTAATTAAATACTGCTAGTTTAATAAAAGCAAATTGGATTACATTTCTGATATCTAATCTTTCTGCTATCCTTTCATTATGTCATTTTGACTTGATAGTGTGACAGGAATTAGTAAATATAATGCTTATTAAAACATAAAAATATATATATTCCTAAATATAATGTGCTCAGCAACTGAATTCAGTAGGCTACCAAATTCTTAAAAAGCTAAAGAAAGCATTCTTCCAAGGCACACCAAAGAAATAAAACTTCCTGGTGCTGTTTTTTCCCAATAATTTCTTATAATTCAGTACACTCAACAGTGTCTTCTGGTTAAAAAATTCTATGCATAAATTATTTTTATTTTTATTTTCTACTAAATACTTAATAATAATTAGAATTCTAATAAAACTTTCAAGCAATAACCATCCTCAACCTTCTTCTGGCAGAACTTTCATTGAAGCCAATGAATCTAGCATAGATTCTATGTTATTCTTCTGTCCTGGCACCCACATCTCAGTTCTGACTGGACTGGAATTTTCCCTTGCAGCACCATATGGAATAATAAAGATAAGCCACAGAACACAGGAAATCCATATCTATACACTAATCCTGTAACAACATCCTTACCCTTTAAGGACTTAAAACTAACACTAGAGTTACTCATTTGGGAAAGTTTTCAGAATCAAAGATAACATGCCTGCATTCTTTTTTTTATTATTATTTTTATTTTTTTAAAGCACCAAACAAGAACCCCACACAAAAAAACACATTTACATTTTGTTTGTCAGTGGCATAAAAAACAGAGATTTTATTTGTTGCACATTCAGTTTGTGCAGAAACAGACATTAGTCCATAAGATCACAGGGAGTAATTTTAGAGGAGAAAAAGAACTAGAACCATATTGAAGCCCCAATAAGATTAAAACAAAAATGTATGATGAACTCTCAAGAAGTTCATCTGGAGACAGTCTATTATAAGGGTTTTTATATCTAACAATTAGAATCACCATCAGTGAATCAGCAGGTAAATTAGCAAGACCTACATAATTTGTCATTTGAAGAAGGGAAATTACCATACAAAAAGCACAAGTCACTGCTACTTTGTATTTCATTTTTCAGCCATATCAAAACTTTCATAAACCAGGAGGTCACTTTTTAAAAAGGAAATAACTAGGCTTGCTTTCCTTTGTTGTTTGTTTCTTAGTGAGTTTTCTTTCTGGTGTATTGTTATGTGTTTTGTTTTGGTTTTCAGTTACATTGTACTGTAATTTAAAATAGTTGAATTACAGTCCGTGATAGTCTTGAAAAGTGAAGCTAACATAAAAAGGAAAAAAAGTGTTATAAAGATTAAAACTGAAAAATTATGGGTTAGCACGGGTTCTATGTCTAGCAACCAGGGTCTAGATTTAAGTTAGCTACCTCATAAGATGGCCCAGTATACTGAAGATGAGGTAAAACTTCAAATGAGGTTTAGGTACTTAAATCAGTATGACATTATAAGACAGGAAAACTCAAAAATATTCTGTTGAAACTGTCTTCATTTTAGTTGTTAGTGTTCAACCTGATAATGAGAAAGTGTCTTATTTTCTTGCCTTATGTATCTCATAATACTTGTGCAAAGTGGATTTAAAGGCCACCATTTTGATTTAATCATGGAATTGCTTGAGTTGGAAGGTACACTTATATGTCACCTGTCCAAATCCCCTACAATGAACAGGGGCATCTACAGTTCAATCAGATTCCTCAGATCCTAGTCCAGCTGGACCTTGAATGTCTCCAGAGACAGGGCTTCCAACACCTCTCTTGGCAACCTGTTCCAGTGCTCCACCATCTTTATCTTAAAAACCTTTATTCTTATATCCAAACTAAGTCTCCCCTCTTTTAGTTTGAAACCAATTCCCCTTTTCCTAGCACAACAGACCCTGCTAAACCCATTATCAGGTCTTCCCAGAGCCTTTCCTTCTCTAGGCTGAACAGCCCCAGATCTCTCAGCCTGTCCTTATAGGGGAGTTTTCCACCCCTTGGATCATTCTGGATGTTCTCCAACATGTCCATGACTCTCATGTATTGAAGACTCCACATCTGCACACAGTACTCCAGATGAGATCTCATCACTGCAGAGTAGAATGGCAAGATCACCTCCCTTGATCTGATGGCCACACTTCTTTTAATGCATCCCAGGATACAATTGGCTTTCTGGGCTGTGCGATCACATTGTCCAACTGGCCATTGGTTTTCAAAAGAACATTTTTGTGCCTCAGAACCAATAATATTTGCTGGAAGTATCAATATTGTTAAGGAAATATATACGTGGTAAAACACTAAAGAAAGGAAAATAAGCTCTAGAATATCACAATTTGAATTAAAATAAAGGACCTGCCCAAAATCACATCTTGATATTGGAATATGTTATCTAATACACTTTATAATACATTTTTCCTTATATGTGGGATATTTTATAATGTAGCTGCAAATTTTATCAAGTGTCTCTGGAATATAGGTGGATAAGAAGAGCCAAGATGACTCATGAATATTCATTACAAGAAAGAGGATCTCTTCAATCAGTCATAAATCTGAACAGATTATGCAGGACATAAATCTAAGAACTTTTGATACTGTTGCACAGTTTGTTTAGACTGTTTATGACAGAAAACCAGAAAAACTTGATTTATAATGAACTGCATGAAAGTATTTTATAGTCAATGTACTGCAAGCAAAAATCTGAATAAAGTAGACTCAAACATGCTGTAAAATAATAAAATAATTACATGATATAATAGAAGCATTTTTGTTAATAAAGTCACCTTGCTTTTTCAAAGGCAAAGGAAACAAAAGATTGATGCTGCTATTATTGTTAGGTCTTGGTTAAAAGCCAGACTTTTACCAAGCTTACTTATTGTTCATGAATCTATGCTGGCTTACACAAAGCTGAGACTCATCTTTTTTTTTTTTTATAACATAACGTGACACAGATGTATTTAATTTTCTTTCAAATGGGCATCTTCATTTCTGTTAACTCTATTGAATTCTACTATGTAACATCCAGGTCATATCTCATTTCCCAGTTCCAAGCATCCATCAAATACTATAAAAGGTTCTGGTCTACTTTACATTTTTTTTAATAGAGTAACAAGGACTGACATCACACAAAATCGCTGTATGAAAATCTAAACAAAAAATATTTTTATGCCCGTGTCAGACATTGGCACATAAATGTGCTCATCTGTTAAAGCAGATGAGCAGTGATTTTTAAAGAAATGAATGGCATTGTCTCTCAGCCACAAAGAAAATGGGGAAAAAAAATACAGGACAAAATTAATAAGTTGTGCTCTAATTTATTAGTAGCCTTTTTAGAGCTGCTTTCAGTTCCAGTGCCTTTTCCTCACTGTTTGTCAGCTTTTTCGTTTGCAATTGTACAGTTCTGTTCTAATATGTTAGTGAGAGTATTTGCTCACTCTCATGAAAAGATTAATACAATTAATTTCACAGTGCATTGAAATCATACACAAACATCCTTCTTTGAGCTAAAGCAATAAAAACTTCAAAACAGGAGAAAATAAAATGGCAAAATACAGCTAAGAATACGACCTAGGAAAAAAAAATTACACCATATTAAGCAAATAGCCTCAGTGCAAGGAAGACTTAATTGAGAGATTGATAACTTATGCAAGAAATGTATTCTAAATTTCTCAGCTATCTCTGTTACTGATTTTTCATAACTCAATAAAAACAAAAGAATGTATATATGACTAATAGAAGCATAAAATAATGTTAGTACATATGATACTGTATTTATAAAACAGTACAATACAATATGCAATTATGATATGGTAACGTTTCATATCTCATTAGAGTTCATTTTACTTTTTAAAGTAAACTTTTTAAAGTTACTGATCACATTGCAGTATTCACTTTCATCCTTGAGAATATGCTGGAAACATCTACATAAACCTCAACATTTCCAAGTAAGTGTTGGTCTTACTTTCTAAGTTGTAAGGATTGTGTACATCATACTGTGTTTTAATTATCTGACTTGCGTTATGACAGGCTCATACTCTTCTGCAACTTCCACACTCATTTGAAAAATTCAAGTAGATTATGGCCAGAAACTGAAGCATACGAAGTTCTGCAGAAGTATGTGTGTGAGCTTCTTCACAATGAGGGTGACTGAGCACTGGCACAGGCTGCCCAGGGAGGTTGTGGAATCTCCTTCTCTGGAGATATTCAAGACCCTCCTGGATGCCTACCTGTGCAACCTGGTCTAGGGAGCATGCCTTGGCAGGCAAGTTGAACTAGATCATCTCTAGGGGTCCCCTCCAACCCCTACAATTCTGTGATTCTGTGATGTGCAGTTTACTTTGTGTTGGTTTACCTTGTCTTAGCTTACTAGCACATCGGAGAATACAAGGTGTTTTATGATGACACTCTATACCAGCCAGAGATGTACGCAAAATGTGCCCCAATTTTTCCTTAGTGAAAATATTAATAATGTCAAAGGTAATTCTACTCATTAATACTACTAGGAAAAACGTGAAATGGTAAATTTTAGTTAGAGATATTTTTATTTTATAAGACTACTGCTACTACTATTACTTTATTATTATTATTATTATTATTATTATTATTATTATTATTATTATTATTATTAAGACCTCCCACTCCTTTGTCTATATGAAAAAAATGTCACATCCTTCATCCTTGCT
This sequence comes from Callipepla californica brunnescens, assembly GCA_023055505.1. NCBI lineage: Eukaryota > Metazoa > Chordata > Aves > Galliformes > Odontophoridae > Callipepla > Callipepla californica. Next base: position 2,701,643 of record JALIRH010000038.1, read on the forward strand.
CCAATAACTTCTATTGGCTTCTTGCATTGCAGAAAACCTACACTGACCTCTTAATATGAAAAATAATTTCTCAGTCTTCTGAGATTCTGGCCTTTGCTCAATGTATTTCCAATCTCTGTTCATACTGCAGACCCAAGTATCCATGCCTCTACTTCATCCACTCCTGACACCTCTCTCCAGCATATTTCATTTAGTTAATCTCTGAGAAGTCACAGTTCCTCCCTCCTACAAATACTACCTACTGAACCAAAATACAATCAGCTGAAATATGAAAATTGACAATGCAGTCATAGTTTTTCAACTAATTGTACAAAAGAGTAAGAAGTAAATAAAGAGAACATTGTACATAAACCCTTTTACTATCATGCTTCATTCTCCAGAATAGACTAGGAAGCAGAGTAGAAGTGGAGGGACAAATGCTAATCTAGAGGACTAAAACTGTGTCAGAAACGGAGTTTAAAAATATATTGTAGGAGTACAATGTTATCAAAGAGCTACAGGGAAAGAAAATAGTGTCTCTTCCTCCTGTTGAAACTGTGTAGCACACAGTGGATAACTGAACAAAAGGGAAAGCAAGCAAGGGGAAGCTTGTCTGAGTACCTTAATGATAAAGTGTTCACATGGGAATCAGAAGTCCTGAATTCTAAACTGTTTTTTTGACTTACTTAGATTTCCCCGTTTGGTTTTGATAGAGTCTGTCACCCTCTTGAGGTGTCTGTCTCCACTCACTAAAGACAAAGTGTAAGTTGCTATGCTTTTAAAATAATAACCTAAATTTAAGCAGGCTGAATCTGCACCTAAGCACCTATGGTAGCCAGTCTCACTCAAGATAAGGAGAGAGGTAAAGAAGATAGCACTCTTTAACTTACATTCATAAGTTTTATCATATATTTAGCCTCAGGTCATTCTGTGTCAAACATCTGAGAAATCTCTCCTTGTTTTATTTTTTCCTTATTTAGCACTCAAGATTGATATTTTAATTATTTTGTAGCTGATACTCCGCCAATAGAAGAAAATATGGGAAACGTGTATCATTTAGAGCATTTCTCAAAAGTTTGTTATGTGTTGGCTTAGTCTATGTGGTAATAAACAACTAAAATCTGACATAAATACTGTGTTTTCTACTGCATCTGAACTCCAATATTTGTACTTAACATAGTATTCAAATGCCTGTATTGCTTTTCTTGGGTCAGCAGCCTCTTTACCTGATATTAATGAAGATATCTTAGGGATCATGCTGCTATTAATTTGTTTGTTTGTTTTCAATTGTGTGTAGTAAGTAAATAAATATATTCATTTCCATAGTATGAAACAAAAGAAAGTGTGAGGGAAAAAAAGATTTGAAGTGTCCATTATTAAGTCTTGCTTTAGAAACTTGTGTATATGTATTATCAGCATTGTTTCACTGTGGAGATTTTTAATGCACCTGAATATAGATTAAGCCATTAGATGTAAATTAGGAGACGAGAGCCCCCAGGAAACTTTGCAGAACAATATAAAGATAGGTCAAATGTGCTTGAAAAATTGACACTCCTAGAGAATATATTCATACTCTTAATCTAAGAGACTACCTTGAGTAGCTTCTCAAGAAGAGGCTTCATGTTGTGAGAAAATATCTCATGTTAAGGAACATCAACGATATTCACGTCTTAAATAAATCAGTCAATATTTTGGCTTATTGCTGTACAAAAATAATTAAAGACGAAGTAAAAACAAGCAATCATCTTGAAATTAAAGATGGAGACAACACATTAGAGGTGAAAATAACTTCAGAATGAGTCAAATGAGCCAGTGAGCTCAGAATAAGCCAATGCTCAGCCAATCCACACAGTAAAGTGCTTCCTGATGTTCAGATGGAATTTCCTGAACAACACAAATTCTGAAAAGTGATAGTGGCTTCACAGTGACAGCAGCCAGATCTCTCAATTTATATAGAGAATTCCTTTCAGTGCCATTCTTTTGTATGTGTTCTTTTGTATATTCCTTTGTATACGTCTGGTTTAACTAATTAACTCAACTCTCCTCTACCACGTGTACCTCTATCCCAGACCTATACCAGTTGACAGTATTTCCTAATTGACTGGTGTGAAAGTCAGTCTACATTGGTAGAGTTTGTTAGCTGCTCCACAAAAAATTCTTGAATGACCATGGAAAAGAGCTGAGCAGGGCTCTTCCTGAAGAACTATTTTGACTGTCACAGAAAGTGAAGTGAAGTGAAGTGAAGTGAAGTGAAGTGAAGTGAAGTGAAGTGAAGTGAAGTGAGGTGAGGTGAGGTGAGGTAGAAGGGAAGAAGGGAAGAAGGGAAGAAGGGAAGAAGGGAAGAAGGGAAGGGAAGGGAAGGGAAGGGAAGGGAAGGGAAGGGAAGGGAAGGGAAGGGAAGGGAAGGGAAGGGAAGGGAAGGGAAGGGAAGGGAAGGGAAGGGAAGGGAAGGGAAGGGAAGGGAAGGGAAGGGAAGGGAAGGGAAGGGAAGGGAAGGGAAGGGAAGGGAAGGGAAGGGAAGGGAAGGGAAGGGAAGGGAAGGGAAGGGAAGGGAAGGGAAGGGAAGGGAAGGGAAGGGAAGGGAAGGGAAGGGAAGGGAAGGGAAGGGAAGGGAAGGGAAGGGAAGGGAAATCTTTTTTTTCTTTTTAAGTCAGTCAAAAATAAACTTAACACTTCTTCATATTGTTTTATTCCAAAACAGAAAATAATTGGTTTGTTTACCTAAGTTGGTACTGTTGTTGTCCTTTTATTTGACAGCCCTGTTTCCTGTTTGTAGTGCTTTCTTTCAGATTCTCAGACATCTGAACATTTTTTCTTCAACTGTTTGAGAGAGTTGGAGATCTTTCCTCTTAATTAAAAACATGTCCTCTAACAACTTGCTATTAGAAACAATGAAAGCATTTTCTGAACAGAAGCACAAACATTTCAAAAGTCTCCAGTAAGTAAATTCAAGCATAGGTCTGCAAGTGAGTCTCAAACACTATTCTAAATAAGACAGGATTTTTTCAGTTCTTAATGTTTAAATTGCTCTTCATGAATTTACTAAATATTAACCGAAAAATACAGACTTCTGATAGTTAGACACCTTTTGTGACAGATATGATTTTGCATTCTCAGTTTTAGAGAGTGTGTCATAATTTCTGCAAAGGTAACTAAGCAGGAAAGAATGAGGGAATCACTGTTTCATAGTGTGTGAGCCACTCTCCTGCAAGGTTGAACACCAAGCTCATATATGTTTTCTGGCAAAACAGTCAAATAAAGACAGATTAGGACCTAATATGGGGCCATTAAGGTGACAGTAAAGCCAGGAAGACTGTTTTCTGGTGATTCAAAGTCCAGTCTTCATTCCCCATAAATTTACGTGTGTTTGGATATTGAGCTTTTCTTTCATCTAATTTCTAAGAATTATCAAAATTAAATGATAATATTAAATATTCTGTCAGTTATCTTTGAGAATTTTAAAACTGCAGAAAGGATTCTTTTATAAAAAATTATGTAGCCTCAGTGTCTTCAGTTCCCTAATTTAGCTACCTAGAGATCTCTTAGCAGTCGCAGCCAACAAAGCATGTGCTTTCATCAACATAGATCAAACAAAAAGAAGGATTATTAAACCAAGAAGCGTCATCATGGTCTGCAGAGGTCATTTTTCATAGCACTTGAAAATGTAGAAACAATTGTTAAAAAGGTCAATCTTGTTTCTGTTTCCTAACTTCTGTGCATGAAACAACATTACAGCCTTGGGCAGACCCTGGTATTTTCTAGCTCAGCCACAAGTGAAAACATTTAAATCTTTAACAGTAAGAGACTTACAAGGTGGATACAAGAAAGAAATGAGCAGGAACAAGGGGAAGAGACCTCATGAGAAGGAAGAAAAAGAAGGAAGAAAATTACTGAAAATGAAAATAATAGAGGTTGCACATAGGGTATTTGTCCCTCTCCATTGCCAAAGGTTCTAAACAGGCAATAAAGATCAGTATTGCTCAAGGGATTTTAGACAACCGTCCCTGAATATTATATTTCAAATCTCAAGTCCTTTTCACAATTCCTGGCAACTTTATTTTTCAGCCTAATTGGTCTTACAATGGTGGCATGAAATTAAACTGATTTGACAGATAGGAGAGAGTGAGAACAGCACTGCTATTAATACATCAGATTTTTTGTAAAATATTTGGAAATAATGAGCTACAATAAAACACAAACTTAAAAGAGTTGACAACAAATTCTTATAGCAACAGAATCGCATAATAGCAAGTGCTTTGCCAGAGCAACCAGCAATTTACCAAACTGTTACAGAGCATTCTGTCTGAAAGTATTTATAGGTGATAAGACAGAGCTTGGCTAGAAGTATTGCATCTTGTCAACAAAGCTCTCAAATATGATCGAGAAAAATTCTTCACAGCTTCTCTGTGCCTCGGTTTTAGAAAATTTAATAAATAAGTAAACAAATTAAGAAATCATATATTGCTTCTTGGTGGATCCTGAAAGTACTTAAACATATCCTAAATAATTAATGTTTCCAACACATTTTTCAGCTGTGTTTACCTTTTTTATAATGGTGAATCGGGCACACACGGCTCAAGCATGCACAGTAAGTTCATCACAACAGAGCACATAATTTGTTACCTGGACAAGCATTTCTCATGCAATGAAAAAAATAAACACTGTATTCTTGGTTCAGGAAAGCCAGAACAGGTATTACAAACTTCTAGGAATTCCCAACAAGCCAAGTACATCTGATGTGAAAGATGGAATTCTCCATCAGTTTCCAAGTACTGCCTAGGTCAAGGAACGAGCATACTGGCAGTATCTATTCCAGCAACATAGAAGTGTATAATTTATTTACAAAACAAGGCCAAATCAGTGTAGTACTTGTTACACACACATCACATCAGCCATGTGGTGGTTCATCCATCTTATTCCACAGTTTGAAAATAAATTGTTCACTAATCATGAAGAATGATTACACTAATCACTTGCTTGGAGGGAAGATCTGTGCTCTGTTTTCCAGTAAACCTCAGAATTCATTAAGATCAACAATCAAATATATCTACTCCTTCTACTATTGTTTACTAATCTGACAATGCAAGAACCTTCTAGACTTCATTGTTAAATCAGATTTAAGGTAGATTAATGTTTAAATGCTAGAATAAAGCAAATGATTGCTTTATTTTTGATACAGAAACACAGTGTCACAAATCTATGACTATTCTTACATACAAAAGATTGATGCTGTTTCTGTAATACCTGATTCTTTCTGTCTAGTTAGTGAAGAGACTAGTAATTATCCCAGATGCCCAGCAGAAAGAGCAGTAATGAAAAAAAAGACTATTTGAGGTTAATGATCAGACCCTTTCAAAAAATAAATATAGAATATGGTATTAAATAATGTTAGAAATCCTTTGCATGGGCTTACAGTAATAAAACTTATAGTGATTGACACCAAAAATCAAAAGTCTGTTAACAAACACTCAACAGCATCTCAGATTCCACATACATTTAGATCTCTAATCCAATTTCTTACTTTTTTTATATTTGGGAAGCAAGTAATTCCACCAAGAGTCTCATGTTGAGAAAACAGCTTTTGTAAAATATTTTAACTCTGCAGTCCTAACAATTTTTGCTCAATGCTGTCTCTAAATATTACTCTTCAGTGCTATGTAAAGACTATCTTCATAGACCTGTAAATCAAACACAGAAATAAAATGACTCATTAGAAGAAAGGAATTAGTTAACTATAAAGGCATTCTTATTATTCTAATGGTTCATCTACTAACAAGTCCAAGAGTCGACTCGGAATTCTTAGAACAGAATTAGTAGTTGATGCTGGAATTCCAGGTTTGCCTAAGATTTAAATTTTTGTGTTAATGAGTTAATAGCTTAAATGCCTGTATAATCTCTTACAAAACAGATGTCGAGACAACCTCTATATCTTCTTTGTGATTTCATAAAAGTGTAGAGAAACTCATCAAAGTTTTTCTTAGGAGAACAGTAAGCTTTGTAAAGGATAAGAATTGATGCCATTGTCATTCGAATCAGAGTTAAAAGCTTTTATAAATTAGATCTAAAATCAAGTTGATTTCTCACTTCACCGATGAAAGTGCCATGAATTGTAAGTACAGCTAACAAGATTATATGTGGTTTAGAGGAAACACTAAGAAGGTAGATGGGCAGAAGAAAAAGTAACCAATTTGTTTAATTTCAATATGAAAAACAAAATTCCTATATTCCAATATGCAAAGACTTACAATGCAAAAGATAAATAGAATTACTCAGTTACAGAAAATAACTTGCACTAACTAGTCTCAGAGAACAACACTATTCTGCAGCACAGTTCTGATTTCATCCAAGAGCATCTCAGAATTTTTTAAAATAAATAGGTAACTAAATATTACATTAAAATATTTTCCTATATCTGACAGGTGTTTCAACTGACAGTTACAACTAGGGTTCTAAAACTTTAAAGATTTTCCTATGGGTTAAATGGAAGAAAAACTGTTATGTTCACACAATCACAGAATCGCAGAATCACAGAATTGTAGAGGTTGGGAGGGACCACTAGAGACCATTGAGTTCAGCCCCCTTGGAAAAGCAAGCTCCCTGGACCAGGTTGCACAGGTATATGTTCAGATAGGTCTTGAACATCACCAGAGAAGGAGACTCCACAACCTCGCTGGGCAGCCTGTGCCAGTGCTCCGTTTCCCTCACTGTGAAGAAGTTCTACTGATTAACTTCACCCTCAAATATGGAAAAAGTACATAGCATGAAAATGTATTTGAAGATGCAGATAAGATAATTACTAGCAGTAAAAGAGCTGTGACCAGAACCTGAGTTCAATAGCTCTGTGCATTTTCATTGCAGAAATGGTCCTTCTGCGGATATCTTAATGCTCACCATAAAAATTTTCACTGGGAATACAGCCCATGTCCATTTTAGTTTATCAAGTTTGGGAAAAGAAAGTAGGGAGATGTTGTCTCAATTCACCTTTCAGTAATTGCTGTTTTGTAAATTTGCCTGCATAAGCTATCTTATCTGAAGCAGAAAGTACATAGGCCATTCTGAATGTAATGCTTCCTATTTATTTCCATGGAAACTACCAAAAATATATAGAGCACAAAAGCACTATTTGATAGAGTAAATTCCCACTTAAAAAATGCTAGCAGTCACCACCATTAGCTAGGAATTTTCACCAGCAGTGAACAAAAGCCTGCATGCCTTGCTCATACAAAGCTAAGCCAATGGAGTTGACAAACTGTTACTATTATCACTGCTGAAATGCACCGCCCACCACCTCACTGTGCTCACATCAACTGTTTGGTCTCTATCAATGTTCAGCAAGTGCCAATGAATATCATCAAGTGCCATTTTTTTCCTCATGGAGGAATTAAATGACACGCCTTTGTTTCAAATACTCTTCTATGTCAGGTATCATTTTATCATACCCTTCCTCTGCTCTTATATGTTGTGTTGCACAGCAACAAAATGTGACAGAATATAGTCAGAAAACACCCTTAGGCTTAGTGCTAAGATTCAGTCCCATGAGATGTGATTCACTCAATCACATTACAACATTTTAGTTAATAAAAATAGAGACATTTAAAGCCAGCTATTTCCTCTTTCTTCTATAAAGAGGTTAGGAGGTAATTTGCCACCATCCACATCTCCTCTGGTCCTCTCTGGGTAACCTGTTCCAGTGCCTCACCACCCTCTGAGTAAAAAAATTTTTCCTAACATCTAACCTAAACCTCCCCTCTTTTAGTTTAAAGGCATTTTCCCTTGTGCTATTAAATGTTTGCAACCTAAATCATTTGTGAAAATTTACAGCTATTAGGATTACAAGAAAAAACAGATGTAAAATAAAGAAATCCAAAATCCCATCTGATTAATGTTTGTACTATTCAGCCTGTGCTATTTTTTCATACATGCAATTAGAAATAAAACAGAATTTCTTGTGCAAAATAAAACAATGTCAAATCTTCAGAATGTGAAGTTGAATTTTACATTGTCAACTTTAAGATGTTAAGTCAACGCTGGAGTAAGAGGAGATCTAATACTTTTACGAAGAAATTTTTCAGCTATAAACAGATTTAAACTAACAGAGAATTTCACTGTTCCATAAAGAACTCTGCCTTATTATTACAATTACTTAATTTTATTTTTGTGCAATACATGATGCTTACACAGTAGCTCAAGGGATTTGTATTTAAAGTTTCATTGCTTTGAACTCCTTTTAGTAACAAAAGGTTTAACATAGTTTTTAAAGCACAAAGATAATGAAATTCCAAATACCTATACTAAGTTAGGAATGCAAATTCAAGCAATGAACCCTGTCCTCCGACTATACCATGCTGAAGGTGTAAGGATTTGCCACGCAAATAGGCTTAGTCACTGCTTCTGCTTCTTTGTAAAACTTGAAATAAATCATTGTGCCCAATTTTAAAATGTCTAAATTTACAGAGAAACCAGCTATACCTGAGCCATAAAGCAAGGCAGATATGAACTGCAACACCATTTCCCACACAAATGTTCCACCAATTTATTTTCAGCTTTATTCCACATGTGGCACTGCAGCAAAACATACAGCATGAGAATGGTTTTGGAGAGATGAACATAAAAGAAACAAGAAAGGCAAAATTAGGGGCTAATAACTTGCAGTATCAGATAAAATGTGACTAAAATAATGGAAAAGTCATTATTTATGATTCAACAGTTTTTAACCACCACATGAGTTTTCAAATATCTCTATCAAGCGTTCTTGTAGATTAGATATGGAGCCCTCAAGTGTTTTTTTTTTAAGTGCTAAAAATATTGCTTTGGTATTGATCCTATCTCATCTTAATATTTCCTGTTTCACATCCACTTAGGTGAGCTCTGATGCAGGCATGTTCCATAGCAGAGCAGGGTTTTGTGGCATGCATAGGTTTTCCTAAAATGCGGACCTAAGAAATAATAACAAGGTGTGCTACATCAGCTAGGCTGAGGTACAGCAGAGGGCTCAAAATGCCAACCAGACCCAGCCTCCATGGGACTTGGGTAAGAGTCATTACTAGAAAACTCAGTAGCCTAGCACAACCCTCTGGTTATTATCCATTACTGGGTTTCATGTTTACAGCAATGAAGCAACAAATGTTATTCCAAGGCCAGTTAAAGGGAATTTCAGGGTGTTGGAGCAATTGGTTAAAGGATCAGGGGCAGAGATCCCACTATCCTTCCAGTAGTAGGGAACAATATTGAAAGGAACAGGCAGTCCCAGCTGATAGATGCATGGTTCCAAGGCCATTATCACTGGCAGAATTTGGGGTTACTCAGTCATAGGATGGTTTGTTTAACACCAGGCCTGCTGGTGCCTGATGGGATGCACTTTCATTAGAGGGTGAAAAGGATTGTTGTACAGGATTTAGCAGGGTTCACTGATAGAGCTGTAAATTAGATTAGAAGAGGGAGAGGAATTAAATTAGACTTGACTGTGATAAACTAAGAATGCATGTCAAAATTTGAGGGACTGCATGCTAGTGAGATCCCCTAGTGTGTTCCATGAGACACTGGGTACAATGAAACACATTTTATATGTTTCTACGTCAATGCATGCAGCATGAAGAGTAAGCAAAGGAAGCTGGAAAACTTGGACTAGTCCCAGAGCTACAATAACACTGGAATAAGAAAACCTGGTGGGGAAGAGTCCTGAGACTAGTAAGTCTCAATGGGTAATTCCAGGCTTCTCAGCACAAGGTGGCACTGTGTGTGAGGGAGGATCTGGGCTGTATGGGTATGATCTTGTCCTATGAGTTATTTCAAATTACCAGATGTTAACTGAGAATACCACACAGCTGATATAAACACTTTCAGGGAATTCCTACAGCACATTGGTGATAACTTCTTAATATAGGTACTGAGGTAGCCAACTAGGAAAGGCTCTCTTGGAGTCTACAGAGAGCAATAAACACTTTTGAAAGCTGATAGAGCCCAACTAAAATATATATCAAAAAGATTCACTTAATTATTTATGGAGAATAAACAACTAACTTAGACTGGACGCATACCTTAAATATGGTTAATGCTAGATGAGATTATCACTCTCTTAAGGAAGAATACCTTTTTAAAGACAATAATGGGACAGCTTCTTTGTCGTTTTCAATTGTGTGGATGATTAATCTCTTAACAATGAGATAGTCAGCCTGCAGTCAAGCAAGTCAATATTATGAAAGTGCTGAATAGTTTTAGCCGTATTTGAGAAACAGTATAAAATGAGAACCAATGGGCATCAAAAGAAAATATCCTTAAGACCAATAGCAATCCAAAGAGAACTGTATGGGAACCTCTGTTTAGAGCACTGTTTCAGAGGAACACTCTTCTCCCCAAAACACCTTCCCCCTGCCAATTGTACAAGTTTGTTCCATCGTTTTGTTCTCTTAAACCCTACTGCAGATACCTCAGTTTTTCCATTTTCCATTTATACAATGCAAACTGCACAAAATATTTGCTATTACAACTCATGGGCACACTAACATTAATCCTCAGAATAATCAGAAGAGTGCTGATGCAGAAGAAAGGCATATTGCATTAACAGTAATTCATGCCCGCATAATGTATATAAAACGCTACAGTGAAGATGATTGCACACTACTGGACTGTGTAATAGTTATGCAACAATCAAGCCAACAGGAAGCACAAGGACTTCTGTTGCAGTGGCTGTCATGTCAGACTTGTCTTATTGGGGTTTCCATTTCAAACATTAAATTTGTTTAGGTTAGAGTAAATCTTCAGTGTGAAGATACAAATGCTGTTCAACAGCACAATCAATACTTACACTTTTATGGTGAGTATTATGACTGGAGCTGGGAAGTGTAGTAAAATATTGATTAAATATTTGGGAGAAAAAACAAGTAAAACAAAGATTTTGCAGTCGCTTGTCATTTCAGCCACCTTCTTGACTTCGAGAGCTCATACTGTTGTTTTTTTTAAGAATATTCTCTTTGTAGCTTTAGTATCAAGAAATGTTTCCAGTTTGTTGTTGTTGTTGTTGTTTTTTTTAAGGATTGTGACCTATACTGAACTGGTAAATCCTGCTAGACTTCATGCAGCAGGACCACACATTCAACATAGTAGACCATACCATGGAAAACATTATTACCCACCTGGATAAATCAACTGGCCACTGAAAAGGAGCTGTTTTTATTTTCTTTAAAATAAGAACAATCTAATTGGCAAAAACCTGACAAGGTAAGGCTAGACATTCCTTCATGCTATTTATTGCCTATCTGAGACAAACAGCATATTGTGGTTAAACCAAAACAAGACAATCCATTTGTAGTCGAGCACAAAGGGAAACTGCAGCTTCTCTAAACAGTAGTAAACATGGCCTGACAAGAGCACACTATTCAAATGGTAAATGAATGTACTGGATTTATATTCCTATTCATATCCCTAATCATAGTTCCAAAGAGTAAGACCATTGCTGCATGCCCTATATGTGCAACGGTAGAATTAGGTTCACTTCTTAAACTATAACGAGTTAGTTTCTGGGTGACTAAAAATGGCAAAGTGTCTCTAAATCACTGCATGAGGAAACAGTCAGATTTAAAAACAAATATGTGTTATTTCTCCTGATATTTCAAGCTCAAACTAACTATCTGGGCAAAGAGATAATTTTTTTTTTTTTTTTTGACAAGGAAGCTCACTCACTGCTCTCCAAAGATATGACTTGCGTAAGTATTAACTTACTGCTATCCTCTCTATTTCAGGTAACTCAGATTCCTGCAGGGAGTTCTGCTGACAACATGAGGACACACAAACAAGTAGTTAGTATAGCTCAGATTTACTTAGCTCTTGACCTACAAGGTGTACAAGAAAGCAAAAGCTCAGCTTCTTAAGATGAAGAGAAGATAATATATTTTTGGCTATTAGAAATGAGGGTAAGTAAGAGACATTGGACATCAAAATTCTGCTTGTCTGTAATTGTGTTCCTTTTTACAATATTTCTGGTAGTTTGTATTAAAACATTTTGCACTTCTTCTCAAATGCACAAGGTACTCTTAATAAAACAAGGCAATGCCCAAATTTTAGTTGCGATAATCTCACTACTATTGAATTTTTATTTTCTTTTCCTTCTCTTAATCTGTACTTTTACTGTAGAAATTGAATTAATCAATTAGAGATTACAGTATACTTTCAGGACCCTCTGAATTAAGATTGTGTGCTTTTAGAGATAAACATCACCCAGAAATAGTAGTGGAAAAAGGTGGTAGGGCCTGAAAGCACGTTTTCTGGTTTTAGATAACATAGTAAGCATGTAATAAGCAGTAAGCATGAACGCAGGGGGCACAAAGTTCTGAACTCCTGATTCACTACCTACCTCTCTGAAAATGAAACTGTTAAGTGGGATGGATATCTGCTTACTTTGGAGATATTAGCTAAGAGTGTTTCTATTAAAAATACTACAGTCAGAGAAGGTGTTATTAGAACAGACACTGGAGAAGAGTCAGCGAAATACTAAATGGTACTCAGGAAAGTCTACTGCTAAGAAAGTTTTCTTTGCATCCTTTCTTTTACAATTGCTTTCTACTGTTATTTCTGACAACTGCAATACAAATATCTTGACACTAACATTTGTTCTAGGTGATCGTTTTGTGAATCCAAACAAGCCCTTAAAATTCAACAGCACCTCTTCCAAGCTAAAACAGCAGGGTATCTGTCAAACTAATCCAGACATGTAGCAAACATATAGTGCTCATGTTCAACTCAGACAGCAAGTCTAAAAGTGATTTCACAGATGAAAGACAAGTTATCAGCACTGCAACAGCCGTACTGGCATATTTTCTTTGGAAATTATCTGGCATATTCTACAGAATAAGGATAAAAATGAAGTCTATGAGGAATTCCATGTCTGTGGCTGACATCATATTTGGTTACCACGAGCCATTAAATTTATGCCCCATGCCTGTGCCAAGAAACTGAATTGCAGTGACCTCTTCTCTTTGCTTTGCTATACTGAGCAGACAAAGTATGTCCTGCTTCAAATGATACAGGAGATAAGTGATGCTCTCTAGGACATCTATAAGAGTGTTACTGTAGTTAAGTGTATCTTCAAAATACATGACCTGCCTGCTGAGTTTATGTGCATCTCAAGCTAACATTTTCATTATCTTTTCAGCTCTTCTACCGAGCCCTGGAGGGAGTATGTGCCTCAGACTTCATGGCTGAAGATGTAAATTTCTAGTAGCAATGGGAGATGAGCAATACAATACTTGAATACAGCAATCACTGCTATAAGCCAGATCACACTTGACTGGATTTCTTTTACTTCATACTACTCAAGATAAAATGTAGATAAAGACTGACATGAAGAAATGGCATTAGTTTCTCTGCTGATTTCACTTTATCAAGCTGAAAATCTTACGCAACATCTGTGGAAGATGCTGGTCTCTGTTTATCCAAAGCAGCAGTTCTACCCTAAAAGCATGTACTGGCCTGTACCTCATGCAGTATCATGTTCAAGGAGAAGTTTTAGAGAAAGGTTATTACAAAACAAATAGCGGCTTCTTGCCATTTATTCTTCAGTGCTACTTTTTCAATTGAATGAAAATATAAAATATAATAGCCTTATTTACAGAAGATCAAATTGCTCTGACTTGCAAACCCTTGAAGTTTTGGGGACCTATTATTCTGGAAGTGAAAATATGTTTGCGAGGTAGGAAAAACTGAATAAGCAAGATAAAACCATAAGCAAAGGACTGATTTACAAACTGTTAATGAATTTGGGAAAACAAATAAGATTTTCTTGAGAGAATATTCTGGATTATACACATGACCTTGGAATGAACACTTACAAACTCATTCTAAACATCTGCAATTTCCTATTACAGATTAATAATGTTCCTGCTTCAGAGACCAATAGACAGGACTATCTTGATCTACAAAGATGTATTTTAGAAAAATATTTTTTGGCATGCTGCCCATAGATTCTAAAGGAAAGAAAACATTCTGTCATCATTATAAATGTAAGAAATTTGAAAGTGAAAAACAAGCAGTGTTTAGCTACACAATACATGTTTTACCAAAATGTGAAAGGTCAGTAAAGGTCAGTAGATCAGCAGATATACATGACCCTCTTGTTCTTCTTTGAACCTCTCATCTGTAAAGGAAAATGTTACAAAATACATCACTATGGTCACAAATGCGAGGTTCTGACAGAAACTCAGTAGAAAAGACCAGAACTAGAAGATTGACTTTGCAAGATGGAATTTACAGAGGGAAAGAGTGCCCCAGAAGAGCAATTCTCAAAGTCATTTGCCTAGAGCTAGGCTTATAGATGATACTACTACTGTAACAGACAGGTAGAAATGCGGCATGTAATAGGTGACTTGAAGGTGCTCCACATTTCATGCAGAATTCTTTGGCCTTTGCTTTCTTTGTGATGTCTCTCTGCATTAAATATATCTCTGATCTCCTTCTACCATCTTCATTCCTCTGCAGTTTCTCATTTATTTTTTCACTGACCTCATTTTCTTTGTCTTCATTGTGTACTCTTCGCATGTTTTCACCAAGAGATTCCATCAAAGCAGTTCTGTCATCTCCCTTCTGAGGCATTTACTGTACTTGAACTTATCATTGACTTGGTATTAACTCATGTCACACAGCATCTAAATCATTTAAAAAAAATGTAATGCACAGACTACTTTTTTTTTTTTTTTTTGCAATGGCAAAAAATATATTAAACTGTCTCAAGGAGTCAAGTAGTGAACAAAATGGACCTACAGGTCCTGAAAGTCCAGTGGCGCTATGTGAATAAATAAGCACTTAAACTCTAATTTTGGATTGTTTGCATTAAATGTACACACTATTTTCTAAACTGTTTATGAAGTTCATAAACTTCATAAAACAAGGTTGTTTAAATATGTAATAGTTTGACACTGTGAAGCGTTGAATAATGTACCTAAGAAACAGCAATTTTGGTTTACAGAACAATCTCTTCTGTCTTTGAAATGGAAAACTCTGATAGAGATACAGTGGCAGTCAGCCCAAGAGGAACTTTTACAGACTTCAATGTTCAGACTTCCAATGATTTCTTCCAATGAAAAATATTTTTAATCAATTTTCTTGTTTAGTTTTCATCAATTTTTCTCAAGAAGTAAACCATTCAGCCTAATGACACAACAGATCTGTAATTAAATATATTTAAAAAAAATAGAATTCCGTATTTCTTTGAAAAATTTCGGATGAGTCACATGTTAACCTCACTCTACAGATGATGAAATGGAAGTCTATGAAAAAAGTAGTGTTTGTAACTAAAAACCCTCCTGTGTGAACTACAGTGGTTCTACTTATGTCTATAATTAAACTCCGTTTTCATGCTGAGGAAGGGCTTAATATATGATCTCCTGCCTATCTACTCCTGCTCCTTATGGTGTTGCATTATCTGCTTGTGGAACTGCTGGTTCTGAAGTAGTTCTACACCACTGTTTGATTTTAAACTTTCAAAATCAAATCTCAAGCCTCTTCCCCAATTAGATATTTTATATTCACAACTTAAGGATTTCTTTTTGGTCATTTAGTTTTCTAAAGCCATCTCCTTTACCTTTTTTTTTTCTTTCTTTCTTTCTTCTGTGTTCTCTGTTAATTCTGCTCTTATCAATTTTATATGCTTGTGTCTTTATCAAAGAATTGCTGCTGTAGCTCACTTAATGATCAAATGGACTGGCTGATCTAATTCATCCTTATCATCTTTCTTTTCACTTGAAATATAAATCACATCTTCACTCACAAAATAGTCAGAGTACAGAATTAGTCTGGGAGAAACAAATTTCCTTTATGCTTTTCTCAGTAAATAATATTTTTCCCTGAAAGATTTTTTAATAGTATCTGTTATTTAGCCAGAAAACAAAACATGAAAATAATGGACTTTCTTATTTATTCAAGAACACTGGTCAGAAACTCTTTAAACAGACTGTACAAGGTAATAACAGTTTTTAGATAGGCTGCTTCTACAAGAAAAAACTTATCATGAAACACATCACTACATTTCTAAATGCAATTTGTAAAGATCACCTAGCTTTTTAGTTTTTCATCTTCCATACTGGAGCCTCAAATTATTGTTTTCCACATAAAACATAAATGAGAAAAAAATGACCAGCTCTTTTCTAGAGATATGAAAAAAGGTTCTGTTCTCAGTTCTGCCTCTGACTTTATCTTCCATTTTCCTAGTGTAAAATGATAAAAGGAGTGTTTACACCTCTTTAGAGTTTCTTTGAGATCTAAAAAAGGTAAGAGACGTGAAATGTTAAGTACCATATTTGAATGCATATGTATCTTCTTAACATAGTTGTGTTGCCAAAATAGATGCAGGTGGTGGAGGAGTTGATGAGGAGTGGGGGGGTTGCTGGACCTTGTTCTTACTAATAAGGATGGGGTGGTTATGAAAGTGAAGGTTAGGGGTAGACAGGGATGTAGTGATCACAGGATGGTGAAGTTCAAGATCTTGAAAGGAAGAAACAAACCAAAAAATAGGATTGCTACCCTGGATTTCAGGAGAGGTGACTATGATCTCTTCCGGGACCTTCTTGGAGCTATTCCATGGGTGTTATAAGGCAAGGGAGACTGTGAGAGGTGGTCAGCATTTAAACAGCACTTCTTCCAAGCTCAGGATTGGTGTATCCCTGTGAGTAAGAAATCAGGCAAGGGTGGCAGGAAACCTGTGTGGATGTGGGTTGGAATAGATGAGTGGATGATGAGGTGGGTTGAGAACTGCCTGACTGGCAGAATTCAGAGCATTGTGATCGGTGGAGCAGAGTCCAGTTGGAGGCCTGTACTTAGCCTGTTTCTCAGGTGTCAGTGCTGTGTCAGGTCCTGTTCAACATCTTCATCAATGACCTTGATGAGGGGATAGAGTCTACCCTCAACAAGTCTGCTGAGATACAAAGCTGGGAGGAATGGCTGACGTGCCAGAAGGCTGTGCTGCCATTCAGCGAGACCTAGACAGGCTGGAAAGTTGGGCAGAAAGAAACCAGATGAAGTTTAACAAGAGCAACTGTAGAGTCTTGCACCTAGAGAGGAATAGCTACATGCACCGGTACACACTGGGGGATGACCTGTTGGGGAGGACCTCTGAGGATTGGGACCTGGGTGTCCTGGTGGATGACAGGATGGCTATGAGCCAGCGGTGTGACCAGGTGGCCAAGAAGGCCACTGGGATCCTGGAGTGCAGTAAAAAGAGCGTGACCAACAGGTCAATGGAGGTGATCCTCCCACTCTACTCTGCCCTGGTGAGGCCTCACCTGGAGTACTGTGCCCAGTTCTGGGCTCCCTGGTTCGAAAAAGACCAGGATCTCCTCAAATGTGTTCAGCAGAGGGCTACAAAGATGATGAAGGATGTGGAACACATCCCTTATGAGTAAAGGCTGAGAGATCTAGGACTGTTCAGCCTTGAGAAAAGAAGACTCAGAGGGGATCTGATCCACATCTGTAAATGTCTAAGAAGCAGGAGGCAAAAGGACGAGGCTGGACTCTTCTCAGTGGTGTGTGGTGACAGGACAAGGGAAATGGCCACAAACTGAGGCATAGGAAGTTCTGCACAAATGTGCGTGGGAACTTCTTCACACTGAGGATGACAGAGCACTGGCACAGGCTGCCCAGAGAGGTGGTGGAGTCTCCTTCTCTGGAGACATTCCAGACCCGCCTGGATGCCTACCTGTGCAACCTTGGCTAGGGAGCTGCTTTGGCAGGGGGGCTGGACTAGATGATCTCTAGAGGTCCCTTCCAACCCCTAAAATTCTGTGATTCTATGATTCTGTGATAACATTTTGGAAACAGATATAAGAAATGAGCACAAGCTTGGATGGAAATTCACTACATTCTATGAGTTTTTGTGATATATTTGTAGCTGAGATGGAGATAGATAAATAGTTAAAGGTCTATTGCTTTTCTGGTATTGTAAGGGATAAAACAGTAAACACTTTCCCTGTGTATGCTGTTTTCAGAATGTAAGGCACATTAAAAAAAAAAGGTGTAATTTGTACTGTTAACTTAAATATATAAGCAGAAAAGTCTCCTAAGACATAGACTAAAATATGTTTCTGTTATTCACAGTTCTCAGTGACCTGATTTCCATTCTTTTGTGCACAAAACTACCTTCAGATACCTTTTTTTTCTTTAAATCTAAGTGTCTACTTATCTTTCCTATTTATATAGAATATACACATGAGGAAGAAAATCTTTGCAGCATGCGTACAAGGAAGGGATCACTGAAAAGCATGACTTTTTCTGTAATCCAGTTCAAATGCAGCTTTACTTTCTTATCTGCCCATTACTTTTTGTTTATTTACTACAATTGCTGGTGGATAATAATTTTTTGCCTGCGGAGTTAAATAATTCTTCAAACTGATTTTACAGAATAGTAATAATATTTACCTTCTCACTTAATTTTTTAGAGTACTTGATTTATTTCTTCAAGGAAACAAACATCATTACCTAACATTTGTCATATGCCTTTTATATCTTCCTTCAAACTATAGTTTCAAGTTTCTATGTTCTCTTCAGTATTCTGATTATCTTGTGTTGAATCTATTCTATTACTGTATGTAAACAGATCTGAACTACTTGTCAAGGTCATTCATAGAGAAAAGGGAATGAAGAGCACCTTTGTAAAGATAGAAGTGGTTATATAGGAAGCAGTGCAATGAAAATGCAATAATAAAAACCCTTGTAGAGGTTATCTGCCCTAACCTTCAGATGCTTGTCCTTAAAAAATAAATTTAGCCCTGGATATCAAAGAGGTTACGGAGTCTCAATTAATGGAGATATTCAAACTTGAATTATACGTGTAAATATGGATTAGAATAAGGGAAACACTGTCTCATTTCACAGACTCTCATCTCACAGACAATGATGAGACAGGGATCACAGTAAGTGAAATAATCTATTCCAGAGCTAGTTATCTAAGTACCAGTCTTAGAAGGAGTCATCATTTGAAGGTGTTTACTGTTTAACTATAAAATGAACATACTTTTCCTAGCTAAGGCACAGATGTTTTATTACAGACATCTAAAAATAGGTGAATCCTTTCCTACATACAGGGAACATCCATGTAATTGATGCAGAACTATTAAACTTACAACCAAACAAAAATCAAATGCCAGTAAGATAGAAATTTTATGTAGTTTTAATGACACTATTCCTCATAGAAGGTTCCCAGTTAAAGGAACTTCATTAGTGATACTCAAAAAAATAGGAAGCTTCCAGAGAAGAGAAACAAGAATGACATGGTGACTGGAATACTTGACATGCAACAGCAGCCTGTATGAATTTATAGCTCATCAAACACATGTATCATTGGCTCTTTACATGCTGTCAATTCATGTGTCTTAGTTTCAGCTGGGGAACTGTTTTCTTCAGAGTGTCTGGTATTATTCTATTTTTGGTATTATTCTATTTCTGATTCTAGGAGAAAAAATGATGTCGACAACTATATGTTTATATTTGCTGCTGAGCACTGTTGTACAGAACTAAGACCATTCACAGGTGGTGGAGTCTCCTTCTCTGGAGACATTCCAGACCCGCCTGGACGCCTACCTGTGCAACCTGGGCTAGGGAGCTGCTTTGGCAGGGGGGTTGGACTAGATGATCTCTAGAGGTCCAACCCCTACAATTCTGTTATAACATTTTATAAAATAGAATGACCTTCTCTTGTAAATTCTGGAATCAAGGTT
The DNA here is from genome assembly GCA_023055505.1 of Callipepla californica brunnescens. NCBI lineage: Eukaryota > Metazoa > Chordata > Aves > Galliformes > Odontophoridae > Callipepla > Callipepla californica. Next base: position 2,721,319 of record JALIRH010000038.1, read on the forward strand.
TACTGTATTGTTCTTACAAGACAGACTGAAACTCTCCAGGGACATGGAAGGCAGCATGATGGCAAGATAGAGTTTAGGTCACCACTCTTGGAACTGCCAGGTGTAGTTAAAACAAAAAATAAGACTCCAAAGTCAGCAAGACAGACACTTTTATTCAAATTTTTTCTCAGTACCTAGAAGAGAGCCTGGACCACAGTTTTTTGCCCTGTTTCTGCATACAAAAATGAAAATAAAATGTTTGCTTATGCTTTATAAATATTATCCTCATGTACTTCTCTGAATTCTGTTATTAGATTATTTCAATTTTTTTCTATTTTTTTTAGTAGTAGGAAAATTCTTCAAGCTACAGTAGTTTAAATTTCTTAGTAAGTAATTGTGTGTTTGTCATTTCACACAACTAGTCTATTCCAAGTAATTTTGATATTTTGCAATCAATGACTGCTATAACAAACACTCTAGTTTATGTATCAGGGAATTTCCTCTCTTTACTGCACATCTCCTACTCTGGGTCATTGCTTTACAGATCTCCCATAGGAATTCACTCCCTCTGTGCATTTATTTAAAACAATTTCTCTCTCTCAGATTTACAAACCAGTAGGTCATCACAGTAATGTATTTACCAGTTTGGGAGGTGTATTCTGAAAAGCATTTTTGCACCTACAATTTCAAAGCAGGAAATAAGGTTTCACTTTTCATCTCTAATGAAAACAGCTTAGCTATTAGCCTGTATACTACTTTGAAAATACAGTTGTGAATTAATGCACAGATATATTATTATTATGACTTTCATTCATCAGCTTTTTTTTTACCTTTATTATTATTATTATTATTATTTTTAATGGTAGAGCTAGAGCTCATTTTTACAAAAAAGATTTTTACAAAAACCATACTGTCTGTAATTAATTGCTTTACCACTTACTAGATAGTGCCCTGGAGACTGTCAGTGATGAGTGTTTCTGATGCATTTACACTGCAGAATCTTAGATATCAGCTGCTGTTTAAAATTTTCTTAACTCTTTCTGAAAACACAGATGACAGACAAGAATCTTTATTTCATCAGTTTCACCACATTTTTCCAAAGTTGCTATGAAGATACATCTTTCTTTGACCACTGCCTGTCCAGGTCCTTGAAGTAAGAAAAGGACACAATTCAGGCAAGTCTTACAATTGGTGCCTGGTGAAATCAACTTAAGTCTCTGATATCAAGGTTCCAATTACAGCCAGATTTCCTCCAGGAATATCTTTTGTGACTGCAAAGAGATTCTCTATGTATGTGTTGCTGGAGAATATTTTCTTTCTTCAAGCAAAATGATAAAAGTGGGTTTTTTTAGTCCCATACTAACTGAAGGCCCTCATGCTTTAGTGTTTTGCATTTTTATCAGCTGAACTAGTTTTCATTTCAAGTCAATTGCATAAGCTGTAGAATAAATGTGGAGGGAGATTAATGTGACAAGTATGACCCATAAGTTTTGCTAAGGAGCTATCATCTCTACAAGGATAGCGAACGGTATGAAAAAGTCTCTAGACATTGATTTCTCCACTGATTTGCCCAGACAGGCATTGAATCTATCAATAAAACAAGCTCAAAGAAGATAAATTTAACTTATATCCATACCATGCAGAGTGTGTTAATTGACTGTGAATGCAGTCGTTTCTTCTCTCTTCTGTGAGATGTGCAATACAATCCTATTAATTTTAATAAAGATATATTTTGTTCCATTATTAAAGATAACACAGTGGTAGTACAAGTAAACTGAAATATTTCAATGTTATTTTATTTTTAGGTTCTTAGTTCATTTTAAGGCTTGTGGTTGTCAAAAGCTTTCATATTTACATGTTCAAAAAATAGATGGTAAAATGCGCATGAGAGTTTTGGCTTGTGTTGCACATATCACCTGATTCTGAATATGTTTGTGTTGATAAGTAAGAGTCTCTCAGTCATAAACGTTGTTTTTTATTGTAACCAATCCCTTAGCAATCAATTTTATGTAAAAAAAAAAAACAACACAAAAACAGTTTGTTAAACTAACAAACATGTTAAGAGGAAAACAATTTTTTTTACTTGCTTTAAAGCTGATAGTGTTGTCCTTTCAAACTGTAAGGCAAGCTGTAAGATGAAAAAAGCAGTACTTAGAGGAAAATAAAGGAAAAAAAAACCAAACAATCTAATCAGCATGATAATTATATATACTCACTATTGCAGGTTTATTTGTTCTCTCTATCATTCTGTAGGGCTGAGCACAAAGGAAGAGTAAACAAAAGGTAACACTTTGCACTCAAATTTCCCTTGAATCTTGGGCTTTTTCTCCCATTGTGCTAAGGCTAGTTCATTCTCAGGCTCTTTTTCTTCTTTTTTTTTTAATTTTTTTAATAAATTTGTAAGGACAGAATACTGTATCAGCCATCTTTTCTTCATCTCCCACACTGTCTTTCAGCAATGTTGCGGCATATTTTATTTCCCTTAAATAACATCACATGCTTTCCTGACAGACATTAGGCCACACACTCCTTCACTTTCATGTTATAAAGACTACACTTTGGTGAGCTGAGTTGCACTTTGAATTAAACAAACAAACAAAAAAAGGAACAGTAACAAAAACAAAAAAAATCCCTCACACATCAAAAGTATGTCATAGTGCTCACACTTTGTACCCAGAGGAGATTCTCAGCCAAGTCCTTGGCATTATGGATGGACACAGATTATACAAAAAAGGTAGTAGGTATGGATTTGAGTTTAGACATGATAATTCATTTTTATTGGACTGAGGTCCAGAGTTGCTTAAGCTAGATGTATTTGGTGGTAGAGATCTTCTCAGAACTGGACAGGAAACTACTGATAATCCTCTCTGGAAGGCAGGAACATTAACCAAAAAGGAAAAAAAAGGTGTATTTGGGAAAATACTGAAATGAAAAAATTCATCAAACCACTTTTGTGTACTCTCTCTGGAAACATTTGTTTATGACAATAACACTACTTCAGGAGTGAACAATGCTTTTCTAATTGCTTGTATCTTCTTACTATTGGTGTTCCACAACAGGTAGTAGATAGACTGTAACTGACAAATCTCTATAGACTCCAGATAAAAATATAAACACACGAGGAAAAAAATATATAATTTCATTGATTACCTTCCAAATCTTTAATAAAAGTAGTTAAGGCCTAATTTAAAAGCCTCCTCCCTGATGGTAATAGCCTATTTGTCTGATGTTATTATACAGCGATGATAATCATTCTGAAGTGCTTAGTCTTAAGCACTAAATGCTAGGGGGGGACGACACTGGGGAGGATTAAGATGTTAATATCATGGCAGAGAGATTGCCTGAAGCCTGGCTATCTGAGACCAAAAAAAAAAAAAAAAAAAAAGACAAGATTTAAACTACATTTTCCAACTGCATTATTTGGTTGTTTTCCAAAAACATGAAGATGTGAATGTATTGCATACTCAACATGTTGCCTGTAGAACATGTGATGAATTTGAATGTTCAAAGCCTACTGGGGTAATGATGACCAGGCAGAGGCAGCAAAACTTCAGGCAGCCTCATTCATAATGTTTACCTGGGATAGGTCACTTAAAAGTTAGTTTCTTTTAAATCACCTTTTTCAATCAATGCTTTTTGAAGGATATGTACAGATAACACAACTCCAGCTTAGCTGACTAAATTTACCCTGTTCATTCAGGCATTTGTAGCTCTGTCACTAAAAAGTCATTAAAGCAAATTCCTTTAAGCACTAGCGCCTAGTGATTTGGGACCACCTCTTCAAAGTTGCCCTTTACTCTTGTAATATGCATAAGTGTTCTCAGAAAACCCAACATGTTTTAAAAGTTAAACACTTCTTTTAAGCACTTATTGGAAATGGAGAAATTTGAAATTCTGCCTTTTGCTCACAAGAGTTTGGCTGAATTTAAGTTCATTCGCCATCACTCTCTGGGCCCAGCCCTCCATCTGATTCCTTACCCAGAAAAGAGTGTACCAGTCCAAGCCACAGGTTGCCAGCTTCTCCAGGAGAACACTCTGGGATACAGCATCAAAGGCTTTGATGAAGTCTGCATAAACTACATTAACAGCCTTTCCTTCGTCCACCTGACAGGTCACTAGATCACAGAAGGAGATCAGACTGGTCTAGCAGGACCTGCACCTCATCAACCCATGCTAGCTAGGCTCAATCTCCCTCAAGACAACCTGCTCCATAACCTTCCCTGGCTCCAAGGTCAGGTTGAGAGGCCTGTAGTTTTCTAGATCCTTTTTACAACCCTTCTTGTAGATGGGAGTCACATTGGCAAGCCTCCAGACTTCTGGTACCTCACCAGTCAACCTGGAGCTCTGATAGATGATGGAGATCAGCTCAGCTATCACCTCCACCCTCAGCACTCTTGGGTGAATTTCATGAAGCCCCGTGGCTTGTGGCAGTCCTGTTGGAGTAGTAGGTCTCTGACTGTTTCCTCATGAATCATGGTGGGTTTGTTCTGTCCCCCAGCTGAGACTTCCAGGTCAGAGAGTGGAGTACCCTGAGGATAACTGTTCTTTTAAAGACAGATGTAAAGAAGGCATTCAGAACTTCAGTCTTTTCCTTATCCTCTGTGCTCACATTCCCAGCCTCATCCAGTAAAGAATGGAGATTTTTCCTGTTCCTCCTCTTACTGTTGATACATTTGTACGAGTTTCTTGTTCCCTTTTACCTCAGCAGCCCAGTTGAGTTCAAGCTGGGCTTTTACCTTTCTCATTTTCTCTCTGCACATCTTAACAACTTCTTGGTACTCTTCTTCAGAGTTTTCCTTCCTTTCTTCCACAGGGGGTAGAATCTCTTTTTCTCCTGGAGCCTCAAGTAAAGCTCCCTGTTAATCCGTGCTGGTCTTCTTCCCTGCTGGCTCATTCTATGGCTCAGGGGGACCACCTGCTCCTGAGCCTTTAAGACTTCCTTCTTGAAGAGCAACCAGCTGTCCTAGAAACTTTTACCCTCCAAGACTGAATCCCAAGGTACCGCCCCTACTAGTCTTCTAAACAATTCAGTGTCCACCCTCTGGAAGTCCAAGGTGACAGTTTTTCTGTCCCCCCTCTTCACAATACCAAGAATAGAGAACTCTACCATTTCATGGTCTCAGCCCCTGACCTCCACATCTTCCACCAGACCTTCTCTGTTTGTGAACAGCAGGTCTAGTGGAGCTGCTCCTCTGGTAGGATCTCTCACCAGCTGCAGAAGGAACTTCTTTTCCATACACTCTGAAAACCTGCTAGACTCCTTCTTCTGTGCTATGTTGTATTCCCAGCATATGTCGGGGAAGCTGAAATGCCCCAAGAGGACACGGGATGGCGATCACTCAGCTTCTGCCAGCTGCTCATACAACACATAATCTGTCTCTTCATCCTGGTTAGGTGGTCTATAACAGACCCCCACAAGGATGTCTCCCATAGGGATTCAACCTTACCATCCCTAGTCAGAAGCTCAGTAACATCAAAGCACTCTCTACAGTAGCAAGCCACACCACCACCCCTCCTTCCTTGCCTATTCTTTCTGAGGAGCTTGTAGCCATCCACTGCAGCACTCCTGTCATGGGAGTGATCCCATCACTAAGAATTTTCCAAAACCAGTGGCACATTTTGAAACGATTCTCAATGGGAAGGTGATTCTCTGAACAAAAATACTATGACAATTCAAAACACAGGATTTCTCAGTTCTTGTTTCTGCACTCATTATTTCTAACATTAGAGCAACAACACAATACTTCATTGTTTTCTAGAACTAGATTAAATGTCAATATATAAATCCTGTTATCTTCATAGATACCTACATTTAAACAGAAATTAACGATGTGGCAGACTGCACTGAGGAACTTCAAAAAGGTTATGTACACAACACTGAAATAAGACTATTGTACTTTAATTAGATTGTTTCTAAAGTTTGAGAATGAAAGTTATACTACATTTTTCAGCTATTACTGAATTTCTCAAGTTAAAGCCTTATATGATAATACCCTCTCAAGACTAAAATTGCAGCTTGGAATGTACACGGTATTCTTCAACTTCCACTCATCCTATTAGAACTTTTAATTACTTTTTGTGTGTGTATGTGAAGGCAGAAGCTACCACAGAGATTCATATACTTTATCATTATAGACACTCTGATGTCTTCCCAAGCAATCTCAAGCTATTTGCAGCTCATTCCCATGACTTATGCAGAAATTTCTGCAACAATCCATGTATAAAACTGTAAAAGATATTGAAATAATATGTTTTTTTCCAGTATTACACTCCCTAAGTACAGATGCTTATCTTGAATCACTAAGATTCATTACAGTTTTCAGCTACCCAAGATTGTTTGTCCACATGTTCAGAGGGGTCTGTTTTTAAGACTCCATTTTCCTCAAAATGTTTTTGAATCACATTTCTTGTCAAGACATAGATTTATTCAGATAGATCCTTTAATTGTTGCACACGGAAAAAGAGAATAAAAGTAAAACTTGGTTTGATAACAGTGAGAACCCAGCTGGAAAGACTGAAACTGCATTTACTGTTGTAAGATTCTCTTTTAAAATCCACAGTGTGTTGACATTGACTGTTCACCTGACACCCATCAAGCCACTCTCTCATTTCTGCTTCTGAGCAAGACATGGGTATAAAATATAATGAAAAAATCAGAGGCTGAGATAAAGATAGGGAGATTACTAACCAATTATCACCCTCATTAGAAAAAAAATAGAGAACTTGGAGAAGATTAATTACCAATTTTTAACAGAATAATAAAAGTGAGAGAAAAAAAAATCCAACACTTCCTTCTTCCCAGGCTCCCTTTAACTGTGTCAGAGGAATGAAGAGGGGGGGCTATGGTAAGTCTATAGCACTTCATCTCTTTAGCTCTTTCCCTTCCTTACTTTACACCAGCTCTAGCATGAAGACCCCTCCAACAGAATGCATACCTTGCATGAACTGATCCAAAGTGACTCCTTCCATGAGCTGCAGTTTTTCAAGAACTGCTCCAGTGTAGGTCCATTACATGAGGTACAGTCCCTCTTGAATGGATTGCTCTTTCATGGGCACCCCATGGGCCCAAGTCTGGATCTAACCAGACAGTTTAGTGTCAGAATCATAGAGCTCATATATGGGCTGTCTACAGACTGCAGCTTCCTTCATGGGATATGCAGCTGACATAGAGACCTTCACGAGATGTAGCAGGACATCTGATCTAGTGTAATCCTTGTGCCTCAGAGGGGCAGTCTGCTCCACCATGGGCCTTTCCATGGGCTGCAAGTGAACTTCTGCTCTGGTGCCTAGAGCACCTCCTGCCCTCCTTATACTCTGAGCTTGGTATCTTCAGGGCTGTTTCACATTTTTCTTATTTTTCTCTTGCGCAGCTGCTGCACAGCACTTTTTACCCTTTCTTGAATGTGTTACCACAGAGGGTCCTCTAGTACCACTCATTGGCTCAGTCTGGCCAGCTCTTTTGGAGCCATCTGGTAATCACTCTATCATAAAGGCAGTTTCTGGTCTCTTCTCATAGAAACCACTTCTTCAGCTCCCCTGCTATAAAGATCTTGTCAAATAAACTCAATATGAACTCAAAAAAGAAAATCAAAATCAGCAGCCTTACTGTTTAAATACTCATTCATATTAAGGCACCACGTGCTAGGCATATTAAGAAAGGCACAACAATACTGTGCCACCAACCTGAATGACATTTTCCTTTAATAGTAGAAGTATAGTTTCTAAATTCTTTTAGATCCTTTGGCTTCTCTATCAAGTGTATACATGCTGAGGTGCCTTCAATAAAAATAATATAAAAAAAAGCATTTTCAGAAGGCAATAGATTTTATTTTCTACTCTCATGTCTTGAATTCTAAAGGATAATCTAAAAATACACCGTTGATTCACTGAGTCCAGTCTCCATTCTACAACAGTTGACCAATATTAGTAAGATTGTATTTCAGAAGTAATGCCAGGCTCCACTAAATTTCAGGCAGCTATAATTTAGGTCACTTGAGTCCTTTAATTGTGATGGAATCAGATACGTCAACTCTCTGAGAACATTTTGGTTATCATCAGAGGTATTCATGATTTATCAGTATTTCACAACTATTAATTTCAAAAGGATCATATAATATTAGAATACTACTTGTATCATTTTTTGTTAATTCATGTTAGTTGTACCTGAATACTTTGCAAACACATTATAATTTATCTTAGCAGCAAACAACTTTCATTACATCAAAGACTCTTTATATGTATATGTGCATATACATGCACAATGATTTTTGAAAACGAATGTGTGAAATGGACTTGAGCCAGTACATGGAATTAATGCTGGCTTAAGACAGTGAAATGTAGTTCTCATATGGAAGTCCAATGTGTGTTTTTTCTTCCTGTTCTTTGCAATATGTATCACTGATAAATATTTACTGTCCTGTCAGAAGCAATTTATATCTAAAAATATTTTAAGACTGCCCCACATCATGCCAATAGACAATAATGAGAAACTGATCTTCTGTTCAGCTTATTCATGAGATGTCTTCCCATCCTTTTCCAGCCCCTAGACACATGTGATCATGGTTGTTCCTTCACTGGAGGATTTTCTATTTCCAAGTAAAAATTTACATCCTGGTTATATCACTGTTCTTTCTGACTGGAAGGAAACCCTGGCATGGACAAATTGGAAGTCACAGTATTCTCCAGCTGTTTTCCTGATCTGAAAGAACAAATACAGTATGAAACATAACACTTCACAGTAAAATTCTAGCCATTGATGCAAGTGTCAATTGTATGCTGAAGATGTACAGTGCTACTACATTGGATTACCATAATCATAATACTAGAGTGCTAGGAGGGTTGCCACTCAAATGAAACAGTTAGATGAAGACTCAGCAGTGATTGAATCTGAGTCCAATCAGGTCAGCAATATTTCTACCATCTATATTCAGGTTGCCAACATCTCTACAGTTACCTGACAAAAGGCTGTGACCTGTCTTGATGGAAAATGATCTGGGCTCATTTATTTATCATCACTTATCCAGAGAACACTAATGACATTTAAGAAACAGTGACACCTTCAGTGCTTTGGGTTTCTCAACAGAAATAGAGTGCTACAATCCACCTGATCTGCCCTGCAGTAGCTAGTACATTCTCATAAATTTAATAATCCACTACAGCGCCTCTAAATGTAAGCAGGCTAGGAATTTCAGCAAGGGAAAAATGAGAGAGAAAATGAAGATATAGTAGAATTCAACAGTTATGGGTGGTGCAGAGAGGATGAATAGGGATTTACTGTTCATTCTTTCTTTGAATGAAAGCACTGCAGCTATCAATGTTAGGTGTGACTGAAAAGAAGAAAGGGTTTCTTCACACATTAGCTAGCTGAGGTATGGAACTTCCTTCCACAAGACAATGCAAACATTATATGAGTTTGTAAGTTCAAGTAGAGACTACAAAATTTCACATAAGAAAAGATTATCAGCAGTTATTAACTGCAAACAAATCAGTGTTTCTTGTTCAGAAAATCTTTGTCCCGTAAGTTTCTAAAGACAGGATTGTTGTGAAAAAGTTACATTTGTTACTTTTGTATAAACTTTCCTAGATGTTCTCTTATGATCAATATTGGAAAGGCAATACAGGATCTTTTTGTGTGACCTCCTACAATTATTCTTAAATTCTAATCATATCTTCTTTATCTTGAAAGCACTCTGTAACCCTGACCACAAATATCTAGGTACTGTATTAACGAGAGTTAGTGGATGAATATAGGCAGTAGATATCCCCCACTATCTGTTCTTTACTAATGTGACTCCCTGGCTTTGGGCTCATTTCCTCTGTAACAAATATCTGGACAAGAACAATCTGATGCAGTTAAGAGTTAAGGAATGAAATCTCTTAACTGCCTGTGAGATAAATAGCCTGCAGCCCTGAGCAGTGCAGACAAAAGCCAGCTGGTGCCCTTTGGCCTTAGGGCCATGGATTTGATTTCTAGCCCTTACTGTTTAGAAATATAGTCAGAGCATCTTGCGACTAATGACATCAAGACAAGATTTATATGCTTTTTATGCTGTAAATCAACAGAAGCACCATGAAAATTTGGCATCTGTAATATTTACAACCCTGAATATCAAAGCCCACTTAAAATTGTTGTCCTTCCCCTGAAAACTTACATAAATAGCCTACAAGCTAATTATGGAGCACACTATGCTATGTTTGCTCCAGAAATTTCTCCTCTCTATTGGTGTCTGAAATTAACAGCAGATAACTTCAATATTCTTGTAGATCTGAACTGTCCTACAAAAAAAAATGGTTTTCAAATAGGGCAGCACTAGAATGGGAACTGACTTTGGCAAATGTTGTGTTCATACCATCTGTCTTTGAAGAAAAAGTAACTTTTCTCAACCTTTCATACACATGCCTCATTCCTACTATGCTAAAAAACTGTATTATATGCATTTCTTCCATAAGGAAATAGGCAAGAATAAACACAGGACTAAGATTAGCCACATCACTTATCTCATCATTGAGAAGCACTTTGATATGGCTGCAGTATAAGTATCTATACATTGTAGAGGCATGCTGCCTTCTGGAATTCAAGATCCAGGACATTGCCAAGCATGTGCCACAGCTTGTCAAGAGCACTGACTACTACTGCTCTTTAATGTGGGCGTGAACGACACTGGAAGCTGGAACACTGCAGAATCAAACACTATAGAACTCTGGAAGTGGAAATGACAAAAATCTGAAGGCTAGTCAGCTCAAAGGCACATATAGCTATGGGGATCCTCTTGCATCCCTGCAGGGAAACCTATATCCTCTGCCCCATTTTCTTCTCTGAAGTACCTGTATACCAGTGCATTAAGCATGGAACATAAACAGAAGGAACTCAAATCATGTGTTTAGTTGCAGGAGCATGGTCTCACTGAGTCCACAGACTCAAGACTGGAATGCTGTTATGGATGGCTTTGTACATTTCTGGAAAGACTGGCCAGCAAGGTGTGGACATGAATTTGCTCTTTATGTGAGAGAACAACTGGTATGTATCGAGCTCTGCCTAAGGATGAATGATGAATGAGTGTACAGCTCATGGAGAGAATTAAGGGGCAGGCTAATATGGATGACACCATAGTTGGTGTTTATCACAGGCTGTCTGATCAGGAGGAAGAAGTTAATGAGGCTTTCTACAGGCAGCTGAAAGTATCCTCAGGATCACAGGCAGTAAGGTTCTCATGGGAAACTTAGGTCACTCTGATATTTGCAGGTAAAGCTATGCAGCTGCACCAGACAAAGAGGTTCATGCAATTGAAATAACTCTGATGCAGGGATGAGCAAATAAGGAAAAGTGTGCTGCTGGACCTTGGTCTTGCAAGCAAACAAGGACTAGTTGTGACTGTGAAAGCTGGGGGCAGTTTCGGCTACAGTGAGATGACGGAGTTCAAGATCATGTGCAGAAGAAACAGTGCAATAAGTAGGGTTGCAATCCTGGACTTCAGGAGAGCCAACTTTGACCTCTTCAAGGACCTACTTGAAGGTATTCCATGGGTTAGATCATCAGAAGGTAAAGGGGCATTCAAACATCCCTCCCTTCAACCTCAAGATTAGTTCATACCTATGAGAAAGAAATCGAGTAAAGGTGGCAGGATACCTGCATAAATGAGCAAGGAGCTTATGGAAAAATTCGAATGAATAAAGTTTACAGAATGTATCACGTTGGAATCCTGTACCTAGCAATGTTCTCCAGGAGTTGGTATTCGATCCGGTCTGTTCCAGCATCTTCACCAATGACCTAGATGAAGGAATAGAGTCCACCCTCAGCAATTTGCTGGTGATACGTAGCTGGAAGGAGTGAGTAACGCACCAGAAGATCTTCAGAGAGATCTGGAAAGCTAGAGAGTTGGGTAGAAAGGAACTTCATGGGGTTCAACTTGGGCAAGTGTAGAGCTCTCCACCTGGGGAGGAACAACTTCATGCATCAGTACAGGTTAAGGGCTGATTTACTGGAAAGGTGCTCTGCAAAGAAGGACTTCAGTGACCTGATGGAAAACAGGTTGACTATAAGCCAGCAGTATTGCCTTGTGTCCCAGAAGGCTAAAAGGCCAATGGTACCCTAGAGTTCACTAAAAAGCATGATCAGTAGGCTGAGGGAAGTTTTCTTTCCCCTCTACTCTGTCTTGGTACACCACATCTTGTGTTCTACGTAGATTTCTGAGCTCCCCAGTTCAAGAAAGACAGGGAACTACCGAGTAGAAATGAAGTCCTGTTCAGCAGAGGACTACAGAAATGATTTGCAGCCTGGCGCACCTCCCATACAAGGAAAAGCAGAGAGGCCTAGGATTGTTCAGTGTGTAGAAGACTAAGAGAGAATCTTATCAACACTAACAAATATCTAATGGGCAGGTGTCCAAATGTTGGAGTCAGTCTCTTTTTGGCGGTACCTGGAAAGACAAGGGGAACAAGCACAAACTGGAACACAGAAAGATCCATGTGAACAGGAGAAAGAAAATGTTTACTTTGAGGGTGACAGAAAACTAGAACAAACCAACTGGAGAAGCTGTGGAGCCTCCTTCTTAGGAGATTTTCAAGACCATCCTGGATATTCAAGACCTTTCCTGGGAAACCTGCTGCAGAGAATCTGCTTTAGTGGTGTGGTAGACCAGATGACCTCCAGAGATACAGTTCAAAGATTCTGTGGAAAAACAAGCAAGCAAGCAAGCAAGCAAAAAAAAAAAAAAAAGGATGGCCAAATGGTCCTACTGGAAGTTTATGTAAGAACAATGGTCCTACTGGAAGTTTATGTAAGAACAAGGAATAAAACTGTAAAACTTAAATCTTCCAGTCCAGTGCCTTTATCATAAGATCCTCTTGCCTCTGTCATAAAAAGAATATCTTCTCTGATTCCCAGCTGCACCATATTCTCAGGACAGTAGCTTTCAACTTTACAAAGCAACTTAAGACCTCTTTATTACAGCAATAAGACAACCTCTTATAGACATAAAGCTGAATTGAGATCTTGATCCTCTATTTAATAGCTTCAAAGAGCAAATTTATGAATGCTACTATTTCAAGAACCCTTTTAGTTTGTATCACTTTTATTATAGCTCCATCCCTAAGATTTAATGTGTTCTACACCACTGACAAAAACTGATGCTTACATTTAACTGCACATATATATGTTTAACCTTGTACATTATGTTTTTTAAAGCTGAATTTTCCAAATATCAGTAGTGCAATTGTAATCTAATCATTAAAGCCAAACTTTGCAATGCAGAGTCCTGTGTTCCAGCTCTGACCTTAACCTCCAGGTTTTCAAGTAGGAATAATTCTTTCACACCTCTGAAGTGTTACAAGGAAAAATACTATTTGTAAAGCTGATGGAGATCTGTGAAAGGAAGTTACTACATAGGTTGAAAATGTTGCAAGGACATTTATTTTTTTGTTGAATCTAAGACTTGTCCACTTGTTTTCAGCTGTGGTTCTCTAGCCAGAATGAAGTAAATGTCCCACACCCATTTCTATGAATAGATTTCTCCAACGCAAACCTCCTACAACATAAGGCTACTTTCTCCACAGTATTCTGGACAGATATTTTGGGGTCATCACGTTGTATTTAAAATTTCAGTGGTCTAGATGTCCACACTGATGACACCCTACATTTTCCTTTCTAGTCAGTGGAAAGGGATGGGCACTTTCAGAACACGATGCATACAATTTTTTTAATCTCATTTTTGTCAGATTGCAGCATCTGAATCACAGACTCAGATGAGAGCAATCCAAATTGGTTTGTACAGGTTTTAACATCCCCTATATACAATCACAAGTTTTCTCTTTTAACTTTCCCACCCACCTTTAAATGTCAACAAAACATTCCATAAACACTCCTTAACCATGCATGGCACTCCAATCCAATCAGGGTCATGAGTCATTTCTAGCCACACGCTCTTCCTCCAGTCAGGGTCATTATCATGTGGCCATCACACAGCTTACTTGTCCTTCTCTTCTGGAGGTGTTCTTGGTCCTCAGTCTTGCTTTCTCATGCTGTTAATCTTATTCCACAGCTTCTGCTGCTACTAGTCATTGTTGTATTCCCAGAGTCAGGGTAAGATTAATCAGACATAATGATTGCATTCCTGTTAAAAGAATGTAGATATACTATTCATACATTTGCACAGGCAATGTACACAATTCTCAGCTGAATTCCACCTGTCACTGTACATATTAATGGACTACAGTCCTCCATCAGGAAGTAGAATGCTCTGGTTTCTGTTATTCTTCCCTTCCTTCTCCACTGAATATCTATATCTTTTGCTCTTTTTGGACAAGAAATTTAATCAGTAATACTGATAGCTGCCTGATACCACCAGGAACTTCAGAAGTGATATAGATCAACAACTTGTGAAGCTACAACTTGTGACTCAACCACAGTAATAAATGAAGCTTTAGCAGTTCCAGTACTGGATGAAACATTTTGCCACTGCAAACACTGATTTTATATCAACACCTTCTCTTCAAATCAATTGAATAAAATACTAAGGCCTATTCAGAACCTTATATGGGCTCATTTCTAGGAGAAAAAGATTGATCTGTAACAATTATATAGAATACCAAGATGACAAACACAATTTTTCTGGAGCTCCATTGCAGAACTGAAGGTCAGCGTTAAACCTTTATACATTTATAAAACTATATATCACCACTACGAATATCACTGTAACTATCAGATCTGAACTATCAAAGCTCCCGTGCAGTAGCAGCCTATCCAGTACTCATTGTCTGCCTAGATTTTGAAGTCTGCAGTTTCTTAGAGACTGTGGATGATTTTGCATGGAGTTTTTATTCTCAAATTGCACAGGAAAATAGAGAGAACCGCATTGTTTATTTCTACTGCCTGTCTTTATTCAACAGTTGATTGACCACATTGGTAATGTTATCAGTGTTATTTAAAGTTTGTCATGAAAGGCTTCAGAATGTCAATTAATACTTCCTTAATTTTAAAAGTATATTTGTTAACAAAGACTTTGGATGTTCTATGATTCTATGATTATGTTGGTCCTGATTAAATTCACTCGTAGTCTCAGATAATCTAGTTTATCCTTTATTTGCTTGACTTATTAAGTTTTTAATTAGACACTTGGCTATGACTAATTTCCCCTAATTTTAGGTCCATAGACCATTAATTATCTAATCTCCTAATTACCTAACCTCTTAATTACCTAACAACCTAGGCAATAAGAAATTGCTTTCCATGCTAAAACAGATATTTTGGTGAGGTGAATTTCCCTCTGCAGTAACAATTTTAATTAATTCTAGTTAGATTACATAGATTACAAAAAGAAAACTAATATCAAATGACAATCAAGGGTTCATTCGGAAGACTGAGGGGAAGCTGCTGCTGTCTCATGTTGAATTTTATTTTCTTTTGCCATTGCTGTACACAAATAATCCAAAATATCCAGAGGGCAAAGAGAACATGCTTCCTTGAGAACCGGGTCAGTCACAGTAGAAGAGATTCTTCAAATGCAGTGAGGAGGCAAAAAAAACCTTCTCTCCATTCAAATAGCAGATGCCAGGGGCACTAAGTGATAAGCATTCCTATTCTGAGGGAGGACCAAAGTTATTTTAGTGATTTTAAACTTCTACTTTATTGCAAGTAATTGTGAGATTTTCTTGGTCATTACTGTACTATACATTTCACTAAAATTTCACATGATAGCTCATTAACAATTTCATGGATATTTGTAAAAAATGTCACAAATAATTACATGTCAATAAGCTGCTTTCATGTTTAAGAGTCAATATAGCTTGCATGACTGGAGTGTTGCAGTGAAGTGATAAATGCTCTTTGAGAACATCAGGCATGGAAGATGAGGAGATGGAATAATCTGGGGTTACTTGTGGAGCCAGAAATGCATCCTTACTGCAGAGTTGGCTTAAGTTATCGTGGGATTCTTCCCCTCTGCTTAGCACACCTGGAGTACTGAGTCCTATTCTGGACTCTCCAGTACAAGTCAGACATAGGCTTAACGGAATGATCCCAACAAAGAGCCACAAATATCATAAGAGAACTGGAGCGTCTGTTCTATGAGGAGAGGATCAGAGAACTGGAACTGTTAAGCCTGGAGAAGAGATGGCACAAGGGGAATCTTACTGATGTCTATAAATACCTGAAGGGAAAGTCCAAAGAGGATGGAGCCATGCTCTTTTCTGTGGTACTTGGTGACAGGACAAGAGGCAAAGGACAAAAACCAGAACAAAAACAGGAGGTTCTCTCTGAACATAAGGAAGCATTTACATACTGACACAGGTTTCTCAGAGAGCTTGAGTCTACATCCTTCGGTAATATTCAAGAAGCACCTTGACATGGCTGTAGACAAATGGTGATAGGTGTCCCTGCTAGAACAGGGGAGTTGGACCAAACAAACTCCAGAAGTCCCTTCCAATCTCAACCATTCTATCATTCTGTAAGTCAATGTAATGTATACAAGCTATTTCCTATGAATTAATATTATGCTTTGTGTAATATTTTACCACAGTTGCAGCTTCGTGTGATGGGTTCTTTATATATATATATATATATATATATATATATATATATATATATATATAAGATGGTAAATATTTAATTTCATGAAAATACCATAAATCTTACATGGCATTTTCAGAAAGATTTCTTATGAGTTTTTCATGGAACATTTCATGAGTACTGCTATGTCTTCATATACTTTATTATGCTTAGGGACAAAATATATCATCAAAGATTTCACGAATGTTTCCAAAATATTATTTAAGAAAATTATTATGATATTTCAAAGATAGTTACATTTACTACTTAATGACTATTACAAGTTTTTATTATTACTATACCTTTTTTTAAGAATAAATTAAACACAAAAGCACAAATATTTGAATCACCTCAACTATTTTTGGATGTCAGTTTGACATACAAAATGGTGGCAGTGTAAATTCATCCAGAACAGTTGTTGCCACACACATTGTAAAGATGTAAAAATACAAACCTATTTGGAAATTTAGTTTCTGCCCAGGCATGCAGCTACCTAGAGATGAAGTGTAGAAAAATATTTCATTTGCTTATTTCTCTTTCTGGCTCTAGTATGGCTGCTTGGTACAGAATGCAAATTCTTTGCCATCTGGCAAAGCTGATGACTGCTTATCTCTACTTGTTTCATCCCTGTCCACATCATAACAATATACTTCCACATCATAACTATATGCTACGTGTATTTCAGGCTTTATATATGATCACTTTCTTGTAACTTGTGACACATCTTAGAAAAATCCTTCTCTTGGTTGTGAAGTTACATTTCACTGCTTAATGTGAGGTGTGTCTGGGATATAATATTAAAAAATTACCAGGAATGACAGACAGGCTGTCTAAGATGATACACAGTGGTACACAAGAGATTGCTACAACTATTTTCAAGTAAAGTAGTCTCCAACAGATGTCTCCATTTCTCATTTGCACTTTGTGATTTAATCCCAGCAAGCAGCTAAGCACCAAATGGCCACTCTTTAACTCCATCAGGTGAGATGGGGAGAGAATCGGAAAGGTAAAAGTTCAAGACCACTTGAGTTAAGATAGTTTACTTTACTTTCTCCTCCAGTGGAGGGCCACAAAGATGATAAAGGGTCTGAAACACCTCCCTTATGAGGAAAGGCTGAGGGATTTGTGTTTGTTCAGCCTTGAGAAAAGAAGACTCAGAGGGGATCTGATCCACGTCTAATATCTTAGGATATTTAGATCCTTAGGATCTAAGGATATCTAAGATGCAGAAGGTAAAGGGTTGAGGCTGGACTCTTCTCAACTGTGTGTGGTGATCAAACGAGGGGAAATGGCCACAAACTGAGGCATAAGAAGTTTCACACAAATGTGTGTAAGTTCTTCACAGTAAAGGTGATAGAGCGCTGGAATATGCTGCCCAGAGAGGTAGTGGAGTCTCCTTCGCTGGAGAGGTTCAAGACCCACCTGAACACCTACCTGTGCAACCTGTTTTAGGCAGCCTGCTTTGGCAGGGGGTTTGGACTAGATGATCCGTAAAGATCACTTCCAACTCCTACAATACTGTGATTCTGTGAAAACAGAAGCTGCACAAGCAAGCAAAGCAAAACAAGGAATTAATTCACTACTTCCCATGGGCAGGAAGATGTTCAACCAGTTTCATGAGAGCTCGATCCATCACATGTAACAACTTTTTGGAAAGACATATGCCATCTCTCAAATGTCACTCCTTCCCCTCTCTTTCCTTCAGCCTTTCTTGCTAGCACAACCTCGTATGTTATGAAATACACTTGTGGCCAGTTTTGATTGGCTGTCTGGCTGTGTCCCCTCCCCGCTCCTGGTCTACTCATCCTCTTCACTGGCATAGCATAAGACTTTTATAAAAGTATTTAGCACTGCATAAGCTCTGCTCTGCAGCATCTAGAAACATTGGTGTGTTACCACTGCTATTTTCATTAATATTCCAAAACACAGTATCATATAAAAGTACAAAAAAAATGAACTCTATCCCAGTCAAACCTACAACATGCTTTTATAAGATAATGAACTCTATTGAATTAGATTTTTATTCCTTTTCTTCTGAACCCATGGGAAGCTATTCACTCACATCCTATGGAACTTCTAGAAAAACACTACAAACGCAATCATTTTTTGCTTTCCCTACCTACCTAGTCAAAGGGGTTGGAAAACTAATTAAGCACTTATCTTCATATAACATAATAGTTAAGATTAAGGGCCTGTAAAATATGAGAAAATAAAAAGCAAGCTATTGATTTTTATTCATTTTTTCTCAGAAAAATATATGGCTCTATGTTTTAGCATATTGTTTCCAACTGCTATAGACTGTACTACAGAAACTGTAAGATATTTTCCAAATATGCCACATCTTAGAACACTGTCAGAATTAGTAGATTTTTCGTACTATTTGATAATGTTTGAAAAATTAATACAATTTTTGTATACTGCTGTTTCAGAGTCTGGAGGTACACAGCTGATTGGCACATGAGAAGTGGTTTGTTGATCTGCATGAGGAAAACAGAGTCACTCCCAAACTATGAAGGAAAATTTCTGATAAGATAACTTTGGAATCTGTCATGAAGTTGTAGAGATCTGGATAGAAATCACCTGCACTTCCGTAGAATCTCTTTTTTTGCTAGAATGAATCACTGATATAACTACACACCCTAAACAAACAAACAAACAAACAAACAAACAAAAACACCACAAAAGAACAAGCCTTCTCATACCAGAAAAATATTCTGTGATGTTATTCATCCATAGAACACCTCTGGAGGGACATAGTCACAAGTCCTCCTCCCAGCAGGGTCAGTTGCACAAAGGGCTGGTTGTTCAGCCTTTCAAACCTTGAAAAAATGTCTAAAGATGAAGAGTAAACAGTCTCTGGTATTCTCTGCCCCAATGATGGAAAAGTTTCTCCTACTCAGCCTAAACCACCCTTGCTTTACTTTATGCTCACTGTCCCTCATCCTCCCAGCATTCCCACTATGGGGAGCTTTGATCTGTCCTCTAGGCTCCACCCCTGTAGGTACTGGGGGACAGCAATTAGAACATTTCCAAAACCTTTTATTTTCCAGGTGAAGTAAGACCAGTTTCTTCAATCTATTCTCATGGAGAACATGCTCCAAAATATACAGGATGTTTAACTGTATGTCTGAATGCAGGACAATAAATAAATAAATAAATAAATAAACCACAGGGAAAAAAAATTCACTAGTTCTACTTAAGGCCCATTTTATATCCTGCACAATGTTCAAAGTAAAGTAAATCGATTTTTGCATGTGAAACATTTTTTTAAAACCTCAGGGACTAAAAATATTCTTCACAATTTGCTTCCCTGATGCCTTGCTATCTTTGTAAGTCTTCTTGTACACGCAATTTTAAGCTGTGAAATGGTTCCCTAAGAAAGAGTTTACCTACTGCACAAATGCTACACTTTTTACTTGATAAAAATGCCAAATAAAATGCTGTGCAATAGACGCTATGGTAAAACATTGTTAGATGCACATTTTATACATCTTCAGTCCTAACTATGAAATGTTTCTCAGAAATTCTACTGAGTCGATAATTTCAGCCAGAACACTAACAAAATACTGAAAAAAAATAATTTGGATGGCATTTTATTTTTACAGTAACAAATCCAATTATGTTAATAGTACCCTGCAACTTGGGGACATGAAAGAGAGAAGGTGTCACAAACATATCTAGATGGAAATTGCATAAGAAATTATAATGAGAAAGAAAAGTTTTGGAAGGATTTAAGCTGGCTAGAAGCAGGAAACATAAAAATTCTTAGAGAAAGTATATTTTTGAATCAAGCACTTTGCTCCCATTAGTGTTTCAAGCATATGATTTGCGGGGAAAATCTTGAACCAACTTCTAATTCTGCACAAAATGGCAACATTCAACTACAATTTATCCTGAAATAAACAATGACTGTTTCTTTTAACACTGAAGATTTTTTCTCAAAGATCTTTCTGAATACCACTGCAATTCACCATAATATGTCACAATGAAATGTATGCCTGCTGAGGCAAACCTGCTTTGCTGCTGCAGACTGCATGGTCACATCACCACCTTCTAAATTGCTTATCCTATCAGATAGTTTAGCTCACAAAAGGTATTAGTTTACATCAGAATTTTTCTTGTGATACAAGAAAGGACTAAACTAAACTGTCACACCTCTAACAGCAAATAAAACAAACCAGAAATTCTTTGCTATGGCAGCCATCCTACCACGTCATGCATTTATACTCCTAAAGCCCTTTTACCTCACCAAACTACACAATTGTTTTCCATGTCAATATCTGGGAACACTCCTTGGCCACTGTTCTCCCCCAGACCACTCCTGGTTATTGTCTGACAGGATAAGCTTTGGCTACATTGAAATTTTCACTCAGAACATATGTAGTAATTATATGGGCCACTGTATATAAGTATTCACACCACTATAGACATAAGTTAATCTAGTTAACAGACAGCCTTTTTGATGTCTTCTACAACACTGTTTCTTCTTAGTTTTAAGAGAGATTAAATTAGGCCTAAGGTCTACATTCATTCTTGCTGCATTCCATAGTAAAAGAGGATCTTTTTATCCAAAATAAAAGACAATATTGAAAGATTTCTTCACGGAAAAAAATATTCATATCAGTACTCCTTAACACAAACAGTCAAGACAAGCAGTTAATGTTTTAATATCACACTTATTTTATACACAGCTTGATCATTAAGGTTTTTCTCCTTTTTCTCAAGTGATCTCCTTGTTCTATTTTACTAAAGCTTCTTATCCCAATGAGTGAACTAGCCCAGTGGTCTAAAAATACTTCTCGCAGAAGGTTATGCAGAGGCACAAGAATGTATTGTATATTTGAATATTGTTAGAAACAATGCCATTGGCACCAAGAACATACAGACTCATGCTCTAAATTTGTCTGTCATACATTATTTAAAAATGAAGGTCATATGCAGCCTATATGAACCTGAAAAATAAATAATACACATGGAAATCAGCCACTGGCTCCAAGAAGATGCAAACAAGCAGATGACAGTTGGAGAGCTGCCAAGACTGGGCATAGTAGAAGAACATCTGCACAATCATTAGTCAGTCTTAACACTGCACAGTGTAAATTTGATGCTGTGGAATTCAGGCTACACATTATGTCGCTCTAACAATTGCATGATACGTACACATACTGTTTTTCAAAGCGAGTGAATTTGGTTCACTTAAAAATTAAACCACTTCCGAAGCATGATTAGACAAGAATATAATAAAAAATGTGGCTGCATAATTAAATCATCTGCACCTGCTTACCATCATTTAGCTAAGCAAACAGTTAGGTATCTTGCAGGAGAGTGAACTACAGTTCAGTGCCATTTCCACTGAAATTATAAAAAATGTTGATAATACGAAATTACTACAGCTGTGAGAAGTGGCAGGAGTTCTTTACAGCTTTTACCTGCTAGCACATTAGGGGAGACTCAATCTCTGCGGACACCTTGACACTTTGTATTAAATTGACAATTATAATTAACCAATTAACCTTGAGGTTTAAGTGGACTAGTACTATCTCATGTTAAGATTTTATACTCAGCAGCATTATTTGTTGGCTTTCTTCCTGATAAAATAAGTACTTTATCTGATTTTATTCCTTTGCGTGTCTGAAATGATAACATGGAAAAGTAGCAATACCATGAACATTTATTTTCCCAGTTCATGATTGGTAACTCCCAAGCAACCAGTATATTTTTTCATTTTTTTAAATCTTTCCTTCTCAAGTTCATTTTTTCCTATCTCCAGCCCATTTTTTGAGACATATTCCTTATCAAAACTTCTGATAAATACAATTAATGGAAAATTCAATTTTAAAACATTATGCTTTATGTTTTAACTACCTTTTATATTGATACAATCATGCGTTTATAGACCATAAATATCATAACAGTATAGTCTTGGCCAGTGATCTATTTTCTCAAAACCTGCCTTGTGTTAATTGTTCAAAGTACAGTGGATGTTGGAGCTAACCAGGCAGAAGAACAAAAGCACTGGGTACCATGCAGTGGACAGAAGGGTGACAAGAGCCAGGCTTTTACTGATAGAGAATATGGTGATGCCACTATCACTCCACCTTTCCCATAACAGCCATGCCTGTGAGGATGAGCAAAGTAAAAACTTCAATGATGGCATTCGATGCATATTAATGGAGAGGAGGGTCTCATGGATAGAGACTGTTGCTGAGATATGGCAGCCAGTTTGAACTTAGAAACAGGGAGGGCGTTTAATTAAAACAGACACTGTAAGCTGAATATAGAATCATTATTACAAGCATTATAAAACAGCTGTAGTAACTCTAATTGCACTACAACTAAGCCTAGTCATCATTAAAAGTGCATAGAATTTTGCAGATTTTGTCAGAGAACATAAACTAACAAAATTTTTGCTGTGCTCAGCTTTGCAGTTTCCAAAAAATCTGTATCCACAGCACTATAGAAAGCTTGACAATACTTCAGGTGTTCTTTTGTTTGTGGATATTAAAAAACAGCTTCTAAAGCAAAGACATGTCAGTTACATTTGTGCACCTTATGAGACTAAAGATTTTATATCCAACTTGTGCATGAAAATCAGAAGCAATAAATTGAAGCAAGGTAAGCAAGGTTCAACAAAGCTCTTGGCATCATCTTCATGGTATTAGACTAAGAAATAAAATATTTTTTTGCATTGCAGTCATTGATTTTCACCTATTGTACAGAATGAGTCTTAAAAATTTAATTTGTTTTTCTAAATTTTCAGTGAAAATACTCTTGAATTTCTAAAATATGCCTATACATGCCTGAAGCAAAAGAAAAAATAGTCACTCCATCTCAGTTACAGACGTACTGTAAACTGATGTTTAATAATATCAAGTAAGATGGGGTGCTTCTGTGCACTTGAAATACTCAGTCCACTCATTGTTCTAAAGCATGTACTTCTGAGAGAGTGAAAGGGGTTTAGTTCTACACCTTTTAAATTCCTGCAAACTCAGCTTAAATGAAGAGCATTTACAAGCATAAGCAAGGCTGGCTGCCATTACTTTACGCTTTTTTTTATCTCAGTGGAAAAGAGGTGAGCTTATAAATATATTCATCTTCCTTGTAAGTCACAAAAAAACTCATAAAACCCAATTTAATTGCTGTACCTGTATTCTCTGAGGATTTTTATGTCCATTCATAGCAGCTAGATGCAAAATTAGAAGTACAATACTGCATCAAGTTACGTAGGTCTCTGAATATTATGTCTCCTCTTTATTTACATGGAAATGACAACTAAGAGCTCAAAACACTATTTGATAGAGCAAATTATCAACTACAAAACACTATTTCTCAATATAGTCACCCCTGTTAGCTATGCACTGTTGACAGTGATGAACAAGAAACTGCATGCCACACTTGTAAAAATCTGCATGGCCATCCAGAATGCAGCTTGTCTTTCATGTCGCTGTCATCACTGTTGAAATACATTACCCACCACCTTATTGTGCTAACACCTACTGTTTGATCTCCATAAATATTCTTCAAGCTTCAATGAATGTCAATGGATTCAATCTTTTCTGCAACTGCCAACATCTACATCTGGCTTTGCAGACCAATACAATAAAATGAAAGGCATTATTTTTGTAGCAGCTCTCATATTTTAATTTAGTTTTTTCTTAATTTTTACTGATTCTGTGTGAATCAAGGTTGAGTTTATCCTATTTTAGAACTGCAAATCATTTCCTTCATGTCAACATAATACTGGAGTATCTTCATGGCAATTATGTACTACTGACTTCCTGGATGGAGGCAGTACATCTGTCAAGACTGAACAAGATTTGATAGATTAACTGAAGAACAATAAGTTATGTAGTACTACGTACGTATAGCTTGATATGAGAGATCTTGGTAATAATTCTTTCACATGCACACACAAGAAGAAACATATTTCTTACCAGAACGCTTGCATTACCATAGTCACAAGGAGGCATGTCAAAGTTCTGCTAGGAACATATATATAGTAAGAAGAGTTTCCAGTGTTTTTCACTATGGTCTATTACTTCAGTTCTCTGAAGCTCTAGTTCTACTCCAGTGTGACTACCCTGAAAAGAGGAATTTCAAACACAGAAATTTTATCACCAAACTGTGCATCACCACAGCCCCCTCCCCCCCCCCCTTCAAGAATTATATTGAATTTCCTGTCATTATGTGGACTTTGTGATACATTTACCAGAGATCACATTGTTGATAAATTGAAATTATGCCTTATTGACCAGAATATTGAACTGGTTCCAACACTGTGCAGTGACCTGTTGAAATATTCACTGCTTTGCAACTGAGTTTGCAGAAATGAGAAGCTGAAGTGTCCTTGCTCTGCTGTTGCTGACTTACTTGTGACTGCCAAGACATGAAGAGCCTGCTGGCAGAATTTCCTCATTGAATACCTTTTGCTACTATATTTCAACTTAACACATTTATGTACACTATCCTAACATTACCGTGTCCAGTTTTCAACACTGAAATATGCACTGAAGAGTAAGGTAGGATATAATTTAGTTACAGATATAGGTACTTTAAAAAATAAGGTAGAACAAATATTGCTATACTATTTTCATTTCTTGGAGTTATCCCTAATAAACAGTAAGTAAAAGTAGTGATGGTTTTTTTTTTTGGTTGGTTGGTTGGTTTTGTAGGTGTTTAATATTCTGTATATTCTCCTACCCATTCCCAATGTTTATTACAGAACTTGTATTAGGAAATTTTTCAATTGCTTTGCCTAGTTCCATCTGTTGCCCAACGATGTATAACAATCCAACAGCTTCATACTTCTGAAAGTCAAGTAAACTGTTTACCTGTAGTCAGCCAACAATGAAAAATTTAAGTAAGAATTCCCAAACTACTGAAAAGAAAACAGAGTAATGTGGAATGTGTCCTCAAAATCTTACATTCCATTTTCATACTGCTAATCTCAAAATACTTAGCCCTTTTCCAGAAAAAATGTTTGTTCGGGTTAGGAGTATCAATTCATATTTAAATAGACTCAGTTAATTCTTTCTCCACTTTCAGTAAGAATGTGCTGAACACTCTCAAGTCTGTTTCTATTTTCTTATTTTGCACTATTCCAAGGCAGTCAGGTATGCTTCTCAGAAGGAGTGATGGAGTTTGCATTAATTGCTAATGCAATTGTCTCACACATAACTCTTTACCAAGAAAATTTGGGGTAATATAGAGGACTGTGAAATTTTGAGGTAATATAGAGGACTGTGAAATTTTGAATTAAAAAACTTGAAACTCTAACAATCATTATACCAAGAGTCTGTACTACATTACCTAATCAAGCAAAAAAATTAGCAAATGGCCTTTGTAAGTATTTCTGAAATACTTACCACCTTGCGATTTTGTGACTTCCTGTAGTGAACAAATAGGGCACAAACAGAAAGCCCTGAGTTACAATGGTTATGTTTCCTATTGCTATATACTTCTTATAGGATATTATACAGCTCTGCAATTTTCAAGGAATAGTTATATTGAAAGTCAGTAAGAATAACCACAGCTTCATGAAAGTGAAGCTGAGATATTGAAGCAAATCACGTTAGGCTGGCAATAGATTTGAAAACTGCCAAATAAATCCTCATAACATGATAATAAAAACACAGTAAAAACATGTCAACTCACAATATGAGCAAGTCTTTTATACAGACATAAGTTACTTAAATAAAAATAGCAAAAACTAAATTAAAAAATACAGATAACATACTTTCTGAACTGAAAAGAATATTCCAAACTTTTTTTTCCTTTGGCGAAGGAAGAAAAATAGATGATATAGAGCTGGTCCAACCAACTATAAATTTAATGAAAAGTGATTTAAGGGAAAACTTAGTTAAGCCACTCAGTACCATCTGTAGAGTGAGAAGCTGAATTTTTGCTTGTGAATAAACAAGGTCAAGGCTAAGGGGCACTGAATTTCTCCACATCATTTAATTCTGACCCTTTCTAATAGGGTTTACCCTTATAGAATACTTGTTGTAGCAATTAAAGAATCACACTAAGAATTAGGCAATATAGACCAACTTTATTTTCATTTTGAATAGATTTAATGTTAGTTGTATTATCAGTTCAAAGCTCAAAATTAATCTACTTATTTGAAATTATGCATTTGCTAAAATATGTGTAGGGGCTGGTTTTCTAGGAGCCAGAACCATAACTAAATTTTGAACATTTGCTAAATTATCCTGTCAGATGAGCATCGCTTAATTATGATTTATCTATATGAAAATTTAAACTGTCCTGAAAAAACAAGGAATTAGGATCCTTTGCATTTCAGATACATTGGCATGCATCACAAATCATCTGATCATTAGTGAGAAAGGTAGATAACACTAAATCAAATAATTCAATTTAAGAAAGTGTTGAAACAACCGAATGTGCCCCCATTTTAAACTATTTGAGTTGAACTTTTGAAACTTATCTAATTCAGTCAAAACATAGGCTACCTTTGGAATCTGTATACACCTGCATTATTTCCAGATTTTTAGCTATTTGGTCATGTGAGCTCTGTGCATTGGGTAACTGTATTAATTTTTGCCCAAATTCTCTGTGAAGATGAAGAATGCCTCATGAAATTCCACAGTTGTCGCCCTAACAGAGTAAATCTAGTATCTACTTCCAATTTCCTACTTCAAGTTGTCATTTATAACTATTTAAGTATCATTCAACACTTGGACTGTTAATGCATGTGACCAGGAATTAGATCTAAGAAGACATTTAGTGGCTACCAAGAGCAGGATTTCTCCTTCTTATCAAGTGGACATCTCTGTCCAAACCTGTCAGCTAGATTCCCTTCACAGATAATGAAGAAAAACAAGCACATTTATGATATGATTTATCTAACTTAAGGTATCTATATTAGTCTAAGACTCTGGATCACTCAAGCTTTTCCATGGGAATCAAATATTCTATGCAAGTCCAAAATGCTATCACTTTGGACAAGCTGACCATCAAAGCATCCTACAAATAAGGAAACTTTTCAAAGAACAGAGTTTCCTGTACCAGCATGTTCTGAAGAGTCCCAACTTCTTCGGGCACACAGAAAGTCACTGAATTCACACAAACCACTTTCACTCGTATTACTGACATTCAAAAATGTGAAAGGGTGTGATGCCAATTCACATGTTTTATATCATAGAATCATAGAATCATAGAATCTTAGAATCTTAGAATCACAGAATCATGGAATTATAAAATGGCCTTGGTTGAAAAAGATCTCAAAGATCATCTAGCTTCAGCACCCTTGCCATGGACAGGTTTACCAACCACTAGAGCAGGCTGCCCAGAGCCACATCCAGCCTTGCCGTGAATGCCTCCAGGGATGGGGCATCCACAACCTATCTGGGCAAATTGTTTCAGTGTGTCACCACCCTCTGAATGAAAAACTTCCCCCTAACATCCAACCTAAATCTCCCCTGTCTTAGTTTAAAACCATTCCCCCTTGTCCTATCACTATCAACCCACGTAAACAGTCATTTCCCCTCCTGTTTATGTTCCCCTTTCAAGTACTGGAAAGACATGATGAGGTCTCCCTAGAGCCTTCTATTCTCCAATCTAAACAAGCTCACTTCTCTTAACCTTTTTTCACAGGAGAGATGCTACAGTCCTCCTTTGGACCTCTTCCAAGAGCTTTGTGTTTTTCTTGTGTTGGGGGCCCCAGGCCTGGATGCTGTACTCCAAATGGGACCTCACAAGAGCTGAGTAGAGGGGGACAATGACCTCATTTTCCCTGCTGGCCATCCCTGTTTTAATGTAGCCCAGGATATAGTTGGCCCTCCAGGCTGCAAGTACTCATTGCTGTCCGGCATCTTGTTCACCAGGTTCTCCAAGTCCTCTGCAGGGCTGCTCTCCAGGAGTTCTCCTCCCAGTCTGTATAGAAACCAGGATTGCCCCAGCCCGAGTACAACATCTTACACCTGGCCTTGTTGAACAATATTGAGTTCACATGGGCTCACTCTATCCAGATGACTGAGGTTTCTCTGGATGACTTCTCTTCCCTTAATAATCAAGTGCATCTCTCAGCTTGGTGTCATCTGCAAACTTCCTGTGAACGCACTCAATTCCATTGTCTATATCATTGATGAAGATGTTGAAGAGCTCTAGTCACAAGATTGATTCCTGGGGAACACCATTTGTGACCAACTTCCACCAAGACATAAAACTGTTGACCATAATCCTTTGGCTTTGACCAGCCAACCAGTTCCTAATCCATCAAATAGTCCATCTTTCAAATCCATACCTCTCCAATTTAGAGAGAAGGATGTGATGACTGGCCATGTCAAAGGCTTTGAAGAATTCCAGATAGTTAAAATCCATCGCCTTTCCCCTGTCCAATGCCATCACTCACATATGAGACTTGTGACTGCAACATTTTCTTAAGCATGTGAGAGATCTAAGTTCTGAATTAACTTCAGCTAAAAAGGCTACAATATTATTTGTCTGGACCAATGAACTGTTGAAAGTAAAGCTCATTCAGCCATTTTCTCAATGCTGCCTGCTGAAATGCAGTCACTAGGGACAGAATTTATGAAAATTGTATGATGCAGAAAGGCCATGTTTCTGTCCTTTAAGTAACCTCCATGACAGAGAACTTTTGATCTCAGCTCCAGTGGTCCATTTTAAAGTAGAACCCCAGCAGAGAATATGCAAAGAGCGAGACGGTGAGGGACACTTTCCAGTTGTTGGACTCAATGATCTATAAGGTCTTTTCCAACCTGAGTGATTCTATGATTCGTACTACCTAAACAAACATATTGGCTACTGTATTAATGATTAATATTTGCAGATCTCATGATTGAAATGTCAAATATGGGGTTTTAACTGACCTGTTTTGCTCAAAGGGGGAATAAAAATTTAGTCTACTTAATCCTAATATCAGTTGGGCTTTTCTGGCCCTGCAAAGTACTCAAAGAACTTGAGTACTATAGACACACCACTCTTCAGACTTGCACAGACAAACCTACTTCATTCTCCATGAGTAAGCTAAGTGAATAATAATAACCATTACTATTGCATTATACTACAGCTCCCAATAAACTCTTGTCAGGATAAATGTCTGGTGAGCTATACTGTGGATAAGATAGCATAAAGGCAAAATCTCTGCTCTAAGGAGAGCACTGTTCAAAATAAAGCTGAGCTGACAAGATGATAATGCTAAGTAAAGAGTGAAAAGTGTTTAGTGATTATAGAATATTTGGAACTTGTTATCTAATGAAATCTAATGAAAATTACAATTTATCTGTAAGAATCAGCAGTAGCAGCCTGCCCCTTCTGAGTGTCATTAGATCAGATAATCAAAGATAATTATTAATTCTATATCTTTGCATCTTACAGAATGATTGCATAGGCTTGAGATTGACATGAAGTGCTGATGAAGGCTTAATTTACTACTTAAAAAGTATCCTTTTATTCCTTAGTCAAGAAGAGAAGAAATGACAGAGTCTGTGGAAAGGGAAAGGGAAAGGGAAAGGGAAAGGGAAAGGGGAAGGGGAAAGGGAAGGGGAAGGAGAAGGGAAGGGGAAGGGAAGGGGAAGGGGAAGGGGGAAGGGAAGGGGGAAGGGAAGGGAAGAAAAATCCACCTTTCTCTGACATGTCCTTAGGCCTCATTTTATCTGCGTTCTTGAAATATATAGGTTCTGATATTCAAAATGAAAATTCTTAAATTATACTTTGCAAATGGTATGCAAAATACCAGCCATATAGCTTAGGATCTGTTCATTGTTATTGCTATCACAGACTCTCACAATTTTCCAGAGGTTAATAAACGCATTAACAAGCAAGGAGTAAAAGCTAATGATAAATAAAATCCCTGTAAAATAGGCTTTGGAAGTAATGGCATTAAAAAATCAATGGTTTCTTCAAGAGTGACTAATGAAACCACTTAAGTTATTCTACCATTACAAGGTTTCTCATTTCAACCAATTAAAAATAGAACTAGCAAATTAATTTATTATCACAAAGGCCCACTGATCTCTGTATGTGTTGTGATATGTTATATTTTTCTATAGATATAGTAATAGAAAATAGAAGCACTTATGTGGAGGAATAAAATTGAACAATATTTTTCAAATTTTCACATAGTATCCTGTGACTCTCAGTTATATTCAGATGACAGATGGAACTAATTAATATTGTTGATTTTGGATCTTCTGAACATAATGATTAATTTCAAAAGGAAAATTATCTCATATAGCAAAAATACTTAATTATTGTGTTCTATTTCACATCTTTGACGGAAGAACTTCAAGTACTGTAAAAGAATACATCTTTGCTTTCTTCAGTGGATGAAGAGCTTTATCATCTTTATGAGAATTTTGACAGTAAAAGATTCTAACTGATTACTGATTTATTGTTATAATTATTATCATTGCTACGATTATTGGTGCTAGAAAGTAGAGTGAGAGCAAATGAAATATACTTGTCAATTAAATGTCTATGATTTTAGTAATGAATTGAGGAATCTCAGATTAATGACATAAAATAGGCAAAAAATGGGGGAAAAAGTGAAAAATAAAAGATATTAATTGTTGCAGAAATTGACAGAGATCCAATAAGGGCAGTTAGATGAAAAATGGTGTTGGAGTTACTTAAAATCAATAGGAATAATTTAATACTGACCCTCAAGTGCAATCCACGAACTCAGGTTAACAGTGTGAATAGAATAAGATAAACTAAAAATACAAAGCTGTTAAGTTTCACTTGTAGAGAAAGTGAAGATTTGCATTGTGATAGTATGGAAATAAGTTTTTACAGTATTTTTTGCAATGTTTAATTAAAAAACGAAAAAAAAAGGAAAAAATGTCAGGAAAATGAAGTCACTACTCATTTTTCACTTCAAAGAATAAACAGTGATATGTCTTCTCAAAGATATTTTCCTATTTTTATTTCAGGTAGTTTACACATTTGAGTAGACGGTATTCAACGAGGATGATCCCAATATGTTTCTCATTGCCTCTGTTGAAATTTTGTTTTGAATTTTAGAGACAAAGTAATTTTCTGTGCTGTAAAACGAGTAATGTTACTGAGATGCATGCTGCACCTTAAAATTATGCAATGCCTGAATGTTTACATTCTTTAGAATGAGTGCCATGTTAGAGAAGATCATTTTTCTGAAATGTGGCACAGTATAAAGAAGGTTCATGATTTCTTTTCTCCCTTCCTCAATTCTATCTACTGCTTCTTTACAAAAATATAACTTAAAATAGCAGACATGAAAAGTACAAGATTATTACTTTTTTCAGGAAGAGACTGAAAAGCAGGAACCAAGTTATCAGTTAACAATGATAAATATGGAGAGTGGCAGAACACCGTAACTGCCTTGCTGGTCAAAAAGTGAAGAACTTGTAAAGTAAAGATTTTGTAATCGGTCAAGCTGTTAAGTCTACAATAAAGTGGCAGCTTGCTACCCAGGAGGTGAAGCAACAGTATACAAAGTTGAAACAACATCAAAAGACTGGAAACAAAGAGGGTGTGTTCAGAACTTGTTTTCATTTCGTCAAGCAAATCAAACCAAAAATTGCTCTGAAGAGAACCCAACCTCCCAAAAGTTAAGGTGTAACATACTTAAATTATTCTCTATTCTTAACTCAGATCACCAGGGTTAGTTCAACCTAATATGAAGCACAACATGACTCAAAATGTTCTGTCACTGAACACCTATTAGCAATGCAGAGTTCTTCATCTATGTTAATTACATATCCTCAAAATACAACAGAAGACCTTGCCCACACTACAAGAGATCCTAACTTGGACGTCTGTCTCTGCATTATGAAAAAATAGGGAATCTTTTATACCTCTGAAGCAACATCACTAAACTGCAAAAGCTAAAGAAAGTGCCCTGCAGATTTTTCGTCACTGTGTAACTACTGATGATCCAAGACAAATTTAGAATTCTGTGTGCTTGATACCATCACACTTAAGAGCATGGGAAATAGAATAGAAAGTGTATCTCAAGGATCTAATGTTGAATTATTGATCCTTTATCAAACAACAGACTGAAGAATCATCCATCTCAGCTACCATTAAATGCAAAAGATGCAAGTAACAGTAAACTATCAAATAAGCACAAACTACAATATATGATTCTATGATATGTATGAATAACAAATAGTCTAGCCTACCAGAAGTGCTACTGCACATAACTTTTTATTCATATGTGTGCATAAATAGTATATTCAAGTTATTTATACAGAAAGATAGTATTCTAAAATACCATTTTTTGTAAAACTGAAACATACTATAATCTGCTACTTTATTTTAAATGTCTTCTAAGGAAATCAATTTTCATAGTTTGTTCTTAAAATTAGAATTCTTCATTTAGACATGATGTTTAGGTTATTAAATATACAGTTAGGCCCATTGGTTTGATAGTTAACATCTAGTTTATTCCAAGAGCAGTCATGTCATGCTACTTTCTTGTTTAAATGTGACAGTGATAGAGTACAGCAGAAAAATACACAGGAATGTAATTTTGCTTTCTTTTCAAATACACATCATCTTATCATATTTCACAATACAGCATACTGTCCTGCCATTATTTTTGAAGTACATTTTTCCATTTACCTTGTCTATTTTGATTTCAAAGTGCTCCTGTGCTATTTTGTGGTTATCCTAGTATGGAGTTTATTTTGGGAGAGAATTGAAAAAGCTTCAATAAGTTATACCTCATTTCCACTAAGTAGCATAAGCATTTTTTTTCATATGCTCAGACAAATATAAATAGAATTACAACTAATGATTGGGTTCTTTTTAAGCCCGCCAAAAAAGAAGTGTAAATATCAGTATTGCAAACAAGTAGTTCTTTGAATTAATTTACTATTATATATCTGTTTAAAAGTCGATTGTGTTTTTCCTTGTACGTTATCATTTAGGCAATGCACAAGCGCTGAAATAAGAGAATCAAGAATGATTCAGTCCATCATAGCTCTGATATCTAAACTACATAGAATTAAATTTTTCAGGTGTTTATTCCTTTTAAACAGCTCCAGAGAGTGTCTTGATGACTAATGCAGGCTTTTGACTTTTAGATAGTTAAATCTATATTATTTTGCCTTACACCAAAAAGGAATCGCTGATAGTAAAACTACCTTGAGATAACTCAAAAGATGTCTAGTATAGGAAACTGCTTGGATACAATTATTTAGCTGAAGGAAGATAGCCAAAAATAGATGTTAAGAAAAAAAAAAAAATAGTCTGCAGTTTTCTATAAGAAAGTTATGAGGCAGAAAATTTTTGAATTTTAGATCAGCAAATCAATGGCAGCACAAGGTCCAATAGTCTTATCTTCCAAAGGAGACCATGAAACACCAGGTATGATAACTTATAAGAACACATTTTAGGAAAATTTCAGTTTCATTTTCTGATGTCCTACCAGATCAGGTCTCATTTTTTACCAGAAAACCTAGTTCTTTAATACACATGCAGATTCCAGTAGTGGATGCTAAGCCCAGAACATAGGAAATACAAAAAATAAAACAAAACGCTTGCAATTAGGAAGAAAAAAACAATTAAAAAGTAAAAATAAAATAAAATAAAATAAAAATAAAATAAAATAAAATAAAATAAAATAAAATAAAATAAAATAAAATAAAATAAAGAAAATAATGAATTTGCTACAACAGAAAGATTCAGTTATAAATAATTCAGATGCCAGTAAAAAATCTGTTTCATCAAAATCTTTCAATCACCTTTTCATAATACAATGTAATGCTGTCTGGCATTTATTCAAAGGTGGAGGAATTGCTTTTATCTGAAGCAATATCATATGGTCATCCAATCTGTTCTGTGACCCCTCTTTAGTCCTTCATCTTTGATTCTGAGTTCTGATCAAAACAACATGCTGAGTTCCTTAGTTCTTTCATTCACCTTTAATTCACCTGAAGTTTAAAAAGGTAATATCCTAGAAGTGAAATTCTCCTGTTTCTTTTTCAACTATTCAAATATCAATACTTTAAAAAGAAAATCAAACGTTATTTATTTTCTCTGTACAATATTTCAGTGATCTGTTTTAGACCTTTGGTGCACATTTTCACCTGGTATCATCATGCTATTTTAAAATTTTATGCATTGTCTGTGGAGAGTCAGAAACTGTTCTGTTGAAATAATGAATTACTTGCGCTGAATCAATACATCTGATAGCAAGTTAAAATGAAGCTACAATTGAAATGTTTCAGAAAAGTAGGCTTATGAGAAGAGCAATATGTTGGAGTATTCTGTTAATGTATGCTTAGGCAGATCTCAATAAATAACTGTAACTTAAATAGTTCTGTGTAGTATATTGTTGTATATAAATCCAGTAAGATCTTTTTATTTGATTGTAAGTCAATTTCAGGTAGATAATAGGCTCTTCTTGTGGCTTACTTCATCCTTCAGCTCCTAATAATAAAATGGAAAATTTTATGTAATATGTTACATAGTGATTTAGCAGTTAATATTGTTAATACGATTTAGCAGTCTTCAAGCCCCAGGCTTTTCTACAAAAATTGACTCATGAATGCTTTTTTCATGTTGGAAGCAACACTGTCACCTCTGTAAATTCTTATACTTTATTCTTACCCTGGCTAGATGATGGAGGAATAGAATAGAATAAAATAGAATTCAACTGCCTGACAAATTCAGGGCTAACCAACAGTTAAAGCACGCTATTGAAGGCATTATCCAAATGCCTCTTGAACAATTACAAGCATGGGGCACCAACCTCTCAAAGAAGCCTGTTCCAAGATTTGACAACCCTCACAGTAAAGATATTTTTCCTAACATCCAATCTGAGCTTCTTTTGCCACAGCTTTGTTCCATTCTCATGCATCCTGTCCTCAGTTACCAGGACGAGACCAACACCTTCCTCTCCACTTCCCTTTCTCAAGAAGTTGCAAAGAGCAATGAATCCACTTCTTAGTCTCCTTTTCTCCAAACTACACAACCTAAGCGTCTTCAGCCTCCCATCATAGGACATGCCTTGCAGCCCTTGTAGCAGTTTTGTTGCCTTCTTTCAATTGTCTTAACATCCTTTTTACATAGCGGAGACCACAGATGCACACGATATCATCATTTATTTTTACTGTCTGGCTAAGATATGTTCAATGCATCCCAAAATGTGATTTGTCTTCTCTGCTGACGGCACACTGCTGCATCATGCTGTGACTGCTGTCATCAGTGTCTTCAGATCTTCCTGTACTGAGTTGCTCACTAGCTCTTTGTCTCCCAGTCTGTACCAGTGTCCTTCATTATTCCATCCCAGGTGCAACACCGTTTTCCTTTGATGAGCTTCATGATGTTGATGGTAGCCTAATGTTGCAATCTCCCTTGATAATTGTTGTGGAGTCTCCTTCTGTGGAGATGTTCAAGACCCACTTGTATGCCTACCTGTGCAACCTGGTCTAGAGAGCCTAGTTTGGAGGGGGTGGACTGGATCTCTGGAGGTCCCTTCCAACCCCTACAGTTACGTGATTATGTGATAATCTAGATATCACTGTAAAGTATGAGTAAGTGTGAAGAAATACCAAGGACTTGAGTCCTTGGATTTATTCTGTAATGACTAGCTAAAAATAGATCTGAAATTAAAAATATCACTTTGGTATTAAAAGATTCTAAGTATGTGGCAAAAAAAAGCAAACAAAGACGATCTGCATGCATTATGATAATGCAGTTGATGTGTCTATTACAACTTTGAAATAATTGAAACAGTAAAGAGGAGATGGTTATATGTTATCTGTATTCCTATATTATTTGCTGCATTTGTTCTCAGTGCTTCAGGTGTACAATGGAATATTTCTATAAAACATATAGTGACAGTTACAAAAATGCATCGAAAATGACATAAAAATATTCCCATCAGTTATCGGCACAGAATTAAATGTTTTACCTCTGATAAAACAAGCATCAAAGAGGATTTATCTGTATTAATCTTGTACAAAATCTTCTTATGTTCAGCTTAAATGGTAGCATATAGTGTATCTAGTAAAAAACTAGATAAGTCAGAATAATCGGGCACATGAGTCACATCAATAAATGAAAAGTGAACACTTGCTTGTTTTTACTTTATGATTCTATATTCTTACCCCTTGTGATCTGAATGCATCCCAGACTCTGCCACTGAACTTCAGTACTTTCGTGCCCACAGTGCACAGTACAGTCCTTGTTTTAGCACAATAAAGATGTGAAACTTATTATGTATGCATAAGGCAATCTGAATAAAACATTACTTAAATGTCTGTGATCTTCAAGTTAGAAAAACTAATTTACTTGGAAGCAATGTGTATAACTGAAATATACATTTTAAAAAATCTTGAATCAGGGACACAAAAGTAATCGTTTATTTTACTAGAGTCTCATCCTTAAATCAAATCAAATTAGACTAAACTTCACCCTTTGGCTTTTTATATATATTTTTGGGATTTCTTGTCTGACTACTGAAACGTACTTTATCATTTATTTTCTTCATTTAAAACTCATCACAAATCAAGTGCACTTCCTGAAAACTTTCATATTTACTTCTCATACGTCTTTTATCACCCTACCAGTAGTTCTATCAAATTTTAAATTACATTGCTTCTTATTTGCCAGCCATCTGAAACCAAAATAAGCAGTTCAAGGCAAATGCTTAATTGAATTCTGTTTTTTTTTTTTCCTGAAAGATGTGATATAGGAGGCATACAGATTTGGTTTGCCTTATTCACACTTGATTTTTTATTCAGTTCCTTCAGCTTACTTTCAGAGCTATCTTCTCAGGTTTTACAGCCTCCGTCACAAATGATATGCCCGATGCCTTCTCCTGTTCATTGTCATCCATCTCTATCATTTTCTTTGCAGTATTTTTTTCCTGACGATATTTCAAATTGTTTTGACGTACCATACTTTGCAGCTAGTCCTCCTGAAACTGTTGCTGTCCTCAGCTTCCCTCTGAAATCTGACATCATCCCCAGAACACAACGAACAGCAGATGCAGCATCCCATGCAGACATAGCAGCCATGTAAAAAGAATAGGAGCTGACAGCAGCTGAGCATCGAGTTGCAGCCATATTTGAAACTACAGCCAGCTCTTTATCCAAGGCATTCATGATTTGTGCAATGGCATTGTGCACACACATTCAAGAGCATGTTGGCTCCTGGATGATAGGCCAGAAAGTTAAAACTGTTAATTCAGTTTGGCTAGTAATATAAGCCATGATAAAGCCTATTCTGTATTCTAAAGTATATTGGTAAATTTTTTTATAGTTCAAGTCATAATAACTGTATTCATAATCATCCATAATTCAGGAAGAGACAACAGAGGATAGTGTTTTTAGTATGAAACCTAAATGTTTCATAATAGCACTACTAACTGTTTCTCTTTTTTTTTCTAAGTAGAAAAATAAAAATACCATTCATATTCAACTCAGCATATGCTTCAGTAAGATTTCAGAGTAATTTTACACATTTCAATTATACACGAGGCATGAAATTCCCATTGTGAAAATAAAAAGTTAAAAACATTATGTAAGGGCTGACACTGCATATTTAAGCCATAAAATAAAAATAGAATCATAGCAAAGTATTGTGTTCACTTTGCAGAAGTGAAAAGACAGATTTATCATTGGCTTGTGTCACTTTTTGTTTGTATCGCAAATATCTTTCTTCTACTATTTTCTGTCAGTGTCACTAATATATGTGTCACATATATGTATTTTATCTGGTTCAGTGCTTAACCATGCCATTATCATCTTGATAATACCATTAGAGTAAAAGTCTGCAGAGGAACAGGTGAACGTTGCATCAAAACCCAGTTCCTAGTTGTAACAAATAACACTGCACTTGTTTGGAAGTGGACTCCATCCACAAAACTGGCATCATCTGCTGTAGGGGTATCATCTCAGTATAGAAAAATTCCTTGGTTGCATAGCGCTTCAATTATATGGAAAAGAAGGCATTGTTGTACCACCTCAGAAATATGTCATGTTGACAGGGCCAAATTCTTTCATATTCATATTCCTTTTCTTTCTATCAACAAATTTTTCTTTTTTTTTTTTCATAAACTACGGTGAGTATAAACTGTACATAGAATCCATGAGATTAATGCTAGCAACATCTTCACCTGATTGTGCCTTAGTACAACTGGATTGCTCTATAAACCAGAGACAAGACCTCATCTAGAATACAGACTCATGCAGGATAAGAAATAAAGAAGAAATATTAGAACATACAGTAGAAATTGAAAATCACATAACTAATGTGTAAGAGTTTAGAGAAACATGGGTCCCAGTGAGATGTATCACAGAATCCAGAGGGAACTGGCTGTTATATTCTCCAAACCACTCACAATGATATTTGACAAGTCATGGCTGTCTGGTTGAAGTCCATGGTGACTGGAAGAAAAGGCAGTATAGTACTCTTTTTTAAGAAAAGATGACACAGGGAACTATGAACCTGTCACTCTGACCTCTGTATGAGGGAAGATCATGGAGAAGATCCTCCTGGAAGTTATGCTAAGGCACATGGAAGAGAGAGAGGTGACTCAGGACAATGAACATTGCTTAATGAGCATGGCTTCCCCCAGGACAAGACTTGCCTGACCAACCTAGAGGCCTTCTATGATAGTGTAACTGCAAATATAGACAAGGGAAGAGCCTCTAAAGTCATCTATCTGGACTTAGTAAGATCTTTGAGATAGGCTTTCACAACGTCCTTCTCTCCAAATTGGAAAGCTATGGATTTGATGGGACCAGATGGAGATCAGTGATGAGTGGTCTCCCTCAGGGGTCAATACAGGGACCGATGCTCTTTAATATCTTTATCAGTGACATTAACAATTGGTTCTGGTGTACCCTCAGCAAGTTTATGGATGACACCAAGCAGAGTTTGCAGACAGAGAGACCTGATAAGACAGGACACCATCCAGGGAGACCTAGACAGGCTTGAGGAGTGGGCCCAGGAGAACCTTAGAAGATTCAACAAATCAAAGTGCAAGGTCTTGTATTTGGGTCATGGTAACTCAAACTGAGGGTAAAAAGGATAGAACACAGCCTCATGAAAAAAGACTCAGGGGTACTGGCAGATGACAAGCTGGGTATGAGTAAGCAATGCACTCTCACAACCTAGGAAATCAGTGGTATCCTGGACTGCATCAAATGAAGCATGGTCAGCAAGGCAAGGCAGGTGATTCTGTCCCTATACTCTTTTCTGATGAGACCTCACCTGGAGTACTGTGTTCAGATGTTGAGTTGAGTCTTTAGAACAGAAGAGACATGGGCAGTATTTACATCTTAGAACTGTAGTTTTTTGTTGTTGTTGTTGTTGTTTTTTTATATACTCAGTTCATTTTATGTGATAAGCCTTTCATAGAGATCAATTAAGTTTCCTAGTTGGAAATATAGGGGTTTCTTCTGCTTTCTAAAGGTTAAAATATTAAAAATATTTACTTGTAATTTGTAAAGCATATTCTCGTCTTAACAATGTCTGGAGAGGCACTGTTTGGTTAGCTAAACTGTTTTACATTGCTATTCAATTAGTTGTATCACAATTTAAATAAAGAGTGTCAACTAAGGTTTTTATTGTAGAAACCAACAATACTGTCAGGTGGTTCTACTTCTAAATAAAATGTCTAATTATTTATAGAATCTGTCTGCAAAAATTAAAGCTTTCCAAATAAGCTGTCCCTAGAAGTTCTTTTATTTCTAAATATTTACAAAATAGCTAAAACATTTTAAACAAAACATTTTCCCAAATATTCCTAAGCACTGTGAAGTTTCTTGTTTTTTGCCTATTTTTATTTTATTTTTTTCTTATTTTTTAAAAAATAGGAATATTCCTTAAATTTTCCATATCAGATCAAAACAGAAATTACCTTTGGAAACAAAAGAGGGCATACAAAAAGAGAGGAGGGGAAAGAAATCTCTTAGAATCATAGAATATCCTGAGTTGGAGGGGACCTACAAGGATCACTAAGTCCAGATCCTGACTCCAAAAAGACTACCCAAAAATCAGACTGTATGTCCCAATGAACTGTCCAAATGTTTCTTGAGCTACAGTAGTTTGGGGCCATGGCCACTACCCTAGGTAGTCTGTTTTATGCTCTCCACCCTCTGTTGAATAATCTCTTCCTAATACCCAACCTGATCCTCCCCTGATGCAGCTCCATGCCATTCCTTCAGGTCCTGTCACTGTCACCAGAGAGCGGAGATCAGCTCTACTCCTCTGCTTCTCTTGTGAGGAATCTTTAGGTCACCATGAGGTCTCCTATCACTCTTCTCTTCTCTGATCTGAACAAACCAAGGCACCTCAGACACTCTTGCCCACTAGACTCTTCACCATCTTTGCAGCCTTCCTTTGGAAACTCTCTAGTAGTTTTCTATCACGCTTATGTGGTGCACAAAGCTCCTCACAGTGCTCTAAATGTGGCCACACAGCACAGATCACAGTGGGACAATCCCTACCCTTGCCCTGTTGTCAATGCCGGGCCTGATACACCCCATGTTAGGGTTGTCCCTAGTCTTAATATTCTATATTCTAAGAAAACTGCGCAGTATCTATTGTTCCATTCTGAATTCCTGGTAAAAGAGTGCCATTGTCTGACTCTTTAGTAATAAATTTCTCACTGGCATTTACTTTACAAGTACATAGTTTGAAAAGCAGCAATTAACAATTGCTGTACCGTAAGTCACACTCAATAGTTCTTATCAAACACTAAAAACACAAAATTAGAATGCATTCAAATATTTAATTATAGACTGTAAGATAAATTGCACAAACAAATTCTACTAAAGACCAATTGCAGAACTGTATTCTAGAGACCACAATTACACCTGGCAAGGGTAGATTTATGGTTAAGGAGAGCCTATTTTTCTTAAAGATCTACATGTCCTTCTTTAGCTAAGATTGCACTGGAATTGCTTATAAATAGGTACAGTGCTTCTTTTACTAAAGCAAACAGCTCTAAATAAATTGACCATTATTCTACAAACACCCTGTATATAGGGAACGTTGTTTTGTGTGTGTGTGTGTGTGTTTTGTTTTGTTTTTTTGTTTTTTAGCTTTTAATAAATATGATAACTTAAGTGGGTGTTAACAGGTGAAGCAATCAGGCGTAATAATTAAAAAGATTTTTCTACTGATTTCATCCACCCATGTGTCATGGTTTTATGATTTTTGGTGCTGGTATTCCACATCATAACATCATGTATTGCATTAAGAGTTAAAGAGCTAATACTCCAGTTCCATAGATCACTGATAATTCCAGGTATACCTGTCTCAGAAGAGAAGAAGCACTACATTCCCCAGAGGACTTTGCGATGCTTTGTATTTTTACGTGTTTTCCGCTCAGAGAGAACAGATAAAAACCCTCAGCGGTCACGGGACATTCTCTTTCCTTCGGGATCGTCTCAGCAGTGGGTGCTCGCTGCCGTATCGCCTTCAGCGTTAGCGTAAGGCCTTCGGTTTATCGGACACTCTCTCTCTTGCTCATTGATTCATTAGCCTCAATTCCAATTATATTGTATTATATTGTGTTATTTTACTTTCTGATATCTTATTTAGTAAATTAGCTTTCCTCCTCAGATCGTTGCCGCTGTTTTGTTTCTAGGCCCATCTCCCTTTTCCCTTTCCCTTTTTTCCCTTCCCCTTTCCTGGGGCGTGGGTCCGTGGGTCCCCCGCACCAATCGTCATGGAACCGGGCCGATCCAGCCCGGTAAACCGTTGACACCATGTAAGGGAGATTGCACCCTGCACTTCTATAATGCAAGCATTTAAATACATTCTTTATGGTAAATCTATGTAATCAAGGCCCAGGCAACACCCATTTGATACCACCACTAAAAGTAAATGATCCCAGCAGTCATGAAACTTGCTGAAAATCTGTATATGACTATATAAAAAATAGCTTGAACCTAGGCTGAGCACATACTTGCAAGTATCATTGTTGTTTAGTTCCTGGCTCTTGCACTCTTGCAGTTCTGATCCCCACCTAACCTTATTTATTTGCTAGTACAGGCATGGCATACATATATATAGATTTTGCCCTTCACTCAGCCTCCCAGAAAATATAGGAAACAGAAATTTCTAATCTTTTGCAGACTACTGTGCCTGTCAAAGACTTGCCTGGTCTATTTTTCTACCACATCTTCCATGGGTGAGTGGTTTTCAATCACTTAGGCAGAAATAATATTTCTGAACACAGCTGTGCTCTTTACAGCCACCTGACAACAACTTTCAGCAACATTAAAGCATTACTGGCCTCAGAACTACAGAAAATGTCTGTATCTCACTGTTGAGATGACCATCAGAGGATTCTTGGCACCAAGTACGTTTAAATTACAAGGTCTGATTGATGGCTTCTGCTTTCCAGTCTGCCTCCTTATTTGCTCCTAGCTCTTTATCCGAATTCTCTCTCTTCATCTTTTCTTCCCATCCTGGTATCTTCTCCTGAAGCTCCTGAAGGTGATTCAACATTCAGAGTTGTGTCAGGCAACTGCTCACTGGAAGAAATGGAATAGCTAGTTTTCTCCAATACCTGCATAATTAGGAAAATACCTTATCTGAACATCTTATAAGTCTCAGAAATGGGTTTTGAACATAACCTATTCAAATGGGAATAAAAAGTTATTTTTTATTCGTATCATCTACTTCATCCTCATAGCTGTGGGGGGAGGGGGGGAGAGAGGGGAGGGAAGGAGGAGAGGGGAGGGAAAGGACAGTTTTCTATTAATTATTAACTTGCATTTTTTAAGAATAATACCTCAGCCAGTGCTAATATATGAACACTCCTCATATCTTATTAAACTATTTTCAAAACCTAAACTAATTTGGATCTGCAATGAACAATGTAATTACAGCTGGAATCAGCATTAAGTGTTTTTTAAAGATGTTTGCAGAACAAATGCATGAAGTGAAGCACAGAAGATGAGTCATTTAAAAGTGTCTGCACACCATAAATAAATTTTTTTATGAAACATGTTTAGAATTCTTCATTGTGGCTGAAACCAGAACTCATCTGAAAACATATAAATTCTACCTTTAAAAATTCTTTCCCTCTCTAGACTTGACAGGTATAACAAGAATCTTAATGCACTTTTGTTTCTAAAGCACAAAAATATGACAGGCACTGATTTCATGCTCATATGGGCTGCATTTTCACTCTACTGCAACAGTTCTGTAGCTA
This sequence comes from Callipepla californica brunnescens, assembly GCA_023055505.1. Taxonomy (NCBI): domain Eukaryota; kingdom Metazoa; phylum Chordata; class Aves; order Galliformes; family Odontophoridae; genus Callipepla; species Callipepla californica. Next base: position 2,764,989 of record JALIRH010000038.1, read on the forward strand.
CATTGTCATGGTTTTATGATTTTTGGTACTGGTATTCCACATCATAACATCATGTATTGCATTAAGAGGTAAAGAGCTAATACTCCAGCCCCATGGATCATTGATGGTTCCAGGTATACCTGTCTCAGAAGAGAAGAAGAACTACATTCCCCAGAGGACTTTGCGATGCTTTGTATTTTCACGTGTTTTCCGCTCAGAGGGAACAGATAAAAACCCTCAGCGGTCACGGGACACTCTCTTTCCTTCGGGATCGTCTCAGCAGTGGGTGCTCGCTGCCGTATCGCCTTCAGCGTTAGCGTAAGGCCTTCGGTTTATCGGACACTCTCTCTTGCTCATTTTATTTGATTCATTAGCCTCAATTCCAATTATATTGTATTATATTCTGTTATTTTACTTTCTGATATCTTATTTAGTAAATTAGCTTTCCTCCTCAGATCGTTGCCGCTGTTTTGTTTCTAGGCCCATCTCCCTTTTCCCTTTTCCTTTTTCCCTTCCCCTTTCCTGGGGTGTGGGTCCGTGGGTCCCCCGCACCAATTGTCACGGAACCGGGCCGATCCAGCCCGGTAAACCGTTGACATTTTTGGCGCCCAACGTGGGGCAAACGAGCTGCCTTAGCCGGGCAGAGACATACTTTTAGAGTGAATCTCTGTCCTTTGCTAGCAAGCTTATCAGTACTGCAGGTACTGTACGGCATAACATGACCTTGAAGTCTGGGTATACTGCCAGTTGTTCTGGGATATCTGTAAACTTTTTTGGGTACTGCTAGCTTGTTTTAGTTAAGAAAAAAAAAAAAAATGCTCTCGCTTTTTAAACTGCTCTTAAAGGGGCTGCATTTCATTGCTTTTTCCCTTTTAATGCTCAAAACGTACTGGGACCTTTTCCCTGAGCACCTGCAAGATCCTGAGAACTTGAGCAGATATTTGAGACAGGGATGCTGCGGCTCAGACAGATCTGAGGAGGCCCAAATTATTTGGGGTCTGGCTTATGCCAATCAGACCTTATTCAATACTATCCCAGAGAGGCATAGAGTTTTTAAAATAGAGCGAGAGAGTCTCCGAGCCGAAAGAGACAGTCTCCAAATTGAGAAAGACAGTCTTTTAGCTGACAATCAGACCCTCCAGACCGAGAGAGACGCCCTCCAATCTGAGCGAGATGCCCTCCAATCTGAATTAGATGCCCTCCAATCTGAGCGAGACTCCCTCAAAACTGAGCAAGATGCCTATCAATTTACATTACTCCGTTTCCAGAATGAACTAATCCATGTTCGAGCTCAACAAGTCAGGCTCCAAGGTGAACTAAATTTCGTCACAGCTGAGCGAGACGGACTTCGAGCCGAGCTAGAGAAGATGATCATTAATTCTAACCAATATGATCAACCACAGGTGACACCAGAATTGATGTCAGTTGCCCCTGTAAGAGGGCGGAAAATGAAAACAGTCTCGACGCCCTTAACAGAGAAGAAAGAGGAGGAGCTGAGAGTGGAAGAAGCAGACTCTGAAAGGGAAGAGGACAAAGTAGAGGAATCAGACGCTGCAAGAGAAGAGGAGAAAATAGGTCCAGAGAGGTTGTTTAAAACTTCAGACTTTCCATTAGGAGGGCTGACACACCCCACAAGATTACGGTCACCAACACCTAGGAGGGCAATAAGTCCTGATAGAGTAGAAGATGAAAGAGAGGTTATTACCGATATTACTTGACCTATGAAAATGAATGAAATTCGAAGTTTGAGAAAAGACTTTACACGCCACGTAAATGAACCTATTGTCACCTGGTTACTACGCTGTTGGGACAGTGGGGCCAACAGTGTATGGCTAGATGGTAACGAAGCTCGCCAATTGGGTAGCATTGCCAGGGACTCTGCCATTGACAGAGGCATTAGTACATGCCACAATAGACCCTTCACTCTCTGGAAGCGGATGCTGATATCCGTGAAAGAAAAATACCCCTTCAGAGATGATCTGTTGCCTGAGAAAAAGAAATGGTCTGATATGGAAAAAGGCATAAATTATTTGAGAGAATATGCTGTAGTGGAAATGTTACATGACCCTGCATTCATTCACGATGAACCAGACCAAGAGCATGATCCTGAGAGAATCAGATGTACACCAGTTATGTGGCGTATATTCACAAGGACTGCACCAGACAGGTATGCCAGTACATTAGCAGCAATGTATGGCAGAAGACAAAGAAGACCCCTTATAAATGACCTGATTAACAGACTTCAAGACATTGAGTTACATTTAACTCCTCTACGAGCTTACGTTTCAGCCTTTGCAAAGGTAACCGAAAGACTGAACAAAATAGAGAGCAATCAAGAAGATATAATGGACGAACTGGCTACGCTTAATTCTGATGAAACTGATGGATCTGATGAGAATGAGGATTCCCAAAATAGCAACATCTCAGCTATCAAAAGAGGACGTTCTCCTGCTCGAAGAAGTGTCAACAGTAAAACTATATCACGTACTGCCTTGTGGCGTTACCTACGTGACCAGGGGGAAGATATGAAGAAGTGGCATAAGAAACCCACTTCTGCCCTTCAGGCACGTGTAAAAGAGTTACAAAATAGGTCAACCACCAGGGTGAACTTCTCCAAGAAGGTGACTGCTCCAGTGATTGCCGGATATGGCAGTAGCCGTAGAGTCAACAGAGGTAACATATAGAGGGGCCCTGCCCCCAGCCAGGGGGGGGAAAGGGATAACAGAGTGTATTGGACTGTGTGGATTCGATGGCCTGGCACATCAGAACCACAAAAATATAAGGCATTGGTGGACACTGGTGCACAGTGCACTCTAATGCCCTCGAGTCACCAAGGGACAGAATTAATCTATATTTCTGGGGTGACTGGGGGTTCCCAAGAGCTGACCAAGTTGGAGGCTGAAATAAGTCTCACTGGTAAAGACTGGCAAAAACATTCTATTGTGACTGGCCCAGGGGCTCCATGTATACTTGGTATTGATTACCTCAAAAGGGGATATTTTAAGGATCCCAAAGGGTATCGATGGGCTTTTGGAATAGCTGCTGTGGGCGCAGATAACACTAAGCAGCTGTCTGCTTTGTCTGGCCTGTCAGAAGATCCGTCTGTTGTAGGGTTGCTACAAGTGGAGGAGCAACAGGTACCGATTGCTACAAAAACGGTGCACAGACGGCAGTACCGCACTAATAGGGATTCCTTGCTCCCCATTCATAACCTGATTCGTCAGCTAGAGAGCCAGGGAGTGATCAGCAAAACTCACTCCCCATTTAACAGCCCCATATGGCCAGTGCGTAAAGCCAGTGGAGAATGGAGGCTGACGGTAGATTATCGTGGCCTGAATGAAGTCACACCCCCACTGAGTGCTGCTGTGCCGGATATGCTTCAACTCCAGTACGAACTGGAGTCAAAAGCAGCCAAGTGGTATGCCACCATTGACATTGCAAACGCCTTCTTTTCAATTCCTCTGGCCACAGAATGCAGGCCGCAGTTTGCCTTCACCTGGAGAGGCATTCAGTACACTTGGAACCGTTTGCCCCAGGGGTGGAAGCACAGCCCAACCATTTGCCATGGGTTGATCCAAACTGCATTGGAACAGGGTGGTGCTCCTGAGCACTTACAATACATTGATGACATCATTGTGTGGGGCAATACAGCAGGGGAAGTTTTCGAGAAAGGAGAGAGAATAATTCAGATCCTCCTGCGAGCTGGCTTCGCTATTAAGCGAAGCAAAGTGAAAGGGCCTGCACAGGAAATTCAGTTCCTAGGAATAAAGTGGCAAGATGGACGTCGTCACATCCCAACAGATGTGATTAACAAAATTATTGCTATGTCTCCACCCACTAGTAAGACAGAGACCCAAGCTTTTCTGGGTGTAGTGGGCTTTTGGAGACTGCATGTTCCAAACTACAGTCTCATTGTGAGCCCTCTCTTTCGGGTGACGCGGAAGAAGAATGATTTTGTATGGGGTCCTGAGCAGCAGCAGGCTTTTGAGCAAATTAAGCAGGAGATAGCCCGTGCTGTGGCCCTGGGGCCAGTGCGGACGGGACAGGATGTAAAGAACATCCTCTACACTGCTGCTGGAAAGGAAGGTCCCACTTGGAGTTTGTGGCAAAGAGCTTCTGGAGAGACCCGAGGCCGACCCCTTGGTTTCTGGAGTCGAGCATACAGGGGGTCTGAGGAGCGCTACACTCCAACTGAGAAGGAAATCTTAGCCGCGTACGAGGGGGTTCGAGCTGCTTCCGAAGTAATCGGTACTGAAGCGCAGCTCCTTCTGGCACCTCGACTGCCAGTGCTGAACTGGATGTTCAAAGGAAAGGTTCCCTCTACCCATCATGCTACTGATGCCACTTGGAGTAAGTGGATTGCGCTGATTACACAGCGAGCTCGGATGGGGAACCTCAGTCATCCAGGAATCCTAGAAGTGATCATGGACTGGCCTGAAGGTAAAAAGTTTGGAACAACACCCGCAGAGGAGGTATCACGTGCTAAAGAGGCCCCACCATACAATGAACTACCAGACAATGAAAAGAGATACGCCCTGTTCACAGATGGATCATGTTGTATAGTGGGAAAGCATCGCAGATGGAAATCTGCTGTGTGGAGCCCCACACGACAAGTTGCAGAGGCCACTGAAGGAAAAGGAGAATCAAGCCAATTTGCAGAGGTAAAGGCTGTCCAGCTGGCCTTAGATGTTGCTGAACGCGAGAGGTGGCCAGTGCTTTATTTTTACACTGACTCATGGATGGTGGCAAATGCCTTATGGGGGTGGTTACAGCAATGGGAACAAAATGGCTGGCAACGGAGGGGTAAACCTATTTGGGCTGCTGAACTGTGGAAAGATATTGCTGCCCGAGTAAAGAATATGGTTGTAAAGGTGCGCCATGTAGATGCTCATGTTCCTAAAAGCCGGGCAACTGAAGAACAACAGAATAACCATCAGGTAGATCGAGCTGCCAAAGTTAAGATGGCTCAAGTAGACTTGGACTGGCAACACAAAAGTGAATTATTTTTAGCTCGATGGGCCCATGAGACCTCGGGCCATCAAGGAAGAGATGCAACATATAAGTGGGCTAGAGACCGAGGGGTGGACTTAACTATGGACGCTATTGCACAGGTTATCCATGACTGTGATACTTGCGCCACAATTAAACAAGCCAAGAGGATGAAACCTCTTTGGGGGGAAGGGCGATGGCAAAAGTATAAATATGGGGAGGCGTGGCAGGTTGATTATATCACCTTGCCACGAACTCGCAATGGTAAGCGTTATGTGCTTACCATGGTGGAAGCAACCACTGGGTGGCTTGAAACATATGCAGTACCCCATGCTACCGCCCGTAACACCATTCTAGGTCTTGAGAAGCAAGTCCTATGGCGACATGGCACTCCAGAAAGAATTGAGTCAGATAATGGGACTCATTTCAAAAATTCTCTTGTAAGTAATTGGGCCAAAGATCATGGCATTGAATGGATTTATCATATCCCCTATCACGCACCAGCTTCTGGTAAGATTGAAAGATACAATGGGTTGCTAAAAACCATGTTGAAAGCAATGGGTGGCGGAACATTTAAGCACTGGGAGAAGCATTTGGACGAAGCCACCTGGTTGGTCAACACTCGAGGATCCATCAGTCGTGACGGTCCTGCCCAATCCAGCTCCCTACCTACTGTAGAGGGAGATAAGGTCCCTGTAGTACATGTAAAGAACATGTTGGGCAAAGCGGTTTGGGTCCTTCCAGCTTCTGGAAAGGGTAAACCTCTCCGTGGAACTGTCTTTGCTCAGGGACCTGGGTCCACTTGGTGGGTGATGCAGAAGAATGGGGATGTTCAGTGTGTACCACAAGGGAATTTGATGTTGGGGGAGTGCAGTCAGTAATTCCATGTATATAGTTGTATATATATGTTGTGTGTATGTGTATATCTAATGCATGTTAATCATTGTTCTTCTGTATGTGTCAAGAATGATGTAACGATGTGGAATAAGGGGTGGAATGTCATGGTTTTATGATTTTTGGTACTGGTATTCCACATCATAACATCATGTATTGCATTAAGAGGTAAAGAGCTAATACTCCAGCCCCATGGATCATTGATGGTTCCAGGTATACCTGCCTCAGAAGAGAAGAAGAACTACATTCCCCAGAGGACTTTGCGATGCTTTGTATTTTCACGTGTTTTCCGCTCAGAGGGAACAGATAAAAACCCTCAGCGGTCACGGGACACTCTCTTTCCTTCGGGATCGTCTCAGCAGTGGGTTCTCGCTGCCGTATCGCCTTCAGCGTTAGCGTAAGGCCTTCGGTTTATCGGACACTCTCTCTTGCTCATTTTATTTGATTCATTAGCCTCAATTCCAATTATATTGTATTATATTCTGTTATTTTACTTTCTGATATCTTATTTAGTAAATTAGCTTTCCTCCTCAGATCGTTGCCGCTGTTTTGTTTCTAGGCCCATCTCCCTTTTCCCTTTTCCTTTTTCCCTTCCCCTTTCCTGGGGTGTGGGTCCGTGGGTCCCCCGCACCAATTGTCACAGAACCGGGCCGATCCAGCCCGGTAAACCGTTGACATACATCCAGAAGCAAAAACTCCTGAACAGCTCTCTGATGTTCAGGAAGAGGTACAGATCATAAAAGAATACTGTATATGGTATTATTATATAAATATAATATAAAATAATATATATATATATAAATTATATTTATAAAAATATAAAAATATTTTTATATAAAAATACAGGGATGCTGTAGATGGTGAACCAGCAAGACAGATATGCAATATGTGCCATATTCATCACAGTGCTACGAAAAATAATATATCTGCTTGTAGCCAGTCTCCGAATGCATTATTTAAGTGTACAACAGATCACAATGACTTTGAAGACTGCCTTCACAGTGACTTGGTCTTATATGCAGCACTAACCAACAGGATATATTTCACAGCCAACAGGATGGTAATGTTTGAATGATATTAATAACTAGAAGGTGGTTAAGAAATATAGAGGAAGTAACATGAGGTGAATTCAGAGAGAAAATTGTCAAGAAAAATACAAGTCACATTCCTTATAATGTGCCACTGTTACACTGCTCCCTAAGTCTGTCCAGGACAGAACTTTTTTCCTCTGATTGTCTTCAGCATTTTATTTTGCTAATTTTTCACATGATGTAAACATCCAATTATCATTTGTCTGTATACTTCCTGTTTGGATATTGCAAAATTCAAAGAATATTATTTTAATAACATAATAATAATATTATTCTGACATATTTGAGGCTATTTGAGAGCTTAAAATATACTCAGATGAATTCTTCCTTGAGAGAAGATGAAACTTTCAAAAAACATTTATTCCTTTAAAACTAACTTTGAAACAAAGCTTTTGGGAATTTTCCTTTTCTGTATATTTTTTGTAGTTAGAGACATTTCCATGATAACAGAAACTTTGCTTCAGAACCTTAGTATGTTCATTCCTTGTTTTAAGCCATAATCTTGCAAGTATAACAGCATAATTCTCATTCTACTGGAATGAGTTAGTATTACAAATACTGTATTTCTACTTCAGGAAATAATACATTCTTAAAAGCCATTTTGATGTCAATAAAATTCTAAGTGTAAAAAAATAGAGAAAATTCACTGTTACAAAACATACTAAGACTTTTACATTCTTTTGTAAAAATATGTATATGAAGTTAAGACAATATAGTTCTTATTGAAACAGACTGAGTCAAGAAATTAAAGTCTTATAATAAAGCTTATATTTATAATAAAATATAAGCTTATAGGCTTTATTTCCTACTTGTAGAACACAAAGTAATTCTTTTCATAAGCCTAATATTTTTATGATCTATTATAATTTATTTCTGGATAATAAAATTTTCCTACAACGATATAGACAAAAAATCTACATTTTAGCATCATTCAAAATATAATTTATGAGAATTCCTTGATTCAAGTTATATAATACATAACTTGGACTTTCTCTTTTGAGCTATAGTCACACTGCTATCACATATATGTTGTACCTAGTCTAAACTATTTTCGTTTTCATAGAAGATTATATCCCTTCCTGGTTCAAAACAATTCCAGAACAAAATTCTCAAGATGACCATAATCCTTCAGTAAGCAGAATTCAGTCATCTCACCTGATGAATCATTTTAAAATTTGCCCAAATTACAGAATTATGTTTGACATGTCAGAGAGAAGAAGTTTCACAAAGTTTCTTCAATTTCTCTACACATAGTTCTGCAAAAGTAGTTTTGATTACCATACTTTTATACGCAGACAACAGAACACCAAACAGAAGCTTAGGCAATCTGCTATTTTAATTACTCTGTCAATTAATGGCTGCATTTCAAGAAATCAGGACCTTGGAATTTTGCTTGTGAAGATAGTTAAACTGGGGATTAAATATTATTTCCATCCCCAGAAAGTGATCATCTGCAAATCCAAATCCTATTATTTGAGGAAAATATATATATATATACTGTTCAACTCTCTAAACTTAAATCCATTCTTGACACAGGTCAAATGTTGTCTCTGACCACACTCTACACTTACGTGTGGTTTCTAGCTACACTGATTTCTGTGGGACATGATCAATTTGTCTTTCAATTCATAGCCAGACTATGGAAGCTGCCAGCAAGATTACCTGTGCTGATGTTTTCTTTAGATAATGGATGTGAAAAATAAATTAAATAGAATGTTTCCACACCCTCTACAGATTGTCTAACCCTATTTGTTTATCAAGTTTTTCTTTCTTCTCATGTTTTCTATAAGAATGTCAGCTGTTTTGCACTCCCTACCCTCTTTCTTCTCTGCACATTAATGTATCATCTCCCTCTAGACCAGGCTGCTCTAAGCCCTGTCCTACCTGTCCTTGAGCATTTCTAGGGAGGAGGCATTCACAGTCACACTGGGCAGCCTGTTCCAGTATTTCACCTTCCTCACAGTAAAGAGTTGCTCCCTGATATCTAGTCTAAATCTACCCTCTTCCTGTTTAAAGCCATTTCCCCTCATCCTGTCACTGTACGCTCTTCTAAAAAGTCTCTCCCCAGCTTTCTTGAAGACCGCCTTCAGACATAGGATGGCTGCTATGAGGTCCACCCTGGGGCCTTCTCCCCTCCAGGCTGAAAAGCCCCAGTTCTTTCAGCATGTCCCCATAGGGGAAATGCTCCAGTCCTTATGCTTCATTGCCCTCCTTTGGACTCACATCAACAGCTCAGTGTATGATACCTTGATTTAAGAATTGTGCTTTTATTATCATATGGAATTTGCATTAACATTTTTGAGGCATTAAACTCCACAGGATATGATTTTAGGTACTGATCTTCTCATCAACTTCAGTTCCATTCATATCACTTAATAACTTAACTAAACTCTTGCAAAGTCTCTGAAGACCAATAAACATTTTCTCCTCAGAATTTATTTGTTTACAATGTTTTAAATTGCTAGAGATCGTAAAGATAACCCTTCATCCTCCGTACCATCATGACCTTTCTGAATGAGGACTGCCATAAAAGCAAACACTGCAGCATTTCAAATCTTTATTATAGTGTCTGGCTGACTGTTCTTTCAACAGCTTGCTGGTTTCCTAATGTTCCGTCTTTCTGTTTTATATCTTCAAACTTGCTTATTTTCACATCTGTATTGTCTGCCAAGGATATATGCTCTCTCTCAGAACAATATGGCACTTGAATAAAATTAAATTGTAGGATTTATTAAAATTATTTTTTCAAATAAATACATAGATATGTGTATAAGCACTTCATTTCATAACAGTCAGGAAAACGAAATATCTTTCCAAAAGTTTCTATCCAAGGATATTCAATCACTTAAGAATGTGTTCAACTACTTGAGAGCAGTATATGTAATATTTCCTTTACAACAATGAAATTCAGTATGGACTATGATCCCTATATTAATCTGATAATTGTAATCTACAGTAAAACACTTGTTACCAAGTTTATTAAACTTATTCTACAGTTATCAAAATAAATTTAGCTATCACTTTGAAACTCAGTAGAATGCCTAGTGAAACTTATCTATTTGAGGAAAATTAGCAGGATAAGTAATAATCTATTAATGCTATCATATCTGTGTTTAAAATATGTAAGTAAGGCCACGATTGTAAGAAGAAATAATTTGTTTTATTAGACCAACTAACACAATCAGAGAAAGCACACAAACTCTTTCTGGCCCTGAAAATCTGTATCCTTGAAAGCATGCTTGATATATCAGCTATGCTATTAAAGGATATTACCTTTCCCAAAACAAAATAAAGCATAAGTCAAAAACTGATAGCATCTCAGAACATTGCATCGCTATGCAATGGTTATGGAAACGTTGTCTAAGTCTAATATTTTTATATATTGGTGCATATTTTTCAACCAAACTCCTGAAATATCCTTAATATCTGTTCAATTTTCAACTCAGAATAAATTACAATAGCAAAAGTAGGCAAATAATTGAATCTTCTAATTCTTTTTCTCTAAAATCTGTAAGAAGGTTCCTTCTCATTACTGTATTATTATTTTATAATGCAAATCAAAATGACACCAGAAATTCCTGTGGAGTTGCTAAACAACACTGAAAAGACTATAAAGAGAAAGAAAATATTTTCAAACTTAAAAAAATAAAAATAAAGAAATAGAATGCAATGAGGACAATGACTCTCCAGTCAGGTAAGAAATACCATTTTAGTGAGTGCAAGAATTAGGTATGCAAATTTCATAGAACCATAGAATCACTAAAATAGGAAAAGACCTGTAAGATTATCCAGTCCAACCATCCACCTATCACCAATATTTCGCACTTTATAATGTCCCTCAGTACCATATCTAAATGTTTCTCAAACACCTCCAGGGACAGTGACTGCACCACCTCATTGAGCAGATTGTTCAAGCACCTGACCTCTCTATCTGAGAACAAATATTTCCTAACATCAAACCTGAAACTCTCCAGGCACATCTTGAGGTCATTCCCTCTAGTTCTACTTCTAGTTAATGGGAAGAAAGACCAACCACCAGCACACCACAACCTCCCTTCAGGTAGTTGCAGAGAGCAATGACATCACCACTGAACTTCCTCCACAAAAAAATACTTGATGCCATTTATAATGAATGTAGGACCTTTACTTTTCAAACACAGTCCACTTAATTAAGGGATGATATTGTTATATCCCTCATTAGTTCCTTAGTCCTAAAAAGAACTGCGTAGAGCTTCATCCATCAAACTGTGCTTCAAATTTGACTTCATGCTTTTCTCAGATACTTCTCTATTAGCTGTCTATGAAAATACCCAAACCAGGTCATCATACTGTCCTAAGTAATGGCAAACCATACTTTATAGGAGTACAGGGAATGAACTACAGTAGCAAGAGAATGTTCTAAAATAGGGAATCATTTATTTTTAAGTAAAGTGTCAGATCTATGTTTAGCTTTAACATGCTGTCAGTTACAAAAACAGCATACAGCATTTTTAAGGCTATAACAAATCATTAAACTTTTGTTCTGGTTATGCTTCTGTGTCCTATATTCCTTCTTTTCATAATTCTTCTTTCCCACATTTGCTCTTCTGAGGAAATTCAAAAATTATATCTGGGACAAAATTTGACTTAGTGATTTATCCCAATATTGAAAAAAAAGCCAAAAAGAAGGGCTGCTGGGGTACATGAAGCTCAAGGACAATCTTAGCTGCAATTACAAAGAAATGATGGAAGGGTACAGTAAACTCGTTTCACTCAACTTCAGAAAGGAAGATTTTTCCCTCCTCAAGGACCTGCTTGGTAGTGCACCGTGAGATAATGTCCTGGAGGAAACAGCGGCCCAAGAAAGTTGGTTAACATTCAAGAACCACTTCCAGGCTCAGGAGCATTGAATCCCAAATAAAAATAAAATAAAATAAAAAATCCCACAGAAATCCAGCCCAGAAAGCTAAAAATATCCTGGGCTGAATCAAAAGATGAGTGGCCAGCAGGGCCAGAGAGATGAAAGAATCCACTTGTGTTATCATGAGACCCACACTACGTCTCTTTTTGGGGTCCATGGCATAAGAAGGACATGGAATTGTTGTAAGAGATTTAGAGGAGGGCTACAATGTTCTGGGCCACAACAGCAGGAGCACCCCTCCTATGAAGATAGGTAGAGTGAGTTGAGGTTCTTTACTAAGAAGTGTAATAACAGGACAAGAGGTAAAGGCCTTAAGTAGAAGTTAGAGTTATATTACATACAAGAAAGACATTTTTCTCTGTGAGAGTGGTGAGATACTGGATTAAATTACCCAGAGAAGTTGTGGTTGCTCCATTCCTGGAAGTGCTCAAGGACAAGCCGAATAGAGCTTTGAACAACCTGATCTAGTGTAGGTTGTCCCTGTCCATGTCAGGGTGGTGGAACTGTATGATCGTTAAGGGCCCTTCCAAAATAAAACATCCTATGATTCTATGAGTCTTTGAAAATGAAGTTTCTTATGCATGTTCTGAACAATTTGATTTGAAAATAGAAAAGAGATTTGTTCTCGACATTTCTAGTAAAAACAAATCTAATTCCCAAATGAAAATAGTTCTTCTTTACTTCCTGTTTAGACAGATCAACAGCAACGAAGCAACACCATCGTTTAGGTATTCTGTTATGACAACTATAGTACAGGAGTATAAATTTTCCATACTCTCCTAGAAGACAATTACTGTAACAGGACTCCAAGTTTCAAAATATATTAAGAACTTTGTGGATTTCATGATCTCCCTGCCTGCTTTTTTTATGGAAGGGTATTATTTTTCAGAGACTCCAGTCTCTCAAATACGATTCATGATCAAAAATGCAATCTGATTGAGACAAATACTGGCAGAGAATATGCAGGTTGATGTTTTAATTAAGTGATTTTAAACAAAATATTTTGCATCAGTTTTCATGTTGACATCAAATATAGTGAAAAGTATTTTGTAGTGACACCAGTAGAATGTTGCAATCTTTTCACCATTTGTTTGTGTATGAGTAAAACCTTCATTTTCCTTCAAAGTACACTCCTCCCCACTTGCCGTAATGAAACTATAAGCTAGATAATGTAACATTACAATGCTGGCAGCAGGTACATGAGTTCATAAAACTGGTGAAAAATCCTTGGAGGTGTAATGTTTCCATTAGATTTACCTTACCACTGCTGAATCGTCACCTAAGAAAGAAATTGACTTGCCAAAACCCAGGGTAAGCAAAAAGGGCTCAAATGTATAACAGTTTGTTCAAATAAGCCTCAGTGAAATAAAGTAGCAAAGTGATCATAGCACTGAAAAGCATTAATAATGAAAGCATTTCATTTCATCCTAGTTACTCTTTGCAAGACAAGTAGTAAATACTCAAAATTTTAGGATCTTTTGTTTTTATGTGAGTTCTGTGTAATGAACAAGACAATACCTGTCATCATTGCTTATTTTCTACATAAGAATGCAAAATCCACCTCAAAATTTAATATGAAAAGATTAATTTTGGAGATATACATACATATATTTTGTTTTATTTACATAGTAATCAGTTTATTCATTTTCAGTGTAGATTCATTTGCACTGAAAATTTAACTTTCTATCCTTATGATCTCCACTTACAGACAAACTTCAAAACTCTTGAAAACTATTTCAGATTGACCTCAAATTTCAACACCTACACCAGCATAGATACAAGTAAAATAATGTCATGAAAATAGATCACCTGATTTATTTTAGGAGATCGTGCTTTTACTATTTAAACTGGTTGGCCTTGAGATCCTACTTCTAGGAAGAGATATAAGAAGACAAATAGAAATATTCTGAGGAAGTCAAGAGCCAGTATTAGAATTTACCTTAAGCAAAGGAATAATACGAGCAAAAATCCAGACATAAAAGATTTTGTGTGAATTGTGACATACAGGCTGAAAACTCTTATCCCATACCCTTGAAAATTCTCTGTATCACTATGGGTCTAACAAAACTTCTGTGGTTCATATTTGATTACTCTAGGATTTATATTTTTCTTTTCTTATTCCCAGTGGAGACCCACATTAGCAGAAATAACAGTTTATTTCTTACATTGGAAAGCTGAACTATAGGACCACAAGGCACACGCTCATCTAAATATTTTGAAATTTCATTTAACAATGCCTGTTTTTGCTCCTCAGTGTCCATATCATTAAAAGCTGAAGAAAGGCTGACAGATCTACAAAATATCCAATTATGAAAGTTACAGGAGAAGTCAGATGCAATTCAGCATACCCTAGAACTTCGGAGACTTGATATTATTTGACACAGAGATTATGATACTTCAAGGAGATATTATCAAACGTTTGGAAGAGTGATTTACTACTGCCCCAGCAGCATCTCCACACAAAGCTCATTTCCACTTCTTAATTCCATCTCATGACATCTCTGATCATAAGCCACAAATGAGGCAAATAGAAGCTCTGGAGACGCTGGTCTTGTGGAGATTATAGAGACTAGAAGCAGATGTGCTGTATGAAATATACAGTAATTTTGCATTTGAATGATTGTGAAACTTTATTCATTTCCAGCCAAATTTCTGATGCATTTCTTTCTGCCGAAGATTTATGTCCTTATTTGCATGTTGATGTGCTCTGAGTCAGAGCAGAGATTCACTAAGAAGAACTAGAATTACAGTCCCTTTAAAATGAAACTATGAAGTGCACTGTACACCTGCTTTTATACTCTATATGGATAATGCTGCAGACTATGCTCAGAATTCAATTGATTGTATTTACATATTAAATATTCTTTGAACATGATAATGTGATTAATACGAAGGACAGTTCACACCCTTCCTAATCTCATTCTCCCCTTCTCAATAAGAATCATGAAATTGAGTTTTGGTCCTTCAGTGTTTTACGTAAATATTATAAATGTTCTGAGAAGCCAGATTTAAGAGTTCAGATGTCACTTCATGAAGATAAATGGCATAAAATGCAGTTGTATTAAAAGGTCTTAGAAGGATATGTGCCTTATGGGAGAGTATGAAATATATGGCAAGGACAAGAAAATTGGATGTTAGGAAACTGATTTTTTGTTTTCTTCAGTAGAATAAATTTTGAGGGAGTGCCAAGAGTGTTTGACTTCTATATTTGATAAGCAAGAAGAATGGTGGGAGGAAGGGTGGGTTATCTTCTGGCAAACTGTAAAAATGGCTTTCGAAACAAATGAATTGCCCCAAATGCCAATCTGATTAATACATTGAAATTACTTCCTAGCTTAAACTTTTCAGTGCTAATTTATTTCCCTTTCACCTGTCACAGATCAATTGCATGTCTCATTTCTCTTTTATTTAATTAGATTTGGGTTTCTCAGTCCACACAGAAGAAAAAGCAAGATAACCAGAACAGAAGAAGCATGAGGTACTGCTGTGTCAGAGTATGCAGTTTCGTTCCTTGACAGATATTCTTTCTGTACACTTGTACAGACTGTGAGGTTCTCTAAATGTTACATTACTTCTAATAGAAGAGAAAGTTGAGTGACAAAGATCAGTAGGCCAGGAATAGGCAAGATCCTGAGAGGGAACCTAACCACAACAGGTGACCCAAACTGGACAAAATGTTGTTCAGTACTGCATGATATTATGTTCACCAATAAAAGCTGAGGGAAAGGAGGAGATTCATAAATATATATATATTACATTTTTTTTTAAATCATGGTTAAGGCATTTGTCTTCCAAATCAATAACTATAGACACTAAAGACCTACTAGACTCCTACTAATGAGAAGTAGAGTATTAAAAAAATGCCTTTTTATGGAATAGAGAATAATTTTTTCTTCGATTTGCTTCCATACATGGATTCATCATTTCTTGTTAAAATTCCTTTATAGCAGCCTACAATCTTTTTCGCATCTCATTTTCTCACTTCATCCTGTTGAGGAGGAAAAGTGAGGGAGATCAAATGGGTGAGGGATCTGGAAACCAGCTAAGGTCAACTCACCACAATGTCATAAGAACACGATGATGAATAAATCTTTTCCAGACAGTAAAAGATACTCTACACAAAGATAAACTTGTGGGAATAATTAATCTATAGTCACTTTTGACAAAAAATACTTAATTTTTTTTTTTTTGTCTCTGTGATAGAAAAGAAGCCTGATTCAGAAGGAGGTATCTGGATTCATATTCAGTAAGAGCAAACATTTCTGAGCTGTTGGCATATAAAAAGTCAACAAGGAATCACAATTTTCGGAGGCACTTTGAAAACATCCACCTCATAAAGCAGAGCCAATAAATCAACAGGTAGAATTGCTTTCCACACCACCAGGAAAACAATTCCAACACTGGGTATGGATGGTCCATAAGAGTGATCAAATTTGGTTTATTTTTATTATTTTTTCTGTAAATATGATCTTAAATAGGATATACTTGGTCCTTATGCCTGTGATGCTACTGACTCAAAGTTTTCTGATAAGTGCTGACATCAAGTTACATGTAAACTAAATTTAACTTTCAGCCTTTGAAAAGTTCTGATCATTTAAGTGTTTGGAACCACAAAGAAGGTAGATTAGGTACACCAAACAAAAATTTCATACGCATTACCAGATGTTAATTATTAGAAAAGCCTACAGCCCAATTTAGAGAATCACATTAGATATTTTCTGCTGGCAGCCTCTCTTGTTTATGGCAAAGCAAAGTTCTCAGAAAAGAAGAAACCACAGCCTAAACCTAAATCAGTGCCAGTAAGTCAAAAATTAACTGATCGCCTCTCAAAAGAACATGCCTCTCATGCTTCCTTAATACAATTTTCCACATATTAACTTAGTGGGAAAAGTTTTGCGCACTACAAGAGAGTGAGCCCCACAGTCATTATGTTTAATGCTCTTTATCTTCATGGTCAAGATGCTCTTGTCTTGTCTCAGCACTGTTGGAGCAAACTGACAGATATCAGACCCTCTGGGCATATAGACCTTGGATTGCTTCTGGAGATGTTCCCATTAATTTTTCCACTGAATGTGATAAAATACTTGTACCAAGGGTCACTCTATAAATATATTGACATATTTAGCCATATAATTAATTCACTGCAGAACACTGTTATTTGACAAAGACCCTGTTGGGAAAGCTGCTTCAGGCTGTATAACTTTCAAAATGATGTCTTTTGTACATTTTCTGCCACTGTATGTACCATTTGCTGCTAGTGATTCATATGTACATCAAATAAGATGCCTAAAAGGCTTTTCTGTTGACACTGCCAACTTGATTAATCAAGTCATGTTGATTTTTCAGTCCTTCAGATTTTGCTTTGAAAAAAAATCAAGTTCAATCTCCCAGCAATGGATACTTGCTCTTCAAATGTCACAGCAATGGGAACCTCTTTACATGCAGCAGACAGCACTTTAGAATACACTAAAAACCTCTATTTGATGCCAGTGAAAATCCCTACATTTAATTTCATCTTCACTTTTCTGCTTTTTGTCACCATTTAGAACAAATCCAATGATCCAAAAATTCCTTCTGGATT
Organism: Callipepla californica brunnescens; assembly: GCA_023055505.1. NCBI lineage: Eukaryota > Metazoa > Chordata > Aves > Galliformes > Odontophoridae > Callipepla > Callipepla californica. The sequence continues at coordinate 2,782,423 of JALIRH010000038.1, forward strand.
TTTTGAAGTGAAGGTAGTATACTAGCCTTTGACAACAATAGGCTTTTTACCAAGTTTGCAAGTGCTTAAGAATGAGGTTTGTCTGAACTTGCCTGCTGCTCTGTCATAGTTTGCTTAGCTGTTGAACATATTTCTTCCAATAAAAAGATGGGTAAATACAATTATTTTACTTTTCTTAATGTAATGTATGTATGGTTGCCATGATTTCATCTGGGACAGAGCAGATTTTCATTGGTGTCATATGATGCTATCATTTGGTTTTAGAAGAAAAACAATGATGATAACACACCAATAAAACCATTGTTGTTACTGAGTAGTACTGAACAGAGTCGAGGGAGTTTCAGTTTTTCATCTTCTCATACTATCCTGCCAGTTAGAGGCTGGGGGGACACAAGGAGCTGGGAGGAAGCAGAATCAGAGGAGCTCGCTTAAACTGGCCAAAGGGATGTGACATCATGTGAAAAATAAACCAACAAACAAGCACTAAGGCAAGTTGTCTTGGGAGGAGGTCAGTCACTTCTCAGGGACTAGCTTGGGCATTGATCAACAGGTGTCGACAAACTGTCCTGTGCATAGCTTGTTTTTTATATGTATCTGTATACTATTATTACCATTACTTTTACTTCTCTTTTCTTTTTCTGTTCTGGTATCCAACTTAAGAGTATTTTTGTTTGTTTTTTTGTTGTTTGTTTGTTTGTTGTGTTGTTGTTTGTTTGTTTTTGTTTTCTGATTCTCTCTCCTTTCATCTGGGAGAGGCGGGTTGTGAATTAAGGACTGTGAGGTGTTCAGCTGCTTACTGAGTTAAGCCACAACAGTGGCACTATCATAATTTTATGTAAATAGAAATAGCAATTCGCTGCTCTGTCCAGAATGAAATATTTTTGACACTACCATAATAGTGTAGCACAAAGGAGTATGGGTCTGGTATGATAGCAGGGGACTTGAGTAGTGGGCAGAGGATAGTCTGTAGAAAGACCGCAGGCACAGGGTGACAAGAAAATGCAAGACTAGAAACAATTCAGCAGTGAAGCTGAATCTCTCCTCATTTATTTTAAATCCATTCTCCCTTCTCCTGTTACTGTCAGAACACGTAAATAGGTCCTGATTTTAAGGTTTTAAGCACCCTTCAAACACTGGAAGACCACAATAAGGTCTCTCCTTTGCCTTCTTAAGTTTAACTATTCCTAAATATGTTTAAGCACTAAATAAGCTGATGTTTAACACTGAATCTAAATCTTGGTGCATCAGTTATTAAGCATCAAAAATCTGTTTGACAAAAGAGGAATTGCAATATTTTCCTGGGGCTAAATGGGCCAAGATCCAACTGTTTATAAATGCAACAAGATCTCAAAATTTGTTCCATATATTGTCATTGAAATAACATCAACTGCAGCAGGAAACACAGGTAGAATATTTGAGACAGAGAGACTAATCTTCTTGAACAGTGCTGGAGTGTTGATGAATTTTCTGAGAATAAAATCAACATCCTTGCAGAAGCAATTTCTAATTCTGTCAGTCAGTTTCATCCTGGATAAAGACAAGCAATATTCAGAATAATTGTTCTTGTTCCTGTTAACAAGAAGAATTGGGACTCTGAATTAATTCTTGTGTTTAGTGAAATGTTACATGACTACTGCTACTGGGAGTAACAGGCAAAGACATCAGCTTTGGTTTCTTTCATTACAGCATTTTCGTCATATTTCATTAAAGGGTGCACAAAGTCATTGCTCCCTTCTACTTGTTATAGCTATCGTGCAAGTTCTTCGTGATGAGGGTCATACTAAGGTCAATCAATATCTGTTACTGCTCATACTAACAGCAGAAACAGTATATCACATCACCTGTCTTTCTGGTTATTCAAGTGGATTGTTCTTGTGACATTAATATAATAGATTAAAATTTAAGGTATGAAGAAAAGATTTTTGTTAAACTGCAACTTTTTCTGTCTCCTAAGCATAGGAATTATCCCTAATTTAACTGACTTACATACAATACACAAAGTGTAATAAACTTTAAGGAAATTAAATGTCAGCTATAATGACCACTGATGAATCATATACTGAGCAGGGAACAAATTTTAAATTTTTTATACTTTTCAAAATAAGGTGGTCTCAATAAGCAAACTATTTCAAATGAAACCTAACCATTTGAACTGTGGTAACTAGCACATTCAGTAGTATAAGCAATGGAGATTTGAGTGTATAGGAACATGTGGCACCCCCCCAATGATACAGTTAATTTCAGTAGGGACTATTGAATTGCTTTCAGAAGATAGATACCTGAGTTTAGTGGACATAACAAAACAGCCTAAGGGTAAGAACAGGTGTGTTGAGTCTGAGACTGCCTACAGGCTTGCTGCTATTTCAGAGGATAGCCTTTCCTATTTCTACTGCTCATAGTTTTTAAAGCCAGAATGAATACATATTCTGAGCCTAGGAGAACATTTCATGCACATCCCACATTCATAAAAAGTCTTGAATCCATGCTGTATCTAATTGTGATTGATGGCACAGAGTCCAGTTGGAGGCCTGAACTTAGCCATGTACCTCAGTGGTCAGTGCTGGGTCTGGTCCAATTCAACATCATCATAAATTACCTCGATGAGAGGATAAAGTCCACCCTCACCAAGTTTTCTGATTATACAAAGCTGTAAGGAATGGCTGACATACCAGAAGGCTGTACTACCATTCAGCGAGACCTGGGCAGGCTGGAGAGTTGGGAATAAAGGAACATGAAATTTAACAAGAGCAAGCATGGTCTTTCTTCTGTAGGTGAATAACCACATGCACTGTTACAAGTTGAGAGATGACCTGCTGGAGAGGAGCTCTGAGGAGAAGGACCTGGGTGTCCTGGTGGACAACAGAACGGTTGTGAGCCAGCAGTGTGCCCTGGTGGCCAAGAAAGCCAATGAGGAAATGGTCACAAACTGAAGCATAGGAAGTTCCACAAAAATGTGCATAGGAACTTCTTCACATTAAGGGTGATGGAACACTGGCACAGGCTGTCCAGAGAGTTTGTGGAGTTTCCTTCTCTGGAGATGTTCAAGACCCGCCTGTATGCCTACCTGTGCAACAAAGATGGAGAAGGGCCTGGAGGATCTCTCCTATGAAGAAAGGCTAGTGAGCTGGCTCTCTTTAGCCTTGAGAAAAGAAGACTGAGAGGGGACCTGATCCAGGTTTATAAATATCTGAGGTGTGGGGGACAAAGTGGCGAGGTCAAACTCTTTTCAGCAGTGTGTAAAGACAGGACAAGGGGAAACAACCAGAAACAGCAGCACAGGAAGTTCCACACAAATGTGCGCAAGAACTTCTTTACGGAGAGTGTGATGAAACACTGGCACAGGCTGCCCAGGGGGTTGTGGAGTCTCCTTCTCCGGAGATATTCAAGACCCGCCTGGATGCCTACCTGTGCAACCTGGTGTAGGGAACCTGCTTTGGCAGGGGGTTGGACTCAATGATCTCTTGAGGTCCCTTCCAACCCCTTTGATTCTGTGAAATCTGTGAAACCTGGTGGAGGGAGCTGCTTTGCAGGGGGGTTGGACTAGATGATCTCTAGATGTCCCTTCCAGCTCCTATGACTCTGTGATTCTGCAGTGTTTTGGGGTGTCAGTTTGTACATATGATTACAGTGTACAAGAGAGAGAATGAAAGGGAATCAAAGATTTCTTCCCTTTGGGAATATTTATGAGTCATAACACAATAAAAAGGAATTTGTTTTGCACATGTGCAGAAAAAAATGCCACTTAGTCTGTGCAGCATTAACTTATCTCTGTTATTCAAAAACACTTCATCTGAAGCCCCCCAGGTACATAATGTTTCGGTGTAGGTGTATGACTGTTCTATCACTCATATAACAGGAAATAATTAAAATGAGAGAGATCAGGAACAAAAAAATCAAGCCTGTGAACAGGTTTTCCATATAAACTGTCTTAATATAGCTTTATTTATGCAGAAAGACTTCGTAATTACTATAACAAATTGAGATTTCTGATCTGGCACTAACATTCAAAATATATGAGTGGCTATCAAGTTAACATTTAGTTGTAGCTACCATTTGCCCTCCATCACTCACAAGTGTCTGGGCACATAAACCTCCTTTTAACATGCCAAAGCATCCAAAGTTCCAAAGTTTAACAAAAACATTTTTTAGGAGCTTTAGATAAAGTAAATCTTTCTTTGTTTTGCTAATTCACAGTTCAGACATTCCCCAGATATTTGGTTTTCTCTTATCTTTGGAGTTAAAAGATCTTTAAGTTTTCTTCCACTGCATTATTCTTTTTCTTCACTAAGAATTAAAAAAAAAAACAAACTTGAATTCTTGTATTTTTTTGTATAAGTCTGTATACATCAACAGTAATTGAAACATTTTTATACAATCTTATTATAAATTTCATAATATTTCATTTTACTCCTTTTTTGATTGTTAATTTGTAGTATTTTTATTTCAGAATCCAAAGCTCAGTTACAAGAAATTTTAATTTCTTTAACCTCAGTCATTCAAAAATAATCACTTGTAAAGCTGAGAACTCAAGAAGACAAATAAAGAGAAAGAATTAAAACAGGGGATGTAAAAATACAAAAATTTACTTTGTTTATCCTTAAAATTCCAATAGGATTCTATTTTAGAATTTTCTCTACAACTATAAAGATTTTTAAAAATTTCACAAACTCTTTTTTATATAGTACTATAAAGTACAAACTGAGATTATTTATAATCCAGAACTAAAGGTACTTTGTAAAAAAAAACAAATATTTTGAAACAATAACTGAAGCAACTATGATCATTTCCAAAAATACTGCATTTCACTGAATTTATTAATTGGCAATTTTATTATTATAATTAATTTGAAATATTTTATAAATTAGGGCTTTAAAATATTTTTGTTTTTCATTTTGATTTAATTTATTTTAATATAATTAATAACATGAGTGGTTGAATCAATACTCTTGAAACTAGCAATGAAAAGGAACTCTCGAGGCAAAAGTAGCATTCAAGTACATATTCCTGGCAATATCTTGGCTGACTAATAATAGTATTTCCCAGGTGCAGAAAATCCTATTTCTTACAAATGTCTAAATACAACTTAGCTGCTGACAAGCTATCTCAGGCCTTTACTTTAGAAGGATTCAGAAATTGCATTTTTCCTCCAGCCTGTTCATGCAGATCAGGTGCCCTCTGCACAGACTTCCATCTAGCACAACACTAAGGACATAGTGGCCACCACTTCAAAAATACTGCCATGAATATACATGCTACGTGCTGTCTAAAAGAAGTTTAATCCGCTTTCTTTGAGAAAGTACATCCATGGCTCTGGTCACCAGAAGGAAAGCTCGAGCTATTCAAGTATCTTACAAACACCCTATCTTTATCCCAAGTATAGCTGTCGGTTGATTTTTAAGGATTCTGTCCAAAGTGACCTCATGCTCCCCATGATAGATCAAAAATTCACAGAGCACAGGAACTTGGTTACCTACAAATCCTAGAAAAATTAACAAAGTAAAAAGTGTATAATGCTACCTTTTCCTAGCTCCATTTTTTCTTTTTTAAATTACAAAAAGAATGAAGACATTTATCATCTTCTAGATCATAATCCAGGAATTAATTCTTGTGACTCTACATTTCTCTCTCTCAAAATAAATAAATAAATAAATAAATAAATGCATATAAGCAAAAATAAGCAGTTAAGGACTCTTTGCTGTTCCAATATGTACATTTCCATGCTGCAATGGAACGTAAAATGATAGAAGAAAGGAAGCAAACAGTAATTATTCCTCTTATTAAATAAGTAATTGAAAGTACATTAATAATCACTCATCCATTTCATACTTACCTACAACGGACAAATCACAAGAAAAGTAAATTACTAGAATGCCTCTCTTATAATCAAGAATACTATTTGTTGACAGTGTTTATTGTTATCAAAACTACCCTCATTAAGAAACTACATCACTAGTGACAAATTATATTTATACTGTTACTAATCAAATTTATTATTTAACAATGAAAACAGTAATTTTAGCAGTGTTAATTACAGCTATTGCTGTGATTTGTAATTCATGGAGATGGTGTTTCACAAGCATACACTTCAATATCTTCAACAAGATTTTTGTACCACAAATTCAGTAACAGTCACAGTCTGCCCACTGTCTACACCAAAGAACTCATTTTCAGGTGAAGAAAGATAAAGAATAAGCATAGAAGGATAATTCAGGTAAATGCTATTATGAGGAATAAGTTTAGAGAATTAATGTCTTTCTTGTACGAAATGGCCCAAAATTAGAGACTATATTGAAGTGTAGTTTCACAGGTTTTGAATAAATAGGATTAATCAAAACCTGCCTGCACTCTTGCTGTTCCCTAACTCTTTTCTTTTTTTATTAAAAAAAAAAAAATTCCATGTTCCCTGATCATAAATCCTGTTATGTTACTGTGGAAGAATGTTAGTGCGATTTGAAAATATCAATTTTTGACAATTTTCTCCTGAGTTTTACATATCCTTTCAGTTACATGACATGTGCCTTGAAGTAACTAATGTGCTGCAGAATATTCAACAGGAAAAGTTTAACTGATATACTTTGACTTCCTCTTCTCTTGAGCAGTGGCAGTATATTTAGCCCTTTTCCTTTCATTCTCCATGACTACTCAAACATTTGCATTAATGAGTATGAAATTACTTCAGTAAGTCTTAATTTTTGGAGAGGACATTCACAAAACCTGCTCTTTATTCAGTGTTCTACAGATGCCTATTTCCTAATGTAATATGCACCAACAATATTATCTATTCAGAGAACTTTAATGTTCAGACATTTTTCTTGAAATCAAATTAATACCACTAATTTTTTCCCAGTCATTGTGAATGAGAATTGGACCATAATGGTAAATCTTCTGATTTACTTCATTTTTGTAATTGAATACAGTGAAAATATACTGACCTAAAGAATTAGACTCTTAGATTTAATTTCAGTTTTTCATGCTGAATTTTGCATCCCTAAAAAGACATAGGATTGTAAAGCAACCAAAAATATATTTTTTACAAGAGTTTGATTACCTCTATTCAAAAAACTGAGCAGTGAATAAAAAAATGTAGATGAGTTACGTGTTCTATGAACTGAAAGATGTTTTATAACAAAAGAAAATCATTCAATATTTAGGCCTTGTACAGAATTTTTGGATAAATCAGTCTCTCAACAGTTACCAAATGTCCTCAGAGAAAAAGGAAACAACCAATAATCCAAACTCCGCAGAGAAATGTATAAGTATTTCTAGACATTCATTTTATACTGTTTCAATTTGAAAACTACACTGTCATCAGAAGTGCTTATAAGCAGGAAATAGGTAGTATTTCCAACATGTAATTTTCACGCCATTAAAAAGCAGCAGGGTTTTAAGTAATTTTGAGGGAATATTTAGATTTAATTTTCTTTTAGCACCATAGATAGAAATGAAATATCAAAAATAATAAATGAAATTATTAGATCACTTTACACAGCCTGCAGAAAGACCATCATTGCCAAGAACTTTTGTACCTGCATAAATGTTACTCAAGAAAAACAAGAACTTTTAAGTATCTCTAGAAATAAATCTCAAGTAGAAAAAAAAATTGGTACACTACCAATATTTCCAAGCTTGTGCTAGACATTCTTCTTTTAGTCTACTCATTAGATTCGAGATTCTGGTGCAACTTCCTGTAAATTCTTGAAATATTTACTATGCCATCTGCACAGTATGATAATAGTTCCTATCAGGTCTGGCTGTGGAAACAAGAACCAGATAATACAATCTTGAACCAGTGAGCACTGTGAAACTACATTTTAAAGTGCTGCAATGGAAATCTAACTAGGGAAAGGCAGTAAAGGACACTGTAAATTGTTCTTTTGTGAGAGCAGTTACCTTGTCTGCCGTCAGTTCTGAGCACCATATAACTTCATGTGCTAGTCTTGGGGAAAGAAAAAAAAAAAACAAACAAACAGAAATAGGAAGTAAGAGTGCTTCCAAATTTCATAACTACTGTATTTTAGAACATAGAGAAAAAATGACTCCCTGAACACCACAGTGCCGATTGAAAAGCAAATGGCAGGCAAGAATTGTTTCATTAGGTAAAGTCCAGAAAGGTATCATATGGAAATCTAGTCCAGTACTTGCCTAGAAGAGGGAAGGCCATTGGACCTTACTTTCTTATGTCACAGGAACACTTTGCAACATCTGAGCTCTTATCCTAGGCCAAATCCCCGAAGTGGATCATAGTAAAGCCTAGAGGTAATTCTTGAAACAAGTTGAAAATTATCCCAACAGATTCCCACCAGCTGAGTACTGTCATCATGTACAGCGTGCTCGATGCTTTTTCTTCTCCATGCTTGATATATGCTTAAAGCCACCACCAGTCAGCACACATGTTTGACAGTCATTGCAATAAATACGTATTTGTTGTTCTTATTCAAAGGATGCAACAAAATACCTGGACTTCTGTGAGAATACAAGAAAGAATATTCAAAGCAGAAGATGAGGAGCAAGTAAAACAGCATGAGAAAGCAAGGCCGAGAAGCAAAGACACCTCAGGAGAAGAGAAAAGCAAAGTCCAGTAAGCTGCATGACAGCCATGTGATGATGAACCTGACTGGAGGAAGAGTGTGTGGCTAGGAATGACTCACGATCCTGACTGGATAAGTGCCTTCATGCACAGTCAAACAAAAGTGGAATGTTTTGTTGACATGTAAAGGCAGGTAGGAAAGTTAAAAGAGAAAACAAAAATTTTATATTAATAATAATAATAATAATAATAATAATAATAATAATAATAATAATAATATGAAAGATTAATAGGTAACCATCTTATTGGTACATGTTCTTCTCACCAAATGCCATCATGTTTACCAAGTTACAGATTTCTCCTTGATTAATCCATTTTATAACTGTGATCAATCCTCTTTTTTTTTCCATTCTGGAATAAGAATAAATATGTTTGGGGGGGTTTTGTTCATTTGTTTGTTTGTGTGTGTGTGTGTTTTTTTATTTTGCAAGAGGAGCAAAGCAATCACAAATAGTTAAGAGACCATTCTTACTATACATATAGCAAATACATTTTGATCTAAAATTTGAAATACTTACATAACAATATTCACATGCATTAATAGCAGAATACATCTTAGGTTGTATGTGTAAAGTTAATAATAAATTTTCAGACTTTTGAATGAGAAATACAGCTTTTTTCTGCTTTATGTAAACTAACAAATCAGATATACCATCCCTTCTATATTTCAATTCGAATCTGTATTTAGTTATACCTTGAATTCAAGCATTAGTGTCAGAAAAATACAGTTCAAAGTGACCCCACCTTTAAAGACAAAAAATATAACATTGTTTATTAATATCGTACAACTATCCACTCATTTTTAATTTATTGAAGTAGAAAGGGAATCGGCTAATAAAGAGGGTTTTTGTATATCTTCACTTAATAGCTGCATACTCTGAAGACACAAAGTGGAATGTCAGCTGCTTTTGTCAGTACAAATCACCATGACATACAAGGTTTTGCCTCAGTCTAATTATGCACAAAAATTCTTGTCATAGCTTCATGGAAAATCTCAACATTGTTCAATTTCCTGGAGCACTTTTCCTCTGTAGTATTTATCACTTTGGTTGGTATGCAACAGTAATTTTCAAGAGTACCCTGTAGTTACTATTTTGTCCATTGTCACTTTACAGAGTTTAAAATTATCCTGTAAATAGCAGATTATATTCTATGTTGATAAATACAAAATGGTGCCCATGGGGAAAAAAATAATCCTAAAATGCATGTAGGCTGATGGGCTCTTAAATAGTTATTACCACTAAGGAGAAAAATTCTTTGGGCTATAATGGACAATCTAAGAAAATTATCACCAGTTGTCAGACAGAGAAGTAAAACATTAGAAATCATTAGAAAAGAAAGAGAGAACAAAATGATTCTAACGTTTAATTTTGTGGTGCTTCTGTATCTTGTATACTAATGTAGTTCTAATTCTCACAGGTCAAAACAGAATTTTTCCTAACATCCAGCTTGAATCTCCCCTGGTGCAAGTTCAAGCCATTCTTTCTAGTCCTAAGGACTATGAACTTATGAAAGTTATAAGAAAAGGTGAATGCACTGTCATTATTTACTGTCACATTAGGAGTATCAAGTTTAATAATTGAATAGCTTATTTGTGGAAATAAATTGGAGGTACTAATTTCAGAACGACCTATGTAGCTCATTAGTCTTTAAGCTGATTCACAAAACACATGCTATTCACATGCTCTTCTCTTTCTATTGCATCTTTTTTCCTCTCCCATCCTATGGAAGTATCTTCCTGCTATCATTTCTATTTTCATGTAGGTTATGTAGAGCTAATAGGAACTATGCTCTTGCAGAGCCTGGGTGAGAACAGGCATGAGTTCACTTTATAGCAGCAAATGACATTGATGCTGTGGACTGTAAATAACATTGAAAAGTTGAAAGTGAATTAACAGAAAAAATAATTATTTCCAATCTGATGATTTCAGTAGTTACATGTAGCAAGATAAGCCAAACAATAAACTCTTGGTGCCATAGAAGTCAGTGATTATTAATTCACTAAAGTCCTACATGACCTCATAGAATCATAGAATCCTTAGAGTTCTAAGCAACCTCTGAGGGCCACCTAGTCCAACTCCCCTGCAATGAACAGCGTCACCACAGATATATCAGGTTGCCCAGAGCCTTATCCAGACCTGCCTTGAAAGTCTACATGGACAGGGCATCAACCACAGCACTAGGCAACTTGTTCAAGTGCCTCACTGCCCTCACTGTCAAAGATTTTTTTCCTTATATCTAACCTAAATCTACTCTCCCTGAGCTTGAAGCCATTTCCCCTTGTCCTATCACTACAGACCCTGCTAAAGAGTCTGTCTCCTTCTGTCCTGTAACTCCTTTTAGGGTGCTTGAAAGACTGCCGTCAGGTCACCTTGCAGCCTCCTCCATGCTGAAGAACCCAAACTCTATCAGCCTGTCCTCAATGGAGTTGTGTTCCATCTCTTGGATCATTTTTGCGTCCCTTCTCTGGATGCACTCTTACAGGTCGATGTCCCTCCAAACCTGAGATATCCAGAACATCAAGAAGTGTCTTCTGATCCTAAGGTATACAAAACTCATGGCTTTGTTTTTTTCTTTTTCAGCTAAAATAATGTGATTTTTTGTCTCGCACTCTGTTTCACAATAGATCTAGTAGCCGCTGCATTTTCTAAATATACCTAACTGAAATTTTAACTGTCTAAAGTCCAACTATACTGACCTTATTGTTAATATAAACAACTGAACTTTGGTTGCTAAAACAAGTTTGGGTACAAGCCCACATCAATTTCATATAATGAAATCCCTTCAAATTACTCTTTCTTCCATACCCAGTTTATTGCTAATGAGTTCTCTACTTGGAGTTCAGACCTGAACTAATACATGCATTGTGCAGGTTATCAGCAGAGCAATATCAACAAGAAGAAAAACAATTTAACAATATTTGTATACCTAGTCCAACCTTCTTCCTCTTCAGGCTAGGAATGTTGCTATTGCTTTTCATAGAATCGCTGAATCACTGAATGGCTTAGTTTGGAGGGGACCTCAAAGATCATCTAGTTCCAACTCCCTGCCATGGGCAGGGTTGCTAACCTATTAGTTCAGGCTGCCCAGTTTCCCAGCCAGCCTGGCCTTGAATGTCTCCAGGGATGGGGCATCCAAAATCTCCCTGAGCAGCTTGTGCCAGCACCTCATCACCCTCTCAGTAAAAAATGTCTTCCTAACATCTAACCTAAATCTCCCTTCATTTAGTTTAAAGCCATTCCCCCCGCTGTCCTATCACCACCAGACCGTGTAAATAGTAGGTCCTGCTGGAAAGGTTGTAAGCACCCTTCAAGTACTGGCAGTCTGTAATGAGGTCTCCTTGGAGCCTTCCTCATCTCCAAGTTAAACAAGCCTAACTCCTTTCACCTTTTTTCACAGGAAAGGTGCTCCATGTCTTTGATCATTTTTGTGGACCTCTTCTGAACCCACTCCAACAGGTCTTCATCCTTCTTGAGTTGAGGGCTCCAGGCAGTTCTACAGATGGGGCTTCACATGGGCAGAGCAGAGTGGGACAATCAACTCTTTTGCCCTCCTGGCCAGCCATCTTCTGATGTAGCCCAGAATTCTGTCAGCCTTTCAGGCTGCAAAAGCACAATGTTGGCCCATGTCCAGCTTTTCATCTCCAGAACCCCCAAGTTCTCCTCCTCAGGACTGCTCTCAATGTGTTCTTCTCCCAGTCTGCACACATATCTGGTATAGTCTCAACCCAAGTGCAGTACCTTCACTTGGCCTTGTTAAATCCTCATATCTTCCCGATAGAACAAGTAGACTGCTGTGTGACTGCTAGTGATGGTCTGACAGATCTTGAAAGACTTCTGTTTTTCACACTAGTTTATTGGTCCAAACAAGTCTAGAGAAATAATGACCAAAAAAATATATCATATATGTTTTTTTATAAAAGACATTGAGCAAAATAAAAACCATCTAGACTGGAGTTATCAGTCCCACTCCTTGCAAAGTAACATTTGCATAGCGTAAATCAATATTTCAAAGCATTCTTCTTCTACCAGTCCTGTCATACAAGTGAAAAACTAAGCACTTAATTCAGATGTCTCCCATATCCACTTCAGAAGTAGAAAACCTCATAACATTCAGACAATGTGATTTTGCCCCTCTACTCCGCACTGGTGAGACCTCACTTGGAGTACTGCATCCAGATGTGGAATCATAACTACAAGATAGACTTGGACCTGTTGGATCACGTTCAGAGGAGGGCCACAAAAATGATCCACGAGGCAGAATACCTCCCCTATGAGAACAGGCTGTGAGAGCTGGGGCTGTTGAGCCTGGTGAAGAGGCTCTGAGGAGATCAGAGAGCATCCTTTCAATATCCAAAGGAGTGTCTATAAGAAAGAAAGGGACAGACTCTTTACAAGGACTGTTGTGGTAAGACAAGGGGAAATGGCTTCAGAATGAGAGAGGAGAGATTTACATTGGATATAAGAAAGACATTTTTTACAATAAGAGTAGTGAGGTACTAGAATAGGTTGCCCAAAGAGGTTGCAGATGCCCCATCCTTGATGACATTCAAGGAAAGGCTGAATGGGGCTCTGATCAACCTGATCTAGCTTTAGGTGTCCCTGTTCATTGAAGAGCTGGTTTAGATTACCTTCAAACTCAAAAGATTCTATGATTCTATGTTGAAAACTTACTATTAATTTACATCTTTATTCAGTTTGTTTGGCTTCACCTCAAATAACTAGTCTTCACTTGTGTCTTTTTCACTTTCTTGTAAAGTGTTTCACACCAATCTACTTTCCCTCTCTGGGTATTTATGAATTATAATGATATCCTTCCAACACTTTCCATTAAAAATAAAATAAGATAAAGAGATAATTTTCTCAAGTGTTTCACTGATTTGTATTATTTTTGTCTCTCCAGATACTTGACTCCTTTTTGTAGTCTCCAGAATTATCCTGCACCTTTCTGAAAATAAAACAGTCTTTAAAGTGATCTCATTATTCTAATTAAGATCTCAGCAGGTGTACCTAAGCACTGCATTAGAGAAAATAGGGCCAAGGAACAACCTTAAACACTGATAATCCACCCTGACTGTTAATTCCTTCCCTGGCTATGCTTTAGAATGCTCCATCCATTTCTCCTCAGGACAAACCTGCTGTAGAGGTGGTCCTGAATTACATGGATGTGAACTAATCAGTCCACACTGACCTCAGGGCACTGGTGTCATCACTAGTCATCTTTTTTCATTTCCTCAGAGAGAGGCACTGAAGTAATAGATGGAAGTAAAAAATTCATAGCAACCCAGGATAATTTGCTTTTGTCTTCACAGCTTCATAATGGAAGGTCAAACTCAGGTCTTCATAGAGATTGCTCTGAAAGTAATGTCTCCTATTTATTTCCATGGTAACTACAACAGCTACAAAAAGCACAATAATACTATTTTATAGAACAAATTCTCAGCTACAAAACACAATTTTTCAACATAAAACACATCTATTAGCTACATTTACCAGCAGTGAACAAGAGCCTGCATTCCACACTCATAATGACCAGTACTAGAGAAGGTGACCCACTGTATCATAGCTGTGTGATGGCAGAGTTGCTAAAAATATGTCGCCCACACAATCCATCTTTATCATCCATTGCTGATATAAGTCAGAAGGCATCAATCGTGGACTGTCTGGTGGGTGTGGAAGGACAGTCCATCCAAGACTGGCAGTGTGCTTCATGGTGTTTAAACTGGTACAGGACCAGGTATTAACTGTGTTGAAAGAAAAACATTGTCTTCTTCTCTGGCCTGACTCTTTTAGTTTGAGCCTTCCACTTAGACAGTGTTGCAATGTAGTGGTCAGAGTAGATGGTTTATCTGGGTTCCAGGAAATCCAGAAGGATCATCCCTTTCATATCCACATAACAGACTTAACCCACCGAGGGTTGCTTCTTGAACTTTTTATTTGATGGAAATTTCATATGATTCACTTAATGGGCTGCTTTTTTTACTTATGGGGTACAGGGTAGACCACATCTTATCACCAGTAATGATGCAATCCAGGAAACCGTCTCCATCAGGCTTGCATCGGTTCAACACATCCTGACAAACTTGCATATGGTGTTCATTTTTTCCCTGTCTGAGCATTTCTGGGACCCACTTGGTTCAAACTTTGCAATATTCCAACATTGTCACCATTGTTTCCAGTGGATTGAAGCCAGTATTCAGATCTGCGGACAATCTGGTCACAATCTGTTGATTTACAGATGAGCCAATTGAGATTCTCTTTGTTTCATGATTTTGACATCTATGCATGGCTGTCTGGAATGTGCCTTGTCCTTCATATCACTGCCACCACACCCAAAATGCACCACCCACCACCTCACTTAGCTCAAATCCACTGTTAGGTCTCCATAAACACATGCAGCAAGCATTGATGAATGTCAGCAGGTGCAATCTTCTCTGCATGGGAGAATTCAGTGACATACCCTTGCTTCACACACTGTTCCCATGTCAGCCGCCATTCAGTCTGACTGCACTTTCACTGCCATCTGTCAGACAGCAATAAATGCAACAGAATATTGGCGAGAAGTTTCAACCTCTACTGCCATTCCACCAACATTCACCTGTAATGTCATGGGCCAACATAATAAAACCTTATGGATCAGTGCTTGTATTTATTTTGATCACTAGAAGACCTTTTCAAAAGGTTACATTAGAAACCTTTCCAAAGTGCAGTCAACAGATTTTCCCCAAACTCTGCATTTGCCATTTTGAAAGAGCTACATTTTTATCTGGCTGTAGTGAGATGCATGTTTTTGGAGAGAACACAGATTGGAGCTCAAAATTACCTGTAAAAATTCTATGTTCTGCAGTTTTCTGCTCTGGCAATTTGCATGATTCTGCAGTAATTTATTGTTGGAACTTTTATATTTTATTCCAAGTTATTGATGGTTGATGGAAATGTAAAAAGCACTAGTCCTATTACCAACACCAATGAAATGCAATTTAAAAAGTTCCTTTAAATGATCTTTCTCAGATGGACAACAGCTTTCTTATAAAACAGAATCAACATAGGGTTTATTTTGGTGGCACTGTGTAATGATACTCATGCAATCAACATGTCAAGAATGATAAGTTTTACACAACTCTAACTACATTACATTTATGACATTTCAATCAAATATGTACACCTGTTGAAGCATGAAGTAGCAGGATCTAATTTCTCTAACATCATGTGGTCCTGCATTAATAGCTGTTTTGCCTCTATAATGTCTTAGCGATTGTAACAACAGTAAAATATATTATCCAATAACAGTCTCATGGAAGTGCTTCACATGAAAATAGAGCTCACAATCTTTCTCCTTCCTTTGTAGGCAGCAGTCCTGACCATTAGATGATTGTTATGCTCTGTATAGCCAGGTCATTATCCTTTGCACCATGGCATAAGTCCATGATGAGTGGGGACCTTGTGCAGATACCCACCTGAAAGGTAGGGTTGATTTTATCCCCTCCAGTGCTACAGAGAAATGAATCAGTTTCCTGTTTCCATGGTGTGTGTTCTCATTATAGCTATTACTTACCACACAAAAGTACTACTGCTCTTGCCACAAAAATAGTTGGTCTCATTTTTAAGAGAATAATGAACTTTGTGCCATCATCATCTTCCTGTGGCTGAACAGTTACCTTCCTGTATTCTTGTCAAGCAGGTCTCATTTGGAGGTTGTCTCTGCTTGGTCTTTAGTGGCTGTCTCAGCATAGATCTTTCATAAACAAGATGACTTCAAGCTAATCACTGTTTAGAGAGTGCTGGCTATGTAGATTTCCTTCTCAAGTGCCTCAGAATTTCCATAAAGGGAGCCATATTATTATGGGATGTGGGGCTCTGTAGGACCTCCTTAAAACCTAGACATTATAGAGGTAAACTTGTCAGTTTAAAGCTCTGCATTGGTCTTGCATGGTGAGCCTTAGCCATTCCTCCCTTTTGTTAAAGCAAGAAAGGCCCAAGTAAAGCTACGCTTGGATCAGGAGCACTTTAGTCCCAGAAGTACTCTGTATCCTCCTAATAAGCACTTCTAAATCAGTGCCGCCACTAACATCATCTATTCCAGTTCTTTCAAGAAAAATTAGTTAATTCAGCAAAAGCTGTTTTGGCAGTATAGCTGTTTGTATAGCAGAAGCTTTTGCTGTCACTCAAAAACATATTCTTGATGACAATCGCTGTGTTGGCAAAAGCCGTTGTAATAGACACAAAATAAATTGCTTGCACTTTGAAGTGCTTTGACAACCATAAATAAAAACCTAAACTACTATAACCCTATTGAAATAGGACTTGAATTCGGAAGACATTTAAACATTTTTGAAATTTTTACCTGGTGCCTCATGACAGGATAAACAAAGAAAAACTGAGACCGTGACATTTTCATTTTAACATTGTATTTGAATACTCCGATAGATTTTCCTCGATTGATTTCCAACTTCAGCTCAACAGGCAATTCTACCTTGGTGACAGAACAGAGTTTCATTTATCTACTACCCTGCGGCATTCAATGCTGATTCAGCTGGTGATTTATAACTTTGAAAAATGTAAGTAAAATGATACTTACAACACTTAATGTGCAGAAGCATCTTAACCACAATAAATAACAGTACTAAATGATAAGCAGTAAAGAATCAGATCCCAAGTGTCACACTCTCTCTGAACCACAGAATTAATATGTTGACTCATTAGTACTCCCTTAAATTTAGGAAATCTTCTGTTCGTCCTTATCACTCCAAAATAGTTTGGAGTTAAAAATTGTCAGTCCCATAAAAAATTATGGTTTTACATCACATAGAAATCATTGACTACTTTTCCTTCAAATATGTTTTTCTAACCTCTGTTTTTATTACCACTTTTTTCTAGTGATTTAATGGACATAGCGTGTGTTACACTGAAAGGAATAGACCTTGAAGACAATACTTGCTTTAGTGATTCTATAAAAGTAAAGGAGGAAAGAATGTGATCTATCACATAGGTCCAACAAACTATATAAACAGAACACATCAAGCCATCACATTCTCTTTACTAGTGGAAAAACAAATCAAAACAAAAAAAATAAAAACTATAAGAAAGCAGCTGGGAGACATTAAATGATAAATACTTTACTAGTGTATAGTATTATGTACATAGTCCATGGTCTTACCACTTTATGATGTGATCAAACAAAATGTCACAAGCAAAGAAGAGATGAGCTAGTTTGGTACTTGTCCAAAAGACCTCCAAGGAGCCTATAGCTACTGTGGTAAGTGAAATTAGCAATACATGGGATAGTATTTTTTCATGAGCAAGCAACCAAGTGTGTTGGAAGAGGTGACTGCTTACAAATTTTTTTTAGTATCTAAAGAAAAAGTTTGTTCCTGAGAATTTCTTCAAAGCAAAAGGCATCAACTTTGCTAATTATTTTCCACTCATGCAAATTTTTACACTTTTCCAAGAAGGATCTGGTTGACATCAGTGTCAAATTAACGCTGATCAAGTTGCAGATGTGCAACAGGACAGACTGAATAAAAATCATTCAAAACTAAGAATGGTAGTGGGTTTGGGTGAGTTGAATTTAAGCAATGTTTTGCTGATGTACAAATCACTTGTGCAATTGGAATCACTTTTTGTGAGTAATAGGATACTGAAAGGTTTAGTGGATGGTTACTATCTGAAAAAAAAAAAAGAAAAAAAAGTTTTACACAGAGAGGAAAGAAGCCAGTAGGTAGATAGCATTCATTTTGTATTGTAATACTTCTCATCAATCATCTCATCATCATGCAAGATACATTTCACCAACATTTCATTGTCTAAATACACATGGCAACACGTAAGCTGTGATCTCAAGGTACAAATTATGTCAAAGGAGATTTAAAGAAGATGATAATCAATGCAGAAAATGGTACCTATATTGTGATTTGCAGCAAATTAAAGTAGAAAAATATTTTTGTTATTTTTTTAAATATATCTCTGAAATAATAGAATAGATATAAAAGAAACCATTGTTTTCTAATTGAAGTTTGTTAACCTTTCCATTTCAGATAAAAATAGAGAGAAAAGAGACAGATAAAGAGGGAACATCTTCCGCTTCCAAACAGATTAATTATTTGATTATAAAACTAAACTACTCATCAATCACTTTGCTTAATAGTCATTAATCTACACACAATATTATCATGTCATTTACACCAATTAATTCTGCTGTATTTTGGTTTACAACTCTTATTCTATTTGCAAATCTACTATAGATGAAATTCTCATTATTCTTTAATACTTTGTCATTAATTGCTATGGATTTACTTCTCATACTGAAATCAGAAGAAAACAGATGAACATAATAGCAATGTTGTAATGATGTGCATTTGTTTTCTTTAACTTTCTTCTACAAATTGTAAGTAATGAGATTAATTTGATGTAGTGCTTTTTGTGCTTAGTGAAAGTAAATGACAGCTTGTTAAAGCACTTTGCTGTAAGCTTCGTTTGAATTATTTTTGTATTCACTGATGTATTAAAAAAAAAATAGATGAAGGACTGACTGAATTCCATGATATCTGTTAGCTATTTGAAAGGCAAAGCACATTTTTCTCATTAAATGTTATTTCTTAATGTATATTAAATGAAATAAAGAGTTTATTTAAGAGCAGCTTTACAGAACAAACCTCAGGGCTGACAAGAAGCTTGTTGATATTGTTGAGCACATTTCTCCTTATGTTATTTGTGGTTCTGGTAAAGATAGAAATAGCTGAGTTTGATTATATGTTTTGATGTCTGCTATCAGAAAGATTCTTTTATCATACTTTGATTATATGGTAGCTGAGCCATTTATTGGTAATAGGTTTAACAGTGCCTTTTGACAGTGTTATGTAACCATCTCATTTGTTCAGGACATATTCAGAAACTAAAGCAATTTATACACAGACCTTTCCTCCTTGTTCCAGCTTGTTTACTCTCATTTAATCACAGTTTTCTTCTCCACAAATTGTGTCTTTTTTTCCAGTCTTTGGGATGCCTATCTTTTTATTAACACAAAATAAACAGCTCTTTTATTCAGTTTCTTCCTACAGATATCACTTATGACATCCTGCCACTGAGTACATTTAATGTTGGATTTCCTGTGGTTTTTAATAACACACTTTGTTTCTAGTATTAAAAATCATTACTACTGATATGCCACAACATTCAATTTTCTTCCATACACTTCCTATTTGTGTTATCTCAGTATAAGTTCTTATCATAGAGAATAATCTTTTGTAACATATGGTGACACACTAGTTGATCTTCTTTATACGATTTATTGACAAATCATTTTATCATAGGTAAATGGAAATAGATTGGTATATATTGGTATATAGAATGCTATAAAAACAATAATAACAAGTTGGTAATTAATTTGCCCTGAAAATTTACTTGCATTTGAACTTTTTTTTCTTAAATATATTTAAAAAAACAACAACAACAAAAAGATATCATTCCATGTACAAATCTTCATGTAATCCTACAAGATTAATTTCCCCTTGTTTCTAAATCAGAATACTGGATGTTTATGAATGGTTTCGTTTGTTTAATCACCACTGCTTATCTCAGATGTTTGATTCTTTGCTACAACAGGATGCTGCATTGGCTTGGCTGATTCTTTTATCTTGCATATTGATTAGTAAGTGCTTTCCAGTTAGTCTTTAATTCAACCATTCAGAGGCAACAGCTTTTTTCAAACAACTGAGTGAATTGGCTAGGAAACTTCAGCACAAATGCTTGTTACAAAAACATCTAATTACCCATGTTTCAAGCTTTTCTTCTGAATAGCGTTTCAAACTTACAAGTTCTTGATTAACATATATTAAGAGAACATGCCTGTGCTCTCACTGAGAACACTCCTTGACTAACATCTCCAGGATCTGAGAAACACTTCTAGTTCGGGTGCAACTTGTTGCCTATTACTTCCCTGATGCAAAGCAGAACTCCTCTTTGAAAGAAACCCAATCTAAGGCAGAAATGCAGATCTCTACCTTCATCACACTGTCAGTAGTTTTAATTAAAAGGTAAAGATAAATAGATAACTTCATTCTATATACTACTGACCTGTGCAGAGAATCTCATAGTAGATGATTTACAAGAAAAAAAATGAAAGTACTGAACTCTCTCAGTCGCTATCTTCTGTTCTTGGAGTTTAGCCTTTCATCAACACAAGAAGTCTGGAAGAAAGCTAGACTTTACACCTACTTCATTTCCTTTCAAGACCAGGAAAACTTGCTTTTACTATATACCACGCTCCTGCAACTCACCACACCAGCAGACCTCCTATATGAAAATCTTCACTATTTTGATACCTTGTGGTCACCCAAAAGCCACTTAACCAAGGTACTTTACTCCAATGTCCTTCAAATAAACTACAGGCAGCACATACAGTAAATGGAGAACAGCATTTACACTGCTAAGGCAATTAGAAAACATCCCTATAAAATAGAATCATAGACTCATAAAATGGTTTGGATCGGAAGGGGCCTTTAAGATCACCTAGTTGCAACCCCCCTTCTATAAGGCAGAGATACCTTCCCCTGAACCAGGTTGCTCAAAGCCGCATCCAGCCTGGACTTGAATGTTTCCAGGGAGGAGGCAATCACAAAATCACTGGGCAACTTGTTCTCGTGTCTCACCACCCTCACAGTGAAGAATTTTTTCTTATTATCTGGTCTAACTCTACTCTCTTCCAGTTTAAAACCATTTCCCCTCATCCTGTCACTATACACCCTTCTAAAAAATTCCTCCCCAACTTTCCTTTAGGGTCTCTTCAGGTACCAGAATGCCACTATAAAATCTCCTTGGAGCCTTCCAGGTTGAAGAGCCCCAGCTCTCTTAGCCTGTCCTCACAAAGGAGGTTCTTCAGCCCTCTAATCATTTTCATGGCCTTCCTCTGGACCTGCTCCAAAAGTCTGATGACCTTCTCGTGCAACAGACCCCAGAACTGAACACAGTATTCCAGATGGGGCCGCACAAGAGCAGAGTAGAGGAGGAGAATCACCACCCTGAACCTACTAGTCACCCTTCTCTTGATACAGCCCAGGATACAGTTGGCCTCCTGGGCTGCAAGCACACAGTGCTGGTTCATGCTGAGTCTTTCATCAACCAACACCCCCAAATCCTTCTTCTCATGCCTTCTCAAGCCATTCTCTGTCTAGCCAGTAATTGTGCTCTTTGTCTCTATGTATGCTTCCCTTCCCTTCCTTATCCTCTCAACTGAAAAAGAAACATCTTCAGACACCACAGATCCTTCACAATCTCAAATACTTCTCCTTAGACCTATCCTCAAGCCATTCTCCATTCCAACCCACATGCAGAACCTTGCAGTTGGTCTTCTTGAACTTCATGATGTTGGTATGGACCCACCTCTCAAGCCTGTTCAGGCCCCTCTGGATGACATCACTTCCCTCTAGTGCGTCATCTACACCACCCAACTTGAGTCATTAGATAAAAAAAAGTCCCTTCATCCTTGTCCCTTTGAGGACAGTATCTTATCACCACTTTTGCCCTTTTTCAATGAAGAGTAACCACAATTTTTCCTCAAAATTTATGCATGCTGATGCACTTGTTGGAGTAGAGAACAGTTTTCGAGGAGTTTTAGAATTCCATGACATCTTCAGATTTCCAAATACATTGGCACAGTACATTGTGCCTTTCATAACTAGTTACCCTCAAGAACTGCCACACGATAACTTTACATCTAGAAAGTTCAAAGCTTTCTTGAGTTTAAATGAAATTTCAGTGATGAAATTTGATTTGACAGCTTATAGAGAACTATCAAGGCAAATTCAGTTGACTCCTTACACCAGTAATGTGGTCTAGAGAACATTACAAAGAAGGAGGAAGTGAAAAATACACTTCTGATTTGTAGAGGAATTACATCACCATTAATTAGCTTACTGTAAAATAGTTGTTGTTTTTTTAACCATTTAAAAAACATGAGATTAATCACACACTGGCAAACCTGATTTTCCTTTGGTTACAGAGGATCAAAAAGTAATTAATTTTTCATCTAGCTCTCAGCTAAGCAAATGTGGCTGAGGTGAGGGCACCCTTAGTGAAGTTTCCCTAAATTAAATAATAATAATAATAATAATAATAATAACAATAACAATAACAATAATACTTGTACCAAAATTTGCTATTAGTGACTGACTGATTTTCAAAGAATAGGTTTAGATTTTGTATGGAAGAAGATATCTAAGTAGTTTTTCTGCTGAATGTGATTGAATAGGAATCATAGTTATAAATAAATCTGCCTGCTCCAATGTCTCTTTAGCTCCAAAGAGACAATCTCATTTAGGATTCACTTTTAAGAATTTTTCAAATGCTTTTTTTAAAATAATGATGGACTCTTTCAGTGATATGTATTTAAGACCAAATTTTCAAATATGTCTGTCTGTATCTTGGTATAAACATGCTATATGTTACTTTCAAATAACTTTTATTTGGTATTACCAATTTCCAACTGAAATTTGGTTACTGGTCATTTGTATCTCACTGTTCATACAACTGAGAGCTTTCAGTAAGCAACTGATGTTTCTGAACCTTCCAGTGGCCCCTTGAATGTTTTCTTGTACTTAAAAGATTATTACTCAGATTATTGCAGAATTATAACCTACTGCCAGGATCCCTCATGCCTGTCTGTGGTATGATAAATAATTTCATTTTTGTTTGTATGATATTACTTTTGATTTTAGTTTCTATATTGGCACAACAAATTAAAGCCTACTGATTGGGTTAACGTAGGCTTAGCACCACAAGTAAAAAAGACACATAGAATAAAAACAGGAAAATATCTCTGCTTGTCAACTGCTGTAAATCACTCTTTGCCTGTTTGTCTCACCCTTTTAGATATAAGCAGAAAATAACTCTTTTTTCTTTTTTTTACTTGGTGATTTTTTTCCCCATCCCATCACATTCATAACCCATCAGTCAAGACTCCCAGTTACAGAAGGCATACAGAAATGCAGCTGGAAAAGCTGCTGCAATGACAGGTAAAATTAATGTC
Organism: Callipepla californica brunnescens; assembly: GCA_023055505.1. NCBI lineage: Eukaryota > Metazoa > Chordata > Aves > Galliformes > Odontophoridae > Callipepla > Callipepla californica. The sequence goes on from JALIRH010000038.1 coordinate 2,806,031, forward strand.
AAGAAATGCACAGGCATTTTAAAAAAAAATCATTGATATTTCTTTTTTTTTTTTTTTAATTCCATCGAGACATCTATCTAATTTTTTGATCTTGAAGTTTAGAGGATTAAAAATAACAAGGGAAAATGCCTTTATCTTTCTGCCTCTGAACTTTTTAATTCAAGATAATGGAACTATTTCTTCCACAGGGGTTACTATCTGTAGTTCAGTTCTTGTTAACTGCACTGGCTGCAGTGTAGTGAATGGGGTTTTCAAGAAAATAATTAATTACCTTAATATGCACTAGTCTATCAGTCCAAAAAAAAAATATCTAGGAAAAGGTTTGGTAATTGCTGAAGTAATTTAAATAAATTATTCTGAACTTTATATCATCAAAATATTTCTATCCCAAAGCCAGAATATCCTGCTTAACTCAAAGTCCCACTGAAGCCTGTCACACCTCGGGTGCCTGAGAAGGTTTCCACACAAGTGCAATAAAAAACTGGAATGGAAGGAAAACATTTACTCACTCATTTGAAAAAAATTGCTATGCTATGTGGCATAGACGCACTCAGTGACCACTTTTAAAACAAGGAACAGTCTTGAGAAACACTTCAAAATATTATTTAAATGAAAGCCATTGATAAAACAGTTCCTGGATAGACATGCTTGATAATAACGTAAAGTTTACAGCATCTTCAAAACAAAAATCTCTATGAGATCTAAAACAGTGAAGCCTCGTTGTTCTGTACAATTTTAGAAGATATCAAAATAAATATTTTAGGATTTAAATTAAAAAAAAAGAATTCTTTATAGTTCAAACCATAATGAATCAATCAGTAGATTCATAGAATCATATGCACACCTACCACACAATAGAAGCATAAGATTTATTTGTTAGAAAGTTCAGTCAAACAAATGGAGTAGCATCTTCCAGTAAAATTATTTTAATCTCTTCAAGACATCCTTGATGATTAAATGGGTGGTATATATCTCAGAATTATAGAGGAATGTGAACTGACTTTTCTGATAACAACTGTTCATTTAGGAGATATGAGAAAATTCTATGGAGGAAGAAAAATAAAATCTAGAAGAGAATAACTACGGAATGGTTATATGTGGTTGTAATTGGTACATTGGTATGCATTGCATTCATACAGTTTTGGTAATGTACTTTGCAAAAAATTGTTCTTTGAAGGGAATTATTGTGAAATATCATTACTATTCAATAATATAGTAGCAAATTCTTGAAAAAAAAAAATACAGAAAACAGATTTAATAAACCACCAATTGAACAGAAGCACTTACCTATTTTAAAGCTCAACTGCTGCCGTCAAATGTATCTATTTAGAAAAGAAAATACCAAAAACCTTTCATTCCTTTTTCTATTGAAACATTGAGTATACTTTGTTAACAGTTGTATCTTGGGGTTACATTAGCAATTGTCAAACAGATATGCAAAAAATGTCTTGCAACAGAGGACATTTATTTTACCACATCATAGTGAATTACAATTTGACCATAAAAATATTAAATCTGAACATATGCGTATACATTGGCTTACATACTCACAATAAATGTTTTGGTTTTTTTTTTCACCTAATAGCTAGAAACTACTTATTATTATTTATTATTTCAAAAGATTGGGAAATTATTATATCCTACTAGATTAGAGGAATGAACTCATTGATAGACATACTGATAACAGATACATCTTTAAAATGAAACTTTTCCATCAGAAACTTACTAGAAGAACACAGGTTTTCTATTTTTCTAGAACTAGTGCCCTAGTCTCTCACCAGAAATTTAGGTACACTAGCAACACTGTCTGGACATTCAGGAAACAACTATTTGTACTTAACAGAAAATAGGCTACAAAATAATTAATACATAAATTAAGCATTATAAATAGGGCAGAAGAGAAAGATATTTACCTGGTTTATATACAGGGAAAATAATAAGTCCTTCTTCTTTAGCTGTATATAACTTTCCTAGTAGTGAGCTATTGCTGAATCTCAAGCTCAAGGGAGTCCAAATGATAGAGAGTGTGTTAATGACCTTTTAATACAATGTACTCTGGATTCATGTTATTGCAGTAGTAGGTCCCAATGAGGTCTGCCCAATTTAACCATGTGATATTGCCTGCTCTTCCCTGGTGATCTGGTTAATTAATTCATCCAATATCCCTCATGTATCAGAAGTGACTTTGGTTAGCCAGGAAATCCCTCAGCATCTTGACTTGCTGCTAGCTATTTCTACTGTGTGCTTTGTTGCTTCTTCTCATTTCCAGTTTCTTGACCAGCTGTGGACATTGCCCAGGCTTGCTAAACCAAACTACATCCACACCACCAGACCATTCCAACTCTTAAGACTGGTACAGCTGTGATGGAGGACCACAAGCAGCCTCAGTAAATCTTTCCTTACAGGAAAAATCACCAGACTTCACCTTGTCTTCTCACACAAGGACTACAAAGCTGTGCTGTCAGAATAAGATATGTTTGTCTCATTACTCAGGGAGAACAGTTGGCTTGTCTGCATTTCTCTAGCTTAATTTCACATTTTCTCCAACTTTTATATTGGCTTTAACAGAAATGACTTCCAATGTTTTGAAACCCATAAATCAATTTGTTCCAGGGTGCCTGTCAGGCCATTCTGGACTGTTTTGCTACTAGAGTTTGAAAGCACTTACAGGATTCCATCTCACAAGAGGTCATCTTTTCTCTCAATCTGCAGGCTGCCAGGTTTATCCAGGATTATTCTTGAACTCTATACAGATAGCCACTTGAAAACTGGTACTTCATATGGAAATTGATAGGTATGAGGTCTTTATCTGATTTTAGCCTTTTATTTGACTAGACAGATGTGCACAATCCTAATTCACAATCAGAGGTGATCACTATGGAAAGCATGTAGAAATAAAGACATGATGAATATTTATCTGAATTCTTATCTACATCAACTGAAAAACGGAATATGTTCACAAATTGTAAAGTGCAGGATAAGTTTGTGTCAGGTAATTGTTCTTTTCTCACCGCCATTGGAAGAATAAGTATGTGAATTAAATGGCAAGGGAAAGGCAAGCCAAGGCCGATAAATAAATTAATAAATAAATAAATGTCAGGAAACAAAGAAAACAAAGCAAAAACCCTGAGGGCTATGTAAAGTAATATAGAGAACATGCACCAATATGTGAAATCAATTTCTTGGATGAAAGACACCTTACAGAATGAGTAAGCTACAGCTCTGAAGCCACACACTATTGTTATATGACAACAAGAGCAGGAGGACATACTTCATTGTATAGTGTCAGGTCACCTGGACGAAACAGAAGAAAATAGTCTCATCTTGCACTAAATCTAAACAATTCATAAACACAGATGTTGTTGCTTTTCTCTTCGGTTTTGTTCATTTTATTCCTTAGTTTGTGTTCATTATGTGTGCCAAAATACTGTGCATTAATTTTATTTCTTTTTTTCATATCTTTCTTCTCTGAGCAAATGTAAAAAATAGACTTTTCTGAACAGCTGTAAAAAAAAAAAATGGATTTTACTGTCTGATACCTTCATGAGTGAGGGTATCATCAACTCTTCCTGCTTCACAGGAATTTGAACTGAGAGGATAAAACCAATAACAGGGAAAAAAAGTGAACTTGGTGTGAAGCATGCATTTAAATAACAGCAATAGAAGCTAAAGTAGGATCCTGCAGCATCCTCCCTGATATCCAGAACAGACTTAGGCTATTTTACCTTTTTCAGTAAAACTGATTATCAATACAGCAAGGCCTCTAAATGGAAGAATTGCTTTTGTCCTGTGTGATTAAACAAGAAACAAATATATGCTTTTAGGATGCCGGCTGCATGGTGAGAAAGCTAAATGAGGTGAAGGTGAGTCCTGAATTCTTAAACTAAAGTACAGAAATGCAGCTAACTCAATTATTACAAAATTACAATTCATAATTTTAAGACAGTTGCACACAGAAATGTGCTCAGATACTTTTCAACTGTACAAGAAATCCTTGCAGCAAAGATTGGATGAAGACCCAAGCTGACATGATGAAGTTTATGAAACAACTTAGCGACACAGCCTTAGGAGTACTATCTCAAAATGGATGAGACAAATACTTGGCTGCACATTTGGTCTTCATCTTTCCCTGTCCCTCATCTGTCAAAGCATGAGGAGGCAAACCTCTCTCTGGAAGCTTAAATAAGCTTTTTCCTCAAATCTTTGGCAAACTGCTTAATGAGTTGGACAGAGGAATACCTGGACTGGTTTTGTTGCCCTTTTCTACACTGAACCATTGAAATACTGTCCCTTTTTTCGGCTGACATAAAACCAAGTGATATCCATGATTTTAGACAGAATAATATCAGTAACAAAAAAAGCCTTCAAATTTTCCTACCATCTCAGGTACACAGTAAATCTGAATAAAACCATAACCATACATACAGAAAAATTGATTTCTTCATATTTTAATAGATACATTATGATCCTATATGTAATCGGAAGCAGCAAAGTATCTGTAGATCACCTCCGTTTGAAAAAGCACTATATTACGAATCTGATAACTCATCAGTTCTCCTCTGAAAGGAAAAATAAGACAAATAAACAGAAAGACATCAAACCTCCCTATTCCTTCTACTTTACTTCCAAAGTCCATTTTTCACTTTCTTCTTTTTCTCTGTGCTTTCATTGGAGAATATTTACAGTGAAGTTAGAAAGCTAGAGAACCATCATCCTTTATCAGTCAATTGAAGAAGATTCTCAAAATAATGATATAAAAGCACTTAAACTGAGGCTCCACTATAAGCCCCCTGGATTTATGAGTAAACAAGTAACTAGATAAATAAGGTATACTCATACTGAAAATTTACATCCTGTACCAGTATTTTATCTCATTGGCTGAGGTAAAAAAAAAAAAAAAAAAGAAGAGAGAGAGTGAAAGAAAACAGAGTGAATCTAAAGTACTGAAAAATACTAATAACTAAGAGAAGAAGAAAACGCTGAGAACAGATGGAAGATTGGTGTTAAAAGTCTGAGTCAGGCTTGGGTTTTTGACAACATCCTCATCAGACCTGATTTGTATTCATGTGGCTTAGAGAGTTTTAGTATCTTGGGCTACTTAATGGTAGAAATACAGTCAAACAATATACTTGCCTATTTCACTGGGAAAAAAAAATGCCGATACCTAGCTCTGAGAAACTTATACCCAAATAGTTTCAGTAGACAAGATAATCTTCTGAGATTTCTGTTCTTAACCAAATAGAATCTTTCCCTGATATTAGCTAGAAGAACTTCTACACCCCAACAAATGTATCTTTGTGAGCTGAAAGAGGCCTAGGCATTTGGAAATGGAGTGGAATCTGCAGTGTTCCTCCGTCACATCCTCTGCTTGCATCACTGGTCTCTGGGTCATCACAGATAGACTACAACATGTCACATCTGAATAATATTTCACCATCTTCACTGTGTTCATTTGCAGAATAAGACATACATAGTGGAAGTAAAATCTTCCAACCAATGCAAGGAAAGTATTATTGTTATCTAAATTTTGGTGCTAGGTATGACAGCCCTAGAAATGAATTTTATTAGAGTACAGTGACCATTCTGTCACAACCTTCTTTTACACAAGGTAAGAGATCTTTAATTCCCAACCACCAGTGAAAAACCACTTAGTTTTGTGGCTCCTTTATCATGTACAGAAATGATTCATAGCTATTTAGTACAGGAGATGTGGAAAAAACAGCAAGATAAGTTTAGGAAAGTTTGAGATTTTATTATTCCATATCAAGCTGCAGTCTCTCTTCTGATACTGGTTAAAATGTGTTTGATTCCCAGATAATCTAAAACTGACAACTGTATACCATGCAGTCTAACTGCTTAACTAACCAGTGCTTCTTGCTCCTTGAACTGCAAGCCTGAATTCAGATTTTCATTAATTTTAAGTGCTTACATTCACAAAATGAAAGAAATATACAGTAAATTCTCACCTGAAACTTTTCCATTTGTGTTGCTTAGTTGTCTCAGGCTTCAAAGAATAAAATGGGGAAGGGAAAATAGTTCTACAGTTGGGTTTTGCCATGGCAGTTGATAATATTCAGGAAAGACTAACTCCTGGGAAGAGAAGAAACCACAGCATTCATAACCCTTTCAAGACTATAATTACCTTTCCTTTCTGCTGCATTGTATTTCATGACTGATTTCAGATCAGATTTTGAAACAGATATATTAAACAGTGGCAGAAGTGGAAAATGTTCTTTTTTATGCACATTTGTTTTCATCCTTACTTGTATATTGTCACCGAAGCTGAAAACAACTAACCAGGCAGTCACAGCTTGTCTGCCTTAGAGGTTGAAGCTAAAGCAAAAGTTTTTTTTTTTTTTATTATCATTTAAGGTGTGTTTAATATTTATTCATGTCCCACCCTTCTGTTATACACAGGCTTGATTCTCAATGGTTTTCTAGCTACTGCAAGCATTTCAAAAGAAAATTGCATCAAGAGTCCTATAGGAAGGGAAAGGCATCCCCTTTACAGTTTACACAAAGTTCTCTCTAAAGATGCAGAAACTTTTATGTCATTTTAGTGCATTGGCTCAGCAGTATCTTCTGTTGCTGAACAACAAAATGACTTTCTTGAATCTCATACCCTGAGGCAAGGACAAAAAAAAGGTAGTTAGAGTTAGACTGGGATTCAGGTGTCACTGTGCCAGCACAGCTTAGCAGACAACAGTGGCTGATGAAATGCTCCTTTATGCGAGGAGGATTTCAAGCTACATGAAACATTTCTTCTCCTGTTACAAAAGCTTATCAGGTTCCAGAGGCTTTAAAAAGTCCACATGGGAAATTCAATTTATAGAGAGGTGCTTTAATCAATTATGTCAAAAACGGTTCCAAAAGAGTGAAAATGTATCCAAGAGAACAATATCCTACATGAAACAATGAAGAAAACTAAGTATCTGTGGAGCTGCTGGGGCAAATCTGAAGCTTGGAACTCTACTGCTATTGTGGATTTTTTACACAACATTATGAATGCAGTCATCCAGGCATGATTTTTGTATTAACAGCAACAAAAATTGAGGGCTAATCAAATGCTAAGTGTTTGAAACAGAATGACAAAAGCTCATCATTACATTTAAAATCCAGATCAGAGTTAATCCACCATAAACCACACTGGAGTCAGAGAAAGTGGAATTTACGAACACTTCATTCTGGTCTCTTCATCAGACTAACAACACCAAAGAAACTGATTGAATGGCACTGTTCAAAACCAGAAAATTCTCAAGCCATTGCGAAACTGCAGACAACAAGGGGAATTTGGATTATAGCAATGAAATCATCAGCACCAAAACAAACTAAATCCAATGCAGGTATTTTCTATTAATTGGTTAACTGTTAAAATAAAAGGACATTTTTGAATTATTGCTAAAAAAGAATGAAAATAATTCTGAGGTAATTAAATGCCACAATAATAATTGCAAATGGAGAGAAGATACAGTATTTTATACAATGCGGAGACCAGAAGATGTTATTGATAGACACTTAAATCATCTCATAGAAGATCGATACGTACTATGAGAGTTGCATGGTTCATCATTCCTCTTGACTAACAAGGGTAATAAACTACTCAGCAGATAGGTATAAGCTCTAAAATACCTCTCTTCAAGAGTATAAATAAGCCTCTTGTAAAAGAAGAGGTCCCCCCCGTTTTATCAAATGGAACATCAGAAGTCAATCTGCTCATTGCATTAAGCCCATTTAAGTAAATGATGCATGTTATCTAGGGAAAGGAAGCTACTAGGCCTCATTCTAAACAAATAATTGAACTCTATGGATCATCAAAAGAGAGTCCACATTTCCCATGGATGCCTGCATGTAAGATAATTCAGTTAATTATTAAAAAATAGAACTGAACACAAATCTCTGTTATAAAATCTCTGTTATACAACAGGAGTGACAACTATCTTAAGTCTCCTGTAACTATTTCCTTCCTTTCAAGAATGTCTTGCATTGCATCAGATATACCAATATCTCAGAAGGCTTACAAATACACACGAGCATTTATGAGTATATATATAAGGATTTGTGCAAACAAATTAGTCAGCATTTGTGTAAACTTCTGTAATAGTGCCTATCACCATGGTTCCTGCTTTTGACCATTGTGCTTCCTATAGCTAATGAACTTAAACAATAAAAGGCAACCCAAAAGCAACAGAAAAAAACCTTAAATCTTGTTATGGGAAGGCGCTATATGCTTTGTAAGGTATGCAATGAGTCCTTTGAAATGTAATATCTTTTCCACCATGTAAGAAAACTTAATAGCACATGAGGTCATAAGGCCAAATTCATGCTGCTTTGGTGTGGGTTGGTTCCACTGAACTACCACAAACTGGCATAAAGCATCTGAACACAGACAGGCTTAGTCAAGAAGACAAAACACTTCATGCCACCTTCCACACCTGGTTTTCCAGTGGGAAGAGGGGCATGGAGGAGATTGATATGACTGAATGGAGCGTACACTGGTAGTCATTCCAGGCTCCTAGGACAACTCTCCCAGATCTGGAAGGTGGAGAGGCTGTGGATAATCTATAAGCATTGCTGGAAGGTGTGTTGTCTTAACAAGTGCCCACAGAGGCCTTGGCCCTTGACCCATGCAGGCATCATTCCTACTGACATGGTGATGCCACCAAAGAAACCTGTGTTCTGAGTTGTTTGGTACAGAGGCTCAGAAGCAGAGTCTTCAGCTCAGTTTCATTTCCAGTACCCAAAGCATCTAAAATGGAAATGGCAACCATTCTATCCAACTTCTTTGACATCAATCTCTTTGACCCCTAGAAGACAATAAGCAACTCCAGAAAACAATTCACTTGTATATAAGAGCTGTATTGCCCTTTTAAGTAATTTCTCTCACTTCTATTCCTCAGCCCCTGGGAGAGATGACCACAGTCCTAACAAAGATTCCCAACTGAGTTGGAATAAATGTGCAGCTTAGATTTTGTTGCAAAGTATAAGAAATACCCTTTCAAACTGGTAAATTCCTGCAATGGCAGGAGGAGGCAATACTTCTAATATTTTTAGAATTCTGGCCTTTTGGATGAAAGTGTGTGCTGAGCAGTGCGAGCAAACAAACTGCCCTTAACTGATTCAAGCAGTAGTTACTGCCAGCATCCATAAAAAGACTCTAATGCATCTGTTATTTAATCAGCAGCCATGCACCTTGTGTTTACTGTATATCACTGCTCAATAAATGAATGTTAGTTTTGCCCTGAAGAAAGCAATACACTGGGATGTAAAATTAATAACAAATGTCAGCGTAGATGAGTAGTAAATAGATTTTAATGTTTTCAGCTCCTTAGAGGAAAAAAATCAATTTCTCTGTAAAAGTTTGATACTTCTACACAAAGCTCATTCCCACAACAAAAATAAAATAAAAAAATTAAAACAAAATTAATCTAAAAATAATAATAAGAAGAAACTTTTTTGCCTAAAATGGCTTAAAATCTTTCATAGATTTTCTTATAACTTTAATTTAGCACAGAACTAACAGCCCCATGATCAAATAATCTGTGAATAAATTTTTGATTTATTAATGCAAAATGCTTTATTTCTTCCAACCTCCTGCCCAAATCCAAAAGATACTGGAGCGGGTTTGAGGTTGACTTGAATTAAAAAAAAAAAGAACAAAAAGAGGGAAATGAGGCCTTCTTAAACTTGGAAAATAAGTGCCTTTATTAAAGGAATTATGCCCTGACAGTACAGACTTCCATTATAGCTCCTACTTCTCTGAGTCACCTTTTGTTCACACTGCAATTTCAGTCTATTCTGCTCTCTAGTTTAGGTATTCACAACAAACCTATCATCTTCATCTCTAAATTTCTCAGATAAGGAACTTTGTTCCAGAGGGCATCTAATCTCACAAAGTTTTACAAGTACATAGCTTCTGAATTGGTGCAGTTAAGCAAAAGTGTCCATTGTCTGTGACCACTGGCATTAAGGGAACAGAAAATAGATGTAAGACAATATAGGTGTATAGTGGGAATTGAAAAAAGAAAGATAAGGAAACAAGAAAAATCCAGCTCCCAGAAGTTCTTATTGTTCTCCTCAGTGAGATCCTGTCAATTGTTGGCAACAAAATCTTCCCAAAATTATTTCTGACCAGTTTTTCTTTAGCTTCATGTTACAGCAAATATGTTATGATTAGGGACAAATTAAAATATTATTTCTTGCTCTACCCTTTCATAATTATAAATGAGGATGAAAAACACCAGGAAAATAGATGTATAATTAACACATTTCATGGATATATATTATTCTATGGTTCCTGATTATCTGTCCAAGAGCACTGATAGCTTGTAAGCAATTGACAACTGCACCAGGGACTGAAACAAAGATCATAGGAAGAAAACAGATGAAACATTAGCGCAGGGGAAGATTTTAGAATGAAAGATCATAATCCTCAAACATGAGGTAAGAACACGTCAGTTAAAATGTCAGAATATTTATTCTTCACAAAAAATTTTAAAAACTATAGTTTCATACACTCTTTGCAGAGCAATGTGAAGTGATCTACCAAGCAAGGGCTTCCTTACTTAAGCAACTGCTTTCAACGTGCTTGCAAGGATCCGATTTCTTCCCATTTGATTACAGAAATGAAGTATGGCATTTAATGTGCTTTTGCTTTCTCTTGTGAAATTTGCTCTGGACTCCTTCATCTTTTTTTCCTCCTCCAAATTCTTCACTGTAGAAATAGATAAACAACTGTTACATACAATGATGACTTCCAAAGATGTGTTCGGGGATGCATCACCTACAGTAGAAGGAATTATTTGTAATTGTCAAAGGTTCAAGCAGAATGTGTGCAGAAAGATGAATCAATGACATATGAGCAGACTGTATTTATAGTAACAAAGAAGTCTCTCGTATGTTACGTTAAATTAATTATTTCTCATACATTAAAGTCAGTATATAATCACTTCATTCTTTGCCCCTGGATATCAGAATCATTTCCGGGTGTGACAGCAATGAGCACAGTGATAATTACAAAACTGATGAGTAATGTAAGTTTAACTGAAACCTTCCCCTCAGCTAGAAAGTGTGCAAAGTTGGAAGAATTTTTGGCTCTAAGTTGGCTTACCCACTTAAGACATAACCTGCTTGACAAGTTTTTGGGATTAATGGGTACCATGAACACAGTGGAAAGAGAAACATAAATGTCTGGGTAAGAAAGAGAAACTACTTTCAGCTGTTGTTCCTTTTGGGCATTCAAGGTGACTTATGGGGTTCGTCTCATGGGAAAGGATCACCATGCAGTCAAGGCACATACCTAGCAGCCCATCATGTGCCAATCATGTGATCATGTGCCAGTTACCCAATGGGAAGGTCAAGTACTGCAGACATACTGTTGTCCCTGACAAACAAAATATAAATGACCCTAACAACTAAAGCAATTCCTGACAAACCAAACAGAAGTGCTCCTGACAAACAAATATTGTCCCTGGCAGCCAAAATTAAGCTATGACAATAAAAACCCAAAGAGGCCCAAGGTAGAATGGGTACCCTCTCTGCTGAACTGCAGCCCTGCAGGTCAGTGAGGTCACTGACTGGCATGCTTCCCCTCTACAGAACAAGAATATGTTGCTGGATCCCTGATGGTGACAATCCCCATTGTATTTCTCTCTTTACTACTTCTAACTTTCCAATCTTCCTTGCTTTCCTTAGCTGCTTTGAATTTGTAATAAATCAATTGGACAGCATTTGGCCTATTCCTTCCTTAACCTTTCTCCGGGTATATATATATGTATATATATGGAACATCTCCTCCTATCATTGGAGCAAGACAGCAATGTAGCAGAAAATAGCAGAACAAGTTACATATTTCATCAGCGAGTGATAGTGAGAAAAACCTGCTTTTGGATAAAACATCATCATAAGATTTAGAAAAACAGCACAGTAAAATCTTGTCAGTACTTTTCTTTTTAATGAAAAAATCACCAAAAAATACAGATAGTTGAGATGGAAACAACAGAAGTTTTCTTAGTAGATTATCCCTTGAATTTGTGACTACACCAAAGAACAGATTTAACCTGATTCTATTCTCAATCGGTGTTTGTTAGAAGACCTGTGAGTCAGTGTCCATAACCCATGTTTTCTAATACAGACATATATGGATATGTCATGACTTAATGCTATTCAATACTTTATTTGTGATCTGAAAGAAACTATACAACATCAATTCAAGAAAGACATTCTAGTAACATTCTAAGTTCATATGGAGAAGTAGTATATTTTATTAGGAATTGCAAAATAGGTCACTGGGTAAAGAATATATACACAGAAGTATCTCTGTTATTCTAGGATTCAATCATAGAAAAAAAATCAGATTTGTTCATATAGACCATCACTTCCCTACAAAATCATCTCAAAACAGTCTTGCTCCTTTGACCTATTATTTAAGAATGTTTTTGCTCCAGAGTACTCCTTTGCTAAATATAGAACAATGATTTAAATTTTTATTTTCAAAAAAAAAAAAAAAAAAACCCAACATAGAATCAGTTAAATTTTTCCGTCTTCTAGTAGACTGCTCTGTTTGAAAAACCATTTGTTCCTATTTGTATAATAACTATTTTCCTCAGGTCTTACCTCAAATCCATCCAGAATTTTTGCTTTAAAAAGACTTTCAAATATATAAGAAATGCCAGAAAGATCAAATAATGACACTTCTGAATAAAGATTCAAAATAGGCTTTGTGAACTTCATCAATACTAGCATGGTTTTTTTCCAAAATCAGGGAAAAATCTTCTGAGTTGTAAGGATTTGTTCATTGCTGCAGACTTCTCCATAATCCATGGAAGCATTTCACTGACTGAAAAGTAATTTATTTTCACTGTGGAAGTCATGGTTTTAATAAAGCTTCAACTATGGCAAATTACCTAGGCTATATCACTCAAATGAGCTCTAAATAAAAACGTACTTTAGGTATTTGCAATACATAAAAACATGAAAAGTTTCTGAAACCTTCTAAGAAAAATAAAAATAAAAATTTAAAATAATGTATTCTAGACATGCTATAGCTCAGCCACATATTCTTCTTAAGAATCTTCTGCTTTAGATACTCACCCAGGACTCAGCACTTCAGAGAAAGAAAAAAGTAAAATAACCGCACTTTTTTGCTTATGTGAAATACATTAGCTTTACTAAGATGCCAAATTAATCATTCTATGAATTTTAGGGATTATTTTTCTTTAAAAATTTTTAGTATTTAGTGTTGTTAAGTCTCTAGCAAATTGATACAGATTTTTATAAAATAAGCAATGTTCAAGCAGTACTTGACTTTTGACTTTTGAATCTGCTGCCTCATTATGAAGTGCGCTGTAGATTATAGGATCAAGTAATCCAGAACAACATGTCCGCATACTGTCCTTCAGTTGTACACTTTGATCTCGGCAGTAGCTGGCAGATATAAGAGTTACAGACAGCTGAAAAAAATCTGTGAAATCTTGTGGGACAAGGATACTTGAGTACACAACTAACAGAAAGTCGAAACTTCCAAGTTTAAACTGTTGCATTTTTTTTCTGATTCAGTTAGCTTTTTCCACAGATTCTAAGGAGTTTGACCCAGACATCCCTTCCATGAAGTGCAGAATGCACTATGGAAAGGCAATCTGTAATTAAAGGGATCCTCAGTAAGACACAGTGATTGGGTGTTAGCACAGAGATGTTCCCACTCTTTCCGTAGAATTACTCAAACACTAACAGTGTTTGTCTGCATTTAAATATATCCGCACCCTCATTTTGGCTCTTTGTGACTTGGCGTGATCATCCATGTAACATATCCGATTCGATAATTTTCTTCCCTCTTTTATTTTCATTTTCTAATTTTATGAGCATCTTATCTGCAAACTGAGTGAAAAAGGAAAATCCAAATGTGCTGAACATCACTGGAGTGAGGGACAGGGCTGTTTGCTTAATCTTCTCATCTGCCCATTGAACTCAAAATGTAATACACAAATTTCTGTGCAAGTGGATCTTCAAATATTAGTCCACAGGCACTCCTCTGTTCCATGTTGATTGAATTTGATTGCTTTTACTAGCTCTAGGCCAAAAACACAAACTTTGCCCCCACACAGAACACGGTATAGGTCTAAGCAGATGTTCCTTTAACCCTGTTTCTAACATATAAACATATATAAACTTCCCACAATTCCTAGGGTTTGCCTTATGGCTGACTTAATAGAATGCAATATAAATGTCCATATAAAGTCCCTGAGCTTAGTCATTCATTATTGCTTTTTTTTTTTTTTTACACAACCCCTTATTTCCCTTTCCTAACTCCCTTCACTACACAGTAACATTCCAACTCATCTTCTGCTCCTGCTAATAAACCTCAGCTGACTACACATCAGACCAAATGTGAAAGATTTCTGCTTTTCGAGCATCTTTTAACAAACTCAAATCCTATTACCCTATTATATACCTCATTAATTCACTTTCCTCACTCTTCAACTACATAAATTTGCTATCATTACAGTTTAGTATTATCAAGAGCAAGCAGTATTCTGATAATTTCAGAGTGTCTCCAGTGATAAACAATATCAATAAGGCAGGATAAGAATAACATACCTGAGCACACCCTAACAACAAATTTTCTCTTCAGAGCCTTCATATTCGTAACATATTTTTCTATTTTACTTCATCTCATAACACTAGCCAAGAAAAAGGGCAATGGAAGTCAGTGATAAAAGGAATGAGAGGTTTATAACTAAGATTAATCCAACTAAAGTTTAATAAAGAAAACATGCAGCTCAGTATTTATTCAAATGTTGTATTTGTACCTTCGATAGGATTTACAATTCATCTAACCTCTTTTAATTGTTGGATTCCAAACAAGTATAATGGGAGTTTTCCAAAGAAGAAAGAGTTTGTCCTAATAGTCTGTGTTGTTGTTGCTGTTGTTGTTTTTGAAGTGATGAACACTGATATGGTGTTATGAGTATTTACAACACTCAACAGTGCCAGTATAAAAGATCGCTAATGCTGGGAATATGCTGGTACGAAGAAAGTACATAGACCCTGACTTTTTTTATAAAGCATGTGTAAAATAAAGCAAGCAAACAAAGCAATTACTTTGATTTTCCATTACACATATTTTACAGAGGGAGTATTTTTTACTATTGTAATTCCAAATGGAAAGTTACAACATGCATAGAGCTTGCTGATATGTTTTGAAGATTCCCTACAAGTGCTTGAAACGTAAAGCTGTTCAGTATCAGTAGATATGTTTTAGTGTGAGCCCTTACATGAATTTAGTGTAATGAATCAAGATATTGGGCTGTTTTAATAGTATTTAATCTACAGTGTTGTAGGAAAATCAGAGACTTGTAAAAAAAAAAAAACAAAAAACTACTGTGAGAGAAGAGACATAGCTGGAAAGGACCGCATATTAGAGAGGCTGTAGTAATATGTAGTGCTATGGACAAAATGGAGTTAAAGCCATCTGTCACCTGCCCTCCCAGCCACAAAATCCAACAACCCATAAAGTGAGAATAAAGAAGTGTTTAATGGCCCAGAAACCCTTAATGATTGACTCAGCAAGACCCAATGCAATTCACTCATAAGAATTGCAGGACAATTTGAAATAGACTGTTAATTAAAAGCAAAACACCTGATGGTATGTGCATTGAATCTCACTAACACATCACAAAGATAACTCTGAAAAGATGTTACTCAATTGAAAATGTGGGAATTGAATTCACAAATACAACTTTGGTACAAACACACTGCGAGAGACAACAGTACTTTACTACAGAAATGAAAATTGCAGTCACCAATCATCAGTGGATACTGAAGAAAAATGGACATATCAAAAAATGTACGTTTCACATGAGCCAAGCAAAGAAGATGGGTGACTTGATAAATGGCTGATCTGAGGAATTCATAGATTCCTTTGTATGTATGGAAAATTGGTCAGAGAAGGTTTGAAAATGGAATTTTAAAACTTTACTTGGAAGCACCATTAATGCGTATAAATTTGTTTTTAAGCTTCATCTGTTTGATGCCTCCATATGTATCATCCCTTTCTGCAATTTCTGTTTCACCAAAAACAGTGTTCCCATACACCTGCCCCAGCTACTCTGATTTGGAAAGATCCAGCAAACCATAGTCTAAACATCTGAACCACGGAGTGCAGTCCAGCAAGCAGTAAAAATGGTGCAAAGTAACTTATTACAGATAGTAAAATCAGAGAAGGTAGCAGGCAAGCAATGAAATGAAGGGGTACATTTATTCTGAGAAAAACTGAAGAAGGTACATTAAGCTCACTGATAGAGAAGTCATAAAAATTTCCATTAATATTTTGACTAACTTGATAAAAGGCCCTGCAAACACATACATTTCTGTTTCTTTTCTACTTTACTACATTTAATAAGCCTCTTTATTAAAGTTGTTCTATGGAAAATCTATTTCTGCTAACTTCCTGTAGTATGTGTACTTCTCAAGGTTGCACGATTGTGTTTATGTAGCCTTGTCATCGTTTTTCATGTGAATTGCAGAGCTTTTTTCACCCTCCACCTCATGCTATTTACAGCACTGCCTTCTCCTGAGGATTTCCCAAGTGATCAGGTCACTTTCAGAGTGAATGTGGAAAGAAAATCTATGTGCTCAAATAGACAATCTGTCTGCTGAGGTAGACATGGTTAAATCAGAAAGACTGAAGGCCAATATCAATGATCTTGTGTAAACCAAAAAGAAAGTATTAGAGTTTGATAGGTACCTCACAGGTTAGCTATAGATTCATTTTTATTACAAGCTCAGAAACACTTAATAGAAACTCATGAAGCACAACATGACAGATGATAGCTCATCACCATTAGGATAGTGCGAGATGAGATGTAGAGGGAAATGCTGTTCCAATGTCTCAGAAAGAAAGTGCTAGCATTTAACTTGTTTCTGGCCAGTTTTTCAATGAGATCTAACTTTATTCAATATCCTAATGAAATTCTCCATAGGACATATAAGTATTTCTTCAATTACTAGATTTCAGTCTTATTTCTGGAAGTATGATAGTACTGCATCTTTTCTTGCAGGTAATAATCTAGCTGGAGTAATCAACTCATTCCCATCTTCATCTAGGCTTCGCAAGACACTTCTTCCTCTGGGACCACTGGAACTGTTCAAAAATGATCTACAAAAAGAAACACAAGAAACACTATTTGGTTGCCACTTAAAATGTGTTTCCTTGGTATGCTAATTAGGTTTCTTTTTCAGTAGTCTGTATGGGGAAATGAAACTCAAAATAAGACTGTATTTTATTTTTCAAAAACAGCATTATAACTTGGAAATAAATGTAATTCAAATGCAGTTCACAAATAAGAGGTACACTTTGTTTATGGTAATTAGTCATTTATTACACAATAATGAAGTGCTTCAAAACAGAGTTCTGACATTGCTACTCTGTTGTCATTTGTGCTTCTTCCACAAAAGACAAACCATCAAGTTACCTAACTCATGCTTCATCAGTAAATGTAGTGTTTCTTCTACGCAAAACCCTGGGCTCCGTTTCATATTTCAATATAAAAAATAATCCTATCTTATCAAGAACAGAATATTTTTTTATTGTTTGGTCGGCATGCTTCAAAGTACAGTGTATTTTGAATTGCAAGTCTTACAAGTCTTGCATAATTATCTTTACTACAAACCAAAAAGCGATGTACCAGAGGTTTGCAAGTTAGGTAAATCCATAAATAAAGAGCACAATGGAGAATGTCATTTGACATGATCGATTCATAGAATTATTAAGTTTGGAAAAACCTTTAAGATCATCCAGTCTGCCTCTCCACCTACCACCAATACTGTCCGCTAAACCATGTTCCTGTAGAATGAAATGCTATAAATTAATCATGATGATCCAATATATCTGCTGAAATTTGAGACACAAATAATACATATGTATTTAATGCGAGGTAGTACCTGATGATACTGTGGAACAGAAATAAAAATGGATAACAATTTTACAACTCTTCTTCTTGGTTCACTCCTTTACTGTATCTAATCTATCACCAGTGCAGAAGAAATAGCAAGTAGCAGCAACAATTTTTTGCCAAATTTTTAAGTGCATTCATCATCTACATTTGGATTATGTATTTCCTTTATCCATTTCATCATTTAATAAGAATTTCTAAAGTTCATATAGATCAACAGCATGAGCACCATCTGATTTAGATAACAGTACACCATGACTTTCACTTGTATCTGATCATACTATTATTAATAAGTTGTGCATGGGAAATCCAATTAAAGACAGCAGCAGTCACAATGGGTATGACCTTCATAAATCTGCTTTCACTGAACAAAATAAGTAAAAAGTGTGCACAAATAAGACTGGTTTAATCTAATCTTATCAAATAATGAAGCTGTTCTGAGAATAAACTCTCTCTTATATACTTGTTGCACTGTGTCTAAAAACTATACAATAAAAATGGGTAAATAAATAGTTTTTTCCTGGAAATAATAGCAGAAATTGTAATCATTTTTATGCTCTAGAATGGTCTGTTATTGTTCTGTTTATGATCCTCCGAGGTTCCCAGGGCACAACTGACAGTCATGCATATCATGCCATTTCTTAAAAACAAACAAACAAAAAAAAAAACTTCTACATCAATAACTCCTAATAAGATATTATGAAAACTGCAAGAAAGAAAAAAATGCTGCTACTAGCAAGATAGGAGTGATTATTTAGTCAAGCCCAGAATAAAAATACCATGGAGTTCCATGGTGGGGGGAAGAATGGACTCTGAGTCCAGAAATTAATAGATGAGAGGAGGTGAGAAACTGAGAAGTCAAAATTAGTCAAACAGAGTGAAAATGCAGAGTCTAAACAAGGTGACAAGATTGGAGAATTCATAGTTACTCCCAGCTGTGGAGTGGCCTGCAGCACACTTGGATTGACCTGGGTACATAAATGGCAGATACAGGGTAATGTTCCCAAAGCTGCTATACCAGCTTCATCCTCTTGTACTGGTTGATGACCGTTTTCACCGATACTAAGAGGATATAGGGATGTTAGGACTCTTGTGGAGTTCACAGCAGGCCATAGGCATGCAAAAAACAACTGCAAACTCCATAAAGGATAATATAGAAACTGGAAAGCCACACTTATCAGGAGTGTCACTGCAGTGTCAACACTTTTTTGATTGTATGCTTTTATCCAAAAGTGTTCATCAGTACTGCAAGCCTATAAAGAGTTATGTTTCAGAGAATCAAATTTTTCCTGTCTCCTTACCCTCACTTAGCAACATGAGGTGCTGAAGTAGGATATGGTTGACAAGGAAAACTGTAAATACAACTAAATAAAAACATGCCAGCACCTCACTGTTGGTTAGAATGCTATTTGTTCACGTGCTTTCTGCTCAAAGCTAATCAATCTCCCCAGCATCCAAAGCAGATTTTACCTGGGTAGAGGCAGTCCATGGCAGTGAGAGAATGCTTTATCATATTTTCAGCATCTCTTTTATTACCAATATGAATGTATTAGGTGTGGATTAGCAGCTACAGAAATAAAATAACTATCCTTTCATTAAGGGGGTCAAACATGTACAGAGGAGTGAAAGCTTTCCATGCTTCAACATGTCTCAAATCATGAAAGCACAACCTCCAGGAAGATGTTGAAGCAATTTTCTTTCAGAACTTGCTCACATTTCTGCCTTGTCTTCAGGAACTGCTAACTGTACTTACGCAAACATTACCACCACACGTAGTAACAACTGTGGAGGAAATTTTATGATGCAGGTATTTGTCCCCTAGGAAAAGGACTGAAGCTACCAAACTAATTGGCATGCACAACTACGCAGTCTTTAGATGTTAAAAAGTTAAAATGACTACTGTCATCTAAAGTGTTGGCACTCTCATTGCAGAACCCCTGAGCAAGATAGACAGCATGTATGGTTTTTGAGACTCTAAAAGAGACACGTAACATTTTGTGTGCATGAGTCATGGCATTTCGTATCTTATGTTGTGATGGAGACAGATAAGACACTTCTAAAAGGTTTTTGGGAGTGGAGACTATCAATCAGTACATGAAATATTAGCCGAGCAAAACACACTACTCTTGATATTAATTCACAACACACTAATGATTGAGAGTTCTACAAAGTATGAATATAAATGATTGCTGCTTGTATGTCACAGACACACACTGCAGAACACTTTCAGTCATGTTTTGAGTTTTGGTTGACAGATTGATGGGTACCAATTGACAATACCCTTCAGTGGAATTCTTGATGCTTCTGTTTTCTGGTATAGAGGGTGTAGAGACAGATGCATATTCACAGCAGGAAACATTTCCATATGAATGATCAATCATAGGAATTGGTGCATTATGATGTTTCAGTAATGCTGACTGTATGGAAAATTAAAGATGATGAAGACAGTATGACAGTTTTCTCTACCATTTCATAAAATGTTGCTTTGGATGTTGCAAGGAGCAGTTAAAAGAAAAATACTGATATGAACTAATAAACTGAAGTTTGATTTACATAATCAATTTGTATCTGGAAAATCAATGGGATGGAAGTAGAGAAGTCAAAGGTAATTTTATATCTCAGCTCTTCACTTTAAATTGCAAGGAAGTCACTCTGCACAATGGCTCCTCCTGCTGAAACATAACAAAATACATTTTAATTCAAAATTTGGATAGTCCTTTAAAGCTATTTTCCTTTTTTTCTAAGATATACATACATGTAGATAGACAAATAAATACATAGATACACACACACGTGTATGTATACATATGCATCTACATATACCTTCATGGAATGTCCTGAGAATATGTTTGCAACACAAATGTAACCACGGCTTGTGCTAGTACTGGCACCAAAATATAAAATGAAAGTGTGAAATGTTAGATTAAAAGTAATACTGAAAAGGCCACATGACTACAAAATGCTAAAATATGCCTGTAAGAATCATAACTCTATATATTTTATATTATACCTATTTTTATCTTATTTACTTGATGATTCATAATCATCTTTATTAACAAATTCAGAAACATATGCCACAAGAATGAAACAAAGAAGTACCACATAAATGAAAATGTCAGATGTAAAGTAGACTCATGCAAGCACAGATCATACAGTTCTCAAGAACATAGAAAGGTAATAAAAGAAGAAATAATGTAGGCTATTTGATTTGTAAGAGAATGAATCCCAAATAAAGTAAAGTGCAGATAGAACTAAATATACATTAATAGCTTTAACAGATAATTCAGTGAATTCAGTAAATCTGAATTACTATACAAAACATTGTTTAGAATTTGAATTGGTGTCAATGCATCATTAAAATAATATTAAAATCAAGTATGTAAATCAAAACAAACCATATACTTCATATTATGTGGCAGATTAAATTAAAAATCAATCTGAGATCCATACTTGCTTAACTTTCCAGACCTCCTGTGGGGGCCAATGACAGTCTACAGCTACAATAGCAAATCAGTTCACACAACAATGCATACTAATGAAGAAAGTGATGCAGCATTTGCTGCCAGCACAGGAGAAAAGACCAAACTTCTGTTGCCATAATTACGCAGATCACTGGGAATTATAACAAGGTGCTGGTTTCCTCTGTACTGTGAATACATACTTCAGTGTTCAGCTGCGCAGTATGTCACATCAATGTGTTAATTCCTTGATGCAAGTTCCTTGCACTGCTGTAATATTTATTATCCTTTTTCTCCTGTCTTGTCATTACAGAGCACATTCAGCATACTCTAGGACTCTGTCAAGTATAGGGGAATTACAGATGCTGCATTGAACAAATAAGACATTTTGCAGCACCATTAAATAAATTTAAAAAAAAGACACATCTAGGCATGTAGAATGTTCTGCAAAATGTCTTTAATGAAGACTTTAATCACTGACAAAGATAATTCATTTACTATGCTTCTATTTCTCGTTACAGTATGCTCTTTCACTTCTGTCAGTTTCACATTACAAGGTTACTTCATGTTTGTTATATACTGAGCACTTATAACCATGACAAAATAGATGAATAAATAAATAAATAAATGCATATGTTAAAAAAAAAAAAAGCCTATCAACAAATGTTTCAGGTAAACAACATTTTCACATTTCCAGCAGCATGTTCTCACTCAGATACTGGATATAAAACACTTCAAAGAGATGGAACCAAAACCAAAACTTTAGAAAGAGAAAATGCAGCTCTCTTTGCAATTTCTTGGCAAGATGTCTGATATTCTAGTTTGTCATTCAAATTGGCTAGATTCAATACCTTTTATATAAAAGCATGAAAGAATTCAAATGTCTCTCTAGCATCAACTGTACGATCAAAGATGGAAAACAAAACCAGTGCTTAGATAAGATAATGTTCTGAATGATTCAGTTCTCACAATATCCTTAGTTAAACTATAAGAATTCTTTATGTGGAGAGTGCTAGTGTAGCAGAGCAGGGGTGAGTAAATGGTGAACAGCAGATCAAACTAGCCCCAGAAACATCTTATAGTCACTGGCCAACACTCAGCTCGCACTATCTGTCACCACCCTAGAGACAAGACCCATGAATTTCAGTAATTCTCGAACAGGTTGCAAATTATGCGCATTGGAAAATAAGATAACTCTTCTTTCTGCTTCTGAAAGCTGGGAAGCTTCTGCATGAGTCTAAAGGACTGTGAGGTAAAGAATGAGATGCAAACAGATGTGGGTTCAAGCCTTGACTCACATTCTTGTTGACCCTGAAGACCTTGATTGAGAAAGAGGACAGGATTTTGCTTCCCAGTCAAAACCTAGAGTAGCAGAAAAGGAAGGAAGGAAAGTATCAAAAAGATGGTATCTAAAGGAGGAGCTAAAAGAAAGAAGGCAACAGGCTCTTTAGCAGGGACTGTTGTGATAAGACAAGGGGAAATGGTTTCCAACTAAAAGAGTGGAAATTTAAATTGGAAGAAGTTTTGTACGAGAAGGGTGGTGAAGCACCAGAACAGGTTGTGCAGGGAGAACAAGACCCTCCTTGTATATGAAGTCTATTTTATTTACAGAGTTTCAGTGAGGGGTTTCAGAAGTTGAGAACAACAGGTCCAGTTCAAGTAAAATATAAGAATAGCTTGCAAGTGTAAAAGTGCATTGAACAGTCTCAAGGTGTTTTCTGAAAATGTTTTAGCTCTTGATGGAGCAGTTGAAATGTCCATAGTACCAACACAGTTATGTTTGAACAGACTAATTTGTTTATTAACACTTGAAAGCACTTGAAAGTCTATTTCTTCAGTATTATAAAATCTGAAGCATTATTATCAAGTACTTACTAACATAAAAATAACTGTGACCAGAAATATCAGAGAGTCTAAAAACATTAGTACAGCGATTAATAAAATATGCAGAGATCTTGGTAGAACAAAGGTAATGCTATGCATAATTTGATAAAGAATCAATGGATAGTTTGCTTTTGATAACTTCTGAATTGAATTTTTCATATACTACATTTTATGTATCACAAAATTATAAGAAAACATTTTTATCGTTGTCTGTTTTCCAGATATTCTTCCTCTTGACAGGAAGGCTTTTTCAGTGGGACTCTCATAGAACAGAATAAAGTTTCCAGATAATTAGGAAAAGGGTATAATTACCCAAGTTGCATGTATTTTCTCCTGCCAACATTACCAGGCAACTGCAGAATTACTGACTTCTTGATTTAAGGTATACGCTTCATTTCAAAGTCCTATTCCTTAGTGCCTTAGATAATCTCATCCTAATAAAATATAGAACTTAAAGAAGTCACCTGCCTGTGAGATAGAGGGTTCTTGTTGGTTTCCTAGCAATTATCCAGTGATTACAAAGGGCTATAAGAAAACTAAAGTAAAAACGTGACAATAAAAATAGCACATGTGCCATTTGCAGCATTGCACTGCATAGTGAATGTATGGCATAATGTTGAAAGTGAGGATAAGGCATAACTGTACTTGCCTAGGCCTTCTCTTGTACACAGGTTAACAGGAAATAATCCCCATTGTTGCTCTTTCTGTAGACTTATATTAAAATGAATGGATAGCAGTTAAATTTTAAATTTCTAAATTATCATTCGTTCTGCGCTCTCTTTTCTTTTTTGTTCTAACTCTCATGCATGTACTAATAAAAGGATTAAGTAAACAGTATTGAGATTAGAACATCAAATTAGCACAGCAGAAAACATGCTGTTTTCAAACATTAAAAGACAGATTTACCCCACAGATTGAGGAAACAAGGACACAGACTTTTATTGGGAGCTGAGAAGAAAGTAATAATACATGACTGAAATATTTCCAATGCATACTGACAAAAAAGATCCCTTTCAAGCAGCGTAGCAGAACTAGAATCAACAGAAAAAATCACAAGTTTCTACTAAACGAGCTAAACAACTGAACATTCTGTTAGACTCACACTGAGTAGCTAGCCACCTACTTCTGATAATTAATGCATTTTATAACTTCTTAACCACAGTTAACACACTATGTCCATATTCAAGTTACTTGTTCATTTTTCTTAGACCCCCTTTTATTGTCAGCATGAAAAGCTAAGCTACTAACAAGTACTTTGGAACAGGAGTCAAAAAGGAAGTAGTCTAAATTTCCCTTGAGCAGATTACCTCACTCTACAGTTATGAGTGATCCAATAGTCCTATCTGTAGTACTTGAAAGGTAGCTTAATCTAAGTCAGTCCATTTTAACACACTGCTACCTTGCCTATCTTTGAAATAACGAAACAAACTCTGCTCTTTGTTTTTCAAGACAATTTTGCACTGGGAAGAAAATAATAGTATTTGAAACAAAGAAGTAACCATGTCTCTACATGGCTAGACCAGAAATTCATCCATTTTTCCTTCTGTATCCCAGAAGAATTCATTAAGTAGCAGATAGACCAAGGGTAGCAAGCCAATGTGAACATACGTGGAAGGCAGATGATTGAAACTGACTGCCACAAAAGCATGGCAAGTTTCACATGAGTAGTCCATGGGGAAGGGATGATGATGTCTATGTGAATGTGCATGTGTTTGTATCCAAAGATTGCAGCAGTAAGACAGAGTTAAAATTGTACAAAAATATGTGCTAAACTCCTCAAGAGCAATCCAAGATATCTGTCAAGATTGAGAAAAGCTACTTTAAACTGAAAGTGTCAAACACTACTTTATCTCTTTTGTGTGACCCTAGAATGAACAAGTCCTTGCTACAGAGGGTTGATGATACTAGATGTCCAGGTAGGTTCAAAAGTGACAGGAATATTTTATGGAGGAGGAAAAAAAAAAAAAAAGAACTCAAACCAAGACACAAATGTTGTTAAATTCAAAGACACTCTTAGATCCCAAAGTCTTTTAGTAACAAGAGGAATTTGGGAGAATACCTTGGAAAATAGCAAATACTGCCTTTATTCATATACTCTTCTGTAGATTAACGTTGAATAGCAGATATTCTCTCTGACAGTTATGTTACTTATCATATTCCTATATACTCTTGCCAGACTAGGGGTTATCTCTCACTTCCTAGAAAATCTATTATCACTGCCTCCCTCTGGTATGAACCCACTTAAGGACTGTGGGAAAGCAGGAATGTTTGAAAGAAAAATCTCCCTTTTGCCGGAGAGAAAATAAAAGACTGAGTATTTGTTTTCATGGATACACAGGAGATGGAGATATCTCACATGGCAAGCAAACAGCTCACCAGGAAGATTTTTAGTCTCTCTGTGTTACACTGACTTCTATACTTTCAGTGAATGCACAAATGTGGAATTCTAGGTTCAGCACTGGTCACCTCACTTCTTCAGGTCTTCTGGTTTGCATTTTATCATCTAAAATACTTAAGGAAGTCAAGGACCAGACATTTCAAAGAACTATCAAAATGCCCAAGAGAGGAGGGAAACAAAAATGATTCTTGGGATGGAACACCTCCCCTACAAGGATGGTCTGAGAGCTGGGGCTCTTCAGTCTGGAGAAGAGAAGGCTCTGAGGATACTTGATCATGGCCTTTTGGTATCTAAAGGGCAACTACAGGAAAGATGGTGACAGGACAAGGAGAAATGGTTTCCAACTTAAAGAGGGGAGAATTTGGTTAGGTATAAAGAAAAAGTCTTTCACAATGAGGGTGGTGAGACACTGGAACACGCTGTCCAGAGATGTGGTGGATGCCTTGTTCTTAGAGATGTTAAAGGACAGGCTGGACCAGGCTCTGAGCAACTTAATCTAACTGTAGGTGTCCTGTATACTGCAGGGGAATTGGACTAACTGACCTTTAAAGATCCCTTCCAACTCTAAGGATTCTAGAATTCTAAGATTCTATTTCTGTATCTGTTAACCTTCAGCAATTCATCTAGATATAAAACTGAAAACACCAGAAAATAATCAAACGCTTGGTCAGCCCAAAGGCACACTTGAATAAAAGACTTACCTGCAAGCTACACTGCAGTTCCATTTATTTCAGTCAGACTTAAGTAAGTAGTGAATTGCTTTACTGAATCTGGGTATGAGTACATTTCTCTGAAATATTTAAACTATCTTTCCTGGAATTTTTCTCATGGCCTGTGATAACTGCCTGTGGTAACACAAAAATATGTTGGTATATATAAATTCTGGTACATGTAATATGTCAGTGAAAACATTTATGTCTCCCCTAGAGATGTCAGGTAGCTGTGCATCAGGTTAAACTAACGGTTGCATACAGATTAACAGTTACCATCAGTTTAATAATTTTTTTTATTATTTGTTTGGGGTGCGTGGTGTTACCAGCAGGACAGTTACAGGACTTTTCTGTACAGAAAGACCAAGGTTGCCTGGTACCAGACACAGCCAGTCAGCAGGCTCCAATGACCCTAAGGCCGGGTACAGCTGGGCCCAGCAACCAAGACAGTGCTGCGTTAGGGAAAAGGAGTTTAAGAAATGGCAAAATGTTGCATGGCAGTGAGGAGTGAGGGAAAAGTGAAAGCAATAGCAAAGTTAGAGAACGAAGAGGGGAAAAGGTGCTCCAGATGCCAGAGCAGAAAACCATCTGCAGTCTGTGGAGACTGCAGAGGATCATATATTTTCCAGACCAGGTGGATATTTCCTTTAGGAACAGTGCTGTGGGGAGAATGCACAGCAAGAAAAGATTTTTCCTGTCATGAATGAAGCCTGTGGAAGAGTTCACAGTGAAGTACTAGAGGAAAAGGAAAGAGTGGCAGAATGAGGGTCTGACTACAGCCACACATTCAACCCTTCAAGATATTTTAACCTGCTTTCTCCAGCTGTCCTGTTGAAGTAGTGAGCAAGCATCTGGGAGGACAAAGTGTCTGATGCCCAAGCTTAACCCATTCTAAAGGTTGTTTTTACAGCAGTGTTTAACAAACATACAGAACAAAAGATCACAGGCATCACAGAAAATTACTAAAATGTTATGTCATAAGTTCTGTTGCATTAAACTCTAGGAGCAAAATCTAAGCTTTCTTATACAGTAACTCAATAAAATATAAGCATATCCTTTCATTATTCTCTCTTCAGCAAGCATTCTGCTGTGTACACAAGCTTCAAAGATTCACAAAGTAAGGAAGATTGGTTGAAGCAAGGTTCAAACAGTCACATTTCTTTATAAATAATTGTTAAATAAGCTAGGAGCTATAGCACAGTCCATTTCTATAGGACAGCCTATTCTGCCATGTAACACAGTCCACATGTATTAAATCCTGCCTTGGATCCAATAATTGTGATTGTGCCAGATCATATCAAGGGGGTTTAGCGTGAAATAATTAAAAAGGAAATGAGGCCAAATACTAAACTTTCTGAAACTGCTGGGAAATGACAGTTCTTAGAAACAGAAGACAATATATCCTAACAAAGAAACCTAAAATGTGAGAGAAAACGAAACCAGAGAGTCATAAAAATAATTCAGTCTTATGTGTTCAATGATACAGAAAGCAATAAAGCATGGTAACTATGTTAGACCTAGATATTTCAGTTTAAATTATAACCCTAAATTGAAAACGTTAGTTTCCTTCCAAAGGCAACCAGAATTCCCAAAGCATCTGGTTGTTTTGAATAATACATAAAGAGGAAAAAAAAAATTATTCTAACTTCTGTAGGAAAACAAGCTGACTTTTGTTGTTGTTGTTGTTAGAATTATAAATTTTACAGGCCTCATTCAGAAAAATAAAAATATTAACATAAGTATCCTTAAACTAAAGCATTCCTACTAATTCAAACAATTTGTTCTGATTTCATTCAGTAGTTATCAATACATCATGTTTAACTGTGATAAACCATCAACAAATTACTCAAAGTCTTAAGAGAGCTAAACGTTGACATTACAGCACCGCTTTTACTTTTAACCAACTAATTTTAATAAAGATCTGATATCACAAGGATTTGTATATGTGCTTCATTCTTTGTACTGTGAATAGTCCTATCCACTTCAATAGGAATAGTCACAAAGCATAAAATCGAGCAGTTTACATGTCTCTATGTAGAACTTTAGTTTAATATAATTGAGAAAAATTAACTGTTATTCTCCAGCTGAGAAGACCATGAGAGGTACTGAATCCAAAAGAGACCTGGAGATTTTAATTGGGAATGAATTAGATAGCTACATAATGTGACTTGAAAACAAATAAAAAAAAAGTAATGCAATTCTGATTGAGGTATCTCGCCACAGAAGGAGTAAATTATCCATCCTGATTTGATCAGATGAGGAAAATAGTAGCTCTACTTAGGAAAAAAATATCTACATACAATTACATTACTGAAAATGAAAAGAAGGAATAATTATTAGAAAAAATATTCTGTTAAAGCATACTATTAAGCTGCAGCATAATCACTTGGAGAAAAAAAAAAAAAAACACAAAAAGCAGAACAGCACTCAGGAATTTCAACCGTCATTGGACATAATGTCAAATATGTATTTGCAGGATAAGTCTTCATTGGCTGGAAAACAAGTTAAGTTGTTTCTTTTCTGTATTTCCATTTTTTGTCATTCTGTGAGCTGTCTACATAGCACCAGAGACTCTAAGTCAGCTTTGGATGTAGCAACTGAAGTTGAAGATACACTGTCTGAGAGTGTTCCCTCTCAAGGGACTTTCCTTTTGGGCACCAAACATGTCTTATGACTGAATCCAACTGTGCTGCGTTATGCCATAATTAAATAATTATAATTACTTACATTAACTGCAATTTAATATAATTACCTAATTGCTCACTGTAAGTTTGTGTCTCGAATTAGCAACTTCTTTCCCATTGAAAGACAGATGTCCTGTGTGGTAACTGTCAGTGCAATTTTATGTTTCTTACAACCTGTCTTCCCTTGCCAGTTTAACAGAATAGCAGGTACTTGCTCTTTGGAGAATTTAGCTCATTAGCTAAAAAATGTGAATCCAACTGAGTCTTAAATAGACTTCAATTACAGCTTCTTAGTAACTGTAACAGTATAGATGATGAAGATTTATAATATATCCCATTAAAAATGTCCTTATGTTGTTGTTTTCATGACTTTAATGCATGGAACTATTTGGACCAAAATGTTCTACGTGCCATGATTTCAACTTTTATATTAAACCCCTCAAATACTCCACAGTCACTCAGAAAACATTGTCACAACTTCTCATCCACATGGAATCTTTAACTTCTTCTATTTAGCATCTTCTAGAGATCAAGACAGCTCCTTCCAGGATGGTTTCTTGCATTTGCTGAGGCATACAGCAAAACTAAGAACAAAGAACCTGACCCACTTCTAGCATAAGAGATGTCCAGTTTCCCCTCAATGCAGAAAAGCGTATCAGGAAAAGAAACAGCCTAATCTGAATGCAGAACTAAGAAATATGGAGGGGGCAATGGAAGCAAAAGAAGGTATTAGTGCCAAAGAAGTAAATACTGTAGAGCTGAAACTGGGAGATTAATGAGAGGACTGTTTCAAAACGTTTTTTGGAAAGAGGTCAGGTAAGAGAGCTGTGACTACACAAACTTAAGACAGAGGAAAGAAACTATCTCAGTGGGGGTGGTTAAGCACACACTGTGAAGTACAAAGCACAGCACCACACTTAGAGAGCTAACTAACTCTCAGCAAGAGGTGAGTTGTATTAGCCTGCCACAGGGCACTAGTGACACAACCACAACTGGGGAGTTCTTTCACATGAACCACTACAAATAGTTCTGCCTTTTCAGTTGGTGTGAATTAGTCCTCTACCTCAAGGAAAACATGAAAAATTAAGCTTTGCTCACGCAAAGTGATTACTCCTGTATAAGAGATTTCTTTAGGAAACTATACTGTAAAGTCTTGTAAAGTATGCACAAGGGAAAAAGCATATTCCCCTAGGTACCTCAATTACTGGGCAAGTGGAAAAAATCATGATACACAACAATGGCATTCAGGAGGTGACTAAGGCAGAGCAGGAGCTCAAGACCCATATCCCTTGCCCCTGAACTATTTGGCTAAAGATCCCTTAACGCTCTATTTTTCTTGGTTTGTATGAGTTTGCTTAATAACTTAGCTCAGTTCGCTATACCATCCAAGTACTACACAGAGCAGATATGTATAGAGGAGTCATATACAAGATTTAGAAGCTCTTTAAAATGATATGGATTCATAACATCTTTCATGCATTTCTAGCTCATCCCACTAAATAAATATACACAGCTAATAGAATCTCCTAGGTTGTGAACACAGCAAGTTTATCTTACCTCTCTACAGAGGCCTGATAAAACGTGGCTATGAAGCCAAGAGAACCTCTTCAGCAGTTCTTGGATCATATCCATGTTCTCCTTTTCTGGTAATATCAGTGTTTGGGAGAAAGCAGAGAAAGGGAAGTGTACGTGTACTATATGTAGAAAAGTCTGTTTTTTGTTTTTGTTTCTCTTTCTTTTTGGAATTTAGCCCCAAAAGGAGAATGCAGGAAACAAACTAGATTCTGTGGTTTAGCATGCAGCCCACTCCACACACTTACACACTTCCTCCCTGAAAAACTCAATTTCAGTATTCATTTCTTCAGCTGCAGTACTAATTTGTAATAGCAAAGTGATCATTGTTATAGTGTCACATATAAAGAAGCTTCGCTTGTTCTGTTGTTCAGAGGCAGTTTCATAATGTGAGTTCTCCATTTCTTTACGTTTTATGACTTGTGATTCATCTGCTTGTCAGTTCATTTTTGAGACTCTTTATTCTATGAAAATAACTGGTGACACAACTGTCAGAAAGGAAAGTCTCTAAGGATTACAGAACAATGTTAATGCATATACACATGAACCACTTTCTACAAGCAGGAGGTTTTCAACTGCTTGGTGGCAAGAGATTTTTTTTTTTTAAAGCAACCTCACTTTCTCAGATTCTGTGATCCTGTGTAAGATTCTGTGCAATTCTGTGACCCCTTTTCCAGACAGAGGTGAGGCTGAACATTCACTTCCAATAAGCACACAAGTATACTATGGAGCGTACACACATAGATGAACATCTATCCTCATACACAAATTCAGCCACACAGATCTGCACAGAGGGAAAACACAAAGCACTCACACAGATGTAAAGAGTGCAAGCAGACCAATCCCTGCTTCTCTTCTCCAGCTATTAGGATTGAAGTCTTTAAGAACACAAGTGTGTACGCCCACATACATAGCAATAGATATGTATACTTGTGTATGCACATGTACAATATGGGTCACTCCAGGTGCTGGCCTTAGGCACAGTATGTCCAGTAGTCAGTTGAGATTTTCCTGTCATCCCTGCTGCTGAAGTAGAGGCCAGTATGCCTCTGGAGTTTTATGGACTCACTTCAGCTGCTGGTAGTAACAACTCTTCTCCTACTCGCTGGCTAGTCTGTTTTTGCACTCATTGGTTCTCACAAACACCTACAAACACACACACACTCAGGATGGAAAGTTCTCCCAATCAGACTGCAAAAATAGGATTTAGCAAGAAGATAAGGCACACTGTGGCAATCAAGTACAGCCAGAAATGTGTGCTGGCCAGCAACCTGATCACATTCAACTTTAACCTCATCTCCTATTTTCCCATACAACCTCCTCAACAATTCATCCACTTGTCTCTCCCTTTGTTTGTCTCCTACATGCCATAACAAGTCCCACACGAAAGAAACTGAAACTGAACAGAATATAGCAACAATTACCAGTGAGAAAAAAAAAGTTTGGAATTTGCTTACACAAAATATTATATTAATATTAGCAATTCTTTACTCTGTGAGCTGGGTGAGGGAGTAGCTGCAAAGTGTACATTAAGGTATTTAAAGCAAAGAGTTAAACAGCAAAAGCATTTCCCTGCTGAGAGCTAATTACAATCCCTTCATCACACAGTCACGAGGACTCCATGTCTGCATTAGTAACAGAGAAATTAGCAGAGAAGCTGTCTGTATCAGGTCATAATCATCCTACCTTTATGCAAAAAGTACCTAGAACATTTGAAATAATCATTAAGCATCATTTTGTGAACACATTTAACAACACTAAAACAAATGCGAAGGAGGTTGTTAAAGCTGGAGCTACTTTATTTATTTTTTTTAATACACTGAAATAGTGGAATGGACAACAGTGTATTTTTCTTCTGGAAAAATCATCCATGTCTTTCCAAATAGAATTTGGTTTCAAACAAAGCGTGTCTGAACCTGCAAGTAGTATAGATTGCCCAATCTGTTTTCATCGAACTCATTGGTTAGGAGCTCTGCTTTCTGATTTTTCAGTAAACTGCAAGTTTCTTATTAAGCTTGATAGATTTTGATGCAAGATTTTGACTTCAGCCTATAAAACTCTAGGGGATTGCCTACAGGTGATTATATGAAGTCTGCATAAAGCTACAGCACATAGTAATGTAAGGTCTTGGTCTGGACTTCTCTTGCTGGTGGCAGGACTTTCTGTTGAAGACAACATTCAGTTTGGGACGTTGTTCACTTTTAATCACTTCCTTTCCCCGGAACACAAATGAGTTTAGGTTTTCAGTCATGGAGCAGAGTCACCTACTTCCAGAGCTATTCCTTAAAAGCAGAATGCAATTAAGAATTTTACAGCCCCTACTTTTTTCTCTTCTTAACTCATGAGGCTGAATATATTAGATAAATAGTAACCAAATTTCACGTTGCAGAACAGAAGGAAGTTTTATATTTGTGACTATCTGAACTGTCCATACTTCATACTCAGAAAATGAGGTCATTTTGCTTGAATTGAAAGAGAGAAATACACCAGGAGCAGAAATTATCAATACTTGAACTTGGAAACAAAAATCCCTGAGTTTTCTGAGCATATACCATACATTTCATATACCATATACTTAATAGTCCAAAAGAGAACGGAGAGATAAAGCTTTCTTACTCTGTCATCTGAGCTCCCCAATGAAGCTTTTCTCAAGGTTTGTCAAGTGAAATACATCAAATACATTCTAGCCTCTTGATTCTGAGGAACTTACTATTCCAAAAGACCTTTCTTTCTACTACAAGTACATAAAGCAGAAATAAAGAATGAGAAAAGGAATTAATTTTTAAATATTTTAAATCATTTAAAGTTCACAGCAAAGAAAATATTTTATAGTACAATTTAAAGATAACAGTTCACATAATTCCTCAAACATAATGATTTACATTTACTGTATATATACAATAATATCTCAGATAGTTTTGAGATAGATAGCATGCCATTTTAGCACGTTTCAAGCAATGATGTTTCTCAAATAGCAAATAAATTCTTCATTCCTGTTTTAAATTTTTACAGCTATAATTTTAATTGATCTATATTTATCTAATTGAGATATTTGAACAACTTTTTTTTCCAGGAAAAAAAAAACATAACATTTAAGAAGAATTACCTAAAATTTCTAAGCTCATATATTTTTATATATACACACATAAAAACCAACATGGCTGCAGTTCAGGTAACACAACTCTTATGGAAAGAGTATCAAGAGCTTCATGAAGTTGAATTATGAGATGACTTTTTATAAAATAAATAAACGAACCCTCAGCTATTAAAACAATAAATATTAACTGTTTCCTAGAAAAGCTAAATGACATTCATCAGCACACTGCAAATTTTCACATATGTAAGTTGTTCTGAAAATAATGCCTCCTTTTTATTTCCATGGAAACTGAAAGAGATACAGAGCATAATAGCACTAGTTGATAGGGAAAATTCTCAGATATGAAACACTAATTTTCAGCATAATCACTATCATTAGCTACAAATTTTTACCAGTGATGAGCAAGAACCTGCATGCCAAACTCAAAAATGGTCACTGCCATCACTGCTGGAACAAGCTACTCACCACCTCATAGTGCTCATATCCACTGCTTAGTCTCCATAAACATTCAGAAAGCTTCAATAAATGTTAGTGTGTTCAATTTTTTCACAAGGAGGAATTAAACTCCACACCTTTGCCTAACATGGTCTTCCATTTCAGACATCATTCTGTCAGACGGCTCCACAGCTGCCATCAGTCACACAGCAACAAAACATAATGAAATAGTGGTTCATCCTCTACTGCCTTAAAATCAACATCTACTTTTGTAGACCAACATATACTAGAAGGCATTACTTTTAGAGCAGTTCTCACATTATGGTTTTCCATGACTTTGTCTTAAATCAGAGCTTACTGCTGTTTCACTCAAAGACAGCTAACAAAAATTCATCCAGAATATTGTGGGGTTTTTTGTTTGTTTTCTTATAATTCTTTCCCAGATACTATGGATAGAAAACAGCATCCATGGGAAAGCTCTTGTTACTCAGTAGGTGACAGCTTCCAACACCACACAACATGGCTTTGTAGCTCTAGAATGGCACACATAAGGAAAGAGAGGTGTCTTCTTTCAGGTCAGCAAATCTCTCAGTGATTCATTCCATAAAAAAATTGTCACAGAAAATCAGCACACTCAGTCACTATATTATTATTATTTTGGATCTTAGGAAGTTGTGTTTGCATAACACCTTTACAAACCTTTGGTACTTTCAGACTTAGAATTTGAGAGTCATTGTTTCAACCATGGCTCTCTTCTCGACAAACTTCTCCCAGAATATTCTGAAGTGTACTGTGTTGCTTGGAGGGTAGAACACAGGACTGGGTGACAAAAAGAATTACAAATAAAGATAAGATGTGACTTTGAGGTGGGAGGTTGAAGTAAGAGGAACTGACAGATTGATTAGAAGAGCCCAGATTTCTCTCCTGTACATCAGCAAGCTTTCAACAGTAGGAAGGAATATTGTCTGTTCAGATGGGCTATTGCTTAACACCTAAGGCAACCTGTAGGAGATGCCAATATGATTCCCATCAAATGAAAGTTGGACTTCAATATTAACTGTGAATGGTCTCACATCATTATCACTCTCCTGCTTCTGCTCTTTCATGCTTTAAAGGGTGAACATAAGCAGAAGGAAAGTTAGGTGTCCAGGGTACTGTCCTCCTCTGTCAAGTGATATACACTAGCTTAAAAACAAATACTAAGATGTTTCTGGGTGCTTTTGAAATTTATGCTCTGAACAACGACAACCCTTCTAATCAGTTAGCAGATAAATGGATTATAAATGTGGACTTCATAGTTGACATTTCTATGTAGCTCTAGCATAAAGGGCCAAGGTTTCTCTTTACATATCAGCTTTTAGGACTCTTTCACATGAGCAAACCACAGCATCCATCACAACTCCTCATTGAACAGCACAGCTAGAGGATCAGGGCATGGGGACAGATAGACGTTAATCTTACTGCCAGCAAGTTTAAGTAGTAACTTTTTAAGCCATTACCTCTCAGGGACCCCATATATTCTACTGATGAGCATCCACTGAAACTACTCACAGACTCTTTACAACACTTGGATATATTTCAGGTTTCTGCAACCCATCTGCTTCATGTTAACTGCCCAGTGTTTTATTTCTGCTACTATAGCAGTGTTGGCATTAGTACATGCTCAATATGATCCAGTACGTAGTTTTGATCAAGGTTCAGAATGGCATATGATTTGATTATTTATTGAATTGTAACCTGAGAACAATTGGAACTGTGGCTTCTTTATCATACTCATTCAAGGACAGGTAAACACTAAAGCACATATTTGAAAAGAGGAAGATTTATTAATATGCCAGTTTTTGTTATTACTTGTATTTCCCTAAGTATGGAATCTTAACCTTCTCTCTTCAGTTTATTAGCAGAATAGTCTTGTCTGTAAGAATAAACTAAACAAAATTATTGAGAGAGGTTGAATTCTAGGAATTTCCTACTCCCCCATCTCTGCCACGAGAGATGGGAGTTTTTCCTTTCACACATTCTGTTAGGGATTGAAAAGCACATTAGCTGTCAGATAAGAAAAACAATCTTTTAGCCTCTGTACATAAATAATAATTAGGAAATATGCCAGCACTTCAGGCTACAAACTGGCTTTTGTGGATTTCCTGAATTGGTAGTACAAAGCAAAGCACTTAAGCTTTATCCAAAGTTTACCCTACAAGCTTGTCAGTCAAATTATTTATGAGACATTCATGGTTCCCTGGCTGTGCACAATATCTTAAGTATATATCCATGAGTACAACTTTGCATCTTTACTCTACATGTTCCCAGCCCTGTTTAGAGCTAGAGCAAACTACAGACCTACCCTCCCTTGAAGGGCAGTAGGAAACTCTACACTATTCCACAGAAACACTGACTTTAATAGTAACACACAGTGGGCTAACTACAAATTTTCCTGGAGTACTTTAACTGAAGAGTTCAACTCAACTCAGAGAAAAGCAAACTCAGCGTAACTAATACAAACATTTGAAAAGACCATACTCACAGCACTGTCCTGCCCTAATCTCAAGCAGTTGAGACTAGAAAGGGAGTCAGAGCTCTTGACCTGCAGGGGGAGAAAACAAATAAGAAAAATATTTTTGTAGACCAGAAGAAGACAACTCTGTTTCTTTAGCTTTAAGAACCTCATTCTGATGTGCTTGATCTTGCAGTCTTCTCTGTTACCTTAGTCAGAACTGTAAAGGCAAAAGGACCAGTGTGCAAACACAGGGATGTTACAAAAGGAAGGAAAAATGAATGCTCACCCATCTCTGAGGATATAGGTTCACAGGGAAAGAACTCAAAAAGGAGAGGTCAGTGGCAGTCAGCCCTTAAATGAGGCCTAAGAGTGGTGGAGCCTGGCTCCACCCATTCCAGTCACACAGGTAAATTGCTTTCATCTATGCTCCCAGGGCTGACCAGGTCCTTCCTTCAGGTGCTCAGTGGTTCAGGCCATGACTCAGCAGTCCCCACAGAGGCACTATGACCATCTTTGAGTAGTTAAGTGTGCTTTTAGTGTAAGGTCCTCTCACTTTGGAAAAGGCAAATGGTTGAGGAGCACAAGAAAGAAGAGTATTGTGCTTTTCTCTAAACTTCACGTTATGACCGATCAGCATACAGCGCTTGATGCGGATAAGCCCCAGGATTTCAGCACATTGCAGACAGAGATTGTTTGGGATTAATTTAACTGCTATCTCATCCGGTACCAGCTTGTTTTTGCCATGTTTAGTCTCTGACATAAGGAAGGGTAGTTTACAACCCACTGCACAAGGGCTGCTCTGAAAGTTGTGCCTCCTATTTTATTATGCTGGCCCATGACATCAGAGGCAGATGTTAGTCATTTGGCCGTAAAGATTGAATCTTCCCACCAATATTCAGTTATGTTTTGTTGCCATGCAACGGATGACAGCAGAGGGGCAATCTGACAAAATGGCATCTGACATGAAAGTGTGTATGAAGTAAAAGGTATGGAATTGAACTCCTTCATGCCGAAAAAATGCACCTGTGGGTGCATTCATGGGTGCTTGCAGAACATTTCTGGAAACCAAAAGGTAGACGTGAGCACAGTGAGTCAGTTGTTAATGCATTTCAGCAGTGGCAGCAGCAATGCAAAAGCTAAGCCATGTTCTGGACAGCCATACAGACTTTTACAGACAGTGTGGCAGCACAGGCTCTTATTTGTCAACTGGAGAAAATGCATAGCTAACGGTGGTAACTATGTTGAAAACCAGTGATTTGTAGCTGAGAATTTGGTCTATCAATTGGTGTTATTATGCTCCTTCTGTCTGTTATCGTTTCCATGGAAATAAATAGGAGACAATACTTTTGGAGCGACTTAACGCACTTTTTTGTTGCAGGGTTATGATGGGAGCCTGCAAATGAAAAAGCACTGCTTATGGAATATCCTACTAAGTACTGCTGTGAAATAGTCACTCCAGCAATTGGAGAAGAAAAGCAACAAAAGGCTGAAATTCCAGGATGACATTTAAATCCAGCCTGTTATTATGTTGTTTATACCGAAGCCCATGGCTCTGCTTTTGTTAAGGGTCTTGTCAGCTTTTCCATTATATGTTCTTATTTTAAGGGATTTGTTGGTCATGGAGATCCACTGCAGGCACAGCACGAATGGTAAGAGAATAATTTTTGGCCAAAGGCAGAAAATATTGTTTTCAGCTGATAAATTCACAGCTGGACTGACTCTCTGCTTTAACATGCCAGAAACAAATGGAAAAGTAAGCATGTATTTCTGTAAAATGAAACACTAAGAATCAAGATCTTTAACTTGTTTGTTCTGGGGAACCTAGTGGGAGAGGGAGCTTACTATACCAGAAGCTACTAAGCATTAAAGTGCAATTGAAGAAGGTAAATGTTCTAGGCAGATCTTTTCAGTATGATCATGTGCACTGTTGCACTCATCCCCCAGTCAGAATAACAGAGTAGGATTCAGTTACATTCCTAAAAGTATGCTTTAAACACTCCTAAGAAAAATGTTCACAGCTCTTTCTAAAACTGTAACAACCCAGGTAAAATGGATGGCCCTAAGATATAAGCAGAGATGCAAATAGCCTCAAACTCTGGATACAGTCACACTTCAGTTCACGTGTCATAACAGGTACATATGAAATCAGCAACATCTACTAAGCACTTCTGACAAATAAAGAGGCACAGTTTAAGCATCACATAGGTACATTCGCAGGTAAGAATTCTCTGCATTTTAAAAAGTAGTTATCTCATTTGAAAATGTTTATTAAACTATCTGGTAAACGTAGTTGTTTATTTTGTTTCATTTTTAATGATCACAAAGAAAAATGCTGAAGAAATTTAGATCTTCACTTTTTCAAAGAAACTCTTCCTTTGGTATCTATATTGATATCTAGAAACTATACAAATCCTTATTCAATACATGAGATATATGAGAAGATATTTTAAAAAGAAATTAATATGCATATGTAGAAAAATAGCTTTAAAATAGTGCCTATTTCTGAATACCCTCTTAATTTCAGAAAAGTATTTTTAAACTTTAATTTATGGAAATTTGGATTTAAACAGCATGTCAAGATTTCTTTCTTGATTTACTCATATTCAAGACACTCTCAGCTTGACTGCAGGGAAGAGAATATAAAACAGGGCTAGGAGCTGAGGACGCTGTTTTTAGTTTCTGACCATGGTGTTTGCTTCTTTTACAACCCCAGATATGGTGTCACAGGACTTCTTCCTGCCTCAAGATGCCATGAGATTCTCAGGTAAAAGAGGCAGAAAAGTCATCACATCAGGAAGAAAAATAAGTAAATGGGGGAGAGGGGGGGAAGGTACAGCACAGCTAGCTAACAACAAAAGCTTTTTTTTCTCCTCACTTTGCTGTGTGAATAAAGTGGCATTATCAGCTCTTGGGGGAATACATAGGACCACTCAAGCTCTAGAAAGTACACAGTTTTCCTATGTCTTTAGTCTATATGCATATTAGCAACCATTTGCCTGAGTGTTTTGACTATAGTCTATTCCTACAAGACTTAGAAAGACAAGCCTTCCAAAAGCTTTTATAGAGTGCAGTAAATCCTCTTGGATAAGAGCACCACAGTCATCATGCTACACCTGAATCCTGTGCAATTATTTACAACATCTTTTTAGCTCACCTCCATCAAGTTCTAAACCTTGAATCCCTAGCTTTCAACATAGTTACCACAAGCAGTGGGAGGTCTCATGTATCACATTAATACTTTTGGCATAGCAGCAGGACACACTGTAATTGCCTCAGCCAAATTCCTTCATCTATGTCTGTATATCACTGAGGAATTTGCAATTATTTTTAAATATTTGCAGCTGGGTCTTTTAAAATACATTTATAATGCTAACATTTTGTGCAGCTCAGAAACTATAAACTGCACCGTCTGTTCATTACTGTTCGGTGTGTTTCACTTCACTGACACTACAGCGTATCAAATGGAAAGGAAACCTGGTGCTTTTATTGCTACATGAATTTTAACAGGGTTTCGAAACCACATGGCTACTCTTCTTCAACTCTGTAATGGGTCAACATGAGCTGCTGCATATCCAATGGGCTATTAGGATGAAATAGAAATTATGAAGCACATAGGGTATATAAAACAGAAAGAGTACTCCTGTCACCTGTGATTACAATCACCAGACAAGCCACTGTGCTAAGATCTCCTTCCATTTAAACATAATCTTGGTATCTTCATGCTCAGAGTAATTAGGAAGCACGCTATATACTTTTGCCCCAAAGTGAAGGGTATGGCATATTTTGATACCTTTATGGTACTTTGTGTATTTTCCTTTGCCAGGGCAAAATGGAAGTAAATATCGGTGAAGATTAAGAAGTATAAACATATGTAGAAATGGTCAAGAGATAAGATTTTTAAGAGCAGCTGAAAAGTTACAGCAGTCACAAAAAGTCACTTGCAATTACTGGAATCTTCCAACATGTCATGCCACATCTAACTCATTGTAGATGAGATGAAGGAATATAGAAAGCAAAACACAAAGCAAATCACTAAGTTGCCCTCACACACCTTGCTGCAAGGTCACTTGAGCTTTCTTGTCAGAGCATCTTTCTAAAGCATTCCTTTCTTTAACTCAAAGCAGCCCCCTGACATCTCCACAGAAACCTAAAACTGCTCATGAATTAAACTGAGCAAAGATTTTATTTCAACGCTAAATGAAATTAAAAGCAATGCAAGTGAAAAAGACAAAATTAGCCAAACAAGTTTAGTCACTTCCTCTTTAAGGCAGTCCTAGGGAGCTTGACTGAACTGAAGGTATCCACTGAACACTGAAATACAACAAAAGAAGCATTTCCAGAATAGTTGCTATTAGCTTTCTAAGGCTGTATTTGGTTAAGAGGGAATGAAGATATTTAACCAACCTTGTTAAGAAACTAGAACAAAATTTAAAAGACAATGATTGACCCAAAGTTCTGAATCCTGTTAGTGCATAATTTGCTTGATAACAGTCCTGAGGGCAGTGATATACAAAGGGGAATGAAGGAATGAATCTTGTACCCTCCACATCTTTAAGCTCATTTCTTCTGCTGTTAGGGAGCTGCTCTGCATTGCACTGCAGGCAAGAGACGGCCCTAAAACTGACAGCCGTTAAGCAGGAGGATTCCTTCAGTGCAGGGGAGCCCTCCAGTGGGGCAGAGCTGTTACAGCGGTTTCTCCACTGCCTGTGGCTCCAGTTTAAAGCGGCGTTCTTTGATGTTCGCTGCGCAGATGGTGAACTCCTCGGGCAGCCAGTTTCGTCTGGAACAATTGACCCACCTTTGCAAACCACACAGTGAACTGTCCAGCACGTGTGGAATACAGCGTCATAAAATGTAGTAAACGCACATCTTATGTAAAAGCTGTGAGTCTCTCCACAAGGAATCATAGAATCACCAATGCTGGAAAAGATCATCTATTCCAACTGTCAGCCCATCACCCTTCACAGCTTCACTGCCATTCTCTGGACGTGCTCCAGAGCCTCAATGTCTTTCTTGTAGTGAGAGGCCCAGAACTGGACACAGTACTCAAGGTGCAGCCTCCCCAGAGCTGAGTTCAGAGGGATGATCACCTCCCTGCTCCTGCTGGCAACACAATTTCTGATATAAGCCAGGATGCTATAAGCCTTCTTGGCGACCTGGGCACACTGTTGCCTCATAATCAGAGAGTTGTGATTAATACCTCCAGATCCTTTTCCTCATTCCAGCCATTCTGCCCTAAGTCTGTAACATGCCCTGGGGTTAAGCACATGCCTTTTGTTTAGAGGATGTCTTTGAGTTCATGACAGTGAAGTTCAAGTCTGAAGTTCATTAGTTAAATTTTGCCAGAACACCTGGTTTATTTTAAAAGTACGTTTTTAAAATAAACACCTTCAAGACAACTGAAACCTGCATAACAGTACCATCATTGCATTTCATTGCATAACTATATGTATGCCTACACGAATAGCACCGTTAACATCAAAAGCACTGAACAGTTTTTATCCCTCTTAAGTCAAGGTTCTTTATGGAGCCAAGCCAAGCCAAGCCGAGAAATAGCAAGAAGATAGATCTCCACAAGAGATACAAGAGATTGTACCAGTCAGTTGGCATTACCAGGTAAAGTGATGATGTCTACAGTGCAAGGGAAGAATGCCCCATTGGGGCAAATTTTATGTTTGTGGTTGATAATGTTTTTCCCGCTCAGCTTTAGTCTTACACCATGGCAACTACTGTGAGGGCCATAGCTAAACATCTGAGAACAAACTAGGCAAAAAAAAAAAAAAAAAAAAAAGATAGCTTGAAATTACACCCTTTTTATGTGCTTGGAAGCATACAACTTTCATAAAATAGACCTAGCATCAAGATAATATTTCATGCTCCCATTCTTTTTGTAATTCTACTGCTTTCAGTTTGATATCTAAATGCTTTACTCACTTCAGAATATCAATCCCTCTCCTGTGTGCACATCACACAGATTTCAGGGTCTGTTGCAGTCATCTTTGTGACTTCAAGGGAAAGTAAAAGTTTATTCAATATATTCTGAAGTTATCTCCTGATGTTGCATTCCAAATTGCAGTTTACAAAGCAGAAAAACAAATAAAATTATTCCTGAACTTTCTATTTCTGAAGTGCACAAATAATGGGTCAACTATTTGCTTTCCCTTTTTTCTAAGCATTGAAACTGTTGTTAAATTGTAAGAACAACATGATGGAACACTGGCATTACAAAAAGAAGCCAAAAACTAATTACTATGGAATCAATTGAAAAACATGGTTTTGTTCTACACTTTCATTTTCTCTTATTCGGTGACAGCTAGAGCTGATTGTATTAAAATATTTCATTAAGTCTTCAGATTTTAAAGGTTGAAACAAGTTGTTCAGAACTTAAATGCTCACAGTATCGCAATACAGGAAAAATAGAAATTAAGTGTAATCAGTGTAATTATAGAGGAAGAAAAACATTTATTTGCCTTGATGCCAAACATTCTAACTAATGTGGAAAATAAATGACTGCATCATGCATTGTCTTAACATTGTGTCAATTTAATAATATTAAATTAAAATGCATTAAAAATCTTATTTGTATGCTCAATCTCATCCAAACTAGACTAAGCCCAGGGCAATGCAGAAGTATAATGTATAGGGAAAAGGAATTTTAATTGACAGTAAAACATGAACTTCATATTCCTTATTATATCCTGACTACATACATGTAACAACACTCCTGCCCATAGCTTTAATTTGAAGAATAATTAATAGCTTTTAGTGGATGGTTATGTTGCAAGGCTTCCCACTGGTATTCTAAGAGAACAGTATTTAAATAGGAAATTATAGTAAGAAATATGCATTATTTAAAGAAGAGATATGAATGCATAAAATTTACTTGTTGGGTATTTTAAATTAATCTCACAATGAAAAGTGTGACCTCTCTGTTTGAGGAGGAGGATTTTATCAGCCACAATATGCTGTAAAACCCAGTAGGAAATGAGCATACTCACACGGAGACTCTGTAGCCCTGAAGTGAAATTCATAATTAAACCATAAGTGGAGTATCCAAAATGTTGAACTTCATTAAGCTGCTGAACTCACCTATCATCTGGGCAGACAGTCAGGCAGGGAGATAAAGTATGGATCTTAAATTTAAAGACCAATTTACCTATTCCACATCTTCCCCTGCAAAATTAAGCAACACCTGGTGAAATCATGTTGTATCATATTCCTAAATGATGTTGGCATTATTTCTTGTGGGTTCTGTTCAAAGAGAAGTCCTTCCCCTACAAAATATAACTACAACAAAGAGGTATTTCATTCCATGTTGCTAAGTGTTCAGACTCTGCAACTGCAGCCTGCTGTGAGCATAGGAAAACATCCACACAGAAAAATTTCTTGCATCAGTTGGAAGAAACACAGTCCTTATTCAGGTAGGATTCTTAATTTTTATATTCTATTTCCATGAAATTAATAATTAAAGTACGAATTTGGAAAT
Organism: Callipepla californica brunnescens; assembly: GCA_023055505.1. Lineage (NCBI taxonomy): Eukaryota > Metazoa > Chordata > Aves > Galliformes > Odontophoridae > Callipepla > Callipepla californica. The sequence continues at coordinate 2,850,200 of JALIRH010000038.1, forward strand.
ATATATATATATATGCCTAGAAGCTAATTTTACATATTCAAAAAAAAATTCTTTCTGAAAATAAAAATATTTTGCCAGGCCTTGTATCACTAAGACTTACATTTAAATGGAAGAAGCCTTCAACATCATTTTTAAGTGTTTCTCAGACCGTAGATAAGTAAATAAATAAACCTTTCACTAACTATGCCACAAAGCAAACCAACAAACAAGATAGGTAGATGGTAGTAATCATCAGACAAAGCAGAGCCTTTCTGATAAGGCAGTCTGGCATAAGTTAACTCATTTTCAGACTGAATGCTTAGATTATGTAATAATTCATATCAATATAACAATAGTATATCAATATAACAATAATATATCAATTTACTCAAATTAGTAAGAGCCTTTAGAACAAATTAGTGCTTTGAGTGAGCTGTGCTCTGAAAGTGCTTCCAGGTTGGTAAGACGATTCCTAGGCTTGAATTTCCCAAGTTACCAACTTTTGTTTGTTTGTTTGTTTTTGTTTTGTTTTTATTTTGTTTGCTATAAGTAGTAATACTATATATGCTACAATTCTTCTGATAACAGTTTTATTCCAGATCAGGGTCAGGCAGGAACAGGAGAGAGGCTGCAGGGAATTGAGTTCTGGAAGTGCATGATGCCATATTATGGCATAACTCATGTGGAAAGAGCCTGAAGATGATCTGTACACATTTTATTCATGACCTGCTCTGACCCACAAGAGAGTAATTTGGTCAAAAAGTTCACTCAGAGTCCTCTCATTTCAAAATTAGCAACAAAACAAGAAATAAATACATAACCTGAGGGACTGGCAATTGGTTAGGTTGATTTTGCTATATATATATATAAATATATATTTCCTTGGAGTAATGTTCATTTATACCAGCTGAGAATCTGCCCCAATGTGTTTCACTTACTCATGAAGTCCTTTAAATAGCATAGTAAGTTCACTGGTAATTTCCCCCAAATTTTGAAATCAGTCATCCCTACCTACTTCTGACCTTCGCTTTGAATAAGAATGGGAATGATACAATTTCACTGTATGGAGAGAGATTGTTTCTTTCTGATCTACAGAGATTTCTGTGGACAAAATGATGGTTCTGTCTCATGAATAAATACAACAGTAGAATCAGTGCTGTTGCCAACCATTCCAAAGGAAGCTATCATCCTTTCTAACAGTACGTCAATGTGCTTTATGAAGGACTAGAAAGTAGAAGAAAGCTCACATTCAGGGCAAGTTGTCAACAAAAGACTGCAAAAAGCATGTTTTGCATCCCGGAAGACAAAGAAATGATTTGAAAGATAGCAAGCTACAAAGAAAATAAATGGCCATAAGACAAATAGTGATATCAACCATGTGAAACCAGCTTAAAAAATTTTTAAGTCATTCTGCTAATATATTTTCCTTTAGAAGGACTAAGAGATCGTATTTACAGGCTTAGAAACTCATAGAAGTGCAATTTCAGTGAGACTGACAAATAATTGTCTCTATACATTAAAAATTAAATAAAATGTAAGTGATTTAAAACATACAGGAAAAAAAAAAGAAAAAGAAAATAATTACCCTAGGCTTAGAGATAATTATTGGTTTAGGCAAATGGACATATTGAAAATCTTTTTGCAGAAAGAATACTCAATTTTGTGTTTTGTATTGCCTGTAATGAATAGGATTTTACTGTTTAAATAGCATTCCCCATAAAACAAAGGGCGTAAGAAAGACAGGAAAGGCCTCTAACACAGACTGGAAACTCTTTAAACTGCCAAATAGTCTGGAGAGAGGTATGAAATGTCACCCAATGCTTTATGCCCTTTTGTAATTCCCTTGGATGTGAATGAGAAGAAGCTCCTGGATCAGGGTCAGTATATCCTAGGGTAGGCAGCAAATGCATTCAAAACCCAAATCCTTCTGAATGTTAGTAACCCTGTTATAGTTTCTAACCTAACATTATCCATAGCAAAATGAACCCATCTGGCTTCTCTTTGACTATTCTCTGTTAGCTCGTTTCCTAGCGTCTACCCTGGATGTGTTTCCACTATGCAATCAGACCATCTCTTCTTAGACTAAACAAGCATGTCCCTTTAAAATCACTGTAGACAGATTGGTTCTCCATTCCCTAATCAGCCTAGTACCATTTCCTGCAGCTTTTGCATTTCAAAATCATTTGATGTCAGCGACATTATATAAGAGTAAATCTGTAATAGAAATAGATATTCTATAGGATAGACTTAACGGTACTTGTGTGTCCTAGAAAATATTGTTGCTTATAAGGAGGGAAATAGCACTGAGTTAATAACTTGGCCCTGCTACACTCATGGATTTCCTTTTTTTCCCCTTACAGACTGCTCTATTATTAATTGCTAAGAGCAAATCATAATAAAATTGTAATGCAGAAACTCAACTCTGCCAAAAGCTCTCCCTAACCTCAAGGACATTTTGCCATTAGCTACTGCCTCATATAAAACTAAAAATAAATGCATGGACTCAGTTTACAAGATTTTCATTCTACTTCTTCTACACACTGCCAGATCACAAAAAAAAAAAAAAAAAAAAAAAGGACAAGGGCAATTATTGTACCTACAGCCTAGGGTGTTCAATTTTCTCTCCCTAGAGGTTATAATTGATTATATGTCAGCTTATGCTTCAAGAATTTACAGTGCAGAGTGGTAAAATTCTTATTACAATTTTTCTGCCTAGACTCCTCATTCTTTAGATTTCAGTGCAAATGTATACATCATAATTTTATGTTTCATTGGACCAAACACTGCAACTTTACAATTTTTTGTGTGGGAACAGTTGAGAAATAATCTCAGATGTCACAGTCAGTCTCAGCTTTTGTTTTCCTTGTCTTTGGAAGATTGAACTACATTTTCCAGAAAATGTCAACAAGATCCGAATGAGCACTCTTTGTCTCATAGGTCACACTGTTAGATCAGAATTTGCCACATGAGAAAAGCAGTTTCGTCAGCTGTGACAGAAATACAGAAGAGTTCAGCGCATTCTTGAACATTTTCATAAATGAGACAACTCAGATTTTAACTAGTCTGGACCTTTTCTTTTTGTTCCTACCAACATAAAATGCTACAGATTCATGCAATTGCAAAAAAAAAAAAAAAAAAAAAAATCAATAACTGCCACATCTTTGGCAATGACTAAGGAGATAAGGGCCATAGAACCACAGAATCACCAAGGTTGGGAAAGACCTACAAGATCATCCAGTCCAACCATCTAACTATCACTAATAGCTCTCTCTAAAACGTGCTCCTTAACACAACATCTAAACACTTCTTGAAGTCCTTCAGAATCAGTAACTCCACCACCTCCCTGGGTGACCCATTCCAGTGCCTGACCACTCTCTTTCAGGAAGGTATTATTTCCTAACACCCAGTCTGAATCTCCCCTGGCGCAACTTGAAGCCATTCTGTCTCTTCTGAGTCTACTTGAGTTGTGCCCTCACCAGGGCTGACTACAGGAGCACAATTACTTCCCTGTCCCTGCTGGCGATAGTATTTCTGATACAAGCCAGGATGCCACTGGCCTTCTTTTCACGTTACAGAGCTGAAAACATCAGTTTATGCCCAGGAAACAGGCAGGGAGAAAGGTAAATAGTACTATTTTATTGTGACACTTCAGCATATTGGATTCTGTAATATGTAGTAAAATACTGTAATATGAGAACTGAGGAAGACAGGTTCAACCCACAAATTAACAAATATGTTGGTGATTCTATGTTATCCAGTAAGATTAACCTTCTCAAGAGTTAGAAAACATTTTGCATCTCAACAAAATATGTCTAATAAATTGATTTCCTGTTACCTTGCTGTTATCTAGTCTTGTTATCTTTCTCCCTGTCAACTCCAAACTGATATTTCCTTCAAAAGTTAAGAGGAAAACAATGAAAAAAGAAATAAAATTATTCAGTGAATTCTATTGTGCAGCTTATTGAAATAAAACACAGATTCTTCTTTCTGGCAAGCTTTAATGAATTGCAAATTCTTCCCTGAAGAAATAGCAATTGGATATTGATTTAGACAAGATAAAGGAATGTGAATTAAAAAAAAAAAAATCATATGAATTAATCAAATTAGAACAATGTGGAATCTCATTGTATGAAAAAAATGAAACCATCCTAATTATACTACTACTTCCCTCAACATGGGTAGGAGAAAAACTGCACTGTTCTGTATCTCAGAGGAAGCAAAGGACAGGTAGAAAAATCACTGTGCATTGCAAAACAGGTATAATTCATCCCTGGAGTGAGCTAACTGAGATCTTTCTCAGTCTCCAGATGAATTTTATTATGCCTTTTTCTTCATTTTTTTCAAATGTGTCATCATTTTTCTCTTGCTCAAATGATGCAGGAAAAAAAATGTTTTTATTCTTTTCAGGGCAAGTACTATTCTTGAGCTTCTGCTGTGCAAAGATTAAAAAGATCCAGTGTGTATTGTGGGTGGTTCAAATATCACTTCCATATCTATATTTATAGATGATGGATAAATGCACTGGGACTACTAATTGGAAAGGAGTCTTAAATTGTGGTGGTAATGTGGTTTTCAGGAAATACATAAATTGGGATGGAGTCACATATGCAAATCTAAAAAAAAAAGCACCATCATTTTCCTGTTTGAATTCAGCTCATCTCTCTCTTTAATGTCCTTCTCTCCCTCAGGACATCACAGTAGATCTGAAATATTATACTATATTGCCCTCATCCCAAACCTAGTCCAGTCTTAAATCAGCATCATGGGGCTGTTTCAGCCTTTTCAGAACAAAAGTTCACCTTAACACTATAAAGATCTCAGAATCCACCAATAAAACAAACCGTCTGGATTCCAATACCCCTAAATTTAATCTCAGTCCTGACTGTAACCTAAAGGGGCTCCTCAACATCCTACGTCTATTCAGACGTGACTTGTTCCTTTCAAGTAACCAAATTCCCACCCCACCACGCTTCCAGGGGGAACCTCACTTAGACAGGCCAAACGCTTTCTGTAATATACACAGTGGAGAGCAGGCTCACCATAGCCATGAAGCTCATCCTACACTCACTTTGCTCTGCTGATCACCATAACAGTGTCAGCATGGAATTTGTGTGTCAGATTGGGTAGTGTCAGATTTATTGCTGGATACCCTACGCAGGTTCAGAGAGGAAGCATATTTTGTTGATGTTAAATGGCTTTTACCTTTTTGACTATACAGGGCTTTTCCCTTAGATTAAAATGAAACAACTAAAAGCTGAAATTCAGAACTCAGCAGGGTAGAGAGAAATTTTACCCTTCTAGTTGCAAAGTAACCTAGAAAGATTAAGGAGGTGTTCACCAAAGAAAAATGTTTTCAAAATAAAAGTTAGTTCTAATCCATATTATGGGATAGTTTTGTTTTAGATTTAGGGTTCATAACAATGAAGGGTAACGATTTTGGTTCCTACAGATTTATATGGAATAATGCAAAACCTGATAGAGCTGTTGACTTGTAGTCAATCACAGGGACGATAGAAGAGCCTAGGTAAATATGGTTGTATATTATATACTCTAGTGTTGAGCCCTGGAGTGAAGATTAAGATTCTTAACCTTCAATATATTTGGGGGCGTACATTACTTCTCAGCAAATTTCAAAGAAGGGCTTGAAAAACTAGCTTTAACATAAGCTACCTATTGTAGTATCCTATATTGCCTGTACAAGTAGTTTAAAGGTCAGAACCAGTAAAATGTAAGGATTTTTGGTTATTTTTGAGGCAGACCATGTTTGTCAGACTTGGCTTAAAAGCAGAGTTAAATCTCTACATTCAGTGACGCTTTGGAATCAAGAGAAACAGAAAATCTTTTTTTGTTGTTGTTTGTGGAATGTGCCCGTTAGAGGATAGAGAAGACAATAAAAGGTATTATGATAGTTTTTGCCTTAATTATAAAAAAGAATTTTTGATTGTTCACCTATGAGGTTAGGTTTTTATAAGGTTTGAATGGATTAAATTTGCTAGTAAAACATACAGAGGTAAGACAGTTTCCAGCAGCAACAGGGACAGCTAACTGTGGGAAGATCAATCCGTCTGGTCATAGTCATTGTACAGAAAGAACAGTTAGGAACTTGTGAAGCCTTCAGGGAAAACCTAGATAGAATGAGGGCTTACCCTCATTGACAAAATTACCCTCTATGACAAAACTACTGGCATGCTTAATTCTAGCCAGAAAAGCTAGAACAAAATAAAATTGAGATTAGGAATTGGGTTACTGGGAGTAGAAAAAAGGTTAGGTCATTCAAGACCAACATGGGCAGATTAAAAGAAGATGCTGGCAGAAATAAGGCTATGGTTATAGATGCCCTCATCTGATGTTAGTAGTTATTTCAAATGTGATTAGTCTAGAGATTTACCTAACTAAAGATGAGGGATAGAGACCAAACAGCTAAGTATTTTATTGAATTGTGCACTTAGAATCTGAAAGCTGTTTCCGGGGATGAAAAATATCTGAGGCAGGAAATTCACAATGTGTTAAACCCCAGAGTGAAGATTAAGCATATTCTTAATCTTCAAAATATTCGGCGTCTGTGGTAGATCTCAGCAAATTTCACAAGCATCACAGTGAACTTGAAAGCAGTATATTTCTGGGCTGCTTTAAACCTAATTTAGGTAACACTAATTTCCAGTGTACATTTATTCATAGCCAATTTATATTAATTTGTTGCTTGATTTTGTTAATGATCTGATGATAGAAGGATTGCTATTTCCCATGTTCGATTTACTAGGTAATTAAAATCAGGTTCTCACACTAATAACCCTGTCAAACTCTTCAAATAAGATGGAGAGTCTGCCTGGGTTTTACAGTCAGGACTGAGTATTTTGTAGCTGACCCACAAAGAGGCTTACACAAAGGCACCATTCACTGGCTACTGTTAAAGGCGGCAGGGAGGAGCTGAAATCCACCAGAACAGTTTCTGCCTTACTTTCTCTCATCCTCCATTTTACATAAGTAACACAGCAAGATTAGAAAAAGATCTGACTTGGCAGAAACAGGCAAATAATACTGAATTGTCTTTCACTTCAAACCAACAGCAAAAAGAAGAGATCTGAGCCTTTTTTCGAGTCCAAAAGCTAACGGAAAACTTAAGCATCAGCCAGCTTAGTGAATCATAGGGGAAAGTAAAAAACAACAACAACTAAGCAAGAACAGTTTCTTGGAGAGCTGAGAGAATTAAGTCTTGTCCAAGAAAAAGAATACAGAATTAATTTGAGGTGATGCAAAACTGAAAGAAATTGAAAGGCTGAAACCCAAGATCAATGAAACCAGTCCAGAAAAACAGGGAAACACATACAGATGTTCTTGTCCCAGTGAGAGGCTGATCTGACTCAAGTCTGTACGTGAGACTAACTCCTTGCTGAAAACTTCTTTTTGTTTCCTAAAACTAAAACACTATAACTTCTAAGGATTCACCTATTGTATATTGTCTCTATTACCTATTATTAGCTGTGAAAGTTTATGTTGTCCAGCAGCTTTGGATGTTTTAATGGATATTTATAGGGCCACCTACACTGTTATGCTCTTCTGAAACTCCCTTCAAGCATAATTGGAATATACACTTCCTCTCGATGCTTCAACGAGCAGTTGAAGTTGCCTAAAAGGAAGTACTTCTGAGTTATTTAATGTTTCATTGTGATATAAAAGCTGGATATGTAGCTTCTCAGACCAGAGCTAGGGTTTTTTTTTGTTTGTTTGTTTTTTCATAGGAATGTGGAGTTTGTGCATAAAAGGACGGGTGTAATCTTCACTTAACTCACATTAGAAACTGAAACTTTCCATCATACACACTCTCTATCTCTAATGTCCTCAGAGATTTCAGACTTTAGTCACTCATCATTGTTTTAAATTTCTTTATATTGTAATTGAATAATCTCTCAGCTTCTGGGATGACTCATTTGCCAGAGGAATTCCTGAGTATATATCTCCCATGCAACGAAATTCTTTGTACATTCATGTTCCTGTGTTATGTTTTCTATGAAAGTAGACTCTGAATTTATGAATATTTTGATCTCTCTGTGTGACCCAGTGGGTTCAATAAGTTGAACCACAAAGTGTGTAAGTATACTAATGAGTTGGAAAAAAAAATGTTCTGTAGGTCCCCTCCTGTTCTTGAGAAGACAGCATGGGAGTTATTTGGACTGAAAATAAGCATTACATGTGATAGAATACTGCCGTTTGGGTAGAAGGAAACAAAAACATCTATGTCTGTAATAAGCTAAGCATCAATGAGATGAAAATGCACCTGTGCATCTTGCTTATTTGTCTTCTAAACTCAGATCTCCATATACTGTGTTCCACAGGGTAAAAAATGTCGCTACATTCAGATTTATACACCTGTTGATTGCTTTGCTCCCAAGATGGTTGTGTTTCTGAAAAGAAACTGAAATATCATAGTATCACCAAGGCTGAAAATGACCTCCAAGTTCATCCAGTCCAACCATCCACTTACCATCGATATTTTCCCACTAAACCATGTCCTTTAGTTCAACGTCTAATCCTTTGTTGAACATCTTCAAGGATGATGATTCCATCACCTTCCTGGGCAGCCCATTCCAGCTCCAACTCTTTTGGAGAAGAAATTTTTCCTTACAATCCAACCTGAATCTCCCCTAGTGCAACTTGAGAGTATTCCCTCTTATCATACTTTTAGTCACGTGGGAAAAAAGGCCAACCCCCAACTCATGACAACCTTCTTTCATGTAGTTGGAGAGAGTAACAGGGTCTTCTGAGTCTCCTCCTCTCCAGACTAAATGATCCCGGTTCCCTCAGCCACTGTTCACAAGACTCGTGCTCCAGACCCCTCACCATCTTTGTAGCCTTTCTCTGGGTATGCTTCAGGGTCTCAACATCTTTCTTGTAGTGAGGGGCCCAGCCTCACAAAAGCTGATTACAGAGGAACAGTCACTTTCCTGCTCCTGCTGGTTACGCTATTTCTGATACAAGCCAGGATGCCATTGGCTTTTTTGGTCACCTGGGCACATTGCTGGCTCATGTTCAGCTAGCCAACAGTCAACCAACACCCCCAGGTCCGTTTCTTCCACAGAACCTTCCAGTCACTCTGCTCCAAGCCTGTAGCATTGCCTGGGGTTCAACTCAGTCTTGTTAAACCTCATCCCTCTGTAAGGCCTTCCTAGGCAGATTGACACTTCCAGCCAATTTGATGTCACCCGCAAACTTACTGAGGGTGCACTCAATGCCCTCATCCAGGTCATCAAGAAAAATATCAGACAGAACAGGGCCCAGTACCAACTCTTGAGGAACACCACATGAGACTGGTTGCCAGCTGGATTTAACTCCACTCACCATTACACTCTGGTAACAGCCATCTAACCAGTTTTTATCCAGCAAAGAGGGCATCTGTTCAAGCCACTGGCTGCCATCTTCCCCAGGAGAATATTGTAAGAGACAGTGTCAAATGCTTTACTGAACTCTAGGTAGACTACATCAACAGCCTTTTCCCCATCCTCCAGGTGGGTCACTCAATCATAGAAGGAGATAAAGTTGGTCAAGTAGGACTTGCCTTTTGTTAATCTATGGTGGCCGGGCCCGATCCTCCTATTGTCCCACACTTGCCATGCAATCTCAAGATGATCTGCTCCATAACCCTCCCTGGCACTGAGATCAAGATGATGAGACTATAGTTCTGCAGATCCTCCTTATGACCCTTCTCACAGGGTCTGGACCAGTAGGAAAAAGCTTGATGAGAAACCGAGAAGCTGAAGTTTAGTCCCATCTCATGGGTTGGGGATGGAATCACTGCAGCTGTGCTGAAGAGCAGAAGACCTGCAGCCAAAAAGAGAATGCTGCTAGGAAAACAAATTAAGTGCCCATAAACTCAGCAATTTGTGATAGTCAAATTAACACAATCCACTTAGTGTTTCTTCTCTTAGAATTACTCAAATCCATTTCCATGATTTAGTCCTAACTCTAACAATGAGAAAATTATCTCCACTTGAACGCAGACCACTGTAAAAGAAAATTTGAAGAGAAACAAGTTTTAGCTTAAAATAAGACAATGCAGAGAAAAGCAGTCCTATGCTGTTAAAGTCCACTCTATTTTATAAACCAATAAAATACAGACTAATTGTTTATTTGTGCAATAAAAAAGGAAATAAGAAAGATATATTTCCTCCTTGCTTCTCACTTAACCAGAAGCTTCTGTACTGCTCTTTGAGAAACACTTTCTCTCTGTGGACTGAAAGGATTTAGAGAAAAGTGAAAATATGTTCAACGGAAAGCCGGAAAATTATCCAAATTTTTCATGGTTTCCTGGAACCAATAAAGAAAGATAAACATACCCTTAAAGTAAGAGCTAGCATTCTATTACTAGTAAAACAGTGATCCTAAATACAGGGTTGATAAAAGAAACAGCAACTATATTATTTTACACTCCTCTTACCTCATTTTACACATAGAATCAGTTATAAATATATATACATAAGTTCTATCAAAATACATGATGATAAGTTAAACTGAAACCCTAAAGAAGTTTTGTACACCATGGCTGGAGTTAGAGACATTACATCAAAAGCATTTATTCACCACTTTCTCCCTTACTGCCTGAGGCAGGCAGTGTTAAAAGAACACAAAAGATTCCTTTCCAGTCTTGCCTTTAACAGTAAAGTACATCACATCAAGAGATTAAGCCATGGTAGAAAGTCAGTTGGCACCCAGTGCTTTCAGATTAACAGGCCAAGTGACACTCTTCCAAACATGGAGAGAGGAAAGCAGAAAATTCATATGGATGCTGGGGACATTTTGCACTGCAAAAGAATAGCCAGGGAACCTCTGGCCTTCAAACACCACTCACCTTGGAGTTCCCATGTAAGATCTGCACTAGCAGCAGAATTCACAATGCATGCTTCTACTGTCTGCAGCAGGACAGACAATTTAAACCACTTTTCCAGAGCTTCTTCTACCTGGAAATTCACACAATGCTGTTTAAAAGTTGGGACACTTGACACCAAATCAAATAACAGTAGACGTATCTGTGAAAATAGAAGCTCTTCTCTCAAAACTCATATGCCTTATAATCAGTCACTCCCTGTGGATGCCTCAAGGATCATTTCTTTGTCATTAGGAAGATCTAAAATCCTGGCTTGCATTTTTAACTTTCATAAAGCATCCCTGGGATGGATAGCAGGGAAGAAAAAGGGACAGCTCTCAGGGTACCCATTCAGTCGTGCCTCATAATCCTGCAATTCCTACTCATCTTTCCAAGAAAAATCTTAAATTTTCTTACTAAGGGCAGGACTGCTAGTCAACAGCAATCTGCTTACTAAACAGTAACAAAGGACACATTTCCAAGAAAATAAAAGGCTTAAATTAAAAGCAATTATAAAGACAGCTACTGTGTTCTAACTGATAAAGTACAGGCACTATGTATATTCAGATAATGATAGATAACAAAATTTTGGAAGGAGGTTTATAGGACACCAACCAATACAAGCATGCTAAGATTACAGATTGAGCTCAAAGCATCATGTGTTGAAATATAAACCAGAGCAATTATAACCAGCATGGACAGAGGCAATAAATCCAGCTGTGTGGTTTTTTTTTTCCTGTTTTTGTACCCTCCGTTTCAAAGAACTACACTTTAGAAATCAGATGCTTTTACTGAAAGTCATTACAGAAGCGTAACATCCAAGGTAAAAAGGAAATTGCATGTGTCAGGCAACTCCGTTTCAGTAGTCACAAGCAGCATCTGCTTGAATTTATTCCTGATGAACGAGCTGTACTTTTAAATTTCTGCGTAATCTGGGAATCTTTGATTTAAACATTTTCATTTTGAACTGGAGGGATTCTGTTTTAAAGATTGCCTGGATGCTTCTCGAAGTAATTACCACAGAATTACAAAGTTCCATCAAGAGGTGTTAAAAATCCAAGTAATCAACATAAGTACTTTGAAGAACACACATCAGAGACCCTTACAGAAGCTTTGATATTTAATGAGAATATCACTGAAGAATTAAGATCCATTTTCAGTTGACTCCAGGAAGTCCAGCAATTCCCTTTCCCTCACAGGTAGAAAAGCCAGGCATTCTGTGTTGATAAGATTAAGGCAAATGTGTAGTATATAAAATGATGTCTGCTCAAATAAACACTATCATTCCTTTCTTTTATTCCTGAAAGTATAGACTAAACTAAGCTGTCTCATTAACATATTTCAGCTGTAAAGGACAAAGGGACTTTTCTCACTCTTCATAGATTCTATTATATTTATTATATAACACAACAGATATATAACACGTAATTTTAAATCCAGATCTTTCAAAGCAATCCAGGATTACTATTTGTGTTATGAAATATTCCAATTCACAGGAATTAATAGGCATTTAGAAATGGAGCTTAGGTGAAGAAGCTTCCAAAGTATGGAATCCTAACTACATGATGAAAATAATTCACCCTATCAGGAGAAGGTTTTGCTGTTAGCTTAATTCAGCTGTTCTGGGGAGTGTTAAAAAGAACACCCAAGATCCCTTCCCAGTTTCCAGAAAAAGCACTTTATAGCAGTGAGCAATGCACACAAAAATCAAGCTCCACTCTGCTATAGGAATAAGAGAAATTTCCATTTGTTTCAACATACCCTGCTACATTCAACTGATTTAAGCCTGAAATTGAGGAATATAAGCATGCAAAGAATTCTTGTTACATAGGGAAAGAGAAGAATTACATAAACTATCGTGACTGCCAGTGTTACTGTAAGAGAGAAAACAATTCAAAAGAAGAGTAACAAAATAAGAATAACATTATAACTGAATACACATAATAAGACAAACATTATTTCTGAAACAACTTTTATTCGTATGTCAGAAATTTTGATTTCAACAATATATTTATAGAATTATAAAATACATCCAAACGTAACATTCATTTTTACTATTTATTATATCATACAATATACTCTTTCTATTTACATACAGTAATTCTTACTTAGTGACACAGAAAATATCTCTAGTGTCTCAGCACAGTGCTCTAGGCAGTCAATATTTTGTGCTGTTTTGTAGAACCTAAAATATTCGCCAAGTCCAAAAATTAATCCTCAGCTCCATTTCTGCATGGTTCCAAAAGAGCATTTAAATCCGTCAACATAAATCTGGATATCTGTAAAATGATGAAGAAAAATGCAGAAAGTATGCAAAGGTGATGTACACAAGCTAGTTAAAAACCATATACTGTGAGAGTACAGAGGGATGAGCAACATTCCAGGTCTGGCAGCTCTAGATGTACCATTACTTGCTAGAGTGAAAGCAATTTTTCAACCAGAAAGTGTGTGAAATACTGCCAACATTCGTTCCTATTTGATGCCAATTTATGGCCTAATTGCAATGGAAAATCGGAAGAATTAGAAGAATTAGAAGGTAAAAGATTTGAGCTCAACACTATTGACAAAAGGATCGTTTGCTCATATAGGAGCTTTAACAGTGTCATACTAGGTTAGTACAATGCATGAGGAAACACTGTGGGTGGGACAGGACAGATATGTCTGCTATTCTGTTGTTACCCTATAGCTAAAGAAATACAGAGTGAAGTGCAGGCAGAGATTTCACTGAAAAAATGCTGCATTACTTTTTGCATTGAGAGTAATGAGGAATGCAGAGTAGCACGAACACTTCTTTTTCCATAGGGCAGAGGCAGTCACCCACATTCTCAGGACAAGGAAATTTCTAATACCTCCTGTATCTGATGAGCCTGTCCGTTTCTAACACTGCCAAACATGCTCTCAAGAGCAAGTCCTTCCATTGCTCACATGACAGAGAACATGGACACACAGCAGAAGGACATGAATAAAATTAACTCGGCTTTGACTGTGCTCATGCAGTCATAGCATTTACACTGATCTGTTTCCATAAGGGAAGAGTAAAGCCTGTAATAGGTATAATCACCTTCAAATAATCATCAATCTTTGCAATGGGAGCATCTCTAGCAATATAATTAGCTAAAGGAGGCAAAAGTATATCCTTACATGATCTGGTTATTATGCAGGTATCACATTTCCTTATGTTCTAAGACCAGGAACCTGTGCTAAGATATTTATAATTAACTGTGCTCTAGTCTTCTTTAAAAAGGTAAGCACAGCCAGGATTTGAGTCATGAATTTCTCCAGCAATGTAAATATTAGCTGATGGGCCTTGGGTGAATGAATAGTGATCTTAATCAACCACACCCAATGAACCATAGCATTTTAATTTGATCGCTTTTATCATATATTACTCAGCATTAGATAAATGGAGAATACTTTCTGAATTTGTCAAGCACAGCTGAGGTTTCTCCTCCGTAACTCCTTCAATTAATCACATATAGATGTTGACTTCATATTGTATCTTGGGTTATTTATCTCACAGCATAACATAACTCACTGTGTAAATTCGCGTGCGAAGGAAAGTTTTGAATATGCTAACAACTTTCATGTTCAGTGCATTTGACAAAGCATCTTCGGGGAACTAGACAAAAAAACCCTAAAAAGCATAGACTTCTAAAATTTAGTCTTGCTGAAGTCCTCAGGTGATGTTGAAATTGTGCAGCCCAGAGGAAAATAGAGAAGTGATGCACTTAAACTGACGTTGAAATCTAATAGAAAATAAGATATTCCAGTCTTCCAGATTACTCTGTGACCAGTCCAAACTATTACAAGTTTTATGAGATAAACAGATATATGGTACTGTTCCTGCAAGTAACAACTAGCACTAAAGCATGCTCATTGAGAGCAAGTCCTGGAGGAAAAGAACATTTATTTTTCATTAAATGGACACTTCGGGGAATGCCTGGCTTTACGATTTGTGCAGTTCCAAGTTTCTCTGGAGGCAGTTTGGAGAGCATGCCAGGAGCTGCCTGTTCCTCAGGTCCTGCTGCCAGGAATAGAGACATCAGTCCAGCTTCTCTGTTGCCAAGTCAATGCTCATCAGACTTTGTTAAACTTGTGCCTAAGGCAGGCTCTGCTCCTGATGTTGCCCAGGACATTCATTTCTATTCTACACTAGAAACATGAGTAGCTAAGACAGAGATTTTACTGAGAGCACTGGACTGCTCTGTTTCTGGGTCCTACAGTATCACACAGTGTGCCACCATCAGCAGATGGCTTCCCTACCTTACTTTAATGCATTCTGAAAAGCATTTTTGAGTTTCAGACAGGTAATAACACAATAGGCAAGCTTTTCTTCCCTAGGTTTGGTCACTACTGTCTGAGTTTGTGTGTCAGGTATGCTCTACTCTTCACCAGCCTTTATGTTCGTGTTGGGGTTCGACAACATGAACAACATGAACATGACATGGGGAGCGACACCTTGTCAAGGTACATCAGCAGATTGACAGGAAACACCAGCGTTTGCTATCAGAGAGCACAGCCACATTCTCTTGAGTGACAGACATCCTTCATATGTGAAAAATATTAGAGGAAATTCACAGTAAGAGCATTGAGTCAGGTAGGTTTAGGGGATGTATGATCAAAGTCATGTTCTATCTCAATTATACCCGTATCATTGCTTTCTTTAAAATGCTATAATCTATATTTGGATTTTATGAATACTTTAATAGCACAAAACAAAACAAAAAAACAACACACCACGTAATTACAGTAAGAAACATTACAGAGTATGCTGTACAACCAGGTACTCCTTCACTTATGGTATCACTGCAATTTCCTCTTATTGAAAAAAGGGTTTATCTCCTGCTCTGAAGCAGAGACTTATTACATACTAAGCAAGGTGGTGGGTAGGAACCCAAATTAAGGACTGGTAAGGAACAAAGACCTTTCCAGGGCTGTCCCAGTAAAGATCAGCCCCACTGCTCAGGCTTGAAGCCCATCAGGATGAGGGAGTAGCAATCTGGATCATTATTCAGACAAATGAGGGTTGTTGTCTGGTGGTGGAACACATTATGGGTTGGAAGAGAAAAGCATTTGGGGATCGCACTGGACTTGTTAGGGGATGTTAGGGGAGGAATCAAAGACAGAACACGGGAGCTGTTATGGAGAATCTGCGAGGAACAAGAATAAGAAAAGAACAATAAGGGCATTAAAAGGTTTGGTTGGACACACTGGCAGCTGCTCCAGCCACTGCTGGGAAAATGCCCTCTGGCACATGAGGCTGTTCATGCAGATTTATTTATTTTTTTATCCTCAATGACTGGAAAAAAAAAAAAAAAGGCAAACATTGAACCCATTTTAAAAAGAGGTCAAAAATACGGTCAGTCTCACTTCAGACCCTGGGGAAGTCATGGAGCAGGACCCCCTCAAACACATTTCTGGGAGCACAAAGAAGGTGGTGAATGGGGGGCAGTCGCTGTGAACTGATGAAAGGCAAGCCATGCCTGACCAAAGAGATTGCCTTCCATGAGAAAATGTCTGGATTTGTATAGGAGGGGAGAGCAAAAGATGTCATTTAACTCGACTTCAGCAAGCATTTTGAATTCTCTCCTGACATCTTTCTTTATCCACATTAACATTACTGCCTGGATGGGTGAATAATGAAATGAGTAATAACCTCGTGGGAAGGCCAGATTCAGAGGGCTGTGGTTAACAGGGCATATTCTGTCAGCAGGCCAATAACAACTGAAGTACCACAGAGTTCTACCCAGGGAATGTCCTGCTTAACATCTTCATCAGTTTCCTGAAGGAGGCAAATGGAGTGCTGACTCAAAGGTTGCAGATGATGCCAAACTGAAGAGGAAATCAACCTTATATGCTTGATGGCGGGGCTACCACTTCAATGGACCTAGAAAGGCTGCAGGAACGAGCTGACAGGAATCTCATGAAGTGCAACAAGCACAAATGTGTAGTCCAGTACTTTGGAAGGAAAAACCCTTCGCAGTGCTACAGGCTGGGGACTGACTGGGTGAGGAGCAGCTCAGTGGGATAAAATCAGAGCAAACTGCGAGCTGAACATAAGCCAGCAGTATGCTCTAACCATATCATAGGCTGGATCAACACCCCCTTTACTCATTAGATGTTTAGAATACCACAGATTTTTTACTCTTCCAGTCCAATGAAGACATTAATAAGGTCACATGAATGCAGTGCATAGCTACAGCAAGGGTTGCAGTAGGTTGCCTTGTGAAAGGCAAAGGAAAAAAGGTCTTGTTCAGCCTGGAGAAGATGCAGCTTCTGAGAGACCAAGCAGCAACCTTCCCATGCCCACAAGACGATATTGAGGCAGTCAATCTCTAAAGTGTGGTGCACAGCAGGATAACAAAAAGCAACAACATGCCCTGAAACAGGAGAGGCTCAGTCAGCTGTAAAGAAAGACTTCCCCATGAGGACAGAAACATCGGAGCAAGTTGCAGACAGATTATGCTTCTGCATCCCTGGATGTTTTCAAGACCTGACTGTATAAAGCCCTAAGCAGTCTTATTTGATCTCAAATCCGACCCTGTTTCAAGTAGGAAGGTGACCTAGAAATATACTTCCTGAGATCCCTTCCAACCTGAACTGCTCTGTAATACTACACAATAATACTTCTTTTCCTGAAAACTGCAGGAAAGGCATATGAAACTACAAGTTTAGTGAATTCATCAACTCAATGATGGCATTTACAGGTGAACTGAAATCACTGCACACAATATAAGCATGAAGGACCACAAGCCATCAAATCCCCCTGCAATAACAGGTTATTGAAAAGGATTTGCAGAATATCATTCTTCCATGCCCTCATTCAGCATAGCTCAAAAATTGCCTACATATACCTCAGGGTCAGATGAAATCTGTTTATACTGAAGGTCAATGGTGACACAAGAACAAGTGTGTATAATGAAATACGTTGAGGCTGTAATTAGAAGATTTGTAGCCTTCTGAGGAATTAAGTTCTGGAACAAGTTGGTAATAGGAGTAATTGGGAATAACTGAGCTAAGTGGTTTCAAGAGCTGAGGAACTTTTCAAAGAGATAAGTTAATCATAGTCCAAAAATAATTAACAACATTCTCTGATGTGAGAACTCAGGAGACTCTCATTCACAGCACTGAAGTTCAGGATACAAGCCTACAGCCCGTATGATAAAAGTCAGAATTTCCTTAACCATCACAACCCTGTCCCCCCCAAAAAAACAACCACCACCAAAAGTAAATAACCTGACTAATGCAGTGGTGAAGAGTTTGCAGACTGTGGGATAGAAAAAGCCCAATTGAACAGTGTGGTTCACACAAACACTCTGGACACATCTTGAGAGAACGACAGATCATCCCTTGGGCACTTGTTGCCCTATGTAACAAAGAAACAGTGTGACTCATCATTTATAAATGCTTTTCCCATGGGAGGAGGCATGAGAGTGAAGGGATATCAATCAGATGAGGACATGAATTCAGTTATTTGCTGAATGTCAGCCAATGTATATGACCCACAATTCCCCCACACGAAGCTTGCTTCTGCTCAGTGACCTCCATTATCATCAAGCATTTGCAACTAACTATCCCAGAATCATCAAGGTTGTAAGATCATCCAGTCCAACCATTCACCCACCACCAATAGCTCCCACTAAACCATGTCCTTCAACACAACGTCCAAACGTACCTTGAACACCTCCAGGGTCGGTGACTCCACCACCTCCCTGGGCAGCCTAGTCCAGTGCCTGACCACTCTTTCAGAGTAATAGTATTTCCTAACATCCAGTCTGAACAGAAACAGTCCAGTGTCAAGCTGCTTTCCTTGACCTACTAGGAAACAACAGCACATCAGCTACACCTGATGTAAAGAGTATTAAAGGCTTTCAAAACATTCACAGCAAGATAAGGATGCTATTGCAGAACAGGAAAACAGTGCCATACTGGATAACATGTTCAAAAGAACTGAACTTCAGATTCTATTTATAAATATTGTGCATTTTACCCTAAAAGAAGCTGCTTTTCAGGAAATTAAATAGTTGGCAAATATCACATTATTTGACAAAATGTACTTACTTTGTTGTTATTTTTTTCCATGTTCTTGTCTTTGTTCTAGTATGCAAAACCATAGTTTGCAAACTGTTAACGATACAGAATTCATTGTTAACAACTGTAAGCCACAACATCACAGCTTCTTCCACATTTTCAAGGACAGAGTATGGTCTCTCACACTGAGGAAGAATTTGTAAGCCAACTTCAGCGTCTTAACCGGTGTTAGCTTTTATCCAGAATTCCAGCTGTTCTCTGTCTTCTTGCTAAGAGCAGTGTGAGAGCAAGAGCACCGAAGGCAACTGAAGCCAGATTTCACATGGGAAACAGAAACTGAATTAAGTTCTAGGATCAGTTGTTTTTAAGCATGACAATTTCATATAAGAATTGTTCAGAATTATCTACAGTTTCGAAAAGGAAAAAAAAAACCATTAAGATTCCACAGTCAGAGTACAAAGATTCCTACCTGGCATGCATGTATGCTTTCACACTTCACAGCTGTTGCAACATTTCCTTCTTTTTTCCCTAAAAATGTATCAGACATCAGTTTCTTGTTCCAAATTCAGCAAGTAAAAGGAATGAGCTGAATTCTAATGTCAGGAGTAAGAGCTATAACTAGGTTTCAGTGTACTGCAGCTGTATAATATATCTTAACTTTGATGTACATATGCTAAATCTCAAGTTTTTATATGTACTTGAATCCAACCAATTGTTGTAAAACATACACTTAGTATTTGGCTATCAAGAATATGTAACACTGCAGTATTTCATCAGAATGCACCTATAAAAAAAAACGACAAAAAAAAAAACATTGTGGCAGGAACAGAAAGAAACCAGTATGGATCATACTCTTTATTCTTTCAATTAGCAGTGGGGGAAAAAAAAATCTAATTTTGTATTAAAAAAAAAAAAAAGATAGCTTTGAAGAAAGTGATTGTACACCATCGTGTAACAACTAACACTTCATAGGATATTCTAGTTTCTCAGTAGGAAAAAGTTTTATTTATGGGCTCTGCCAAAATGAAAAGAATAAATAAGAGATATATGTTATTATAAAGAAGCCGATTTCCCTTTCCCTTAGATAATGTTTCCCCAATTTATTTATGATCAGAAGATCTTTGTATCTTTGAAATTATTCACTTGCTGAATAACAACAGAAAAACAGTTGATATGAAATTAACAGTTGATTGAGAGTTAAATCTGGATACAGTAATGTAAAGAGAATGATATGCTCCTGTCCATGTACAAAAGCACTGGAGATTCTTCTATACGAAGTCTCTTTCAACCATACTGCTAGAAAGGGACTGAATATCTTACCCTCTGGTATTCATTCAGCAATATGGCTAACATTAGACCAATCCTTTATTAACTAGTTTGGCTATTCAGGAGTTCTCTTGCATATCTCTCTCCAGCTTTACCTCAAGTTCTACCTCTTTCTTCCATTAAGATTTTACTCCTTCCATATTGACCCCCAAGTGCATGTCAAGGCTAAGACTTATCCCTCCTGTGACAACTCACCACCAATTGGAACTATCTGCTTTTAATATCACTTTGGAAAGTCATATTTCCAACATGCTCCATCTTGCATAAGGTAAAAGTCATTACAGAGATTCTACAGAGATAATTCCTGCAGTGTTTCTTGGAAAAGTGATCTTGACAAGTAGATCTTACCAAGAAAATAACATGTTAGTGACAAAATAAAAGCTACATTAATATAAATGTTAAACATATGAATAGCTCTCAAAATATGTTAGTCCAAGCCAGAATTATAAATGAAAACGATTCTGATCAGACTGTTAGAAAATTCTGTTAAGTATTAAAATAAGAAGTCCATTTACATTCTTTGTTTCAAAATGATTTCATACCTCAAACTGAGAAAAAATGTGAAGCAATTTTATTTAAATACAGTTACTAACTTGTAATGCCATTTTAAAAACAATTCAGACTTTTTTTTTCCTTTCTTTAGGTAGAAATGTTCTATACAAGTCCATAGCAAGAAAATTTCTCATTAGAACGACATTCCTAAAACTCAACACAAAAATTCTCATACGCTGTAACCATATTTCAAGCAAAATAGATTACTCCTCCATAGCGTTAGAGGCACAGATTACCTCACATTCTGCTTGTAAACGAAGTGTCACAGGCTTGTCTTGGGAACAGTCACAAAAAGCATCAAAAATTAAGCTAGTAGGTAAGTAGTGTGGATCACCAGGTTCCAGTGCTTCTTCTCCACATTGTTGGTTCAACTACATAGTGTACCTTCACAAAGTTGAGGACCTCACCACTTTTGCTGTTGCTTCTGGCAAATTAACTTTTGCATGACTTATGCAGATCCGTCTGGTAACGGTAACTTCTCAACACAAAGGCTGAGTAAGTTGATGTTTCTCCCAACATATGTAAACCAGATAACATAATGACTGGAAATAATTGTATTTATGGATTTGATTAAAATTTTAAAATACATAATATACCTATCTAGGTTATCATCATGCTGTTTTTCAGTATGGAAATCAATGAGTACAGTTATACGAATTCATGCTTTCCAGAACAAGTTTACGCAAATAGTTTCCATGTACTCAATCACTGATTCTCCAAATCCTAAAAAACAGACAGAGCTTTCAAAATACATTATTGCAGTTGAAACCACAATAGGGAAGAAATGCACTAAGACAACATCTCTTGTCAAAGAGACTCGCTCATTTTTTTGCTTATTCTGGTTTTCCAGTTTCTCAGCACCACTGAAGTAAAGACCAGGTCACGGATGTTAGCTTTACTGTCTTCCAAACAAAAACAACGTTCTTAAGTATATTTAATTTGCCTGCAGTAAGCTGCATGCACATTTGGTAGTTTCAGAATGACAGAACCTTTATAACCTTCCCTATCAGACCGCAGTTTCCTGAATTCAGTGATTTAGTTCGCAGCAGGAATGAAAGATCAGAAGAATCCTAAAAGATTGCTTTGGTACACTGGGAATAGGATTCTCATTTAATGCACAGTCTATTTGAAATTAAAACACGATCTGCTTTTTAAAACAATGCTATGACTGCACACTGAAACTGAACAGCTGCTATAAGTGGTCTTGGTGATAATTCTGGAAGTAAAGCATCCAACACCCAGTGCATCACATCTGCAGTTATTTACTTGCTAGTACAACTTAGCAGAGCAGACCAGGATGATTAACAGTTTTTAGTCTCCAGTTTAAATCCAACAACCCATGCAAATTTTATAGCTGTCACCTGATAGCAGAGAACTTCAACCTTGTGCAGTTTGGTTTTAAGTTTCCAAATATCTTTAAAATTGCTAATTAGATGCACTGCAATTCTAAAGGAGCTGATTAAGACCCATTAAGGCAGCAAAATATTTGTCGCTTGCTAAGATTTGACTAACCTGTTCTGTCTAAACAGATTTTTGTATAAGCATTCAGAAAGCAGAATTAATTGAACTACTTTATAGCACCAATACATGTTAAAGTACAATTCTGTCTTTACAGAACTATCTCATGTGCCATTTCAATCAATTAAACCATCAAATTAAAAGCTTAAAAGGGGCTTGCAAGGTACACCAGTTTTGTGGTACTTCTGTAAAAGAACTAGTGAATTTTCAACTTGTCTTCATAATTACTAAGATTCAAAGATATAGCTTATATTTAAAAACACAGTTCAATATATAACTTTTTTCAACCATCAACGATAACTGGAAATAATATAATAATAATATGAAGCAATAAATAGAGTTTAAAGCTACAGAAGAGTCAGAACCCAGTATTCAACAAGTTGCACATGTGTGTACCTATATAAATATTTATGCAGTTTTATATTCTTGGGAGAATACTCACGTGCATCTTTTGGTATTACTTTTAACTGAAATTACTTTCCTGTACCTTGTTCAAGTGTTTCTATTTCCAGAATATAAATGTTCTTTCTAAGAGCATATTCTAAATAATTTTAGGTAAATATGTCTTTTGAAATTACTGTGTTTTTCCTTCCCTTCAATCCTTTAGTCACAGATCATAAAAAATATAAAAGACAAATTTGTTAGTTTTGGCCTTCAGCAACTTTGAAAAAGAATAACAGAAAAAGTCAATTGTTATTCAGAACTTCACTTCATGTGCTGAAAAATTTTAGCATTTCACTAATGCCAGCCTAAAGCCTCAACTTAAAGCCCAATCCTGCTTGCTTCTGAGAAATGGCACATTTACTTCTATTTTACTAGAGACACAGGCTGAGATCAAAAATCAATTCAGAATGAATAAAAATCGTAACACACCAGTAGTTGTGTTAACAAAAAAATGTACGCTCAGTAAAAAGAAGGCAAGGCAAAGAATAGAATAGTGCACTGTGTTTTTATTGACGGCAGCAAAGACAATTTGCTTCTTTCATATGTAAAAAGTATTCAGCTTCATTTAACTAAGAACTTTAAAAAAGTCTCTTGTGGTATCAAGTTCAAATTCCTTCTGCTCATAATCAGCTTTCTTTGTCCCACCCTGTTGCTTGGAAAAAGCCAGAAGTTCTTCTAGAAGTCTTCAACAAGTTGGAGCTGCCAGTGAATTTTCCCTCAACTCGAGAAGAACACTAAATGAAAAAGAAAAAAATAGATAAGCCCCAAAAAGACTTTGTACAACTTCACTGCTGTTTCTTTTTTCCCCCTCCTCCAAAGAGTACTTATATGTTTTTGCAATTGTTCTTATGATTTGATGAGAGAAGTTCTTGAGAAACACACAAACTCCATTTAAAAAACAATACAAAACACTCAGGTATTTAAAATCTTAACTTTCCTCACTTTTATGACCCCACTGCTTTGTAGGCAGAAATTATGGTAATTGTCAATGTCAACTTCAGATTTGCAAGGGTAACTTCAACACCTAAATGAGTATGCTGAAAACTAATCCAGGAACATTGTTGTACCATTGCTAATAAGCCCACTCTGTGAAATGGTACAGCATCACACAGGTTGGTCCAAGAGTCTTGGGTGTGAGATGATGTCTACTGCTTTATCTTCTGTATGTCTCTATCAAACTCAATATACACATGGCCACCAAACTTGACTTTTAGAATTAGCCAATTGTATCCTTCATTTAATTTTAGTGAAGTTTAATAGATTTTCATTACTGATTTCTCTCTGGTTCCACAGTCTTCAACCACTTTATTTGGTCACGTTAAGCATTTCTAAATTCTACTTAATTATAAAATGTATAGCAGCATGAGATGTACTATGGATAACTCTAAACCACATCTCATAAATGCAATTATCACACTGTCAGGCTGAAAGTTTCATGACATTGCTTTATCTACTAAAATAGGCAAATGAGATCAGCTCACTTTCCTTTTCAAAGCAAGGTGCAATAAAACCCACACAGAGCAAATACCTTTGTCTTATACGAGTTGTTCCCTACTCTCCAACAAATCATTCACTCTTCTTGAAATACAAGAGTAATTAGCATTTGAGATGCCTGTCTTCTCCTTCCCTCCCACCTCACCAAAGCCAAATGCAGACTTTCAGATTTATACTGTGCAATTTGAAACTAACAAAATTACTGAAAGACAAAAAAGTTTTGACAGTCTTCTATACTGAGCATATTCCATTTAGGGTGATCACAGTGACATCTCCTTGAGATGACTGAAATAGTTTAGAACCCAGCTCAGCGCATATACCCAAATTATTTCTGCACGCTTCATCAGTATTTCGTGAAACGTTTATTGATAGTGATTGATGTACTTAAAATAGAAAACATTAGTATACAGATAACATACAAAATAATTATCACCTTGGCAAGAGTCAAGAGTAAATTTTTCTCTGTGTACTGACAGTAATCCCCCAGACAAAAAGTATGTTAGAATATGAACAAAAAAGCAAAATGATATTATTGTATGTCAAAAAAACAGAAAGCTGCAGAGACCAGTAGCATCTATTAAGCCAGCTGGAGGTGAAGGAATGAAGAAACAAAAGATACTATAGGAGCCTGGAAAAAAAGGAAATCAGCTGGTACATAAAAAAAGTAGATGTGAAACAAAGACACTGTAGATGTCAACCACTGCAACTTCATAATGATTTCTTTATTCGGATTAGACATTTGATGAATAATTCAGAACTAAGGATTTAGAAAAGTGAAAGGTAAAATAAATGCAGTACAGCATACCTGATTTGGTCAGTTGTTTTTTTTTTTTTTCAACGAGGAAAAAAACCCCTTTCTCTAGGAATTTTACATTATATATTCACTTGTATTACAGTAATTACAATAACTTATTTGTTCAAAATACTCATAGCCTCCTACCAGTGCTGAAGGCTGTTATGCAAACCAACTAATAGTGAAGTTGTAGAAAGCTCTCTCATAAAACTCAAAGACTGAAAAACTCTTAAGTATTTAAAAATTTAGGTTTTCTTTTCTTGAAATAATAAACCATAAATAAAATGTCAATATCATTTATTTACCATTTAATTCTTATTAGTCAGTTTCTAGCTCTTGGGGGTTGATAAAATTGTTGAGTAGGTCGTGTAGACCGCCTTGGCTGACCATCACCTCCTCTGCGGAATTCTAGAGTTTGCTCATATGTTTCTTCTTCATCTTCCTGTAAGTAAACAACATTGCTTTAAATGTAAGAGTAGGTACATGAGTAGTTTATACACACACACACACACACACACACACTTAAAAGCTAACAAAAATCCAACATGGAGAATCTCAAAACTCAGTCCACAAGGCAGTACTAAAAGTCATTAAATATTTGCAGGAAGAGAAATGCTCAAGAAAGAGCAGAAATTATTCTCTAAGAGTTGTATGGGCAAATTCAAGAAGCAAGATTACCTTAGAAACCT
Organism: Callipepla californica brunnescens; assembly: GCA_023055505.1. NCBI lineage: Eukaryota > Metazoa > Chordata > Aves > Galliformes > Odontophoridae > Callipepla > Callipepla californica. The sequence continues at coordinate 2,875,884 of JALIRH010000038.1, forward strand.
GCCAGAGGAAGAGAAATATCAGTTTTCAGGAGTTTAGAAATACGTTTGAAATTAAATAACTAAGGATTAAAGTTCAGCAACTAGCATCCTCAAAACACAGATCTGAAACAGCAGATACAAATATGTGAAGCAATATTAAAAAAAAGCCTACAAGCATAGTGGACAGCAATTTAGATGTGAATTTGCTACGTGCAGAAATAATAAATATAATATAATAAATATATATATCATATAATATATATATAATATATAATTCATCTAATGAGATGAATTATACATTTGTAATATTATATTCACTGCTGAGAGTCTAAATACCAGAAACGTATTGACAAATTATATGGTTTTCAAAGAAAAATGACAGAAATAATTGGCCTACAGAAGATTAAGAGCATCAGAATTTATAATAAAGAAATAAAAAAATAAATTTATACGCTGTTGGTAAATATATATATATGGATATATTTAAATAAACATATACATTCTTGAATAGAAGTTTATCAAAAAGTTACTTCCCTGAGAAACTATAAGTTTTCATTTATTTATTAACTATTTTAAAACTAAACTCTAATAGACACCAGATTTACTGGGAACATGGTAGGAAAATAATTTTTGGAGTATATAATTCTTAAGAAGGGAGCATAAATCATGGAGAATTTCAGCTTCTGTTCAAGGTTTGGCTATAAAAATCCACTGATACTTACACTATTTTAAGACCCTCTCATAGGAGGAATGAGGACTTAACAAGTATAAAATGGGAATATGTACACACTCAGTGCTTTTTATTTTGGACCCATATATTCTCAAGAGCATTGACCAGCACCATACTTCACCAGCTAGGCTTATTTTTACATTGAAAAGTCAATAGATTTCACAGCTGCAGAACAAAGCTGGAAATTCAACATCTATTATACTTTAAAAACTAATTTGCTTTTAAAATTATCAGTACTTGAGTATACCTGTATTTCATGACAGTGTTTTTCAATGAATTTCAATTGCAATTCAGTGTGTTAAAAATAACAGTTAAGAAACATATATAATGTTCTTGGAGCGAACACTTAAGAGTCAGACCCAAAAGTACTTTGGCACTGAACAACGATAAGAATTCAGTGTTCCTGAAAGGAATTATTGAACAACATGTTCTCTTTTCAGAGAAAGATGAATTTATACACAGGTATAAAATTAGCCAGTCTGGGCTTAGAATTGGAAGATCTTAATCAGAGTACTTCTATATTTTTACTATAGCACGCTTTACTTCCAAGAACAATTATATAACAGTAAAGAGCAGGACTGAATTCACGTAAGCTTTGACTGCCTCATTCTGCTCATGCGTATACAGGAAGCAGCTGCAAGTCACAGCTGATCATCTCTGTCAGTTTGCTATCTACAAACATGTTACTCCCATCTATTCCTACATAAGGACAGAAAATTCTGCTCCATCTACTGTACTCTTCTGCTAAGGTATTTAAATTAATCCTCTGAATTTTCCAATAAAATATTAGTGTGTAACTCTCTGTGGCAGAGAGCAGTAAAGCATGTTCAAGGATGGATGAAGGAGTAGCATGAGGCCAGGAAACACAGGAGAAAGGAGAGACAGAAGTCCAAGAAAGCATTTTCTCTTTCAGTATTACAAAATTACTTGCAGTTTAAGCTGTAATTTTAACCTTGCCCACACACTCAACGTATGGAAAACTTGCTGGAATCAGTACAAAAAAACAGTTTCCTTTCTTGAAAAATGAACCACTCTCTTTCATCTGCTTTTCAATTCCCATTTCCTGGGCCAGACTTTATGCCTCTCTGTACTGCCCACCTTGCTGACAACAGCTGTCCCCTGCTGTTAACACATCAAACAGATCTCTTGCTTTGTTTGTTAAATTCCTTTCTTAAAACTTGTTTCTTTAGTCTAATCACAGTTTTGATCTTGAGTATTTTAAGTATTGATTTTTGTAGCTTCTACTTACTTATACCTGTATCAATCCAAAACAGACTGCAGGATTTTCCAGATATACCAAAAACACGAAAGTAAAAACAAACAAACAAAAAGACACACCGTACCACAGCCATAGAAAAAAAAAAAATCATTTTTCTTAAAATAAATAAATAAATCTTTAAAATTGTGATTTACAGTATATCTTATATTTGGAAGAAAAAGTATTGTCTGAACTGTCTATAGTATTCCCTTAAGCTTTTAATAAGGCTTTATCTGAATATATAAATGGATTTATTTTTTTTCAAACAATTAAGAAGGAAAAGGATTTTGTGAAGAAATAAACAAGGAGTAAAAGATTAAAGTTATGCCTTCTCAGGACACCTTTAGGCCATAATTTCCAAAATTGCTATCAAATGAGGTGTGAAAAGCACAAATAAAGAGAAATTACCAATGATGTACTTTTTTCAAGAATCTTAATCAAGGACTTACTTTCTGACAAGAGCATTTTTTTAAGCATCAATTACAGAATAATTCAACATATTTGTTATTAATTTTCTTCATGAGTTATGCTTATTGCTTAAAATAACAGTTTCTATTGCAAAGTAATCCTTGATAAGAATAATCTTTGTGAGCCTGAAGATATTCACAGTGTTTTCTCATGGCAACGTACATACAGCATATATTAGACTGGTACACTTAAAAATATTTTTAAAATGTTATATGAACTACTTAGACAATGCACATTTTATAAATTAACCTTTTAATATATCGTTTAGGATGCTAATGAGAAGATCCATGAGTATTCTTGTTGTTTAGCTTATTGCTGGACATTTTGAAGTGTGCCATTCAACTACAGATACAACTTTCATAAGCAATGTAATGAAGTAAAGGAATCAACTATATGACAGACTTAAATATACAATCTAATTCTGACATCTAGCCATTAAAAGTCACAGTAGTGTAATTACTTGCTACTACTGAAACTGTTTTTACTCAGCCTTCTTCCTTCTTTTTTCCTCTTTTCCTTTACCTCATGCAGACCAAAAGGTTGGAGGGAGCGAGAAGGCTTGCAGAGCTGATCATCAACTCAACCCATGAAACCATATTCTCAGACACTCTTTCTAACTACCTTTTTGATTAAAACAGTCTTACTCAATGCTCAGCCTGCATGTATTTAAATGTTATGGGTATATGGAAAATACTCATCCGTAAGTTGACTTAAGAGTTAAAGTGGAAACTTCATTCACACTCTTTATCAGCATGTCAGTTGGGAAGGGTGGAAGGAAGGGAGGTAATTAAGCTACTTTTTTAATTCTTTGCGTTTAATCATTTACACAAAGCATATTCAAAACTTTAAAGTTTTTAAATTAACCCCCACTTTTATTTATGCCCTTCTAACAGAATCATTTTCATTGTATGGAATCCTTACGATTTTCCTTAGTAATACTGAGCTGTTCTGATTTCTTAAAACCTAGACAGTATTATAGGCTTTAAATTTCCCCCGAATAAATTAAGAAGCCTAAGTATGTTGTCCAGATTTTAATTAATTTTAAATCATCCTTAGGACCAAAACCATTAACTCTTACTAAAACTGGTAGTTTTAAATTATATTTGTGAAAATAAAGAGAAGGCACAGATTGTTAGAAATATAAGGAAAATGATAATTCTTCATTCTTGAATCAAGAATGAACAACAATAAGTCACAAGACACATGCAAAGCACATTTCCAAACTCAGAAAACCAAACAACAGTAAGTAAGCCATACACATACTTTTATTCTTCCCCCATTGTTTTTCTCTCCCTCTCAATAGTTAGATATATATAAATATCCATATCCAGATGTATCTTACTGAAGAAAAAGCTAAACTGTACTCTTTTGCTTTTGTTTTGATAAATAAGTTTATGGCTGATATTTAGAATATTCACAGAAAAGCATATGTAGAAAAAACTTTGTAGAACAGAAAGAAAGTTAACACTTACTCAAGTGCAAACAAAAAAAAAATTATATATGAAGTATTTGTAGACATTTGCTTTCCATGTTTCTCTTTCTTGAATGAAGTACTGTTTCAGTATACTTCTGGATAGCTCGACAACCCCATAAACATCTAATACATATGGGATGCTGTACGTATTAAATGAATAGCACAGAAGATACACATCTATAATCATACATATACTGACTACATATAAATTGCAGTATCCCATATGGAACTCTCATTTGATTTTGGTATCAAAAACATCAACAGCTTTGCTAAAACTGTTAAGTTTAGCTTCACTACAATAAACTTATGCAACGTATGGTGGTGTAACATAATATTAATGCAATGTTAAATGCATTATGGAAATTTTTGAGAAATTGAATGCAAAATATTACCTTAACTTTAGATTTTCTTAACAGAATGGGATTGAATTGGTATAGTAAGACTTCTCTATATAGAATCTGTAGAATAGAATGCCTACCACTTGAAATTACTTTTAACATACTAAACTGGTGCTATCTTTCTCTCTTCTGCTTCTTAAATTAGATGACATTTTGATGTACTATATAAATACAGCGCTACAATCTACCTTCAAGTTCCGTACAAAATCTTTTACACAACAAATTCAGTTCTTCATCATGCGAGTACAGTTAAACTCAAAAATGACTGACAATGTACTAAAATAAAGTTGCCATAATGCCACCTAAAAACAAAACAGAACACACAAAATCCATTTATTTATTTTCCTTAGGAGGGTATGCCTTTGTCTGAACACACATGCCACAAAGAAAATACGTTACTAGCTTTGGTACATAAAACTAGATGGAAATACTCATTAACATCTGTGGCTTTTTATTTTCAGAACCAAAACTTCCCATTCACACTTCCATGACCAGCTTTTTCTTTAGCATTAGAAGTAACTTAATAAGTGATAATAAACCTTTTCAGTTCACTTTCACTGACCAAAATCGGAAATCAAATAATGGTTAGTTTTTGCACAGTTCTGCAAAGCATACCTCAGATCAAACAATTTATCAATTTATAATGAAGATATTAAGTGTATAACAGATGATTCAGAAATCTTGAAAAAGAAATGGATATACAATAATAAAATTAATTTATTTTATTTTCCCTCTGCTGAAAATAAAAGTTGTGACAAAAATCAGCTGAGCTTTGAAGACTGTTTTCATTAGATACTGTTAGGATAAACTATGATCTTATTTTTTAGTGAGACAAGAAATGTGATAAACAAATGAAACAAAAATTGATGATTCTTCAGGAAAAAAAAATGCAAAGCAGATGAACAAGGAGGTGAATCTACATCCTTGGATCTGACACGGCTGACTGCAATATAGCACTTAGCTTGGATTCAGAGATCTGAACTTCTTGGTAATTCATTGCTTTTCTTCAACTCTGAAGACAAAGTATTCATTTAGTTTCTAAGTGAACTGCTTCACATCTACATTCCCACAAAACTAGGATAGTTGTAAACCTGGGGCATGATCATTCTACAGACAATTTGTTAGCTCATCTGTTCCCTTTAAGGGTACTGCACAGATTATTCACAATTGTGTTCGTTCGCTACAGCACAAAAATAAACCTTTAACTCCTCGTAAGGTTTGGGCTTGTGATTCTATGATTCTCTCATGCAAGCTGCCACTATGTTCTTGACATAAAAGAAGTAATAATTTTAACAGTACCTCAGAAATACATATTTAAGCTACTCATACCATATCACAAAAGCAAAACAAAAATACTAAATTCAGCTAGTAAAACCTTGTCCACACTGAGCAGAATCAATATCTAACTACGTACATTTAAAGTTTATTTTTAAATGAAAAGACACTGAAGTAAACTCTGCAACAGAAAGAACATTCACCCAGCAGATACATCACACTTTCTCAATTTAGCAAGAAAAAGAAAATTCAGAAATAGCAAATGTTTTTAAAATACAGCCAGCATATAACAGATAGCAACATTAAATTGTTGTTACTATCAGGAGTAAACACCCTAATTTTTAAACTGTAATAGCAAATTAAGTGTCTATATCCCCCTCTTCTCCCATAGAGGGCACTTACTTCTTCCCACCTCCATTCCTATTTATTTTTTTAAATCTAGTTTTTCAGAACAAAGCTGAACAACAACCTCAAGAAAGGTTTGGTTTACAGAGGTTATACATTAATAGACCTAAACATACCGTCACAAAGAGTACCTGAAACTCTATGCTCAGCACTCAAGCTTCCTTGCACTAACTGCAATTCACACCCTTTCAGAGCAGAAAAGAAGTACTTTTCTACAAAATATAGTATGTAATCGGAAAATTCTGTCAACAAATATTCAGAAAAAAACCCACTAAGTGGTAGTATGAATAATAATCTATGCTTTGCTGTTGGGGCATGAAACCACCATGAAAATCTAAACAGAAGGAGATCAGTGAGTTTCAGTGACATTTTAGGTGAATCCTTTCAATTTTCAGCAGATGGTACGTATAACAACAGATACTCATTGCATTATCAGTAAATATGCATTACCAAATATAGCAAAATTTCTAAAAGAACTATGCTCAGGATAGTTAAAAATGTATTCTTTCATATCTATACACAAAAGTAGTTTTCACAGGAAAACGATCAGCACTTGAAGGATTACATAACATAAACGTTCAAAAAGTATACCACTCAGATGTTGGGACATATTCATAAAAAATAATAATAATTAATAAGACACATAAGGCAATACTACAAACCCTTTCCCTGATGATACTGTTAGGTAAGATACTGCTCTGTACCTGATAAGCCAGCATCTATTCTTGCAATACTGTATCTAGTTCAAGTGTCAAATAAAATTCAAAGTGAACATTACTAAACGAGAGCTCAAAGTAGAGCTATCAAAATAGCTAAAGGACTGGCAAAAATTGCTTTTTAGTTAAAGACTTTAGTGACTTGAACCACTCATCAATGTAAGATGGTGAATGCTTAATCTCTGCAACTTTTATACTAGATTACAAATTTTTAAATTGCATCATACTTCTAAATGTAAACACTCTATAATAAATACAAATTAAGTTCACAGAAGATCCTTATCCTGTTTTGTAAAGCACGGAGCTGAAAAATTAAACCATTTTTACACATTTCACTTTGCCTGTGTATTTTAGACCTAAAAGACTAGAAATAGCAGAAAGATAAGGAAAGCACTGGACTGAAAAGTGTACTTCAATTACAAAAAAAAAAAAAAAAATCATTCTATGAACAATTAGCCTACCTAACATACCCTTAAGTCTCCTAAGTTTCACTATTAGAGCTTTCATTAAAGATTCTTCAACTACAGCTAACACACAAGAGGTTCAAGATAAAACAAGGAAAGCCTTTCTCAAACTAAGATAACACAGTGGCCTAGACAGAAAGAATGGTGGTGGTCAGCCCTTATATGGAGTGTAGGAAAGGTGGAGTCAGACTCCACCCCTTTCGGTCACACAGATGAGCTGCCTTCACCTGTGCTCCCACAGCTGACTCAGAGATCACCTCAGGTGATCAATCAGTGGTTCAGGCTGTGATTCAACAGTTACCATACATCAGGTCTATAAATGCAATCAGTTATTTTAAAATTATGAGTGGGGAAAAAAGTGACATTCTTCAAACAACTGCTTTCACACTCAGTATACACTTGTTACTTTATTGAAGATGTCTCGTTTAAAAGCTAGTGACTGGTAATATTTGCAAGACATCAAACAAGGAATAAACAGACACCTCAGACAGTAATGATGTTTGCACATGGTTATTACTTCACTGCAAGTATAATGCTACAATTCAACACGTGCTCTACACAATGCGTGGGAATATGATCTACAGTCACATTCTGCACACATTCCAGTACAAATCAGGATTGTCATAGCTTCTCTTCTCATTGGTACCGTATCTCTCTTTCCAAGAGAGCAGACAGTGTAGAATAACTTAACATATAACATGTCTATTTTCCTCCTAAAATACCTTAAATTAATTATTAAAGGTGGATGAACTTGAAACAATGAAATGTGAAAGAGGCATGGAAATCAGAACAGAAACAAGGATGGCAAGTACAGCCCACACATTTTTACACAACTAAACTTTTACATACTTTAAGAGTGCCTAAACAGGAAGAACTTGTGTTCAACCTCAAAAAAATCAATACAGAGAAAGTCACAGAATGAGAATATAAGGAATGTTTATCACATAAAAGAATAAAATGCAGTTCTTAAAATAGGTCAAGACATGCTATTCCACAACACAAGTCACATTAAAGGACAGTGTTTAGTGAGGAAGTCTCCCAAAATAAAAAAACAAAGGAGCCACATGGCATGATCTCCAAATCGCCACTATATGAAACTACATTTAACAGCATGAGGTAGAAAGAGCAGAAAAATGTAATAAGTATCCTATTTTATCACTCCCAACTTTTTATAATAGCTACACAAACTCTAAGAATGCATACTGAATTTGATTCGTACAGCTGACAATTTACAATGATATTTTACAGTCTAATGAATACAAAACACTTGACTAAAAGACTAAAACATTCTGCAGTGTCTGATAAACATTTGCCTAATGATACAGATAGAAAATTGAAAGTCATTGTTTTATGCCCACTTTGTGCAAATTACCTCCTCTCAACTGAAATTTGCTTGCTTTTAGCTTATTAAAAAATAACTGTACTTCCTTAATCACCTCTAAGCACCAGTTATTACATTTCAGCTATGGGCCTGTAACTTTCAGGGGAATAATTAACATGAGTTGTAATCATCCATCTGTATTCCAACACGTACACAGGAAACTAAAAAAGTCTGAAAAACTATCTGCTTTCTCAGAGGGCAGAGGTGTTAAGGGAAAACATGTTTTCCATTACGCCTGTCTCCAAATTTAAAACCAAATTCTAAGTTAAAAAAATAAAAAAATAATTTTAAAGAAGCTTAAGGTTTATTAAGTTTCGTCTCAGGAAGTGCAGATGGAAACTGAAGTCCATGTATTACATACATGGAAAATCAGGCAGATCCGTACAAAATAGAAGCCTAAATCTAAAATGCTTCAGTAAAGGAGATAAGATGCAACTTTTCTGGAAGCCAAGTTATAACTTTTTAGATTAAAAAGAATATATAAATATGCAGCACCATAACTCCAAAATCCGCAAAAACACAGTCTACATAATCTATAAGTGCTTACGAACTGGAAAATGATTCTAGTAATTTTCTTACAGGACAGAAGCCAGACAACCAGAAATATTAACTTGTTCTGCTGCTATTATGGACAATTTTTCCACAGTAATCTTAGAACTAGTTAATCAGATGGTACGATTCTCTTTTAACATCCTAATTTTTACTGTAGTCAATGAGGATAGAAGCTAGATCCAAAAGAGACACATTTACCTACTGAACCTACTTAATTACTTACACACAAAAAACAAAAAACATAGTGTGAAGCTAAGACTGTTCAGACCTCAGAACCACAGCACAAGGCATCTAATTCTCAATATATATATTTCACTGATATTAATCAAGACACGAGAATGGATTCAAAATCTCCGTAAAACTGACGAAGTCCTCTCTATCTTTAGCACACAGCTGTAACCCTTTACCATTTAGTACTTTAACATGGCCAGTTGAAGGCTTCCAACATCTTCAAAATGCTAATACAACTTTATTTCTTTACTTACCTGAAATAGTGAATGGGTATAAGGTCCTAAATTACAGTTTGATTTAAGAGAATTCAATGCCTTTAAAACACTTAGAGCTCTCTGAGCTACAATAAACAACACTAGGAAATTTAAGGTCTCAACATACAAATTAAGATAAAATGTCTGTCAGAATGAATGATCTGTAGATCAAGAGTCCCTGCTATTTTGTTTTCTCAACACTTTCTTTATTGAAGGGTCCAAAACATGTGAGTTGTGAAGCCCCCACAGAACAAAACAGACTGCAAAAGAACTGGAATTATATAAGTTTTTATATAAACAGTGTAAGCTTTTTTTGAGAACAGTCAGAATAAGGTCATAATGTATGTAATAGGAAAATCTACAATATTTGTTTCATTCATACAATCATAGAAAATTATAAAGAAGCACAATAACAGTAGAAACAGAGGAAGGTGGCCTATAAAGTGGAGGAACGAGGCTCTTTGGAAAGGAAAGCACAGACCTGGTTTGAGGAAAAAAAGACACAAGATAAGCACTTAGGCTACATATTTTTGGTTAATTTACTGAGGAACAAAATCTTACAAGTTAGAAAATAAAATTAAGACTAAGTTAAATTTTATGGGTTTTTTTACAGAAGACTATTTAGGTAAGTCAGGAAGAGCCTTAATGTTGCTTCTCAGTTGTCCCTATAATCTTAAATCTTTTACGAGTTAAAAAAAAAAACACAAAAAAAAGCAGGCAGTTCTTATTTCTACTATGGCTTTTTGGTGAATTTTGTTGAGGGAAAAGCATTGCAGTGTTACACATAAAACGGTAGAAAAACCGTAAAACAGTGGAATCCAAATATAACTTTATTATTAAAAATACTTTTTAATCGTATGCCTCAGATACATTTTGCAATCACTAAGTAAAAAAAAACAGTTTTAGTGTTCTTACATATATTTATATGGCTACTGAACATGACTATTGAAAAAAAAAACCCACTAGCTTTTTTATTTACCTTATCAAAAAAAACAGATCTATCTTCTATTCTTCCAGCAGTCAGAAAGATAAATAGCAGAATGTTAGCTGACAAAGAGCCCAAAAACTTATAAGGACTCAGCAAACTGGGTGATGGACAGTATATAATCAATTATCAAGGAGTCTTAAAATCACCTAGTAACATGCTTTCCATTACAGAGGAAAATTTGGTGTTATCATGATAACATCAGGCAACCTGGACCTACATTCAAGGAAAAGGAAAAATCAAAAGTAAAAAGACTGTATTGTTGTACTAAGGTAGTCCAGTTCAACGTTATAGTCAGTGTGAGTACAGCACAATGTTAACCATGTGTAAGTGAAAAGGAAATTATATTAATCCTACCAAAACTACAAAAAAGAATTTTCATTAATTCATGATTGTTGATTATCATATAAAGGTCGCACAAGTATACCAGAAGTCCAGGTCTAAGACTCTTAAATATTTAAAAAAAAAAAAAAAAAAAAAAAGTCCTTGTGATGTTTTGGCTGCTTTTGCAAGTGACTTGTTGAGTTTTTTCCTCCTATTCAGTGGACAAATTTCAACAGTTTACATTTGTTGGATAAAAACCTAATTCTATAAATGAGTACTAAAAAGTGTCCTGGAGAAAGCAGTAAAGAATAAGCTAAAACAAAGACTAAATACATGCCTTTAACTCAACTTACTAAAGCTTTCCTTTTTATCAACAGCTTAAAAACAAACAAACAAAAGAAAGCCTCAGAAAATGAGGACATCAGAACTCACACACTACATATTTCTACATTAATAAAAACAGGACCTTCAATATAAATGGTTAAGAAGGACTCAGCTCACCAGAGTCACCTGGAAGAATAAAACTCAGCATAATGCTTCTTAGAGAGAAAAACAAAAACAAAAAGACTAGAACAAGGTCACTGCTGGCAATATTCATCAAAGAAAATTAATTAATTAATTCAGTTTAAATTTCATTTTGTTCTCTTATAAAGAGGCAATAACATGAAGTCAACTGAAGTTAATTCTTTAAGATTTAAGTAGCTATTGAGCAGCATGAGAACTGTTTTGCATTTGTGTGCGATGTCTAGTTTCATTATATTAACAACAGTGTTTAGCTTAAGAGACAATCTTGAATATCATGTGATCAAAAACTGCAAGGACAGAATGAAAACTGGAGATAGCATCTAAACACACAAAAGGGATGAGCAAGATTCTAACTTCTCCCTAGAAAGTTCCCATAGGTGCAAGGAACTTTAAGCAACAAAGCAGAAAAATGTCAGAATGAAACCATAAAATTTCTGTTTACTGCTCAGATCATAGCTAGCATTTACGTCACATAACTCTAATGATCTACATCTAGTTGTCTGAATCTAAGTTATTCATCGAGGCTCTCTTGACAGAGAAAGAACCTTGAGAAAGTCATCCCTTATTTTGGAATGGACTGAAAGACATCATTTTTCCAGAGTAACAACTGAAAAAGCCTCAATGACTTGATCAAGATGCAGCACTATGCTACAACCATGTTATTTCAGCAGCAGAATCCTCTATCCATACATTCCTCCACCATCCTGTGTCAGCTTTAAGAAATTCTAAAATAAAACAAGGCTGAGGAGAAAGCATTCAGTCTATTTCAGCTCATCCTGTGGCTATGAGACTGATGATACAATAAGGAAGGAGTGGGGATAAAAAACAGTTGATTAAATATTGGCAGAAATAGGAAGTAGGGCCACTGCATCACATTGTCACCTCACCATTAGATCAACTTAGTCTTAACACCAGGTGAAGTTCTCAGACCAGGAGAGAGAATTTTCAGAGTTGAAGTAAAATAAAAATCGCTCCTTAAGTTTATCATCAAAAATGATAAAAAGTGTTTAGCAGTGCCCATTAAGCATATTACCAGCAGCAAGAAATTGATCTTTTCCCTATATTTAGCACTGGTATGCCACACCTGGAGCGCTGCATCCATCTCTGGGCTCCTCAGTACAAAAGACTCCAGCTCCGGACTACAAAGATGATGAAGGGACAGAAGCACTTCTCCTGTGAGGAGAGTCTGAGAGAGATGGGCCTGTTCAACCTCAAGAAGAGGCTCAGGGGAAAGCTAATCAGTGAAAATATATAGGGGTATAAATGCTTGAAGGTGCAATAAGGACACAGCCAGGCTCTTTTCAGTGGTGCCTAGTGCCAGGACAAGAGGCAGTGGGCACAAACTGAAATGTGGGAGGCTCTGAGCATTAGAAAACTCCTCACTGTTTGGATGAAGAAGCACTGGCACACATTGCTCTACAAAGACTGCAGTCTTTCTCCTTGGAAATATTCATCTGGACACAGTCCTGGGAACCTGCTCTGGTGTCTCTGGTTGAACAGCAGATTTGACTGCATGACCTCCAAAGGTCCCTTTCAACCTCAACAATTCTGTGTGATACTGCATGTCTATATGAAGAAAAGGTTTGTTAGCAACTGAGAAACAAGATCAAAGTAAAAACAATCATATAGGAAGAAGCATTGCATCACTGCAACTCGACTAGTGGGATAAAAAAAAATGAATTTCCACAGACTGCAATGCATCAGCTCAGAAGTGCTTCAGACACCTTTCTAAGTACAAAAAGGCCAACTCAGAGGCCATAAGAGCATCTGAGAGGTACAAGCAACAACGTAAATTAAAACACCACTGGCAGAAAACAGCAGCTGACTGTTAACAGCCTCTGCAGCAGTACTAACATGAGTATGTGACCCAGAGTAAGAAATGAAAATAAGCACCATCGGCTTGTCATTAAGGAATCAAAACACAAATACATATACTTTTTGTGCACCTTCCTATCGTAAGAGTAAACAGCAAATGACTGCAATCCTGTTCTGTTTGTTGCTTTTTTAAACCAAAACGTACCCCCCCTTTCCATGATATTCAAAACTAAAGCCCCTTGAAATTCAGCTACCATAAGGCAAATACATTCTTAATCTTGTAAAGCAGATTTCAAGGCATAAACCTCCTCCTTTAATATTCACCAAAGACATAACCGAAAAAAATAAAATAATGATACAAAATAAAATGATTCAAACATGTATTTTTTTAGCCATACATTTATACGCAGTAAAAGCCTTCAGGATATGTATTTTAGACTGTTTACTACCCTTTACAGAAGAAAATACAGTGTACATGAAATAATAATAACAATCTGTGTTTAATAGAGTAAGTGCAACTTTTAGAGAGAAAATATGCATAAAATTGTTCACCTGACAGGTAAACAATACAATTTAAATTTATTACATATAAAGAACACTACATAATAATACACTTAGGAACATTAAGTAGATTCATATAGATAACTAGAAGATTTTGCTTCTGTATTCACTTCTTCACTATTTTTCTACAGGTGCAATTAGCACTCTTTGCAGGAGTAAGCATTTGTTAGCCAAGTTACATACTTTGGTACAGACTATGCTGTTATATCTTTGTATACAATTTATTATCACGTACCCAGGTGTCTGCATGAACAGGCCTGATGTTGCTGAGAAGCACCTCTTCATAATTTCCATAGTCACAGAATTTAACAACTGCAGTCATTCCAGAAGAATGGAGAGCTTCAACTTCTGCCCGGTAGAACTTAAAAGAGAATATTCAAAGGTCATAAAACATTAACTGATGTGCCATAAACAGCTTGAAAACAATCCCTTCATTTTTTTCTCCTCCCTAGTCCTTTCCTTGGCCAGCATTAAATTTTAAGTAAAATTTGTAGCAGATAATTGTATATTAAACTTCCACATGTCCTACGACTGAAAAGTGGCTGAATGTATTTAGAATACTCACTGAAAATATACACTACTTAGGACATTTTAAATGACCTGTTTTCAAAGACAAATTAATCACTAACACAAATGATGTCGTAATGAGAAATACTAATGCAAGACTTTTATTATCATTATTCCTGTTTAAATATATGCATGATAGGCACTTACTTGCACATTTATAATATGGAACTATTTTACCACATACTCAAATGCGATCCTTCAAAAATTCTTCCCTGTTTTAACACTTTCTTTTTGTCATTTATGCAAAGAAATCAACTGTTTTTGAAGATGTTTTGCTGAACACAAAGAAATCATTATCACCTAACATGATTAAAAACTCAATACTGTATTTTATCATCCTATTTTAAAATTATCCTAGTTATGAGCAGCAGCATTTGTTGTAACTATTAAAAAAACAGCAATCATCAAAATGCACTGAATACTTTCCAGGCAGCAGTGTATATCTGCTTATTTTGCAAGTTTCATGCTTTCTAGATTTTCAACAACACATCCCATAGTGACATAAAACGCTTCACAAGACAGGAAATAATTCCTTAATATGCCATTATATTTCAACTAATCTTCCTATCTAAGGTATATATTCATATTTAAGTGCCAATTCACTACATGTTACTGCTATCAAAAATTTTGCATGACTTATCTCAGTCAAATAAAGAGAGAAATAAAAGTCATACTGCTGAGCTAACAGTATCTACATCCTGTTAAAAAAAAAAGGGGGGGGAACAAGGAAAAAAAAACACTTTAATAGCATAAACTTAAATAACAAAGAGAAAAATAACAGAAATGGCAGGAATAAAACCTATTCAAAAAAACAGTAATATTTAAGGTCACCAGAAAGGGTCAACAACTGAAGGAACAACTAAAGAAGTGCACACAGAATGCCTGAACAGAAGATAACAAATCAATCACCTTTCAGTTTTTTCATAAAGCAAAGGAGAGGCAGATTAAAGTCTCTTGTCACAAACAAAATTGTATTAATTGGAAGTATTTAAGCTTTAAAAATCAGTAAAACAGAACTGTTGTGCATCACACTTCATTTCTTACACAAATTCTTCAGCTAACAGTCTACTAGTGATAACAGAAATTTGTTCTACACAGTCTCATTCCTGCAGATTCTGGTCTTCTCTTGTGCTAGTGAAGGCTGCACAATGTCTTATTCTTGTAAAAGGCATTACAAATCTACAGTTTAGAGACTACTCTGGATAACAGTGCATCCTGGTTTTATTCCTTAGAAAGTAACAAGGACACCTAGACCTATATTAATTCCTTCAGATTTTAAACACTTACATGAAGTGTTTCAATTAGGAGCCTAGTCATCCCATATGAGGGAAACAGCCACTGTCAAGATGATATGAGTCATGTACTTTCAAGAAATAAATATATTCTTCATATCTCCTTTTAAAACAAACAAACAAACAGTAAAATAAGAAGCCAGCCATGCAGCACAGTATACACCTATGAACAAAGCCATTTGTCTTGGTGGTGGTGTGATAAGTCTCTCTCAAGCATATAAGAAAACATCAAAACTTTAATTTGAATTACTTGATATTTGGCAAACACATACCTTGTTGTCTTCCCAATAAAGAGCAAAACATTCATCCCCAGGTCTCCAGGTTTTTCCATACTCTGCATGAATTGATGGTTCTATTATTTTCTCTGGTTTGATGGGCCCAGATCTCCTTTTGGGTCCAGTGTTGTAATACAAAATCTTATCATCATAAGATGGAATCCCAGGAGGTCCTGACAATTTGATAGGCCCTACTCGTCTTCCTTTCTGATGATGTTCTGTATCTCCATTAGGTATAGAATTAAAATTATCAGTTCTATCAGGGTTTTGATAATCATTATTCACACCAAAATGTTGCTCACTTTTTACCATAAAGGTTTCACTGCTTATTGTTCGTGCATTCCTATCACAAAAATTTTCAGAATTGTGTATTTGATTTTCCCTTTTTCCACGTTTCTGGTTATTGTTGTCTGTAGTATCTTGAGCAGCAGAGTTCTCCTTGAATTCTGTGAAAGACACCCCTTTTCCTATTCTGTTTTGCATAATGTTATCCCTTTTTTTAAAGGAAATATCACCCTGGTGAGAAGCTATGGGATAACCCAAATCCTTTGGCCTATCATTTCTAGGATAATGTCTGTCACTTTTAATTTTCTCTTCTGTCCAATGTTCTAAAGAGTTGTGCCTTTCAGGACCTCTGTTTCTTGCTAATCCCCCACTTTCCAAAGCCTGTCTTGAATTTTGAATATCTCTTTGAAAACGAGGGGGCTTCTCATTCCTTGGTTGTCTCATGTCATTGCGAGAAATATGCCTTAAATGATTCTCTTTGAAGCCATTCTGTTCTGTATTCATAACTTTGGGCTGTACTTGATGTGGTAGTTGAAATTGCAATTTTGGTTCTATAAAGAGAAAAAAATAATGATTTTATATAGATATATATACACACATATATATAATATAGAAATAGTGGTTCAGATCCTAAATGATAAAGTGACAGTATTATTCAGAAAAGCAAGTAGTATTTACTTTCATGATAAATAAATGATACTGTCCATTGAAATTTAGCAGGTATTTGAACTGCAATTACTAGTTAATAGAAAACATACACATTTTTCTTGGCAGTACTTAATATTAAATGAGTAACAACCATTTCAGAAAGACAAATAGAATTCTAATGCAAAGAAAGGAAGATGCAAAAAAACAAGAAGAAAAAAGCAATAGCTGTCATCTGAAAAGTTCAATACAGTAAAAATCTTTTTCTAACAGCTGTTCAGCATTAAAATATAGGCAAGAAATAGAATTGATAAAATGAAGTCAGCCTGCAAACTAGAGCTAATGGGATTAGCAACTGTTATGAGATTCAGTCAGAACTCTACCTGATGCTAAGTAAAACAAAATTATCATGGACCTAATGAGACAGAGCAAATTTTCTATTGGTCTGTGGGGTGTGAGAAGATCAGGGAGCTCTGTGAAACACTGTGGGTTCTTTTTATTTTTCACATTTGCCTAAAAATAACTTTTTATGAAACATTTACGGGAAGAGCCAAAGGGGATCATAGATCAAGATAAATCTAAGAAGAACAAGCATAAGAAAGAAAGGAGCTAAAACTTGACACTCATGACAGAAAAGGCTGTTATTAATTCTGTGAAAATTCCATTTCAAAATTAATGATAAGGGGGATGATCTCTGGGCAGAGACAAGAATAATAAGTGAGAGCAAGAAACTCTCTGCCACGAAGTGTTTATAAATCTTCCTATTTGGTCAGCACACCATTTTGTCATGTATCTCTTGCAGACAATGAGTGCTCCTGTGCCTATGAACAAAACAGTAAGTTAGGTGGGATGCTCGTATCTGGTATAAGTGGAGGCAAGAGTTCATGGGATAGTGATGTTATACAGCATCATTCAGAGCACTACAAAAGTATTGTCTATAATTATGGAATGGTGCATCTGAATAAAAAATGCTATATGAGTTTGCTCAGAAAGTGAAAAAGCAGTCTGGAAACATTTTTCAACCAGATACCATGAAAGCTCAATTGACGCAGGTAACATAGCTGATGGATAACATACAGGTAATTACATTTGTAAATACCTATAAGGAAAGCAGATTTTGGTAGTTCTCCATGTAGCAAGTAAGGCTTATTATACAACAGTGAGAAACTGAGTACAGAAAAATCAGTTTAGAAATTAAAGGCTTTTTTTTAAAATGCTGGTCTTTAATTGTTGGCCAATTAATCTCCAAATAGAATCATTTCACCTCCTCTAAAAAATCCAAGCTGCATGTTTAAATTTGTATTCATAGCCTAGCTAGCTGTTGGTACAATAAACAGAGACTACAGCCTGTGACTTGCTCCCACCTCCTAATTCTTCTTAAAAGACTACCTAGACGTACCACCTATCACTTGCTTTTTCTGTGATCCCACAGCTCTTGTAATTTGTTGCTCAGGAGACTCATTTTAACAGGAAGAGCATGAAACATTCTCAAGATGCTCAGCATGTCCATTTGGAAGACTGAAAAGGCAATTCTGCACAAACTGAAAATGCCGATGTTTGAGGTTGGATCAATGCTGTTATCAAAATCATCACCAACTTTCCTACCTAATAATTAAAAAAAAAACAAAACACCAGTAATTGTTTAATTTCACATTCTCTTGAATCTTTCAAAGGTGTAGGTGTCTGCAAAGTTTTTATGACTTTGGATTTTGAGAAGAGAGAAACAACAGCTTCTTCTCAGCCCCTAAGAACCAAAGAGATATAGCATCAGAACATGCCTGCTCCTCAGCATTTTTATGTTCTTCCTTAATTAAAAGTCAGAGCTCTTGATACTATTTTGTTCTCTGCTTAAATATTTAAGCTGGCAAAGATGGATGAACTGTTCCTCATAACCAAGGAAAAACAAGAAGATTAATAGAAAAATCACTGTGTTCAATAGTGGAAATAATTTACGGGCAAGCAAAGGAAGCCAGTTTCCAGAACTATTCTGTTGCCTCTCACAGTCACCAGGCTTCTCCATATAACACAAGCTGAAGCTACTCAACTCAACACAGATATTTTCAAAAGGTGGCACAGTTAAAAATGAGTAATATATAAAAGTGTAGCATTGAATAGTTGTGGTTTTTCTTGTTTGTTTTTTTTTAGAATTCTCTGCATTTCATGATGTTTAACAATTAAGGAATTAGCAGCTCATGCAAAAGTCGAACACATAGTAGTTTTGACAGCAGAATTACTTAAAAGTAAAAAAAGATAAATAATACTTCAGTAACTGAAAAAAATGAGAAGTAAAAAAAAAACACAGGATATCACAGTACAAAAGTACACACTGTATTTTAACTTATTTGTGTGTGCTAAATAACTAAGCAAATACAAAAACATTTAAACTCATTTTTTGCTTTGTCTAAATTGAATTAGAGAAAAGCTACCAAAGCAATGACAACAGACTGAGCAACTGGCTTGCAGTATCACAGAATAGCTTGGGTTAGTAAGGATCTTAAAGACCATCTAGTTCCAATCTGCCATAGACAGGGTTGCTGCTCTCTGTATCAGGTGGCCCAGGTCCCCATTCAACCTGGCCTTGTATTGCTCCACAGATGCGGCATCCACAACCTCCACAACTCTCACCAGTCTGTTTCAGTGAGTCACCATCCCCCCTTCTTTTATTTTAAAACTGCTCTTCTTGTCCTGTAACCACCTGCCCATGTATCTGCTCACAAACCTAGATTGGTAACTGCAAATTCAGAATTGATTTTAGAAATTCTCAACAATGAGTAGTACTAAGGTTTCAGATGGAATTAGAAGCACAAGAAGCATGGAGAGATGCACAAAGAAAAGTAAATCAATGCCCTCTAAAATATTTTAAAAGAAATAGTGATGCTGCAAACAATTAAATAAATAAAATTATCCCAGTTCAGAAAAGTTAATTTCTATTTTCTCTTCTGTGTAGACATTGGATCATTTAGAAGAAATTAATATCTGTCCAAAGAGTATAGAAGCCTAACACTCATGGCAGGTAGGTACGTGCTTGATCAAATGCTTCACTGTAATGGTACTAATGCACAACTATATATAAAACATGTTTCTAATCATAGAATCTCTCTTAACATCTAAAAAGAACAAACTTTTAGAGACCACATCATACAGCAACATGCCAGAAATACTACAGAAGAATCAAATTTCTCTCTTCAGTGGAGAGAAATACAATGAGACATTGAATGATGTCCCAGATAAAGGCAGAAGATCCGGCCTACCTGGGCCTTCCACAGTTCAGCACAGCTACTTACTAGAAAAAACAGTGAAGAGGTCTTATTCTTGGCAGTACAAGTTATGCATTTAGTTGTTTCTATCAGTTCCTCCAATTTTTAATACTATGGGAGAGATACATATCTCTACTGGTAACTTACATGACCAAGTGAAATGAAAAAACTGCTTGTAATATATGCACCCTGTTTTCTGCAAACACTTGGAAAAACATTTAATAAAGAAAGAATACAAAATGATAGCTATCATCATGGTAGATATACTGTGACACTGGAAGCACTGAATACTCATGTCACCTCCACTTGAAAGGAGATGGCAAGATTTCAGCTTAGAAGGAGATCAAGGCAAGTCAGATTTCAAAATTAGTTAATTTTCAATGACAACAGAGCCATAAAAATGGCAGAATAGTAGCATTTTCAGTAAATGATTTTCCAATAAGTGTTTGAATTCAAACTGCATATGCTTTCACAAACTTGGTGAAGAAATCTAAGACTTCTGATGTAGAAAAATCACCTGCAATTTAACCTAAGCTTAGGTTATCTCTAGGAAAGTCTATTTGAAGGGCAGTCTGCAAGATAAACTGAAGTCTGGCATAAGAACAGAGGAATGCTCCCATGGGACTGACACATTCGGTAAGGAAAATAAAAACTGACTAAATGAAACTAAGCAATTAATCTAGAGCCTGCTGGCTTCCAAATCATAGGAAATGCAGTAAAATTTATTATTATTTCTCTATAATGAAAAAAGGAGTTTTCTATCTAAAGAAAAAAAACCCTAAAGAATGTCTTCAAATCTTCAAAAATGGCTATAAGGGTGTAGTTTTTGGGTTTTTTTCTTCAGAAAAGCACGACTCAAGAAAAGTACACCAAGTTGCACACTGATCATTCAGAGAACATTAAAAAATAAAGTTAAAAAACAAGCTCTGAGTATAATGTTACAAAATACACCATATTTTTTGACAGCTGATCACGAAGACCTTATGACTTTATGCAGAACTACATTTTTCTTCTTATGACATGTATGAAAACTTTTTATCTTTAGTTTAAGAGGGGAAAAATTGCACAAAAGTGAACTGTATTTAGCTTTATAGTCTCCATTTATGTGCTTTAATACACTACAGTATATTGGCTACACGTACAGTAAACCAAAAGAATCATAAAAGTCCTGCTAAACAAACTCACTACACGCCAGCAATATCATTTTAGAAGAAGCAGTTCAATCCTTTCACAGTTCTTAGTAAACTACTATTACTTACTGTTAAATTAGTAACAGTAAGAAAAGCACATATCCCACAGGGATTATTTTTATTATTTTTCCTTTAAGTGTCTTGCAGTCACACATAAAAGAATTCTCTTAGTATCTAACCTCCTCTCTAATCTCTTAGATAAGATATCCAAGAGCATATCCAAGGAAAATCAATGTGAGTAACTGTCAGAGAAAGAAGCACTACCATTCTCCAGTTTTATTCACTGCAGAAACCTACTTCATTTTTGGTAAACAAAAGTGAGCTGCCAAAAGACAGATATCAAACCTAACTTTTTAAATATGTTTTAGAAAATGTGATCAGGTTTACTACTTGATGACAATTTTACAAAATTTTATTAGCTCATGCAGAATGCTTCTGTATTTGAAAGAAATCTTTTTCAAAGATTTTAACCTTACGGAAAATACAGTGTGGAGGCATGATACAAGTGCTCAACCTACCACTAATCAAGGATAATAAACAAAGTCATAAGATTGTGGATACATCCCATAAATGAGCTATAAGCAACACATAAGAAAAGCAACTCCAATATAACGTTTTGCTCATTTTTACTATTTCTGTAAGACCTAGATGTAATTAAAATATAAAACAACATTTAACTACTTAAAAATAATTTATAAGGGAAAAAAAAGATATTGATGTAATGAAATTCAGCCCAGGGACAACCATAACATAGTAATACAGATTAGTTATTAAAAGAACTATGAACTGTCACAATTATTAACTAAATGTTTTTCTGCTAATATCTACGCCATAGCACACCAAAAGTGTTTGGTTAACTCTGACATGGCTTATGGTTCACATAATTCTACCATCGTGGTAAGAGACCTTTGGATTTCCTACTAGTTTCACTGACTTGTAAGCCCACCTGCTGACACCCATTTTATTTGACAAAATGGGTGTCCTTTCTTCCCCACTGATTCCTCCTCCTTGAATGAAAATATTTTCTGTGCAGTTTCAAAGACTGAATTTCTAAACTTCTCTGCATTTTTTAATTTGAATATGCTTTAATTTAATTGCTACAGGCTTCCAGAACTATTAAAATGTATTAAAGCAAAACGTTACTCTGCATATGCAAATAGCAACTGTTCAGCTTCAGAAACACTGAGTAAAAATAATAACGGGGGAAAAGTGCTATGCATTTAATGGGAATCAGATAGTTTTTAATAATTCCCACAGAATTCCCACACAAAACTGAGGTCTCAAAGCCCTGACCCAGTCCACACAGCTTCATGTTTTCATTTCTAACTCTGTAATGACTCTGAAACACAAGTACATAATTAAGCAACTAACTGCAAATTCACTGTTTAATTATTGTACGAAACAACAACAACAAAACATTTATAGATTTTAACAAAAATAAACCAGCAAGAAAACTAACACATTCAACAAAATGTCCCTGGCCCAACTAACCAGGCTGGTGGTGATATTCTGCTTGTATTTCAGGTGCAGGACCTAAATGACTGTTCACATTTTTTGCAGCAAAATTCACACACAGCAAGGTTTCACTCGCACCCACACTAGATGGAAAAGCTATTTCACATGGAAATAAACTGCCTCTTTCAGAGCACATGCAACCTCTAACTTGAATCAGCATACAAACTTATAGAAAAAACTATTCCTATTTGTGAATTATAAAAATTTCTTATAAACAAAAGCCCTATTGTCTTGAACGTAGAGGTTATAGATGACTACAAATCAACACAACCAACATCCTGAAGAGAAATATTCATTTCTAAAAAGATAACATAAACATCTTGTCCATTTAAACCTGTTTTTTGACTTCCAAACACATTTTACATTTGAAGAATTTCCATGTTCTAGAAAAAGCTTCCTGGCTTCAAGTGTTCTATCTTCTAACAGTTCCAAGATATTACCAGTTCCAGAATAAAAAAAATGGAACTCAGGTCTTAGTCTGCAAAATAACAACGGTCTCCTGCTAGAAGTACGCCAAAAGAATTGTCTGAAGATAAATAACAGAGACTGCAGCATCTCACCTGTCCAGCTACTACTGAAATATGTTTTGGAACTGATATTTAAATGTCCTTTAATTTTAATGCTTTTATCACTGGTCAAGAGAGCTTTTCCTTGTTCAAAATTTCATGCATAAGTGTAACAGCCAACAGCTTTAACCCTTTTACAAAAAGTTAAACTTCAACACCCTCAAACTCATGTGTATACTTTTATTATGTAAGTATCCCACTGACTTCTGAAAATTAGTGGTTCATGAATTCCTGTTTTCCTCGCATATTTAAGTAATTTCTCTGTCCAATACAAATTAAGCATCCACAAAGGGTCCCTGTGTAAGACTAGATTACTTTCCACGTATTTGTCATTATACAGTTATTTGCACTTCCTTCACAATCTCTGCAAATGCCAATGCACTGTGTCATTTCTTTTCAGACAGAGGCCATACCTTGCAAGCAATTATTGGCATACACGAAAAAACAGCTATATGTCCTTTTCAAAAAGGGCAATACATAACATTCCATTAAACAAAACACTTCTAAATCTGTGATGTAAGAAACCAGAACTTCAGACAGAAGAGCCTCAATAGTGGCAAAGAGCAAGTTAGATGTATCAGCCCTGAAGACTGAATTACCCTAAATATACATGCATTTTTCTCTCTATACTGATTTTTCTATACTTAAATCCTTTAGCAACATAAGTGCCTCTGCCAATTCTCACACCACGTCAGCAGTCTTAAATCTATTTAGAAGGTTTCGTTTGCACACACTTGATTTTCAGTTATTGACTGAATATTTGTCATTTACAGCCTGGATTCTTGTAGAAACAAATGCCACTAAGGGCGCCAAATTACAAGTAGATGAAAAGGCAACATAGGAACTGTCTTAATCTTATCTATGGCCATTTAGAAGGTCCCAGACAGACTACAGCTCTGTTTTTTTATTAGAATTGGAAACAACTTTACCCTTCAACTTTCCTAAGTAATAATAGTTTTCACCATTAAGTATTTTTTTTTCCACCTCTTTTGTTCAGTTTTCACCCCCATCTAGTGCATCGCTTCTTTTTTAATTCTATTCAGTGAAAGTAAACAAAACATTAACAACAGAGACTATTTGGGAAGTCGGTTTGAAATTATTATATATAAATGCTGAGAGTCCTTAAATGCACTCACTCAGCAGAAAACATCAGTCAACGCAATTTATTTTGACCTTTATTTCACGCTTTAATAAAGTGTTATTTTACTGGGAGAGAAAAAAAAATCACAACTCCACCACGAAACTGGATGTTAAATAATGGAAACAGATATTTCAATTTCACATTGCCTACTGAAACACTTCCAAGGCAAAATAACAAACTCCTTTTATTGCTCAGCTTACTGTGAGTTTTACTTCAATATCACAGCAGCCTCTAGAGACCTCAGGATGCATAAAGCATATACTTCTTTCCTTCTAATGGATCTGTCTGCTAAAACTTCCAAAGTATGAAGTGATTTAGACATAACCAGATGTCAAGATTTGCAGACTGCATTCTTTTACGGTTTCTCAAGAAAGAAAAGAACATTCAAGTAAAAGCCTAGATTTTCTGTACTATATCTTTGATATTGTTTGGCTTCCCTCTTTCTAAAATACTTCTTTCTTACTCCCTACAGTTATTAAACAGGAAAGGTAAGAGAAAAGGGTTAGTATTTTATAGCAAAATGTTGGGAGTTTGTTTGATTGCCAGATAGAGCAAATAAAAGAAACCTATTTAGCTTACTGTTCTTAACTGAGCACCACAAAGAATATGTTCTTTAGAAGCTGAGGAAAGAGGACTGTAGTTATGAGTTTTTCCTTTGAACTACAAGAAAGTCCCATAGAGTTGTAAGCGTCTTTAACAAACTAGAATTAATAAGTGGTATTTATTTAACCTGTTTTCAAAATTACTAACCTCAAGGTACTCAAGTCAGAAGCTATCAGCTTTTTGACAGCCAAGAGAGAAGCACAATCTACCACAGTGCAATTTATTTGACCTTTCTTCAAAGGAGAGGAAAAACTCTCTACCATTCCTTGTTATTTTACTGCTGACTATGGTGAAACTTCCAGAAGCCAGTTTCTAGATTAAGTAGAAAAAAAATCCACCAACTCTGGGCAATGTTGATTCCAGATACTTCAATTTCAATAACTTACCCTCTACTGTTAAAGTACCCATTTTGGATTCTAAGAAATCAAACAGTGTGCTTGGTGCAGAGGGTCTGGCATTTCCTAGCTCTTCTTCCTCTTCAGGTCTTATTCGGCCTCGGCCCTTTCCTTTACCTGTAAACATAAAAAATACATTATTTAAGGGTGAGGGAAGAGGGGAAAAAAGAAGAAAGAAAAACAACACTATCTACACATTTATTTTTCATTATTTGACTTAAATTACAGAAATTCTGTGCACTGTCAAAAAAAAAACTTTCACAAAAAAGATCCTTTCCATGTAAGGTGTTTTCAAATTCAAACATACTGTGAAGGATAATACACAGAGGCCTTTTCTAAGTATTCTCTCCCAGGTTTACAATGCACTCTAACTTGTTAAAATATGTAGATGCACTTTATATGAGTTATATACATTAGTAATACATGTTAAATAAATTCCTTTGCTCCTGAACACTTCATTTTAAGGCACATCTTTGCAAGTTATACCTCTAGGTGGTGGTCCCTGAAGGGGTTTTTGTTTACTGCTGTTCAGAAGAAAATTTAATGCTGCCTCCAGGTTGTTACTGTTATCCATAAGCGCCTGTCTTGCTGCTTCTTTACTGAATCCCATCTCTGTTATGTGTTTTAGAGCCTTTTCATCAACCTGAAATAAAAGATACAAACAAATAATCGTAAGCTACAACACAGGCTCTATAAAACCACCAGATATTTCACCCTCCATTAATAATTATTTTTCCATGTTGCATTGTTGATAAACAGTTTAGATTAACATATGGCATTCACAAATTCTCTTTTTGTTCTAAACAACTGGACAGAGTTGAGAGAGACTTTTTTTTTCCCAACTATTTTTGCTTAACTTTTTTTTTTTTATCTTATATTTTTTAATATATATTTCTAATATTAACTGGTTTCAAGCAGAAATTCCCCTTTTCTGTCTCTTCCTTTATTGTACAGTGGAACAATCTGAAAGACTGTAACATATTTGCTTTTTAATGAAAAACAAAGGGAATCTCTGCAAGCAATACTAATATAAAACTTGGTCTTTGTTTCTATTTTAAGCCTTTCACAACTTCTATAAACAACATAAAAATCGGTTACACATTTCTTAAAACAAGGAGAAAATGTAACCTGAAAAGGTTTCAATAGGAATAAAAAAATACAAAGAAATTCCTTCTTCAGAATCAAAAGCTTTCTTATTCTGAACTGTATATAGAATGATTAGAAAAAGGCGAAGCAAGAATCACAGACACTGTGCTTGAAGGTCTCAGCTGGGACTGCATCTTCTGCTGCAGACATGCACTAAATAAGAAAAGGGGCCAGGCCTTCTGCCCTTCTTCATCCTGCACCAACCAAAATGATGCTAATTACTCATCTACCACAGCAGCTCTACTACAACTTCTGAAGTTTTGATCCATTCTCTTTCTGTTCAGCTACACTATATGCTCTGGACGAGAGCTATAAGCAGATCTCCTATCTGGGGCAGAGGCATAAATTTGGTGTTCGTGGTTGCTGTTTCAGTACAGAAATTTCAGTAAGCCAGGAGATATAATAACTCTAAGCGCTTCGGAAACTATGCTTTGATACCCAAAAAGTCACCATAATGAGTAAGACATTACTTTGCAGAGGGCTTGGCCCAAACTTCTGTCTGCTTAGTTCTGTTAACTGCTTTCACGTACCCTTCTTAATTTCAAAATTTAACATTATTCTTCAATTTAATGTCCACAGATTGAATACCACTTAAAACGTATTCAAAATCCAGAGGTGATTAAACATGACATCAATACCTACATGAGATCATCAACCCACTTGAATTCAATTTTTTAACAACAGACAAAATTCCTGCTTTCTACTGCCTCAGCAAGCCTGCTTCACACTTCTTCCTCTTGAAGGTACGTAGCTGCTTTGAACCAGGAGAGAAATTCCAGCTTATTCTGTATCACTGCCTTCCACTGGTGGGAATCCTCTGCTCAACAGTTATGTTCATCAAAGACTAGAAAGAAGTGAGGTCTCATATGTATGCTACTTGCACTCTGAGCAATGGATAAGAAAAAATCTTTGGTAAGTCATAATCTGAGACCCAAAGGAAAAGTAATTTCTCAGATACAAAGACTGAAAAATGAGGGAATATCCAGATTATCTTTGGACATCAAACCTTTCCCTTCAACTCCATTTACATACATAGCACAGATACTGCAAGTTCTCTTAGACTGGAATGGAAAACAAAATTATAGGACATAATTAGTTCTATAAATCTGCACTATCCATTGTCTGTCTACAAAGCAATAGGAGAAACCACTACTTTGTGTCTTTCTCTGTGAGACAGTGCTTCAGCACTCTCCCAGTGTAACACACTGGGTAGATGGAATTAAAAACATTTACTCTTTCTATATTTACACACAAATTAACTATATACCTCAACAATCAAATCAACACCATATCACAATTCTAAAAACAAACTAAAAAAACCCTTATCTGTTGCTTTTAGCTCTACAATCATCATTTATGACTGAAGAAGGCTTTTTATCTAGACTTAGTGGGTTCGTATTCTTTTAAACAGCATCAAAGTAGGTTAAATGACATTAAGGTTAAAAAACTGGAAGTACTGACATTTTACAGTGCAACATAAAGCAAATTTCCTGCAGTTCATAGGAAAAACAGAGAATAAGTACTGTCAAATTTTAATCAAAAAGGGCAACTGGTGTTTTTTTTTTTTCTTGCTTTTAAAGTCTTATTAGGTAGTCACAGCTGTCAGTAATGACAAAGTATAGATTAAATAGAGGGATGACTAAAAGACTCTTAAGATCCATGTTTCTACAATTCTACACATATTTCTTTACGCGTCTATATATTTTTGAGCACAGTACTGAAGGTAGCACTGCTGGAAGCTCTTCAGATTTCAAGGAGATAGCACCTACATGACATAATCAGAATTAGGCAGTTACCATTCTTAAGCGTGTTCTGACTGTTAGATCTTTGGTAAAAGTAAAGTAAGATGGAAGACATTTCAGCTATTTATTGTTGAATTTATAGTCATTTTCAGTCAATATTTTAATACTGGTTCACTGAATTATGTTGTGAAATCTATTTCAGTCAGCCTGCTTTCATCACTCAAATCACATTCATTAATCGTTACTGTATACTTGGGATTAACACTCCCTCTTCCATCAAACCTTTAGATTGCTAAAGTAAGCAAAACAAACTTCATTGACTGTTCGTCTTATATCCAATTAATTCAATGCAGCAGTGTCAAAAAACACTTCTCAGTAAGCATGCAATTATGAAATGCTCTGAAAGCGATTGCTTGGAATTCCGAGGTACAATGCAGATTCTCCAAAGATAAATCACTTTACCCAAAACATTATCTCCAATTATGTCAACATTACGTAGGAATGACACAACAAAAGGATTTCTACTTTAGTATGTTCAATGTCATAAGTATAATTTAGTTTTCTCAATGTCAAATGGATGGTTTAAAATTCTTAAAATAAATATTAATTCAGAAGCTACACTGAAATATCATTTGATGCACTGAACTTGAAGGATGAAAGTCTTCTTGCCTAACATGAATTAATAACTGCTGATGTGAAAGACTATTGAGCTTATTTGAAGAATAAAATTAAAAGTAGATTGTAATGACCTATAACATACGAAGAACTACTTTTCCTTTGTGAGGACATTAAAAGAACATTAAAACTTCACAAAAATCATGCTGAATCTCAACTATCTCAGTAGGGTACAAGAGCGCCTCTAGAGCTCTAAACAGACCTCAAAATAACTTCAAAGGAAATCTCTTATTCTTCAGAGTCCTTTGGTTTAATTTTTGTTATTTTTGCTTTTTAATAACAGAACTGTGTATGGTTCCATTTAAATCTTATACCTTACCAGTTCTCTGTAGACACCTTCATTTTTTCCCTCAGGTTTTGTTATCTTCTCTTTCTGGAAAAGTTCCCTGTTTCGATTTCCTCCAGCACTTGCATTAAGATTACTTCTGCTGCTTCCACCACCTCCTCCAAATGTCTTGGTCTTTAGATAAGCACAAAAATAACATTTCAGTAAACACAACTTAAGAAAATAAGCCTTAATATTTACTTAGTACAAGAAGTGTAGTAAATTTGATGCAGCTTTATTTGTAACAAATATACTTTACATCTACTGATCTACACACATACACAAAATAAACCTAATGTATTAGGTAGGACTTCTTGATTATTACCCAATGCCTAAATGTGGCTGTAAGAAGTGTACATTATTCTAGTTTTTATGAGTTGCCAAGGAAACAATAAAAACAAACCACAATTTCTATATTCTAAAATTGAACGCCGAGGGAGGGCAAAAAAATTAGGCACATTAGAGCAACATTTCTTAGCCATTCTATCAGGTGGAAGAGAGAAAATCATCACAACTAAAAAGGAAATGAGTTTCAGTAACCTGCACTTTTTAATCTTCATAGTTACATAGTAAAATATACATCTTCTTAATAGAGGCATGAAAAAAATTATATCTACAATAAAAAATTATGATACATTTATTAATTTTATTCAAATAAAATCTGAAAAGATTCAGTTTTTGACTTAAAGAAATATGTGAACAGAATTTTAAGAAGGCAAATGTCAAAGAACTAGTCAGTGAAGAAACAAAAGCAACAAGAAAAGATCAATTACACTAAACAAAATGCTACAGATGCATTCTAACCTCCTTGCTCTTTGCTACTTCTGCAATGGCAGCTGTTCTTTGTTTTTCAAATTCATCATTGTCAGCAACAGGCTTTGCAGTATTTGTCATCTGCAGAGTCTTCCTGCGATCAAGCTCTCTGCTATCCACTTGCGCGTGAGATGCACATTTCTGACAACACAAAGTAAAGCTTTCGTTAACTCTTCCTCTACTCTCATTTGCAAAAATAGAAGAAAAATAAAAAGACACTGAAAGCATTATTTCACGAAAATAGCACAACTTTACAAAGAGAATACAACTGGGGACATCTAACTACTTTTGCTGAAAGCAAATGCTTCTGATCCACCAGAGATGCCAATAAGAATGACTGACTTTCAATATATTTCATGATCTAGCTAGTGAAATTCTTCTAAGTACCTTTGTCATTTAAGGGTAGCTCTAAGATATCATACAAAGATCCATAAATCAAACAAAATTTTCAAAATTCAAACAAGTTTGAAACTGTTGATTTAATTTTTTTTTTTCTCAAAGTGTCATGATCAAAACCTACATCTCCTCTTCATTTAAACAAGGTCATTTTTTTCATTCAGATCATCACAATCTGAGATGCCTTGATAGCCTTTATCTAAATAGAACTGTCTCTCTCTAGATATCCTACTACAGACTGTTTCATTAAACATCATCAAGGCTTCAACTTATATGCCATATCTGAATTACAAAGAAATATACTATACCTGCCCAAAAGGCAAAAAAGGGGGAGGGCCACCTTCTGTTCCAATATTACTTCTGTTGTGTTTTGCTAGACTCTGTAAAAGAAAGTTGTTGATTAAGAAATTGCAAACAATAAAGATTATTTGATAGATGTCAACACTTCAGAAAATACATGACATTTGCAAGACATCTGAGAAATAAAAGACATTTGAAAAATAAAATCTTTTACATTTAAAAAACCTGAGGTACTTCGCATAAGCATGGAGAAGGCTGGATGAAGGGCAGGGAGAGGAAGAAAACACTCAAAATCACAGAATCATGAAAGCAATAGATATTGCAAATGCAGGAAATTGAGTTTTATCCCAATTCTTCAACAAGAGAGCAAGCAAGGCAACAGATTTATTTATTTTTTTTAATATAGTGCCAGATATTTGTTTCTACAGGAAGCTGTAAAGACAAATAGTTTTAGCAGGTTTAAATAGAGTTCATAGGAAGTGAGCCAAGAGAACAGGAAGGTCTAAGTGATCCGCTCAAAGTACATAAATACCAAAAAGGGGAGTGTGAATAAGAAGCCAGGCACTTCTCAGCAATGCCCACTGCCAGAAAAGCTATTTTGCATAAATGTGACTGAACACTGGTAAAAAGTTGCCCAGAGAGGCTGTGGAGCCTTCCTCCCTGGAGTTTGTAAGTTGTCCTGGCCTGAACACAGTTTTCAGCAATGTGCTCCGGGTGTCCCTGCTTGAGCAGGGACTGGGCTACATGACCAGTCTCCAGAGGTTCTTCTCCTTACATTTAGGTTCATCAATTATAAAAACACTGAAAGGATTATTCAGGACTGTACCTCCTGTAAAGCATAATAAGACAATGCTAGACACCAGGTACGTATAAATGCTTGGGCTATGTCCACTCCCTAAGAAATACCTTGTTTTGCCACTCTTGAAAACAGAATACTGTGCCAGATGGATACTTCCTATGGCATTATGAAAATTATAGTACATATGCTAAATTGTTCAGTTCTTTGGATACTCAAAACCATAACAGTTTGCATAATCAAGATCAATATTTTATAGAATTGAAATGCTCTAAGTAGCTAGTCAGAATCGCACAATTCTAACCTATACCTGAAAAACAAAAAGAAAAAACATTTTCAAATAATGCATAAATTACCAGTAACCACTACTACCAAAACAAAAAAAAATATCTGTAAGACGCTGCTTTAAAACATCTGCTCATAGTTGATGTAGCGTTCATTATTTGTTGTTGTTTAGTTTTTTAAACGAGCTCTTGACAACAGCAGCAACATGTTAAAGAAATTTGCTGGAACTGATGCTATGATAACTATTAATAATTACATATTATGAGAGTAGCTCTGTAAGTAATGCTACCTATTTTTTTATGTTGGCCCATGATACCAGAGGCAAATTGATGCTGTTGGTGTACCAGCAGAGGTGAACCTTCCCACCAATATTCTATTACATTTTGTTGCCATGTGACAGATGATAGCAGAGGGGCAGTCTGATAGAATGATGTCTGACATGGAAGTGCATATGAAGCCAAGCTGTGTCACTGAATTCATTTCCATGAGGAAAAAACCGCACCAACATTCATTCATCAACAGTTACTGAATGTTTATGGAGACCAAACAGTGGATGTAAGCACAGAGAGGTGGTGGGTGGTACATCTCAGCAGTGGCAACAGCAATCTGAAAGATAAGACACGCTCTGGAAGGCCACGTAGATTTTTCTGAGCATGGCATGTATGCTCTTCTTCATCACTGAATGGTATGCCTATGCTGGAAAACATGTCTTGTAGCTGAGAATTTGCTTATCAACCAGTGTTACTGTTCCTTGTACCTTTTGTAATTTCCAAAGAAATAAATAGGAGGCATTACTTTCAGAGCAAACTATGAATTTCACCTCAGAACTAGAAAAAGATAAATCCTTAATACTGTTAAAATGCCTTAAAATTTTATTTCAAATACTGCACTTATTTTATTATCTCATTATTTTATTTTGTGTGTGTGTGTGTGTGGTGTTTTTGGGTTTTTTTTGCTGCTGTTTGTTTTCGTTTTCAAACACTGGGACAGTTGTGCATGATTACATAGATCACTTAATACTCTGCACTGGCAGACAGAGACTTTCTTAAAAATGTATTGTTATTTTCTTAAATGTATTTAAAATCTTGATATAAAATTTATTTAACTCCTTCACGTGAGAACTGCAGTATAAATGTCAATATTGTTGACACATTTTAAGACATATACTATTACTGTACTATCAGAGAATTTTTTAAATACATAAAATATTATTTCAGCTAAGGTTGTACTAAGCTCAAGTTTTTTGGTCCACTCTTTTGAAGTAATCTACCTTCATTCTAGAAGCAAACTACATTTTCTAAATCATCTGTGATCATTTATTGTATCCAAGGCAAAATAATAAAATCTTTTTCCTCTATTTTTTTTTTTCTCTCCAGGAGACTTGATAAAATATTCAATGAATTATTCAAAATAAAGCACTTACAAATGCAGAAATCATAAAATTCTAATGCTTTAGCATCAATTGGTTCACTTACAGTGCCCTCTTCGAATTACAAGCAAACCACCAGCTGATGGCTGCAGAGCTCTCCTGTTGCTATTAACTATAGCAGCACAGTACAACAGCTTTCCATGAGCAAGATAAGTCAAAGATGGCTGCAGAGCTCTCCTGTTGCTATTAACTATAGCAGCACAGTACAACAGCTTTCCATGAGCAAGATAAGTCAAAGATGAGCCTTTACAGCCAAGCTCTATTCATGTGCCTAAGCACATACCCAGCATTTACAGCTCTAAAATGTAAATGTCTACATCTGAGTTAGTGACATCAAGTTCTTTGTGGAAGCAACGAAGGCAAAGGGGAACTTCTAAGGGATTATGTCATGCCTCACAACTTAAAATCTGTCTGCTCCTCCCTGCTGACTGCAAAATGAGTCTAAATCCAATAGACACATTATAGACACTGTCTGAGGTTAGGCTCATGAATGCTATCCTTACAGCATTAGCCACTCAAAGCTTCTAGCTCTATAGAAAGTATGCAAGTCCCTGAAATTACTGGTGCCAAAGCAATAGTAAAGGAGAAAACAACAACAAAAGCAAACAAACATCATAACCAGAACACTAGGAGCACTACACAATGCATTTGAATGCTTCAAAGAATATTCCACTTGAACTTCATTTTACTGTGTGATTAATTCCATATATGCTATACTTATAGTGTAAGTCTTCTACTACTAAAACCTGATTCCTCCTGAAAGCAATTTCCAATGTCACAGCAAATTTCCCCAAAGAGTAATTCATCTCTGCATCTAGAGGCTGACAGACACCTATTAGGGCAAGAATTTAATTTTGGACAAATAACTTTAATCCTAACATGAAAACTTATTTGACTTAATAGCACTTATTTATTAAAAAACTACAAAATCAACTTATTTCCTCTTACCCACACACACAAAAGAAAAACACTCATCAGACATACTGGAGAGAGAGAATGGCTTCAAAACAAGTAATTTGCAATAGTTTTCTGACTCTTCATGCAAATATAATTCAGTATTTCTCTCAGTTTTGACTGGCATGATGAGGGGTGACAGTGTCCTTATTCAAATAACTTTGAGAGTTGACAGTCTTGCTTTTTTGTCAGTCTTTTTTTTTTATTTTTATAAAGCTCTGAAAACAGGAAACATCAAACTCATGTGTGAACTGCTATTGGAATAGCATCTGGCTTCTATAGATTTGTTTCAGACCTATCTGTCTAATTGTCAGTCCGGATACAGACCTGGAACTAAGACCTCCAGTGGCAATGGTTCACCTGTCCAAAATGATTTACTGTTACTCACAGTTTTACTGCTGATACGGTCAGATTCTCACTGCAATCCTGATCATGTGCCATGAGTTACTCAGCTAGAAAAATAAATGGGAACTCTGGCAAACTCTTTACAGCTCCCTGAAGAGGGAAAGAGGAGATGGAGATGCCAATCTCTTCTGCCTGGGAATCACTGCCATGATATTTGAGAATGGCACAAAGTTGCACTAGGGGAGGTTCGCACTGGATATTAGGAAAAATTTATCTACCACGAGGGTGGCTAAACACTGGAACAGGCTTCCTTTCCTAGTGAGGTAGTTGATGCCCCAATGCCTGACAGTGTTCAAGAGACATTTGGACAATGCTCTCAATAATATGCTTTAACTTTTGTTTAGCCCTGAAGTGGTCCCAACAGTTGGACTGGCTGCTCTTTTTAGGTCCCTTCCAATTATTCTATTTAAACTGCAAAATGAAACCAGACAACTCAAAGGATAGCAAAAGGCAATAA
The DNA here is from genome assembly GCA_023055505.1 of Callipepla californica brunnescens. NCBI lineage: Eukaryota > Metazoa > Chordata > Aves > Galliformes > Odontophoridae > Callipepla > Callipepla californica. The sequence goes on from JALIRH010000038.1 coordinate 2,911,133, forward strand.
ATTTTCAACTGATGTACCGTATTTAACAACAACAACAAAAATGAACTCTTTTAAACATAGTCAATTATACTGGCTTTATGCAATAGCAAATGCTAAAAAAATTGCTTTAGTCAGCAACATGCTTATAAAACGGTTTGCTTTGTTGTAAACAGAAAGCATTCCATAGTTATTTCTTGACGTTCACCTCAAAAGCAAATTAGTATTTACAGTGCAATTTTTCTTTGTGGAAACACAGTTAGAATAAATATGAAACAAGACTTTCTAAAATGTCATTAGAGAAACAAACATGGAAACAATCTGTTCAAAACATCAATAACAAAGCTAGCTGATTCTATTGACTCTTCTTCCAATTAGTTGGCATTCTTAAGAATGTATTAGTTTAGAGTGTCCCTTGTCTCCTCCCATCAACCTTAAAATTCAATGTTTTTTTATCAGGAGAAAGAATTAACAAGATTTATACTAAATGTGAATAAAAATGACAAGATGAAACAGTTCTGTTTTTTGGTCCCTTAACCTTCATTTTAAACAGTTTCATTTAAAACTAGAAATGACTGGGGGAAAAAAAACGCCAAGCACACTATCCATTGTGGTTGATTTGGTAATTCAAATGTTCTACCAATTGTGTCAAAGTTTGCTCAAATCACTAAAATTCAAAGCACCACGAAAGAAAGCTATGCCATAATGACAAATAAACCTGTTAAACTTAGTATCATCAAAAAAGTGCCTCGCACAGAAACCATCATCATCGTCATAAGAAGCTAGTCTTTGCTTCAGAGACACAGACATGAAGTACAGGTGTGTGTCTCTATTTGTACTAGTCACAACTTTATGTCCTAGGCACTTCCTCTCATTTGCGAAGACATTCAACAAGTTATTTATCTGCAGCAATTTGTGTTCTAATAAGGTAATATTAAGGATCTTAAAATATTTGTGGCTTTCTGAAAGACTCTAAAGCCTTTAATTCAACTTTCTAATTACAACTTACCTAAAGCACTGATGAAATTCAAAGTAAAGAATTCTTTATTATATTTCTTAAGGTAGTAATTTCAGGTTACTACTTGTTATAAAATTTGTGTATTTTTTTGCCTCCAAAATTATACAATCTGCAGACTAATTGTAAAAGGCCTAGTTCTTAAATGTTTTGGTATTAAAAATGCTGTTTAGGGAAATGACTAACCATTACTGCATTAAAATGCAGTCAGTATGGTTGACAGATGTTTTCAGTCCCTACAGGCTACTATGGGAATCAGTTCCCATGGAACGATAATTTATAATTTCATCAGCAACTTTATACATAAGATACTTATTTGGTTTAACTCCTACAAATATTTGGACAGTAAAGTCTAAATTCTTGTAACTGAAAAGCACAATGTTGGCTGCGAACTTTATGTCATTAAATGTAATTTGCATTTTGTAAAAAAAAGCATTTCCAGAGGTGTTACCTCACCCTTTGTAATTCCCATTTTTCTATAAGATGCTCCACTTCACCTCCGAGAACTGCAGTGTTACTATCATCCAACAGCAAGAATCCATTTCTTACTTCAATAATTCCAGAAAGTTTAATTTTTGTTCCAGGTGGAGTGTTCAAGCTAGAAGCGGAAACAAAACCAAGTGTTTCAAAAATGCTAATTAATAATCTGCCATCAAAAGCATAGAAGACTATACTCCCATTCTACTTTCAGCATTGTCTTATTTCATACTAAATGATCAGCATCAAAAACCTTCGCAGTAATTCCTTCAGTATGCACAGCAGTTTTCAATAGCTTTTTTGGAACACTTCCCATTCATTACACAAAGATGCCATATTGCAAATTACATTCTAACAAAGATGAATGTTTGCAAATTATCTGTTTGGTTAAAAGGCAATTTAACAGTACCAGAGTAAGGATGTGATTTGCCTAGCCTAACAAAAGATGCCTCAAAGTCAGATGTCTAAGTTCCTCATCTTAGTTCTCATTTATAGTCAATAAACAGAGGATTTCTAGATTCTTAATCAACTCATTTGTTTTAGACATTTAAGTTAGGAGAAAGCAAAAAGTAGTTAGGAAAGACATCTTCTATACAGTACTAACAGCCAGGACTGTTACAGAATAAAGACTATGCACCTTGCAGTACTTCTCTCATTACTCCCTGATTTAAAAACAGATGGAAGTGCTCTGTGGACAGCTCCAACAAGTAGGTACCTAACTTCTTTTCTTTTTAATCTAACTTATAAGAACAACAGCAGATGCATAAAAGAATCACTTACTTCCATTTCATAATGGAATGATACAACAAGCAGCAGAATTTGGAAAGAATGATTTTTATTTCAACATACAAAAGAGGACATAGTCAGTTATAACCTTTCAAATAAGAGACAACAACACCTCTTCAAAATACAAAGTTAGCACTGGAATCACAGAAAAATGTCACACACTCAGGAATGCTCATAGTGCAGTCAGCCAATTTTTAGTTCTAGTGACTTCAGCCTTAGGAGTATTAGTGGACTTTCTGTATTGTTCTGATAGAAGCAAAGAAAATAAAAATATATAGGACAAGTAATAGAAAAGCTTGTATCAGTAGTACACAAAGTAAGAAGTTGTGATGTTTTAGTGATCTTACCTAAAAGCTTTCAGATTAGGCCTTAAGACTGGCTGCTTATGTATTGCACAAACCAGGAGTGTTTGCCTTTCTTCTCTGCTCTTTTTACATTTATGTTGGAATAGGATATTCATGTGATAACTCAAGCTAAAATTTAAGTATTATTAAGTGCTTGACTTTTAAAACAGCATTACTCTAAACTGCAAGCCGGCTCTTACTTAGAAGGAGCAGTTTAACAATAAAAGGAGACATTTAAAAACAAAGTCTAAAAAGTCTGTCCAGCAGAAAAAGATGCAGGAAAATTCTCTTAAATCAACTTATCTGGAATTAAGAGTAAAACAGACCATAACTCCAGAGACTAACACACTGGAGATTGTTTTCAACATCTTAATGACTGAACAACAAGGAATTCCTATACGCAGCTCTCTTGCCCTTCGTTTCTAACTGCGAAAGTACTTAGTAAAGCAGTCCAAGTTAAAGTCTTGGTCAGGGAAAAGCAGTACTAGCTGCATAAAGTTAAGTGAATCAGGTCTGTGACGTGCTCATTACCAAGTCAGACAAAATATCTGCTAAGAATGGAAATTTGGCTTAGGTTCGCCAGTGTATTTCAGCATGAACTGCATTGTAAATTCCATTCACGTACACCTTCACATGCTACATTTAAGGTTATCCTGTACATAAAAATATCTGAGAAGGAAACAAGAATAAACCAAAACCTAGGACTGCCTGAAGTATACATTAGTTTCACGCATCTCCACTATATTTTGTCTTAAAAGAGTTAATGTTGCTTGATATTTCTTTACTCTGCAGGTTACTTATCACTACAGATTTTTAGACACCTGGGTAGAACTGGAGGACAAATCAGTAGCTCATAAAAAACCTGGGGTGCACAGAAGTCAATGAGGTGTTGTTTTGGTTTGTTTTGTCTAATATATAAAGGTAGAACTCTACTGATGTGCTACAGTTAAACCTTAGACTTTCTTTCAGTGTGGTTTCAAAAGAATAGACAGAGCAGAACATGAGAGCTTTCCGTTAACACAGAGGATGGATAGCAAAACAACATTAATATTTAAATTAGAAGAAAACAGTAAAGAAAAGAACAAGAGAGATAAACAAGATAATATCAAATTAAATGTTTTGCAGTCCCACTTATCCATCAAAAAAACAGGTTTATCTTCCATACGTATTTTTAATTCAATTCTTCTTAGGGCAGTATAAAAAGTATAAAAGCAAAACTTGGAAAAGAAAGTCACTCACCTTATTTTTGACATGCTATTGTATTCTATAGCTGTGCAGCTTGTATGTCCATCGGTCATCTGTAAACGTAGCATTCTGGGTGCAGCCTGAGATTCTTCATTATCCTTTGGTGCAGAAACATTCCGTATTTTCTGTATTTGCAGAACACATGGACCTTCCAGCTAAATATGCAAAAACAGAAAAGCCAAAATGTTAACACCATGAAGCAAACACACTACAATATCAAGACATACCAACAGATGCCCTCAGGCAAAATGAAGTGCAATTTTATACAGTCACATACCATTTCTATCATTCGTACTGTATGTTGTAAAACATGACAAAAATGGCTTTTTCTGAGAAACAGCTGTAATGTTTCATGCAGCTCTACAATGCAAACTATGGAAAAGAACTCGATGAAAGACTTGGGAGGGAGAGAGGGGAAAGGACAGAAAAATAAATAAAATAAAAAGCAAGACAAAACAACATAAGCAAACAAATATTGCCTCTTCCAAATACTATGGAGTCCAGGTAAGATTTCACATGCTGCACCACCAGTTTTCACAGACAAAGTGTTCTAAATTAAAAAAACAACCAGCTTTGAAGACTGACTGCAGTAGGACTACCAAGTACAGCCATTTTGTAAACATCAACTATAAACACCTAGTAATCTCAATGGACATCAGAGACTCTTGGTTACCTGAAAATGCAGTATGCTATATAACATAACTTAAATCACCATCAAAAAAAGGAAATAAAAAACTACTTTCTCACATTTGGGTTCAGCTGCATATATAGTCAAGATGTTACATTTTTTTTTTCTATTTCTTCACTTTGTAAAGAAGTAGGGTTCACTCAGATTCCTCTGAGAAATAGAACTGAAAAGATCTGTTGCTCTAGCACTCAAGAGAGAGTAGAAAAGATAAAAAATGCACATTTCCTCAATTCCTGCCCTCTAAGAAAGAGAAAAAGAATAGTAGCACTGATGGTAGAAAAAAACTTAGAAGATGAATGTATAAATTTCCTTTATACAGGATATAAAGATGAGAAAGGAAAACTACATTGGAATAATTTTAAAGCATGAAATCAGAGAAACAGGAAGAAGAAAATTTTAGTTCTGGATGCTTGCTTTTGTTTTCTAACAACTGTTTGATAGACTACTTGGAAATCTGGTGTGCAAAGAAATGAGAGCTAGGCTAACTACAAATATATATGCAAATAAATTCAGGTTTTCTTATCTACTGTGTCAGGCGTGCATTACAATAAAGCACAGCTGCACATTTGTTGAGCTTAGACAATGGTGTCTGCTTCTTTAACAGAGAAAATCATGTTATTTTAAAAAAACAGGTGCAAAAGAAGTGTATGGTTTTCTTAAATACAACCTGTATTAACAACAATACTGTTTTTATGGACTTTAGCGGGATTTTAGAGCTTCCCCATTTCCCAGTCTCAATTCAGCTGAGTTTATAGTTCAGTTCTCACATAACGATGGCAGAAAACAAAGCCAATCTTCCTGCAGAACATGAAATGTTATCACAAGACTGTAAGTGAATCCAGAATCATAGAACGGCTTGGACTGCAAAGAAGCCCAAATATCATCTATTACCAAACCCACTGATGTAGGCAGGGCTGACAGTCATTAAATCAGGTACCAGATCAGGTTGCCCGGGGCCTCATCCAGCCCTGTCTTCAACATCTCCAGGGAGGGGGATTCTACAACTTCTGTGTGCAGCCTGTTTCAGCACCTCAACATCCTCTCAGTGAAATATTTACACCTGACATCTAATCTAGATCTCCTCACTTTTAATTTAAAGCCATTCCTCCTTGTCCTATCACTATCTATCCACATAAAACACGAATTTACCTCCTCCTTATAAGCTCTCTAAGTATTGGGAGGTCATAATGAGGTCTCCCCAGAGCCTTCTCTTCTCGAGGCTGAACAAGCCTCAGCCTTTGTAGGTTAGGTACTCCAGCACTCTGATTATCAAACTATGCCAGGGCACCTTGTAGGTTGCTTTAAAGAATCACTGCTACTCACCCTGTAAAAATCCTTTTAACTTGGCCAAGTTAAAATTACACAGAAAACTTATATTAATACTTAGATTCCAAGTAGCTGGGTCTTGCTGAGCATGCTAGAGTCTTACCAAACCCAGTAATAGCTAGACTCCGAACACACCATTTCAACATTCAAGAAAATTCCTCAACGCAAAGCTAAAAGCTCTCTAGACCACTCTGCTTGATCACAGCTCCTTCAAAGTCCAAGATTCTCTCTTCTCTCTTACATTTCTGCTAACTTCTAACGTAGAATTGAAAATTATGCAATTATCATAAAATAATTTTCTAAAATTCCAAAGAAACAGCAAACTAAACTGTACTAAATGAAATGTAAGGATGAAGCCATCACCTAAAAAAATATGGGACTGAGTACAAGAAAACATTCACTTCAAAAGCACTTACTGAATGGACAAGTAACAACCTGAATATTAAGGCCAGAATGCTGAGAAACACAGTTCAGATGTTCTTGTATAAAACTCAAGACAGATAAGTATAAAAATAAAGAAAATGTGTTTATAATGCCATACCACTACAGCTTTCAATGGCTAAATATAAAGGAAGCAAGCAAGTCTAGAGTACAAAACGTAAGTAAAACAGACTGAGGAATGAGGTCTGGCTTTAGCCGTTATTAATCCCATTATGAATAATCTGCTTAGTTCTTCAAGATGAAAAATAGAATAATAGCATCTTATATTATATTTAGTATTGTATTAAAATATTATTCACTCATACATAGTTGAGAGGTTTCTTCAATGTGAGTAAGCATAAGGACTTCACACAATGTTTAGGAAAAAAAATCTGCACACTGACTGGAGGGAGCTACTTCATCAATAGTTGGAAATACTACATAGAACAAACCAATAACGTTTCCAGTAAACGTTTAAAGTAAGTATTTAATACCAGTTGTCTTGAAAAATGTTTACACTGGCCACAGGCCCACTTAAAATCCTAATGTACAAAAATAGTATGGCAATAATGGCTTAATCCCTTAGAAAAAGAGACGTTCCAGATCAAGACGGGGTAACAAAACACGCAGTTGCATACAGACCTGCCAAAGTACTGAGATCGTAATCTAATAAATCAGTCCCTTATGATCCCAGAGTTACAGAGGTAATGTTGGAAACAATGTCCAAAAACTACCAAGTGATTTATGACAATATAGCAACTAGATAGTATTCTGTTTTCAATACAGTTTTCCAAGAGGAATTGCTTTGACACACTCAACATGATCTGAAAGCCAAAAAAAAACCTCAACCTTTTTGAAAGGTTTAACCTACTTTACGTAGCATTATATACCTTTTCCTCATAAATACAAGTGGAAACATGAGTCTTTACAGCTCTTGAAACAGGCATTACGTGAGTTTGAGGACAAGAGCTTATCTAAAGCTGATAAAAAGCTCTAAAATTACTACCACTCTGTTTGATCCATCAGCATTACTGCATGCATTGACAGAACTAAACCTTGTCAAAATTGTACCAATTGAAATAAATAAATAAACAAATAAAAAGTAGAATAATTTCTACATACACAGCTTCAAACAGGAGGACATCTGATGTAGCACTGGAAAGTAAATGTAAGCATTTCAAGACTGGAACTTAATGCAGATCAGTTGTAACTGAAATAACAAATCCAATCATACCTTAGAATAAGAGAGGCTGCAGGAAACAGTAACAGACATTCACAAAGAGAGGGCAGAAGGCAACTAAGCAGTTAGTTACACTGATGTACTGACAGAAACCAGAAAGCATATGAGCAACTTCAAAGAATAATTAGAATAGGTGGCAAGTTATGTTTTAACTGCTTACCATCAACTTATCAGTGCCCAGGATTTCACTTCTAAGATCAGAGAAATGCTTAATTTCTGAGTGCTTGAGGAACTACTGCCTAAATTGTAATGGAACACATACACTCAAAAGAAAATGAAGTAAATGCAACATCATTGCTAAATGATATGTTCTAACTTTTTTACAAGTCCTCTTTGCACCTTTACTCCACTTAAAATACTTCACAAGTATTCATGGCATACAGTCATTTGGATAGAAATAAGAGTGTTCAGCTTTTTTAAATCCTATGCAAATATGGCCATCTTGTGGTTAGTGCTGGTAATATAGATTTTTTTAGCCATACTAAACAGATATAAATAAGTGATAAAAGATTTTTATATATTAATGACAATCACCTGTGATGGTCAAGTATCGAAACATTCTTAGAAAATATCTGCCTATTGCATTTATACTACAAAATAAAGTTACTTTCCATGCATGATGGAAAATAGATTGTACATACCTGAGATACAGATAGAAAATACTGATAGAAGTTTCAGATCAGATAAACAATTGTAGCATGTAATTTTTGTTCCCTTCTGAAGCACTTCTGAACCACAAATGACTACCTTCCACCAACACATTACATAAAAGAGTCACTCCTGTCCCAGCCAAGCCACCACTGTACTAGAAAGTCATGAGGTAGTTGCCATTACTAAAACCTGTGTGATGACTCCAACAACTGGAGTGTGGCTGTCAACAGCTACAAGCTGTTCAGAGGGGACAGGTGAGGAAGGAGGGGAGAAGACACTGCCCTCTACATCAAGGAAGGAATACAGACCCCGAAGAATGGCCTCAAGAAGTTTAAATTCTATGGGTGAGTTAGTGAACAAGGCAGCAAAGGAAGCCCTGTGGTTGGTGACTACTACAGGCCACCTGATAAAGCAGAGTCTGTTGATGAAGCCTTCTTCATCCAGCTACAGGAGGCATCTCAACAGAAGGCTCTCATTCTGCAGGGGGAATTCAACCCCCTGATATCTGCTGGAAAAGTAGCACGGTAAGGTGTAGGCAATCCAGAATGCTCCTGGAATGCTCTGAGGGTAACTACTTAGCCAACAGACAGCCTCACCAGAGCAATGCTGGATGTGTTGCTCAGCAACATGAACTGACTGTTGACATCATGATGGGAGGTTGCCTGGGCTATGGAGACCGTGTAATGGTGGAGTTCACATTCCTGAAGGATATGAGAAAGACAAAGAGTAAAATCAGGATGTTCAAAATTATAAAAGCCAAATTTCAGCTTTTCAGGAAGACAGTCAACAAAACCCCTTTACAATCTGTCCTCAAGGACAAGTGAGCAAAGCAGATCTCTTTCTTTAAGGAAGCTTTCCTTAGGACACAAGAGCTCTCCATCCCCGGGTGTAGGAAGTCAGGAAAGGAAGGCAAAAGACCAGCATGACTGAACCGGGACTTGCTGGTAAAACTGAAGAACAGGAAGGAAATACACAGGCAGTGGAAGCAGAGGCAGGTACCCTGTGAAGAGTATAGGGACACTGCTAGGCCGTCTAAAAGTGAGGTCAGCTAGAACTGAACTTAGCAATGGATGCAAATAAGAACAAGAAAGGCTTTTACAGGTACATCACCCAAGAAAGGAAAGTCCAAGAGGGCACATCCTCCTTCATGAGGGATACAGGCAGGCTGGTAACAATGAACAGGAGAAGGCTGAGGTACTTAACATTTTTGCCTCAGTCTTCACTGGCAACTACTCTTTGCATACCTCATAAGGGTTGGAAGGCAGGGACTGGGGGAGCAACATCCCCTGCATTGTAAGTGAAGATCAGGTTGGCATTCACCTGAGGAACCTGAACATCCACAGTTTTAAGAATTGATGAAATGCACCCCAGAGTCCTGAGGAAATTGGCTGGTGTAATTGCCAAGCCTCTCTCAATGATATTCGGAAAGTCATGTCAGCCAGGCAAAGTATCTGGTGACTGAAAAAAAGACAGCTTAGCATCCATTTTTAAGAAGGGTAGAAAAGATGATCTAGGAAATGAGCAAGGTGCTGGAACAGGCTGCACGCAGGCTGCTGATGCATTGTTTTTGGAGGTGCTCAAGGCCAGGCTACATGGGGCTCTGGGCAATCTGATCTAGTGCTTGATCTAGCAGTTGGCAACTGTATACCCTTGTCTACAACAGGGGCTTGGCACTAGATGACCTCTGAAGTCCCTTCCAACTCAAGACATTCTATGATTCTATGCCATGTAAGTACCACTCCTGTATGGGGGAAAGTCATGGAGCAGATCCTCCTGGAAGCTATGCTAAGGCACACTGAAGAGAGGGAGTGTCATAGGATACGCATGTATTCAGCAAGTGCAAGTCCTGCTTGACCAACCTACTCCATTTTTATGATGGTATAACTGTGACTGAGGACAAGGGAAAAGCCACTGATGTCACATATTTGGACTCTAGTAAGGTTTCTGACATGGTCCACCACAACATACATCTCTCCAAATTTGAATTAGATGAATTTGACTAGGAACTGTTGCAAGATTTTACCCAGGGACTGGTGATCAGTGTCTCAGTGTCCAGACAGAGATGGGTGACAAGTGGTATCCCTCAGTGGTCAGTACTGGGACTGATGCTTCATCAGTTACATCAACTTTGGGACCCTCATCAAATCTGTGGATGACACCAAGCTGTGGAGTGCAGTCAACACACCTGAGGGACAAGATGCAATTCAGAAAGTCCTAGACAAGCTTGTGCAGTAGGCCCAGGAGAACCACATGATGTTTAACAAATATAAATGTAAGGTCTTGCATCTGGATCGTGGTAACTCCCACTGTTGATACAAGCTGGGGAACAAAATGACTGAATGCAGTTCCACTGAGAAGGACCTGGAGGTGCTGGTGAATGGTAAGCTGGACACAAGGCAGTACTGTGCCCTTCCAGCCCAGAAAGCCTATTATATCCTGGGCTGCATCAAAAGAAGCATGGCCAGCAGGTTGAGAGGTGTGATCCTGCTCCTCTACTTTGTGCTGGTAAGACCTCACCTGGAATATTGTGCCCAGATGTGGCATCCTCAGCACAGGAGACATGGACCTGTTGAGCGTTCAGAAGAGGACCACAAAAATGATCCAGGGGGTGGAACACCTCCATTCTGAAGACAGCCTGAGAGAGCTGGAGCTGTTAAACCTGGAGAAGATAAGGCTCTGGGGAGCTCTGATAGCACTGTTTCAGCATCTAAAGAGAGGCTCTGAGAACAGACAGAGATTATTTAATAGGGTCTGTTGTGATAGGACAAGGGGTAATGGTTTCAAACTAAAAGAGGAGAGATTTTGATTGAATAGAAGAAAAAAAAGTATTTTACAATAAGGATAGTGAAACATCGGAACAGACTGCCCAGAGACGTGGTAGATGCCCCATCCCTGGGGACATTCGAAGTCAGGCTGACCAAGACTCTAAGCAACCTAATCTAGCTGTAGATGCCCCTGTTTATTGCAGGTGAGTTGGATTAGACAACCTTTAAGAGTCCCTTTCAACTCAAACGATTCTATGATTTGCTCCATATATTGTCCATGACCTGCTGAAGGACAGCACAACCTACCATTGTCCTCTTTGTAGAATACTGCAGACTTATGCTCCTCCTCATCTGGACTACCTACTGCCCTCCTTATTCACTGACTTTGGTGGCTACAGGGATATTTCTCTTATTTCCTCTCTACTCTCTCTCAGCTGCCATTGTGCATCAAATTTTTCCCTTTCTTAAATCTGCTGTCACAAACTCACAACCAGCTTAGCTCACTGACTCAGCTCTGGCCAGTAGAGGGTACCTTATGGAGATGGCTGGAGCTGGCCCTGATCTGACATGGGGCAACTCCTGGACTCTGCTTTTTCTTTGCAGTTATTACTTCTTTCCAAATCTGGAGGATTATATTCCTTTGCAAATGGTTTATAGAATTTTTTTTCTTCCTTGAGTGACTGTTTTTGTTTGATCAATGATTCAAAAAAAAAATGGCTGAAGTGAGACCAAAGTAAATTTTACTAAAAGTTCACATGTCAAAAGGTCTGTCTTCTTAACAGTAATGATAGAAGCACACAAGTCTCCAAAATTTAACAAAGAGTAAAACAAAGCTGATTAGGCAACACAAGCCATATACAAGCACCAATCTCTCTCAATTATCTGAAGAAGTGGGATATGGAAGTACCTTGAATCAAGCAAACTTTCTTTTTACAAGTTTGAGTTGGATTCCTATAACATTCAATCCTGTTTCCTAGCCCTCCATCTCCATAAATGGATTTTTATTTTTTTTTTTAATTTTGACAACTGCTCCAGGAAAAAGACATTAGAGGATATTATTATTCTGGTACTTAACAAGTACTTCTTTCCTCAGTTTTTAATCAAGATTTCTCGACAACTAGTTTAAATCAATTTCTCTACAGACAACTACTCTCAAATTTAAATTAATCTTATTCCCCTTTTATAACTGCCTCCTTTCTTACAAACTACGTAACGTAGTGCTTACAAACTATGTATATCTTCCTTGATTCCCATTCTACTGCTTGAAAACATATATTCCCTTCCACCTCCCATTTCCTTTAGAAAAACTCTCATACTCAAAACATACTAATCTGGTTTACATTTTTTTAATTAGGCCATAGTTCATATCTTCGGTGTACAGTTCTACAAATTATAATGATGCTTTTGCAGGTAAACATGCAGATGATTTTTCCTGTGAAAGGCTGACAAATATAGCCTTCATGCATAGTCCTTGGTTTTTGTATTTGTGGAGACAAGTGGCAAAAACTGTAACCTCTCTAGTTCCAAAGGCTAAGTAGATTCTGGTATATAACGTCCAACACAGCTCTGAGTAAATTACTGACAGTTTCACCTTCAGCTGCCCACTTGAACAATGTAACAACAGAAGTACAGAAAACATGCTCTCAGAAGGAAATAATCACATTACTGGATAGATTCTCAAGTGATGAATGAAAACTGAAATACCATGTCTAAAGACACTATAGTACTGAAACAAACCCCTTAAAAAAACAAACAACACCACTTATTAAATTACTCTGAACTGAAACCATGTTTCAGAAGCAAAACTAAGCAAGATAAGCATTATCACACACCCAACACAATTATTCTGAGAATTACATTTAAGACAGAATGGCTTGGGTTGGAAAGGACCTTAGAGATCATTTAGTTCCAACTTCTGAAGTGTGGACAGTGTTGTCATCCACTAGATCAGGCTGCCCAGGGCCCTATCCAACCCAACTGTGAACACCTCCAAGCTTGAGGCATCCACAACTTCTCTGGGCAGCCTGTTCCAGTGCCTCATCACTCTTTAAGTAAAGAACTCCCACCTAACATCTGATCTAAATCTGCCCTCTTTTAATTTAAAACTCTTTCCCCCTTGCCCTATCACTACACTTGTTGGATAAAGAGAACCTCCTCAACTGTCATGTACGTCCCTTTTGGCACTGGAAGTACACTATTAAATCTCTCTGGAACCCTCTCTTTTTTTTCCAGGCTGAACAACAACTACTGTCCCAGACTGTCTTTATAGGAGTAGTGCTTCATCCATCTGATTGTCCTCTTGAACCTCCTCAGGATTCCAACAGCTTCACAGCCTTCTTGTGCTAGAGGCCCCAGCACTGAAACAGCACTGTAGCTACAGGTCTCATGAGTGGAGCAGAGGGAAAGAATCACCTTCCCCATCCTGCTGGCCATGCTTCTTCAGATTGCAATGCAGGATACAGTTGGCTGTCTGGGCTGTCAATGCACACTGCTGGCTCACACTGAGTCATCTGCTAACAACCTCAAGTCCTGATCCTCAGGGCCGCTTTCTATGCATTCTCTGCCCAGTGTCTGCATTTGTGCTTTAGATTGCCCCAACTCAGGTGCAGGAACATAAACTTGGTCTTTTTGAAGTACTTAAGCAAATGCATTTAGAATTTGTCAGTATTACATGATCTAACATGCAAAATTCAGTAAAACTCGAGCAACTGAGAAATAAACAATGGAATAACATGTAGCCCAACACAATAAGAAATATAATTACATTAACCTACTGGTTATAGTTTTACTAATAACGACTTTCATGCACAGACTCCTGTCTGACTGAACACTATCAGCTATCCCGCTATATGGTACCTTTCAAGTGCGTTTTTCATAGGCGAAAATGATGTCCTCTCGTTGTTGTTATAGAAGCTAGAGTTACCTCAGTCACCACTCCATTCAGACAAAAGTATCAGCAGAAAAAATAAACCCAGACAGAGCTTAACAGCTTCACTCATCAATCTCGTTTTCTTAAACAAATTTTGCTTTTATTTATTGCTATACTCATTTTTGACTGCAACAAAATCTGTTTCTCAAGAAATTTCACATCAGCCATACAGGCCATCAATACTGGAAGTTAGGAATAATTACTTGAACTGAGAATTACCACTACCTTTAAAATAAAATTACTTGATTTATCCTAGCCTATGTTAACTGAGTTATAGGAAGAACACAGGATGAGCAGACAAGTGATGACAAAACTTAAGATATACCTAAACAAACAACATATGTAAAAAACCTGGCACATGGAAGTTTAGAATATAAAAATATGATGTAGATTATACAGCAGAGTATCATCTGACATGGATTATCCATACAGACTATTGGATAGACAGCAACAAAGTTTATTGCCTTAATCATGTATACCAGTGGACAATTCAAGACAACACCAACATATATCATTACATATAATAATCATACAGCTACTTTGCTTTACACCCTACCATGCTTTGTTGCCCTCACAAGAGTAAATAAGACAAAAAAAAAACAAGATACTTTTGATACTCTGTCAAGATCCAACAGGTTAAACCATTTCTGAGTGATAATGGAAGCTGCTAGGTTCAGTCAGTCACATTTGTTTAAGCACTCAAAAGTTTACAAATAAAGATGACTCCTCCTCTCTTTACATAGCCTAGCGGTCAAACTAATACGTTAACATACTTATCCTCAAATATTGGCTACATCTGTATCTGAAATAATGCCAAAAGGAGACTAATGAAACACAGATAACTGTCATCAGAAAGAAATCACATCACAACAAGAAAAGTGAAGTTAACGTCGTCTACCTTTTCCACCTTGCCACCATTGATGTCACTGGGGAGGAATCTCTTGCCAATCGTTCTTAAATCTGTCTGAAATTAATAGAGAAAAAATATTAATCTAAAATATCCTGTTTCAAAGAAAACTATCATAAAACAGGAAAAAGAAGGACACTTCCATATTGCCAACAGCTTATATAAAAAAAAAAGTCTCTTCAAATGTATATGAATAAAATTCAATAAATTTACCAAAGAATTCCTTTTGCTTTTAAAATGATATTGTCAAGCACACTTTCAGAGACAATTCAAAAGCTTTTAATAGTTGAAAAGAAATGCTTATTTAACTCCACTATTTAATACAGGCAAAATTATTTCCTCTTCATTTGGTAGAGAAAAAATTATGTTTACTTTTCTTTTTAGACATACAAATTATTCATAAAATGTTGGGAACGCTTTTGCAATGAAACCTTGAGTGGAAGTCTATATCACATTTCTATTAAATGCTTTTCAACGTAAGTGTCTGTCTGATTATTTCTTTTGGAAGCAAGGTAAACAGTTACATGACATTTGTCAGTGGTTGTACTGCATAGTTGCTAAATCTATGTAACTGAAGAGTTCAAAGGAATAATGCTCAAAAACAGTTTCTTCCTACAACCATAGCCCAGAAAAATGTATTAATCAGGGCAACAAATAACAAAAGGATGGACTGGATGGCTTCTTTGCGCAGCACATTAAAATAGGAAATAGGGTTAAAAAGAAATCAAAATTTATGCATCAGGCTTTTAATGCATTTATTTGTTCATCAAAACAAAAACAAAATACACAGTGCAGCAGTGCAGCCTAGAACACCTTGGTTTTCTAAACTCTATGCCTTGAAATAAACCTGTTTGTTTTGTTTGTTTAATAGAAAACGCTGGTGTCGATTCCTTTATTGAAGCTAAAACTGACCTAACTTATTCAGGAGAAAAACACTTTCAAAAGAAAAAGGGCTAATTGTAATTGCTACTACAACTCATATACTAACTTTAGATTAACACATGCCAATGAACTACTGTACTACCACCTTAATCTAGAACTGAAGAGCACTACATTTTAGCATAAATAACACTGTAAACAAGTGTTTCATTTATTTTCTCTGTGAGTAACATTACAACCCTAGACAGTAGAAATAATTTTAAGGATACTCTTGACAGATATTCAGAGTGAATACAGTAGAAGAGCACACAGGAGTTCAAATGAGTTTCTATTGCACAACGGAGTGAAAGTACATTTGGATTTCAATCTCAGTCTACCCAAGAAAACCAATCTGTCACTTGACTGTTATTTACCTCTGAACAGCACACAAACTCCTTTGAACTATCCCTGCAATAATCCATACCCATACATAATTTGACAAGTCGCCAGAAAGATGCTTTGCAACCACAGCAACAAGGAAGGAGACAGAACTGTTACAAACCCCGAGCAAAATTTAATACAAAATAAAAGCATTTGAAGAACTGAAGGCATGTTTACACCTACTTCAGTCCTATTTAAGCAACTCAAAAAAGAACACCCCTTGGCTTATTGGTTTCTTTTGACTTTTAACTGCCTATGAGAAGTGTGAATTCTCAGGAAGGGGAATCTAAACTTACTTTTATCCTGCCTTTCAAATCACACTGCTAGTCCCTGCTTATCCTACAGGAGACTTAACCTCCTAGGCTTTAAAACAACAACTGACTCAATGACAAAAATATTGATAATCCACTTAGATTGGCTTTGGGTACGTGCATAACATTTCTGGTTTATTTAGATTATCTATCCGACAAGCTGGAAATATGCATATTTGTTTATTTCCTTGTAAGCAGAAATAATTACTAAATCCAGATATCTACAGTAATTCAAGCAACTGCTTGTAGTCACATAAATACGTACACATCATAGGAAACCCAGCATTTGCTTGAACAGGCTTTAAAGAATAGTATGCTCAGAAGTCAATTTAACTAAGGGTATTTTACTCATCTTAGCAAGCTTCTATTTTGCACTGTAATTTCATACTCGCATCCATACACAGCACTTCTGATCTTATTAGTAGTATTGCTTAGATTTACATTTCCTAAACACAGAAATATCTTCCTACTGCAAATTACACTCATTTTTCTCCCCACCAGGCCTAAGGTTGGAATAGGTGTCATTTCCAAATAAAATTCAAAAATAATTCATACGTGCTGGGAAGGAGGAAGGTGCTTTGTCCTTTACGTAAATCACATAGACAAGAGTGTATTTAATTAGATTCATAGACTTCCACCTGAGCCATTAGATATATTATTTTCAGCGTGATGTCAGAAAAAAAGTTCACAATCATAACTTACATTAAGTGCAACTAGGATAATGTCATTTGTATTGACTTTTTCAGATGAATTTATGCAAGTTTCAATTCCTTCATCTGAAAGATACCTGTTAAAGAAAAAAAAGCACAGATATATTAGAATACATAATGATTTATGTCATAGGTGAATATCCGTTCTGTATGTAAAGATCATTTTTATGTCATAGGTGAATATCCGTTCTGTATGTAAAGATCATTTTTATTTTGTATTTTCCATATTACTGAAGCATAGGAAAACAAACAAACAAACAAACAAACAACACAGAAACAACTACATCACTTTCTAAAGAGCAACACGATGCACTCAACAGTTTAAGGACAGGCAGCATTATATTGCCATCCTACAAAATTTCTTGCTTGCCTAAGCTATAAAGTAACTTGTTAAAGTATATTTGTATTGCCACGTATCCTAAGATATAAATGTGGTGAAATAGAACAAACAGCTTTGGAAACAACACTTGAGATCCTCACAGTGGCAGTCCAGGATCACCACCTTCCTGCCAAAATTCTATAAGCATGCGATAAATTTGCTCATCTGACAATCTGAAGAAGATAATCCATTGAAAGGATGTGCATAATCAATTAAAAAGGGCTGACACATTCTAACCTTCACAAACACTTAGGGAGAATATAATTTTTACTTGAGTAGTCGCAGACTGTGACGTTTGTTATTCAATTTGCCTCCTATTTCTCAGTTTTTATTCCCATGTAGCTGGCAATCTGCTTTATCTGCACAGTTCTGTGTTTTCTTTAAAAACTTCAACAGTGATCAGTACACTGATAACTGCCAGATATTGAATCTGAAACACAGAGCTTGCCCAAATAACATTCCTGTACTAAGTACCTAGTGAAAAACCACTAATCCTCAAAGAATAAATGATCATTTAAAAATAATAATAATAAAAGTTTAAGTATTCCAGAGTACTTCAAGACAATTTTTAAGAAAATAATATCCAAGTATGAAATAAAAAAAGATCTTAAGGAGATCAGACTCAGTAAACCTTAATTCTAAGCTCGGCTAACACGAGCATCGCCCTGACAGCGTTGCCAGACTAATTAATGATCCCAGTTGTGCTCTAACCTAGACACCTGATAGCACGTAGCTGTTCAAGTCAGACACTGACATCCAGCAAATCCTGAGGGATCAGAACTCCACAAACAAACAAACAAACAAACAAAAAAAAGGCATTTTTAATGTGAAAGAAACGATCCCATTTTTGATACAAAGCATACACACTTGAGAATAAGGTGGCAGGATTTGTTATTCTGCATAGGAACGCAGATTTCTCAGCTGAGTGTCTCAGAGCTTGGGTATCACTACCTGTGAAGATTCAAGTGGTAATCCCACTTGGAATTCTCAGACAGATTTGTTAGCTGGAATGAGAATGTAAAGTAAAACAGAATCCCCACTCTCTACCAGAGGAAACAAGAACAGGTATGTCCTATAGGCAGGACTACACGTTTGGGACCTCAGCTGTGGTTTAATTACACCAGTAGGGTTTCTAGAAAGAGAAACGTAATAAAATCTGCAAGTCTACCTCTTGTAATCTTCAGTGCAAAGCTGAGTATTGGTTGCATCAAGGGTGGGAGGAATACAAACCCCACAAACTGATTATCAGATGTTGTGGAAACATTCCTCCTCTTGTGCAAATTAAATAATTCTTCAGTTCTGCTGAAACTAACAGAACTGCAACTCCATTATGAGCTACACAGTGTAGTACTAAGATGCGAGCACTAACATTTATCAGCAAGAAAAAACATATTTTTAAGAGAGTGAGTAAACAACAATCTGATCCAGAATTAAATTTCCCCGAGATAGGATAAAATCGATTACTTCTGCTACCATAAAACTCACTGCTGAGTCATGTTTCCATTTCTCACTTAAAAGTGAAGACTGAAACACGGCTGATAAAATCCTACCCAGCTTTAGCACAAATTTCCATGTTAGAACTCTGCTGTTTTGTTTACCTCGTTACTTCAGAGGGCTTGAGACAAAATGATAAATACACATGCACAGTGAAAAAGGTTTTTCTTTTCTGACTTATTAGTATAACTCAATTAATTTAACAGTGCTTAAGAGAAACATTGCGCGGCTGACTGAAATCTCCATCCGTGTTACAGAGGTGACAATAATGAAATGCCATTTGAGGACACCTGCTGGCTCGATTTAAGAAAACACTACAGCTTTTCAGCAATAACTTGATTCACAGTTTTTAAAGCAGTCTTCAAATTAAAATAAATAAATGAATAGATAAAAACCCAACACCTAACCAAAACTAAACAGAGCTTTCCAGTAACAAGTGGTGCTTGTATGTAACAGGATATACAAGCAAAGCAATCACCAGAAATGGTCAGGAGCTCCATGAAGAATTGAAATTAGAAAAGACTGAACACTCAGAAGGAGCCAAAACACACGCTTCTCCTGCCCAGACAGAAGCCTGGAACCAAGTGTATGTCAAGCTAACCTGATGTTTTAACCATCTAACTCTCTTACACAGACTGCTTCATACAGGTAGTGCTCTCAATACATACATATATTTTCTTTTAAACTGTGCAGAAAGTTCTTATTTAAAATAAGTGAATTTGCTCTCTTCACTGTCTGTATATCTCCAGTAACAACTACCTAAGTTTAAGTTCTAAATATTTCCTGCCACAGGTCCACAAACTATTTAAGAAAAAAAAGCCAGTAATCCCAAGAAATTTCTTTTTTAAAATAAATGTGCTTCTATAGAAAAAAAAATATCTTTCAAAGAATGAAATAGCAGTTATGACAGGTAAAATTAGCTCTTTAGTTGGCATAATACTTCCCCTCAAAACACAGGGACTATGAGGTCTGAAATTCCTTTGCTAAACTGGAAGTCTCTTCTTTCTGTTCTTAACAACGGTTGTGATATGTAGGTACAACCCATAGCAAAGGTCACTTGACATTCTTTTCCCCTGTTATACAAAAGAAGATAATCTGACCCTGAACCAAAACCAAAATCAGAAAGCTTCCTCAGGAGGAGCCCTGGAGCTCAGCACCTGCATTACAACCATTCAAGTGCCTCACAGCATCTACATTAACTGCTCTGCACATTTTGCTAGATACCATGACCTACTGCGACCCTAGATAATGAAACATGAACTACAAAGCGATCCTATTACACTAATCCAACACGATTCCTACTGCCAAGGGGTGGGAAGCACTCCTAAGTGCTCCATGAACTAGATTACACTGTTGGAACCAGCTCATGAACTCAGAATCCCCAAGACATACCTGGCAGCACCATACAGATACAGTGCCCTGCCCAGATCTTGCTCTGCACACCTCCATCCCAAGCTTCTCCCTTGTGTGGGGAGGCACGTGGAACAATCCAGCACAGGAACAACGCTGTCATAATCAACAAACTTCCCTCTTATATTTCCACTGAACAAACAATTATGGATGTCTACTTAAGGAGAAAGTAGATAAATGATGAAATAATAGTGTGAGAAAAGCCAAGCTCAGTAAAGGTTTTAAGATGCAAAAGGCAAGGCAACAGCTGACCACTGGCATCTTTTTACACAGTTCTTAACATGCAATGCAAATAGCACAATCCTGCAAGATGACAGTGAAAGGCTTAAAAGAAGGCAACTAGTTTCCAAAAGGCAGCTTACTTTTTTTTTGTCTTTATCCACGACACACATAAACATCCTAATACTACATCAGTAGATGTCAAGGCAAAGCTTTTCACTGAGAGGGTGGTGAGGCACTGGTACAGGCTGCCCACAGAGGCTGTGGGTGCTCCATCCTCCAAGGCATTCAAGGCCATGTTGGATGGGGCCTCGGGCAGTCTGAGCTGGCAGGCGGCAACATTACCCACAGCACAGGGCTGGAACTGGATGGGTTGAAGGTCCTTTCCAACCTAAGCCATTCTATGAGTCTATCCTGTTTTTGGGAAAAGTGCACATATGCATGCATTTAAGTCACTGAACTTCTAAAAGCTGGTAACTGTAACAGCATTAATTGCAAGAACTCCTGGTTTCTAAGGAAAAAAAAAATACCAGAGTTGAACAATCTCAGAGGTTATAAACTGAAGTAATCAGACAACTTTATCGATTTCAAAGGAATTATACCAAGTAATGCTCTATGAGTTACACAGGGACTTTGCACCCTTGGAACATTAATACAAATTAAAAAATAAGAAATAAAATCGGTTTACAACCAAGTGGGCTCCAAGCTGCCTCATAAGGTTGAGATGTTTATCAGCAGATCATTCTCCTGGGAGAACAGACCAGATGAGAAAGGAAAATAAATGCCTCTCCTACAATTCTTCCACATTATATTTGCTGGAATCCGAGGGATATTTGTCTCATCTATTCCTCCCCTACACATTCAGCTTCGCTCATCTGAGAAATGTAGCAGTACAATCCTCTTAGCAACAACTTTTGTCAGAAGAGCAACTCCTTTTGAAACAGAAAAAACTGTTCTTACATTTCTGAATGAGACCTGCAATGGTAGCATTATTAGGAGAAAGTCACTAGTAACAAATCAGCATTTTGTGTGAACCATTCACATATAAATCCAAATCTGTAATTTTTCTGTCAAAACGTTCTCTATTAGCTCCTAAGAAAAACAAATTTTGCTAATTTCTCCTAACAAAACATATCAGAGTGCTGATGCTGAAAGCTGTTTTCCCACTGCTCCTTTCTATCAACTGTGACATCAATCTAATAGCCCACTTCTGAATGTTACCCGCAGACACCCACGTTCTCCTTTCTGATATTTCCCGTTGTTGGGGGCTGTAATTCAGTAGTACCAGTCTCAACTGTATCCCCAGCCATCTATTTTACCTTCTGCTTTACCTCATCAGGAACAGATTAAACCTGACATGCCCTAATCAGACAGATTTGTTACTGCCACACTATAACCACCTGCATCTGAAGCATTAAAGAAATCCTGCTACCAAAGATAGATGCATATTTGTGCTGCCTGCACTATACTGCTGGATCAAATACTTCACATGCAAGCAAATGTGCCTGAGAGCAAGCAGAAATTTTACAATGTTCAAACTAAAAGCTTCATTCTAGAATTAAATCCACCTGCTAAACAACTTTCCTAATGATATTTTTCCCACCAGCAGCTCTCTTGAAAAGCCTGCTTTTGCTATTTGCAATTAACAGCTCACGTTCAACCAGAAATCTTCAGCTACCTTCAATCCTTTTCCTACCCTCTATAATTTCCTCCTATCATCTCCATAATTCATTCGCTATTAAATGAGCAATTTTAAGGAAAAAAAAATAGTATTAATACAAGCGCTAAATATAATTTGTATTTTTCAATGTTCATACCTCCTCACAGATGCACTGAAACAGGAACCAAAAATGCACAGTGCTTCTTGTAATGCTGGCAGCCACATGAAACAACTCTGGAGTTTTAAAGTAAATTTAGCACGGCTAATTTCAACGTGTGTGTGCAGAAATCAAATTGTTCTTTCCATTGTTTCACGAAAAAAACAGATTTATGCAGTCTTGCCACACAAATGGTAACCTTTGTGGAGGGCATACTCATTTCTGATACTCGGAAACACCACGAAGGGTGAGAACAATTTTAACCAAGTGCAACTTCATGCAGTAGCCCGAAGCCACCAGTGGGTGCCAGTATTGCTCCACAACAGAACAACCCTATCCCTCACATTAGGTATTTTAAACTTGTAGTGTAGTCTTTTGATAGGGTTTCAAAACGTTCTGCCGAATTACAGTTCTATAAAAGGAATTATACCGAAGTAGTACAAATTTTACCGAGGCACTATCATTAAAGCTGTTTTTTAAAAAATACAAAACACATTTGAAAACATTATTATGCTAAACATGGAAATCGGGTTTAAAAATAAGGCTTCTTCATGCCCTATAACCTGCACAGCGCTGGGTAGGCAACTGACATTGCTCTGTTTTAAAATAAAAAGCTCAGACGTTGGAAGGATGATGCAGTATTATGTAAACTACTGGAGAAAATAAAACAGAACTTGAAGGTGAAGAAGAACAGAGGAGTTATGAAAAGGATTCCTAAGTCCTGACAAAATTAGGGCCGAACACTTCTTCATCTGCATGGCAAACATCTGTCAGTAATGACAAATAACCTCCACTGTAGTTTTCAGTAGCATTCTTGGCAATTCTACTATTACTATCCTGACATCCACTAAAGGGATTTTTTCCCCAACGTCTAGCCTTGCCACATTGCTTCCTGTTGCTTCTTGTTTTCTCCACATCTGTGGGGAAGAGACTGTGCCTTTCCTTTCTGCAGTCACAAAGCCTTACTCTCTGTACTTACACAATCACTGCTAGCCAGGCGTGTTTTTGTTCTCCCATCACTTCTCCAGTTTGTTAATTTTACTTTGAATCCTAACGCTGCTCACTAACAGCTCCGCATTCCCGAAGAGCTTTATCTTGTGCTTAAGCCCAGAGCTTCATGCTTCACCATTCAGGTGCTTAATGACAGTATAAAATAAAGCCTGACCTAGAAGATGTCTCGCATTTTGACAGTGTGCCTTCCACGGCCGACCATTTGTATAACTGCACTACAGGAATTTAATCTACACTGTTTCCCCATTTTACTCCTTAATGGTGAAGGGAAAAAAATAAATAAATAGAAGAAGTTTTAGAACTGTCTGCACTGTATTATGTCCCTATTTAAATAATAATGTTAATAAAAAGCTATTGCTAGCAGAATTCCACTTGTTTACATCACTCCAAAAGCTCACTGAGAATTACAGAACTGTGGTAAGCAATTAGGTTGCTATTTAGGTGAATGGATACCAATTCTATTTTTTAAACATTATTGACATTCATGGAACTGTTGCACAGCCAGTATAGCACCTGGGCTTTCTGGACAGCTAAACTTGTTCTTGGACACATAAGTGCTGCCTTTAACCCAGGTCAAGCTGACACTCCAGCAATGCACTCATGAGAACTGCATTCCCAAGCTCAAATTCTCACAGTTTTAGCCGACAAACTTTAAGGGTTAACTTCTTTAAGGTGTCTGCAATACTTGACTTTCAATAAACAAATATTATCTAGTAAAAGCAAGATGATTGATCCCCCTTCTCTTCCTCCCCCCCTCCCCCCCCCCCCAGTGTTGGGAAGCAAATACAAGTTAATTACCCTTGAGTAAAGTCTATTTTGTCAGTGAAACCATGACCTAAAGAAAGCATAGCATAAGTTCAGAGCCTAGGAAAAGGCAAATAAATAAATAAAGCCTGAAGTGCTTTAAGCAAAATCAATGCAGGAGCTTCAACATTAAGTTACTCCTGCCTAAAACTTTCAGTAAAAACAGACAAAGACCAATAACTTCAGAGCTGTGGTCGTAAACACACAATATCAGACACCACAAAAATCATCTCACTGCCTGAGTGATACACACTGAGCTGCTCCTCCAGTCACCTCTGCTCCCACCTCCTCTTCCTGCAGATTCACTTCCTTCCCCCCACCAACATGAAAGAGGGGCACAGCCTGGAAGCAGCCACTGCTCCTGATGAAAAGCTCCTCTTCTACGATTCGGGAGGGGAGAAAAACTGTGTTATTCCTGAGATGCGATTTTGGTGATAAGGAGACCCCTGCTCGGGGTCACCAGAGAGAGCATCCTAGCACTGCCTGCAATGTCAAGTGCTTCAAAGTCTGTATTATTTATGCCATCACTTTAAG
This sequence comes from Callipepla californica brunnescens, assembly GCA_023055505.1. NCBI lineage: Eukaryota > Metazoa > Chordata > Aves > Galliformes > Odontophoridae > Callipepla > Callipepla californica. The sequence continues at coordinate 2,935,890 of JALIRH010000038.1, forward strand.
TCAGCTTTACTGTAATTTCCAAAGAAAAGACTATTTTTTTTTTTACAAAACCTCTATGAACCAGTGATAGTTTCAGAATTATTCTCTAGTAAGACTGACATGCAAACAGAACTATTAGGCTATCATTAGGCAACCTGACTCCCTCTTACACCTTCCCAGACCCACACACAACTCCTCTCTTTTTAATTATTAGCACATCTCCATCCAAAGCCTCCCTAAAACTACTGTGTTCCAGAAATGAAGTATGAAAAACAAGTTTTCAGCACACTTCTTTTCCAAGTTCTTCCATACAGAGAAGATATTTTAACACTTGCACTAAACAAGTATTTATAACAGTACATCCAGTAGTGTGCTGTCTGAAGTTATGGTTCTTACAAGTTTTCTCACATGAAATTCCCACTCCTGGGAATGCTTTTTATTTCTTAAGGCAAGGAAGGGCTCCAAACTATATTCCAAAAAATGGCCTATCAAGCTATTAAGTATTTTACAGCAGAAAAGTGAGAGAAGAACTTAACTTTGTGGTTAAACAAAATGTAAAACTGAGCAACACTGTGGCACAGTTATAAAAAAACACAGATTCTACATTCTCCCAAATCAAATCTATTTCACATGCTACATTTTAGATAAACTGTGGAAGCAAAGCTTGAAAACCCAAGTCAACTCTTCATTATTATTATTACTTTTTTCCATTTCAGTTTCCAGCAGAACAGAAAACCATCACTTGTAATGCCCTGAGCAAGAAACAGAAATCCTGGGAATTGGCACATCTCATCAAACAGCTCTCCAAGAGGCTGGTCTCAGGATGCCCCATCATTCTCCAAGGAGCTGCGGGGAAATGGGAAAATGCACATGGTGAAGCCTCACATGAATAGAAGGAGACTACCAAGCAGGATCCTCTCTGAAAGAGCTGCACCGCTGCTGAATTTACTTCCTTATGCTTTCAGAAAGCACAAAACATATATTCATTGAATGCTGTAATGTCAGTCTCTTAGTTTACGCTTGTAAACATGGGAAATACCAAATAGCTAGGAAATCACTGAACTGAAAGACAGGGCAAAAACTACAAAGTTGCCAGATCTGCATGTGGTGGCTTTTAATAAGTTGCAGAGCTGCACATTTGAGGTGTTTCGTGATCTAAATTGCACGAACAGCATTTTTAGTACATGCAAAGGGACCTACCCTCCAGGCTTACATAAATGTAAGTAAACTGCTATTTTGAGTTTTATAACAGAAGTTATTGATCGATACTTCGACAATCGGGTTACATTAAAAAGTATCCAACAACAAATAAACTTTTTATGTTAAAGATCTAAAGTATTTGTTAAGAATTAGAGAATTAAGTGGATGAAAAGGATGAAAAACAACAGAATTTTTTCCCCAACCAAATTTTCCCCCAGATGAAGCACTGCGACCAGCAGCAGCTCAACATCAGCCTATGAGCTTTTGCCTCTCTCACATGACTGTATTCTTAGTTTTTCAGTGCCTCATGACCACCAGGGAGACAGAGCATAACTTCCTTCACTGGAGGTAACAACCCAAGTGCCATAACCCAGAGGTAATCATCAATCACAGCAGAACGCAGGCAGAGAAATCACTTATTTCACGACCACGTATGTAAGACTGTGAGCATCTGAGTCACACTGAGAACTCTGTTCCACTCCAGTGGCTGCATCTTTTTATTGTGAAGACAACAAGGTGAAGAGCTATATACGTTTTCTGTTAGAAACAGAATCTCACAGACACAGAAAATGAGTTTCTATCAATTTCAAGAAACAGGCAAAAGCTCAAGAACAGCAATACTTAACGTATTATCAAAAATTATTTTCAAACTGTGGAAAATAAACGTTTCCTGATGAAAAATGTATTTACTGGTTCTGTGGTTTCCCAAAGAACTTCATTCCAATACTATTGTTATCATTTCGCCCAAGCCAGCAGTGAAGTGGTAGTGAATTATACATTTAAAAAGCAAAACCTGACATGCTTCAAAAGAAAAAAGGGAGATTAATCATACCAACCGCACAAACAAAGGGAAGTCAGCAGAAAGACTGATCGAGAAAATATGCTGGAGGATTACTTTGATAAAAGGTAACAGCAAATTAAAATTTTCAAAGCAGATGCAAGGAGCCCGACAGATGACAAGGCTGATAAATGACTGACATGCAAAAGGAACCATCAAGAAAGCAAGAGCTGTAATACACAAGTTAAATGTTTCTTTCTATTTCTGAACTAAATCTCTACAACAGAGATTTGGAAGGTTTCCAAACTAATCCTGCTGAAACACGTATCCAAGCCAGTTTCTTAAACTAATATTATATTAGGAGAGGGTTTAGAATAACAACAGCGGTAACAAAACTGTTTGCCCAAGAGCTCAACTAAAGCCCAAATGCAAAATTGCTGACCTGCATTAAATCAACACCTTTGCCAACACACTAGAAAATACTAAAACATCACATACTATTTTTAAGGTGGCCATCACATTTAACCCTAGAAATTAAAGACCCTTACGTGCAAACAGAATTACATAGGCAAAATGGAAGGTCATCATTTGTCAGGCTGGGAGCACTGGGCTGAAGACATATTTCTTGCAGATGGAAGATGGCCCTCATGCAGACATCAGACTTCTTTTCAGGATGAAGAAAATGAGCAGGAGAACAAGGGGGAGAGGGAAAGACAGTTGAAAAGCTTTTGACAAGACCCTTCACCAAAGGTACTTAGAGGAATCGAACAGTTAAGCCAGAAGAAGAAAGAAGAAGCCTTTGTCATCACAAAACAAAACACAGGAAAGGAAGGATATGAATGGAATAAGGGTGCTACTCTAGAGGATTAATTAACAATAAATATATCACACTGGTCTACACTGTGTGCCACAAGCATTAAGACAAAGGACCAGACAGCAAGGTGACAGCTGGTGATGATTCACAGAGTTACAGAATATACCAAAATCTAAAAGCTTCCTGCCCCCTGTGACTACACAATGAGATGTCAGGTGGATTTCAACATCAATAAATCCAAAGTATTGCACACAGAGAAGAAAAAACTACAACACTGCAATGCTCAGTACTGAGCTCTACCTTAGTAATCATTCATGAAAAACATGCAGTCATGTTGTTATTTTCTGGACACTAACTCATGGCTCAATAGCAGCCCAAAACACACAAAGAATACTAGGATCTATTTTCAAAACAACTCAGGACAGCATTACAAAACCACACAAATCAAATCAGAATTATACAGTAGCAGTGCAGCTGTACATAACATTCAGATATAAATGTCAAAGGAAATTATGAGCTGTTTAATTTTCAATACAAAATGCCACTACAGGTTATGAAGTGCAGGTTCTCCCCCCCTAGAGTGGGGCCTCCAGCCTTGGCCACAGGATGTTTCTCAACACACAGCTGGGTAAATTTAGAGCCACTCTGATCTAGAGTCCTACTCAGAGCAAAAGCTTGAATGAAGATAATTTGAAATATATCTTCCAATCAATCTGTTATTTTAATCCTATTTGGAAATGTATTTTGCATTTACATTGTATTTGAATATGCAAACATGGTCTTGACTTCAAATGGGAATGGCACAAAGCTGCTCCATAGGAGGTTCAGACTGGACATTAGGAGAAATTAATTTACCACAAGGGAGGTCAAACACTGAAACAGGCTTCTCAGTCAAATGTTTGATGCCCCAAACCCTCCAGTGATCAAGAGGCTTTTGGACAACAGCCTCAATGCAATTAACTTTTAGCTAACTCTGATGAGGTCGGACAGTTGGACTGATCTCTCCATTGCCCTTCTAACCGAACTATACTAACACTAATATTAAATAATTTAAATTATGCACCCTCAGTTAATGTATTCTAATCATATTTCATTGTATATTTTGTTTTATTATATATTTGCATTTATTTTCATTGTTATAAATTCAACTGGAAACAGGCACAGTTTCACAGATGCTGCTGTCAGCCATTTAGGTCAGTGAATTTTTTTTCTTTTTCTTTCACACCTTGGAGCAAAAGCAATTAAGCTCCTTTAGGCTGATTTGGTAATCCTTTAACAAGTAATTAACATATACACTTTACATTTAAGTACAAGAGAAAAGTAGAAGTCAGTTGCTGACACTGGTAGAAAAGAGATGAAGATGCTAAATCCCCATTCAGAATACACCTAATACTTCTGCGTGGTAGGTTTTCCATCTTTTCTCTTCGAGCAAAAATTGCTTTGTTTGATACTGCTGCCTCAGCAGAGGTTCAAGCCATATGTCTTCCAAAACTGTAGAAGGGTTGCGACCTAATGACCTGCTTTACTGACATCTGTGAGACATACAGCAAACAGTCAAGACATGCGTGGCCTCTGTGCAACCAAGCTGATTATATGACCGATTACAGAGCTCAACGATCTATAAAAAGCCAGACAAGAATTAAACAAGACCAGTCCTGAGCTTGTACAATAGAACTAATCAAGTGGTAATTTACTGTACAGGAACTTAGTATGTATTTTCATCAACTAATGACTTGGGAAGGAATTGAGAATCAATAACGGTTGCAGTACTGAAACAGACCTGCAAGAAACTATCACACAGATAAATGCAGGCAATTGAATCTTCGTGTTACTGATATTGATTTTATTTTATTTATTTATTTATTTTAAATCGGTCACAACTACACCTTCTAAATGTTATATAACCATCCTTAAGAAACCAAATGCAGATTTGTAATGTATACCTAGAATTTTTATTTACCTCTCTTTTAAAGGTAGTTTTCCCCAATAACAGATAGGAACACAGCAACTCATTCCAATCTACCAAGATTATCAGGCATCAGAAGCTAAGATGACACCATGTTTAGTTGCCTACATTGTAGAAGTCTGCAGGTTGGTGACACAAAGCATCCCTCTCAGATGGATTTCATTGAAAAAGCTGACCATACATAAAAGCTAAGAACCCTCCACCCACAGGAATCATTCTTATTCAACATGGGCAAAGCAGAAAGTGAAAATCTGAATGAGGATGAGAACCACCCTGGTTATTTTTGTTTGTTTTAAAATCAATTTAGTACCATTTTTCTTTTCCTCTTGCACTCCTGATGTTACAGCCTTCTAAATTTATGTAATTTATAATGATGTTTTTCTAGATTATGAAATGAAGGTAAATACAGCAATTATAGTGTTTATGCTAAATTATTATTGCAAGGTACAAAGTGAAGCTGTAATGCTTCTGGCATTCCACTGCCTAGAAAAGCCAAGTCTGCCATCAGACAACAATCTGTTCTCTGCCAAAACAAATGGAAACATTTAAAACTTGATCATGAAATGTAGACAGTACAGTAGGATTTAAATTCCACTAGCCATACCAAAATCTGGACAAGACAAAAGCAGCTCCAAAGCAAATATAAACAGGAAAGAAGTAACACATTTTTTCAACGTAATTTTGAGTATTACCAATATTTGCCTCTCATGTTACACAGTAATTCTGAAAGGAAAATCATATTACACAGATCTACTAAAAACTAAAGCAGTTTTACAAGTCAGGTGTATGTTCCTCAACCTCTCCTTGGCTACTACTGCCTTTCAAGTATGTGATAGCTATGAGAGTTTTAACTACTATTTGGAGACTTGTATTTCTTACGTTTCCCTTTTTAAACTACACAGCCCCAACTCTTCTAGCCTTTCCATAAAAGGTCACGTTGTTTTTTCATTCTCTATTCAGTCTATCTTTCCCTTCTCCTCATCCATACATCTTTCCCAGAGTGCTGCACCCAAACTAACTGCAGCTGATGCCTTCCAGCACTGACCAGAATGAAAGAACATTTTCAGCTATCTATTAAAACCACAGGCAATTAACAACCAGAACAGGTTTTTTTTTATACCCCATTCAACTGCATAATACTACATCGCACTGTGTAAGGTGTGCAAGACATAATGAGGAAAAAAACAAAACTCATATTTTTTCTCCAGGACTGCTGTTTATGAATCCCGTTAAGCAGTTGATTATCCTACACAGACACATACAATGATCTGCAGTACACCTATTCAAATACATTCCCTTTGTTTCCCTTCCATTCTGTATCCTTTACAAAGTTCATTTTAAATCCCAAAGCCTTGCCCTCAACGTGCTCGCAACCCTCCAGGTTTGATTTTGTCTCTTGCTGTACACAGTCCTTCATCTTACAAACCATTGTGCCCGCTGTGTATGAGCCATGCCTGCTCTTATGTACCAAAAAAAATAAAAATGAAAAAATAAAAAGCTTTATTAAACAAACAAGAACAAACAAGACAAAACTATACTTTTTCCTTGTCACAACTTGTCATGCCTCATTCTTGAATTTGTGCTTGCTGCTGCTTGTCACTCGATTGCATTTGTTTGCAAAAGCACAGAGAAATTATCAAACTGTTTACAGAACAGAATGTTGCCTGACGGTTCTGAGATTCTGATTTTCACATGGAAAAATCTAAAGAGGCAGGAACAATGACTAAAGCCTCTGAACCTTGTCTACCACCAATCACAAAAACGCTAGGTATAAAACATCTGGTTTTACATATAGTGAAAATAAGGCATTTTAAAGTTTATGCTGTCAGATTTCTGGCCAATAATTTTCATGTGAAGATAATCAAGACAGATAAATTAGAGGCATTAAATGAAAAAGGTGAAGCACTTCACACAGTAAGGCCCCTGCTTTACCATGTTCCTTGTGATACTTCTTTATCATTTGGGTGACATAATGAAATGCTTGCGGGAAGGAGGGGAAGGAAAAAATATACATGTATGTCTCACTATTAAAGTGGATTTAGAAGTGGAAGAAAAAAAAACAAGAAAACACCACTTTCCTAACTTTCTGACATTTCTCCTAAAAGGTTTGTTCAACAGCTCACATTTTCAAGAACGCCCGATTGAATTTTTCCTATACAAGATCACTGGGCCATCTTGAGAGCTAGCTTTCAAGTGCAGCATCCTATGTTTAACTTGATGATAGCTTACAGTATGCTTTGCAGTGTTTCCAGTTCTCCCATGACATCCTGGATCTCAGGTCATAACATCTTGCACTTAAAGGTTGCTACTTATCATGTCATATGTCAGATGAAAGTGAACTGACGCAACTGTTACTTGCTAATGCACATGACAAAGAGAGGATTCACTTTCTCAAAGGGTAGTTTCTTAGTGACACTACCTCAGAGTGGGGAAGCTCCTCAGCAACAGCTGCTAGGAACATTAACTAAATAGTCTGCATGCAATCTACCTAATGCAGGCAGAATATTACTATGAATAGGCCAGATCTGTCCCACGCAAACAGCCCGTGCTTATTTGAGGTGGATTACAAAGGTTAACTTACACAGGAGTTAGCATCAGAACTTGGATACAGTCTATTCTTGTTTCAGGATGACAGCCAAGTAGTTGCTGGCAGCATCTTACAACAAAATTATTGCTATGACAAATTCAGGTGGCTGAGCCAGTACAATAGAGAAAAATGAATATGTCTTTCCCTGGAGGGAAAAAAAAAAATAGAAAAAGAAATAGGAATGATGCTATGCCTATCTGTAGTAGTGAAATTTGGGCCAAGATTATTTGGAACCTCTCAGTGGCAGCTCCAATCCTTTCTATGGAGACATAGCATGGTTTGCCATCAAAATAGCAGCTTACTGTTATGTTCAAGCAGGTACAGCAACCTTTTGCTCCAAAAGGTAAATTCATTCCCTTCCTACATTAAAAAAAAAAAAGCAATGTATTTGTGCTATAAAGTTTCTCAGCTTGTAAAAGCACTTTTATAAGCTCGTTAGGCAATTCAGTATGTTTCCCCAAGGCCGGTCCCTACAAAATCCCAGGAGCTAATGATTTTACTGGAAGACCTGAACTTACATGTACCTCTTAAATGACATTTGTCAAGCTTTGTATCAAGGTGAATTAAATATGCTGGCTCAAACTTGCTCCTGGAGCCCAAGGAGATAAATGCTCATTCGTTAGCCTGAGCTGTGTTAAAAAGCTGCTACTTATCTTACTAAAACACGAAGGAAGTAGACTAAAGCAAGTTAATTTTCAGCATACTGTAACAGCTTTGCATTGGAGGAGTCCTGGACACAGATGTTTATCTCCCTGTGCTATGACGATGGCATAGCAAAACCCTTCAGCACATAATTTCCCAATTTTTCATAGAGGTGCAGTGTTTATTTATTTACCTGATTCCTGAAACCGTGATACACAAAGCAAAGGCATATTCACGTTTGAGAGGTTCACCATATTGAGGAAAAACTTTACAGATGGAACTAAACTACTGCACCACAGGAAGAATTCAAGCAATCAATAACAAAAACTCCAACACCAAGGAGAATCTTTGCCATAAATCAGCTACCTCAAAGTCTCAGGCACGATCTTCAAAGAAAGACTACCCCTGCTCCCACGTTTCTCTCCCTCTGTCTCCCAGGTGCTAAATTCTCTTTTCTCTCAGAAGACCTGAAGTAAAAAGCCTGGCTGCTGATCCAGAAAAACTGTATCTACATTCATCTGCGTTAACCCAGATTTTGCTCGCTGTTAAAACCTAGTGAAAAGATTCAGAGACCAAAAGACTGTTTAGCTTTTCCAAATTCATTATCTTTTTCTACAAACTTTGCTTTCTTTGCCGTTGGCCCATCCACAGTAACAGCAACAAACACTATTACTCTAGATAAAAATAATTCAGTACCAAAGAGTCCTCTTGTATAAAGCTATGCATACACGGTAGGATTTGCTGTTACATTGATATCTGTTTCCTAAAATATTTTCTCAGTACAACCACAAGATAAAGCAAAAAGGTCCCACTAACAGTTCATGTGAAGCAGTCCTTTCTTTGAGAGGGCACAGATAGTATACAACAAATTTGATGCCCCGTTAACATATGATGTTTAAATACTTCTCAGCTAGAAAACAAAGCATGATTGGAAATTCAACTCAAGTCAACCCTGAGTTCCCCTGAAAATATTGTAGGTATGCCAAAAGGAGACATTTGTGTGTCCCACCAGCAGAGTGACATTTGAAAACCCCAAAAAACTACATTTCTCAGATTTTAATACCTCTCTGGCATTGAAATACTATTAACATATCTTTGAACTTCACATCCACTATTCCATACAAAATCCATATCAATTTTACAATTGAAGTAAATATCTTTTTCAACTAATTATCTGAACTATTACAGGATTTACAAAAAAAAAAATATTTTTTGGTGGTCATTGTGACCCTGCTTCAATCTGTCACAAATCCAGTTCAGGTAGCACCTGGAAATTTTGGCATCACTTTCACATTTCTACATACAGAGGTAGAAATAGGAACTACACTTCAAAGTGTTTTTCACAATATAATCCAGACGATTTACAATTTCTCCAGATCCACGAAGTCACAGCCTTGTGGAATCATTCCCACTTTCACTTGCAATCTGATTGCTTTCTTAGGCAATCACACCCACAGCATACCTTTCTTCTAAAACCACACATCCAGAAGGTTTTTTCCACTTAAGTTATGACAACAAGTGAAAGTAGTGAAAGTGAAACCGAGATATATTAAAACAATTATTTACTTTATTTACCATTATTTTTCCTTTATTTGTTATTATAAAGCTCAGAAACATCAATCGTGCCAACTCATAACACAGCGAGCTACAAAAACATCAGCACCAAGCCATTATAGTTTAAGTCAAAATTAAGCCAGGATTTTAACATAAAGTTATATGGCTTTTACATAGGAGAAAAACTTGTTTTCATAATAAATGATTTGTTTTAGTAATTTCCTATTAAGAAGAAATACTGCAATTTCCAGCCAACGTTAATAAAGAAATCATGTAAACATTTTCAGCTCAGGCTGAAGATTTTATTTCCCCCAGGGAACCAAGGCATTCAAACACTACAAGAACATGCCAAAAACGAAGGCATTCCAGTAACAAGAATCATGAAATCTTCATTTGGCCAACTTAAGGAGCTCGCTATTAGGGAATCCAGCACCATGTGAGACATCAGCAGCTCCCAGTTTGGATGTGTGACAGCTTCCTGCAAGGTGTGTGCTAAACTTGCCAGCCCTTGGCCTCATGTAGCCCCAGACACCCTGAGCAGCATTAGGCACCCATGCATCCATAACACCATGCAGCCCTTGAGCCTACAGGACTTGGCACTTGGCTCACATTGGCACACTGCTCTCTGAGGTTACAGATGAAAAGCAGAGCTTCTGTCACAACCGACGTCTACAAAAGAATGGTAAAAAACTTTATCTCAAACATGCTGAAGCAGAAACTGAATTTTAAGAGGGAAACATTTAGAAGCAGAAGGTGTGTGCTTTGATGAGTAAATCTGTAATCTTTATAATCCACAGCTAAACATTTAAAGCAATGTGGTTACTATAGTTCACATGTATAAACACTGCAAAGATACATACATGCAAAAAACACATCTTCCACATCCTCCAAGGCAGAAGAAAAAGAGGATTTATTTTATATAGTGATTAAACCTGCTGTTGTAATTAAAAACATAATTAAAAATCAAAAACAATTCATGCTGTCTACAGTGATCAAAAAACAAATTAGTAAAATCACTGAACTATATTACATATCCATCTTAGCTGTAATTTAAACAAACCAGAAAACAAGTACTCCTTTAAAAACAGATCCAGTAAATGGAACACTTTAGGAATCACCACTGGCCCTCTGAATTGGGCCTTCAGAACCACAGGGCAAACCAAACAGCAGCAAATCCTGGAATCACAGAATTGTAGGGATTGGAAAGGACCTCTAGAGATCATTGAGCCCAACCCCCTGCCAAAGCTGCTCCCTAGCCCAGGTTGCATAGGTAGGCATCCAGGAGGGTCTGGAACGTCTCCAGAGAAGGAGACTCCACCACCTCTCTGCGCAGCCTGTGCCAGTGCTCCGTCACTGCACTGTGGAGAAGTTCCGATACACATTTGTGCAGAACTTCTAGGCTTCAGTTTGTGACCATTTCCCCTCATCCTCTCACCACGCACTGCTGACAAGAGTCCAACCTCGTCCCTTTGCCTTCTACACCTTAAATATTTATAGACAGATCCTCAGATCCTCTCTGAGTTTTCTTTTCTCAAGGCTGAACAGATACAGGTCTCTCAGCCTTTCCTCCTAAGGGAGGTGTTCCATGCCCTTTATCATCTCTGCTGGACTCTTTTCAGGAGATCCCTGTTTTCTCCATACTGGGGAGCCCAGAACTGGACACAGTACTCCAGGTGAGGCCTCACCAGGGCAGAGTAAAGGGGGAGGATCATCTCCCTTGACCTGCTGGCCATGCCCTTTTTAATGCACCCCAGGATCCCATTGGCCATCTTGGCCACCAGGGCACACTGCTGTTTCATGGCCAGCCTGTCATCCACCAGGACACCCAGGTTCCTCTCCTCAGAGCTCCTCTCCAGCAGCTCATTCCCCAACCTGTAATGGTGCATGTGGTTATTCCTCCCTAGGTGCAAGACTCTATACTTGCTCTTGTTAAACCTCATCTGGCTTGACCAGCCATCCAGTTCACAACCCACCTCACTGTTCACTTATCTATTCCACACCTCCTCAACTTTGTTATAAGGATGCTGTGGGAGACAGTGTCAAATGCCTTGCTGAAAGCAAGGTAGACTGCATCCACTGCTCTGCCCCCATCCACCCAGCCAGTAATGACGTCACAGAAGATGACCTCCCCCTGGTGAATCCATGCTGACTACTCCTGAAAACTCTCTTCTCTTCCAATTGTCTGGAGATGGAATCAAGAATGAGCTGTTCCATCACCTTTCCAGGGATGGAGGCGAGGCTGACTGGCCTGCAGTTTCCCAGCTCCTCCTTCTTGCCTTTTTTTGAAGACCAGAATGACGCATCCAAAACTCTAGTGCCTCCACAGAACACAGCAAGGGCTGACTCGCATTTTGAAGGAAAAAAAAATTATGTGTATCTAAAGCTCGAAAGAGAAAGCAGCAATCTGCAGCCACACCAGTGTCATCCGAACAATTCTGATGTGATCCAGTGACCTCAGCTTCAGGGTCGAGCCAGTTACTTGAATCTGAATGAGTCACTCACTGTTCTGCTTGCAGTAACCACAGCAATTTATCTTTCTTACCTTGGACACCTAGTTTACACAGAGATGAATAGCCTTTTGGAGGTAATTATTTCTGTAAATTTAACGGAGACTTAAGAGCAACTAGCTCAATATGGGCACCAAATTTTCAGACAGCTAAATTTGGACAGAGAATTAAACTTTATGTTCACTGTTGGAGCGTAGCTCCTAACTGCACATTCTTTATAACAGGCATAAATACAAGAGCTGTGCCTTCCGGAGTCCAGGCTGAGACCTACCCAATATTTGAAGGCAACTGAAAAAAGATCATTTCAGTGGTCACAAAATAAGATACAGTCTATAAAACGGGCAGAACTGTAGCACTAGGAAAAAAGATTATTTATTTATTTTTTGCCCAGAAATAACAATTTTTAAAGTGCATATAGATCATCTAAGTCTTCCAAGAAATCCTTCACAGTTTTCTAAACAAAGACACATTTCTTCTTTTAGAAGGACCTATGCCTTTCTTCGCTATTCTTTTCTCCAGTGATGGAAAGTGCTACTTCACAGAAAGTTTTGCAGAAGACAAATCCAAGAAAGTAATGAATAATTCTACTGTCCTACACTTCAGTGACTGAACTTGTTGCCTCACAAGGATGATATGGATTTTTCCAGACAATTACAGCTTCAAAAAACATAGTCTAAAAAATAAAAATAAAAATAAAAGACTCTCTCTGTAGCTGTTACAAACAGACTACGCATTCCTGACTGCCTGTCATCTGTTGTTAAGGCTTATGTTTACTGTTTCCTGCTTTTGAAAATCATAAAACAACATGAAATATCATGAAATGCCTCACCTGCCATTTGGAAACAACCTAAAACTTTAGGTCACTATTGAACTTCAAGTGCAAGGATCAATTACACGATATTTTTTCTGAATTTTAATTGCATACTGACAGGATTATAGGTTTGGACAATGTCCCTTATCTGTAAGAAATGCACGGTTGAAGTAAATCAAAGTATATCTCTTTCTGTTAAATGTGGAGAAACGTCATATATTTTACTCTGTCATCCTGATAATCAAGAAACTTCAAAATATTATTCGCACAACCAGTTATCTTGTTTGTTTCCTGTATCTCCAAATCTTAATTCTCCTGTATGAGATTGTTTTTTTCTGCTCTTGCACTGCTCCCACAGCAATCCTAATAAAAGAAATAAGCAAACTTCCCCCCCCCCCCCAACCCTGACAAAAAAGAAACCTGACAAAATATACACAACAGGAAAAAAAAAAAAAAGTCACAAATTAGGAAGAAAAGCAAACAAAGAAAAAAAACAAAAACAACCAAACATCTCCTCAAACAGATGAGACTTCACTGAATGACTGCCCTGGAACAGAAAGCTATTAGAGAAATAAGTCCCTAAGAACTGACTAATGAACATAACTGTAATGCCTCTAGACTTCTACTAATGCAGGTGCTTATTTTTGGTGAAAAAAAAAATGCTATTTTTTTTTTCAGTGAAGAAATGCCAACATAAATTTCTATTTCACTTAATTCAAATCTGCAGCAAACGGTATGCAACCAGCTAACAACAGCAATAAGCAAAGCCTCTTACACTTGTCTCAAGTCAACCCTGTAACTGCACTTCCACACTTAGAAAATTCGGGAATAGAAAAATGAGGTTCCCAATAACGTACCATTGGGGATGTACTGAAAATCAATAGGCTGCTTTCAGAACTATTACTGTATAAAAAAAAAGTATTAAAGGTGCACTAAGTTTTCAAAGATGACACCAGAAGAGAGAGAAAATAAAAACATTAAGGTCAAATTGGAAGTCATTTCCTTACAAATTTATAGTTTAGTCTTTCATGACATAGCAACATTTCCACAGGATCTCACACAAACATTTCACTTCAGGCAAAAGCAACACCATAATACACACTCTTATTTTCAACAGCTGCTATTTATACTCCACAATAAACACAAAATTACACTCCATCTAAGTTTTTATTATTATTATTACTATTAGAGATTCAGAGGATCTGACTGAAATATGAAATAATTAGACCTGCCTTCAAGTCCGTCTGTAAGGTGAGATGACATTACCATTGTTTTACAATACAGAATTAAATGCAGATAGATTTTGGCTAAAAATGTCAAAAAGAAACACGAGATTTGAATGTTCTGCTTGAAATAACTACATGGCTTCTTCTCTGAGGAGTTAGCGTATTTCTATGAATGTTTAAGCACATACTGAGTGCAAAACAATCACAATCACTGCACCCCTGGAAAATCAGACTCTAGTTCTCCTTACAGCCCCTGCTTGCACCCATCCCTACAGAGAACTGCCACCCTTTCACTTCTCAGCCTTCTGCACTGATGCACAGTCTACTCTCAGTCACTGTCCACATTTAAGGAGAATGCCGAAGGCTCAATAATAGTGGGAGGCACGTGAAGAGTACTTTCCTAAGAGCATTCAGAGGATGCAACTTGGCATCTCATCTGGCTTGTCATGTTTTTTACTTTGTCAATTTGTATTATGTTAAATTCATAATGTGATACACTATACAATTTCCTCAGGACCTTAAAGGTTCAGAAATATTTCCTATATGCCAGCATTCTTTAATTCACATCAAACACTTGAAAATATCTTTCCTTTCTTTAAATATAACTAACTGAAAGATTAGATGTAAGACACTTCCCCTCTCGGTAGTCCACTAACAAGCTGTAAGTACCTACCCAAGTAGCACAGTAAGGGATTCTGCCTTCCAGTACACACATACTGCAGGAGGATCAGATGGAGGATAAGATTACGGGGAACTGCTGTGGTCCTTTGGAGTGTTCAGCCCAGGGAAGAGGGACCTCAAGGAGGCTGCAGCTCCTCATGAGGAGGGAACAGAGGGGCAGTGCTGAGCTCTGCTCTCTGGCGTCACCGACAGAACTTGAAGCAATAGCATGGAGCTGCATCAGGGGAGGGTCAGTTTGGAGATCAGGAAAAGATTCTTCCCCAGATGGTGGCTGGGCAGCAGAACAGGCTCCCCATGGCAGTGGTCACAGCACCAAGCCTGAGGGATTTCAAGAAGCATTTGGACAATGCTTAAGGGTCTGAATTTTGAGTGTTCCTGTGTGGAACTGGACTTGATCCTTATGGGTCCCTTCCAACTTAGGATACTCTGTGATTCTAAGCACTTTGTCTGATTTCACTTGTCTATCATAAATCTGTATCAGACCTGAAGTTGCTGCATTTGCACACTTATGTCCTTGTTAATAGCTGCAGTCACGAACTTCACAGTGAAGTCTCACAATTAGCTGTACAGTAGTAACACTCATATAAAAACATTTCTGGTATGAACAGAATGTATGCACGCTGCTCTTAGGACTGAAAACATTAATGGATTAACTTAACTCCAACTTTTCTAGCAGCAACATGACAACATATAACCAAAACTTATATAACATTAAGTACAAGTATACTCACAGCTACACCTTACGTTTTCAGGTGAGGTCAGATGTGAGCAAGTCACACGATATGAGGCACTGTACAAGGATTAACACTGGAGATGCCCAACTCTGGCCACCACTAGCACTTAATCACAGCAGCTTTTTCCTTTAATCAAAAAAAATCTCTTTAAACTGCTCTTACAACAGAACACCGCAAGCTTTGGCACAGAGAAGTGACATACAAAGATGAAAAGCACAGCTAGAAGAAACTAGTAAAATAAGTACATTTTTCTCTGCTTTTTCCTGATATCAATTCAACAAAAGCCATTCAGTTGTTTTCTACAGCCCGGTGCTCATTCAACAGTATTCAGAAAGTATATCTGAAAAGAATAGAGAAACATCAAGTATTTATTGTGGTAAGCTGGTAAATTTTGTCAGGTTACTTCTTGCTGTTTTGTTGTTAAATGATATTTTCTCTTCTTTTTATTGTTTGTCTCTTTTTGTCTTAGAGGTATTTTATAGGAGTTAGCATACTTGCAAATGTGACAATGTAGTGTCAGGGAACCCACGTTCCTGTTACCTTTTCAGTGTACTGAGCATTAAATGAAACTTGCAATTCTTCTTTTTGAATTCCACCATCACCTACTTCAGATTCTGCTTTTTCTACAAGTTTTACAGACAGTTAAATTCCAATCTACTTCCATCCAAAGTGTTAAAAGCTAAACACCGTAGCATACACCTGCTCTTGATCTCTGCCACATAAAAAAAGCAGCACTAGCAAGAAAATACAATGGAGGAGGGATAAAGAGAATATTTAAGTTCCTAACTTCTGCTTTCTGATTCCCTGCATGAACACCAGCACCTCTCCAAAGTTTCACTGTGAGGTATCTGACTCTTTGATGGTTTCTTCTGTTGAGTTGCTCCAAGTGTTAAAAAAATACAAAGAGGGAAAAAAACACAGACTCACTAACCTGAGATGCTGAGGAAAAACTCAAGGAAGTAAGAAAGTCAAAGAAAAAGGACTACTTCTGGAACAGCAGCATACTCTCTCACAGGGGTAAGAACACATAGGGAAATCCCCAGGGCCTGAGCTGGTATGCATTTCACCTATTCTGAGAACAAGTGAGAGAAGCACTGCTGAACTAATGAGTGTAAAGAAGAAATACTTCTGCCATCTTCTGCCATATTTCTCCTCCATCCTTTTGTATTCAGTACTTTGAAATAAATAAATAAATAAATAAAATGTAAAAAAAAAAAAACCAACACTTCTCAGACAGAACTTTTCACATAAAGTCTGGTTTCTTTTTTTTTTTTTTTTTTCTTAAGTGAACAACGTGAGAAGTTTTTAAAATGAAGTTGAATCAATTTTTTAATGGAAAACACTGGTTACAGATATTGATACAGTGCACCCAGCAGCCATGACACATTAACAAATCCCAACCAACCAGGTAAATTTCAGCTAAATTTGACAGAGAAACAGAGGTCCTAAAGATATCAAATTTCCTCAAGCTTCACAGAAAGTGGATGCTAGACAGAAGCAAGACTACAAATTAGCAGCTGCGCTGTAGAAAAGGGAAATAAAACTCAGCTCTTGGTTATCTGATTACCAGCAACAAACAAATCAAATGAAGAACCTGCCTAGCTCCAGACCAGCCATAACATGTGCTGATGCTTGCCAGAGAACGATACAAGAAGACAAACACTATGGGGTAGAACAGCCAAAAGGAATAGATGATAGCACAAAGGCACTGGAGAGCACCAAGGGCACTGTAGTAAGTAGTAGGTATGGGAGACAACACTATGCTGCATGTTTAATGACCTATGAACATAACCACATCCAGACAAGTGTCAGAAAAGCTAAGCCCTGCTTCTTGCAATTGCGAATGACTGCCCACACTGCTTCATCTACACTTCTATCCAGACTCAACTACCTGAGGGTCTATAAGGAACCACACTATCAAAGGCCACACACCAGCAATCCTGACACTTGGTTGTCATTTATCATGCTTAGTAAGCTGTACATTAACTTTCCTGGGGGAGAGGCAAAGGAGAGGAATGAAAAACATCACTTCTGTATCACATCATATTTTCATTTATTGCACTTCCATCTATAATGACAGATTGAATTACACACATCTGCTATGTACCTGCCTTAATTTGCTCCTTTCTCTCCGACCTCTTCAGATCACTTATTTTCTTAAATCCTCCCTCCATTCAGGATTCCCTGTTTTCTGTCTACCTGTATTTGACAGATACAAAGCAGGTCAAACATACAGATCACCTTTCTTTCGAAGACTTACTGCAAAGAACAGGATTCTTCACTGTGAAAAAGTCTGGAAAAGGGGTATGGCGTATATGTATGGTAACAAGCAACATTAAAAAGACTGGTTATTCACTGCCTCAAAATCAGAGGGAAATTCAGCAAACTTAGAAAAAGAGTTGTTAATACAACAGATGAAGTTATTATTCAGTATTCTGTGGCTACTAAAATTTTATACAGACTCAAAAAACAACTGCACACTCATGCAGAAGACATCCAACAGAATCTATTTAAGAGAAAGGAAATGTCCCTACAGGGAAATTCCTCAATCCCCCAGTGGTTAATAGGTGGGAAAACATTTTGAGGAAACATCTCTGTGTACCTGTCATACTCTCAGGTATCACTTACTGGGCATGATTGGAAATGTGTGGCTAGACCACATGTCATAGGAGGAGAAGCTGAGAGTTTGATGGGTTTGTTCAGCCTGGAGAAAGCCAAAGGGAGATCTACATTTTCCTTCCCACTAGCTGAAAATGGTTTAAAAAAGGGCAATGCACAGAGTGAAATGACAAAGTGCAAGAGAGAGATACAGAAATAAGTGAAATTCCCACTGGCTGAAAGGGAGAAAAAGAATGCTCCCACAGCCTGGCTAAGCAAAGGAGCAGGCCACACTGCCAATATCAAAAGCTTGAATGGAGAAGGCCTTTAGCAAGCTGATCCAACTTGGAATTAGTCTGCCTTGAGTACTGGCTGGGACCTATCCAGAAGCTTCTTCCAAGCTAAGGTGTTTACTTTATCAGGTTGTTTTGTTTCTTACATTTTTGCTTTTGTTTTTATTTGTTTTTTTTTAAATAACTTGAGTATCTCAAAATAAAGTAAAACCTGGCATCTTTATAAGAAGTAACTCCCCAAAATACCTTCTCCAAAAGCAACACTTTATGTATTTTTTTCCAGTGACAGTACTTAACAGCTTGTTTACTGAGACTGGAAAAAGTAACTTACAATATTCATGTATATGAGAAACAAAAGGCTATATTTTTAGTAGTTCAAATTTAATTTTAATCATTTTTTAATCACCTAATTCAGCTTATCAACTGTACTCGTGAAGGAAACAATTAACATTTCTCAATTCAGGCTATAAAAATCTCACTTTATTACCACACAAAAACAGCACTGAACCGTAAAACTACAAAATGAAACTTGGAAGCATTATTAATTGGTATTTTGTTATTAAAACATGTCTTCCATATCACTCTCAAAGTCCTGGACTACTTCTGTGTCAAGACACTTCATATTAATTTCAGAAATAATAGAAGCTTAACGTCCCCAGTGCCTGCTGACTCACAAGGCAAGTTGCTAAGCAAAAGCCTTCAGTTCTATTTGAAGTATTCAAAACAGAATTTTATCAGCAACCCAGAGCCCCCAAGAATAGCTTCTGTAGTTAGTGGGTACTGCTCTTAAAGAATTGGTTCTAGTGCACTAGTGAAACCTCTAACTTCTGAGGACATCCTGATCAAATCCTTCCCTGCTAAACACCAAAACTGACAAAAAAAGAAAAAAAAAAAAGAAATAGAAAAAAAGGAGTACTCTTAAGAAGCACATGTTATAACTGAAATTGTGAAGTAGAAAATAATTTCTTCTACTTACATGGTCGTAAGTACTTAAAATTTTAATCTATTGCAAGTAAAAACATAATTCCAACTTAAGATATCAAATGTTTTTGCAGACAGGTATATTTTTAACCATGTAGCAGTGACATGTTTCTTCCTATTCTATTTTATGCTAAAAGCAGGCATTTCTACAGACCTTCAAAAAGAAGTTTATAGTATATTCATGAAAAATCACTCAAGACACATATAGACAGATACACCCGAGCACTGTAAAAGAACACACACAAAAACTATGACTGTTTCTAATCAACTATTTGAAAAGCTTGAAGAGGGTCAGCAGATTGGTAACTGCAGCCTTACTAGCAATGACTGAAAGAAACACATGAACCTCCGTAGCTGTAGCCAATTAACTCTAGAACTGAAAGAACACTACTGCGTCCATTAAAGAAGTTACAAAAAATTATTCCCCTGTTGCAGCTTATCAGCTATGTGATCTATGGAGCAGCTTCATTTAACCACTGCCTTACAGACAAATATGGGTCTGTAAAAGATCAGCCACATTAGTGCAGAAATAAAATACTCATAATTTCAATTTGAACAAATATATAGATGCACACTATTCTTAACTAGTAGCATTTTTTATAATAAAAAGTTTGTAGCTACAGGAGCAAATTTTTACTAGAGGACGCAACTTTGACAAAGTTAATAATTACAGGACCTGTTCTCACACGAGAAAAACTGCACTGCATTTCACTGCTACTCTTAAAAACAAGGAAGAAAAAGAAACGATGTTCAATTTTGCATGATTTACTTAAATATTGTTTGTAATAACAGGTAAAAATAAGGTATTCAAGAAGATCTTAAACTAACTGGCTCGAATGAATATTCGAATAGTATTTCAGCAAGATATACATTCCACACTGAAACATTAAAGAAATACATCTAACCTGCCAGCCAGCAGATACATAACAGGAGAGCAATATAAAGTTGCTCGCAGGTAGGACACATCAGCAATTATAATTCTAGCCGAATTACATTTTCTCCATTTACTCATGCTTCCACCATATGGCAACAGACAGGTTAGGAATCAAAACGTAACCCAAGAAAATAGAAAAGACAGCGAGTAATGAAGGAATCAGAAAGAACTTTCTTCTTTCTTTCTCCTCCCATTGCCAAACTTGGAGGAAGAGATGTGCTACTAAAATCTATCAGCATATTCCAAGGAAATTTTTCTTCCTCCTCAAAAACAATGAAATAGATTTATTTATTGATTGATTTTACTTAGAATCCAAAATCATAACAAGCCTCAGCTATGAATTTGTGTAATATGCGACTGATCAAAATTGAAAACTTGGTGGATTAACAAAACTGAAGCACCTCAAGCATAAAAAAAAAAGAAAAAAAAAAAGAAAAACCACTCCAAGTTCTCACTTCTTCATCCCACAGCAATTATCTCCAGTTTATTTAATCCTTCCACAGCAAACTCTGAAGAATATGCAACAAATGTTTCAGGACCACTTGACAGTAAGAGACTTCAGCCGTTTTGAAAGAGGAAAAAAAGGAAAAGATTTTACACACCTAACTTTATTTAATGACACAAATGCTTTGAAATCGTTTTAAGTTCCTTATTCAAGAACACTTAACTATTTAACAAGCTCGAACTGGTTCAGCTTTTGAATATCATGTAAAGCACTGAGTACATACTTTGATATGTCTACTTCCTTCACTTACTCTAATTTACATAGTTATTTAAAAAAATATTCTGTACCAAAAAACAGGAAAAACACTGTAGATAGCAGTTACGTGAAAAAAAGGAATTTGAGAAGTATTTGTCTCAAGGCAGAGTTTCAAGTTGTTTCTTAGACTAACTGAAATGCAAATTTCAAGTCTATCAGTAATGATGTATTACACAGATTTCTGTCTGTATATGTACGTTACATCTGAATTAAAAACCAAGCCACTGAACAAGTTTTTGAAACCAAGAATCATGGCTGCGTTCATTACACATTCTGTTTTCAAGGAGCAGTAGTTTGATGGATCATATTTTTTACATAAGCATCCTCTCAGCAGCTCATCACTTCAACACAAAATATGCCTCATTCAGCAATCAGTACTTGCACAAAGCCAGAACCAGACCCTCGGAAACCACCCACCTTCTCTTCAGTTCCTTCAATGACTTTTTCCTCTCTCCTCCAAATAACAGCTGAAGGAAGACCTAAGCAATTTCAAGTACTTTCATCCATAAAGCAGAAGGTGCTCTAAGTTGAGAAAGGTAATGCTTCGTTAGTATCACTATTCTAAAAAGTAATTACGAGTTTAAGACCTCTGCCTTGTTTTTAAAATAAGCTTAGATACAGGATCTCAATGTAACAAATTTTAAAAGTAAAGAGACTGGAGACTTGGAGACTGGCAGTTAGCTTTCACTACCCTGATGCCTTTGAAAGCCTTCCCCATCCCCACTGTACAGTGACCCTAACAGTAATTATTTTAGCACCAACCAAAAGAAAACGTGTAAAAGAGCTTCCGCGATAAACACTGTTCCAATTTCTCACGTAATACTGCTTCATAGAAAAATAGAAGATAATACAGCTGCTGAATACTCCACGCAGTATTCTGCTAACAGAGTTATTTATAAGTGATTTTCTATTTTCATACGATGTGAATAACACTGTTAATGCCCCTGAGGATCCTTAGACAGTGCCTACTTCTGGCCAGCGTTTTAAAGACACATCCTGATTTACATCCATTATATTATTTGTAAACTGAGATAACTACAAAGTGTATTTTAGAGCAGTAAAATAATAGAACGAGCTGAAACTTTAGCAGATACCAACGATGTTAACACGAGTCAATACAACTACTTAACTGAGTTGAGATTCAGCGATAAGTACACACATGGTTAACTGGAAGTAACAGAGGTGATGCAAAAACGTCAAGACTAAATCTTCAGATTAAATCTAGAGATTTTACCAAGTAACATTCAGAGACGTGCCCCAGATAAGCTCACTAACTCCAAAGCTCTGTAAGATAAGATAACCTTTCAGCAAGTGGCAGTGCTGTCATACGGTGGATGGGAGGAACAGCCCCTGCAATCAGAAAGTCCTGGACAAGAAATCCTGCACGCTCTGCTCCTTGAGAACATCTGACACTCCATAACTTGTAACAGGCCACAGCAAACTGACTACAAAAGACACAGTGTAAAGAGCATTGTCTTTCTTCATCTAGTGAAATCCTTTTATTTTTTTTTCCTTTTTTGATGAGATACAGCTGTGAATACTGTTTCTCACTCATACATCCTCAGTCAAATGTTGGCAGCCACCCTGAAGCATTAAACAGCACAAATATTCTACAGCTGGGCCGATGCCAAAGACTCAGCTGCCTCTGAGCTGAGAATATCTTGAAACTGTCTGAACAGACATAGCTTTTTCTCTTCTGGCTTTCCTCAACAGCTTTTTTCCAGACGTGTCATTACACAAGAAGCTCCTAACTATCCCGGAACACTGTGTGAGGCAAACAACAGGCAGGAAAAAGCTGATGTTGACCATACTCCCCAGACAGTGCCCACCACCAAAGATGCAGTTTCAGCAGTCAGCTTTCTAACTTGGAATAACTCTTCTCACGCTGCCAGTTAATGCCATTACTCCCGTTTCTAATACCCATGCAACATTTCTCAAAGTGAAACGCACAACGTGATCCCAATGCAAGAATGCACATCATGCTTCAATTACTTGCTAGCGTTATCAAGATCATTTAAGCCAGTGTCTTTCTTTTTTTCCATAAGAGTTCAAAGCTGCTCCATGGATGATTCTACGTTAGTTCTGGAGCTGCCCAGTCTTCCTAAATTGTGACAACACAATTAAGCGTTATATAAAATGTGATCAGAAACACTTGTATACTGTTAGTCCTCCCATACAGACTCTCCTTCTTTCCATTAGCTGTATAAAATCAGCTTTCTTGGAATTAAATATTCCCCTTTTGCTCAAAAGAAGTAGAATGACGTACCACTCTTGACTATATGAACAAAACAAACAGCTTGAAGAAATAGCCTCAAACTTATTTTGATTATATTTTTACAACTATCAGATAGAGCAGTCCACAGAAAATAAATTAACTGCATAGGATATTTAAATGCTGCCGTTCCTGAGCATAATTCCACCCGCTAAATAAAGCTTCAGGAGAGCTTCACATCTTGATGTACTCCTACATGTATTGTCATATTAAGCTATATTTTACCCAATAGTGACAATTATGAAAAATATTCAAACCTGAAAACCTAACAAGTAATAGTTCATTGCTAGCATGAAGGAGAACAACATATCACCCCAAAACTGCCAGGTACCCCAACAGCTAGCTGCTCAGGGGCCTGCACCTGGGAAGTGCGAGCACACAGAAGCTGGAAGGAACAAAACCATCAGTCTCAAGAAACTCAGAATCATGGAATAGAATCATAGAATCCTTAGATTTGGTAGAGCGCATTCTCAGAAAGCAAATGCTTTGCAGAAGGCTTTCTCCTGAGACCTGGTCCATTTATATCCAACATTTAGTCCAGATTAATCCAATTTCTACTCTCATAAAGGTGCAGGATTTCTGACTAATAACTTCCACCTCCTGCAACATGTCATTTTAAAACACTCCTACCTTTACTTATGCCTGGATTGCAAGAGATACTGACCATCATGAAAACTCTGACATCCTAAAGACACTTTCATTAACTGATTCTAATATTAGGAAGTTCATTTGGATTTGGTGCAAACAAAAATAATTACCCATGCTGGTATTCTGTCCCGACCAGAATTTCTGTTAATTTCCTTTCAAAGTTACTCTACTTAGAAGTCAGATCTGTGAGAAAGAAGAGGTACGTCAGCCCACAGCAGTCACTGTGTAACAAGTTCCACCCACTTACTCTGTTTAAGGACCAATATAAATTAGTTTAGACAAACTAATTAAAAAAATATTTCAAAACTACGGACATTTTTCTCAGAGGTAACATGGGCTACGTAATATCAGGTTCAAGAGCACATGGACAAAAAGAGGCTGAAAAAAGTTAACTACTACTTTATTGATTAAATACAGTAAGTGGCATTGGGCTAACAAAATACATCTCAAAAAGGTGACAAAGCTTATGTGGTACAAGTGCTTCAGCCTCCCCACAGAATATTAGAGAAACCAGCAGATAAAGGCCTTGTTCCCCCCAAAAATGTATAAACTGATCTGGTATCTGGCATAAGAAGGTGAAAGGAGACACTCAGTCAGCAACTAATGAAAATCTGGAGGCTGAGTTGCAGTAAGACAGTGGAAATCACATCTGAGGCGGAGTACAAACAGGACTGTCACACTTGCTTTATCTTCTCACTGTCCCATTCCTGAAAGTCATGTTCCTTTGCCTTGAAATTCCAACTCCTTCTTTCCCTCTTCCATCCAAGGAATCTATAGAGTGAAAATTATTTATCTACAACACCAAAATAAGAACAAAAATGGTGCTTATACTTATCCAGTCTATGTCTAAAGCAGTTCCCTTTCTACAAGGGTGGCCAGAAGCAGATGATTCAGGCAACAAATGAATCACTGCTCAGTATGTGCTGCTGTATAAATCATTCCTAGCATCCAGTCATCTTGGAGCTGGCAGCTGAACTCTACCTCAAAGTTCCTAACTGATTTAGTCTAATTAATATTTTAGCCTACTTATACTTTTTTGCTGCAAAATATAATGTTCCACTTCAGATCCACAATTTAATTACACATTGTTTGAGAAGCTACTTTAGTTTTCATCAAGGAGCAGGTTTAATTCACTGGGTGGCCTAATTCTTGTATTAAGAAAAATAGCTCTCTTGCATTCTATTCATTATTTCTGTATGCTTTGCAGATTATTCGTAGACCTCTATCACCTCTCCCTTCATTATTCTGTTTTCCAGTCTAACAATCTCCATCTTCTCAGCACTGAGAATCTTCCACTCCTCTCATTCACTTTCTCACCATCTACAAAACCTTTGCTGTGCTGGGGTGATCACACTAATGTAAACTGTAAAAAATCTGGATATGCCATTGACATACTTAATGAACTAACAATTACGTTCTTCTTTGCAAACAATTCCTGACAGCTTCCTTTAAGAACTAATTAGCCACGTTAGTCACATATAATTTTCTTTTCTTTTTTTTTTTTTTTTTAACCACTTTGCAGTTTCTTTAGAAGAAGCTTCTTGAGCTTGTTACCTTCAGCAGAACACTTGGTACAACACTGGGCCTTTTCTGTTCCTCTGCAGTGAAAACAACAAAAAATTTACTTTCTATCTACCCATTGTTCCTGATCTAGCAAGACTTAAACTGATCACACCAGCCAGAAAGGAATATACATCGACAATAAAAACATAAGTTGCAAAAATACATGGTGCAGTATTTCACTGCATACTGGTACTTCCAGCTTTCATAGCACCAACCAAAATTCATGTAATGCATACAGCACTACAGGAGTGTCAAGTAACCCAAAATAGAGCTGCACCTTTCCTATGAACCACGGTTATCCCTTTTTGTAAGGGCCATCTTTCAACCAGTCTGAGCTTATCCCACGTGCAGGGAACAAATTCAGCCAAGCAGCTCAAAGAAGTCTGACTAGAAGAGCAGAAGAACATGTAGGAACGTGTAGGAAAAGTGGATCACCATGCAGGATCTTAGAATAAACTACTTTCCCAAATTCCTATTGCACTCTTAGAAAAAGAGATGCTCGTTTCGCTCCTCTGAGCATTCCCTACTTCTGTGTTAGAGCTTGAATCACATCACATAATCAGTCCTTCAAGGAAAGGATTATAAATGGACTAATCTTAAATCTAACAATATACAGTATGCAATGTGTCACTTGCTGAACTATATAAAAAACGATTTAAACTAATTCAGTGTATACCAGCTACACCATTTTCACTTACAAAATACGTAAAACTGAAACTACATTGATAAAAGAGTTTTCTCATGGAGTGATAAACGTTATTCAGTTGTTTCCAAACAACCAATAAAATTCTGATTCCTCTTCACCTCTGCAAGTAACTTTTCATAGTCAAAATATTAAATAATTTTGAAAGTAGATGAAGTTTTCCAAGACTCTGTATGCTTTGCCACAGACTTACTAGTTTTTATGGCATTATACACTGTAATAAAAATAACATGTACTGCCTGACAAGGAACTCACTTGTACACTGCATTGTACTAAGCAACTCGTTAGTCATCCAGTTGGCATGTCTTGCTTTCCCTTAAATTGTACATCAGTCACCAGAAATCAGGTCAGTGGGACCAGGGGCTAAATTTACTGCAAGAAACAACATACTGCTTATTCCAAAAACAAGCAGGTATTCCTATGTAATAAATAAGCAGCTTCCAATGAGGCCTATATTTTAATGAGATTACTGGAAAATTTGTCTCCAAAGTTCATGAACAGAACCACAGTAGTACAACAGTGCAATCCTCTTTGCACAGCTGGTAATTACAAGAGTTAACACAGAACTTCTGTTCCAAGACAGACTATATTTTTCCATTGCAAAGTAATACAAACACACATCTCAGCTGAAAAGGTGGAGTCAGCACCATATTCTGAGATGCAGCATCCAAGGCAACACATAAGGAAAATAAACGTTCTTGGTGCTCTCTTTACATGCATGCATTCTTTTTTAGGCTCTCTCTTCAGAAAAACTACTCTGCACACACTCTACAGGGCTCTTCAGCCATCACCAGAAAATAACATATATATATATATATATATATATATATTATTAAAGCAGCATTGCCTACCTTAGATACCACTTCACTTACTATGTTGGGAACTTCATCTTTCAGAAGCTTAATATATACTTGATATACTGAGGCAAACTTAAAAGGCAAGCAGTACAGATTTGCAGGACATTTTACACTGGATGACTCTTTAACAACAGCTACTTGAGAAACACATGTATACATTACTGTTTTAAGTACATTATGTTACTGTTTTATTTGAAAAACAACTTTACCTCATATTTGAAGGTAAAATAATAAAAATTAATTGTGGAAATGAAGACTGATGTCTGTCTGTATCAACTACTCTTATTTTTACAGGCCCAAGAAAGCTGTGGAAAAATCCAGATGGAATAGGCAGTGTCTCACAAACCAGAAGTTTTGCAGCTCTGGAAGAACAATAGCTTCCTAAGTTGCTCAAAACACAGACAGGTGCTTCAATAGGTTGAATGAGCCTAGAATTCATCCTATAAGCTCAGATTTGTTTTTGTACTAGAAAAGGTAGCTTTGTGACACAAGGTGATTGCAACACTGGCTACCAGTTTGTTACAGAATGTGACTTAGCCATCAGTATATTTCAGCCAGAAATATACAACAAATTAACTAAGCATCAACTGAAGGCTTGGTCAAACTTGTGTTAAATGACTTCAACACCTACTAATAATATAAGGATAGATGCATCTGAAGTATAAAAGCAGTGGAAGAATATTTGAACACACAGATATCATGGTTATTTATTAGAAGTACATGGACTTAACTGAATATTTCCGTAGCATTATTTCCTTTTTCACTACACCTTATGTTCCTCAGAAGTTCACTCATTTCCTCTTCCTTCATACCCCCCTTCCCAACGCAACTAGGTCAAGGCATAATTCCAGAGGACCCCATAATCAGCGCACTGCTTGTCAGATCGTATTTCAGTCTGTCTTTGGCTCGCACCTGGCAGCACTGCAAGAATAACAAATGTTTATTGCCATTCCACTGAATATGCCTCGGGGGATACAGGCGAACACTGAGGAGTAACAGAGTTTCAGAGGCACCTCAGATTCAGGCTGCCAAACCTAAAAGCAGTTTACAATTGCACTCTTTCAACTGACAGAGTAGTAAAACACCTAATAACTGAAAGGCCTGTGATAAAACTTCCGATATATAGCAGAAAGTAAGACATGAAACCATAAAAATAAAATTACTCTCATGGAAACTTTCTCTTTTTCAGAGCTCCATTGGCACAGAAGGTGTGTAAGCGTCCAACTGCAGCCAACAACTCACTTTAAGAAAGCTAAAGTTATGAAAATTAACACCGTTTTGATTCTTTCAACTCGCCAGCAGCAAGGGATCACAGGACTGCATCCTTTTGAAACAACTTTTGTGCCTTTTGGAACGAGAGATACTCAAAGAAGAAGCAGGGCTGAAGACAATCAATTTCACTGTCTGGTTAGCATTATCAGTGAGCAGTTTTATAGAGACTGCCTAAACCACTCAATGCCTGTTTTAAGGCCTTATGTGTTAGCCATAAATGAAAACACAATTCAGAAAAAAAAAAGTTTAATGTCACAGTAAACAAAAAAATCCAGAAAGCGCCGCTGGAAATAACGATGTTTCTGTTTGTCTTCAAACGTTTTTTCTCGATTTCAGCCGAAGTAAGTTGCTTTGTGCCTTGGCAGCCAGCAACAAGCTTTTGTTTTGCTAAAGAGCTGCAAGCAGTTTAGGAGACGAAGTGATAACCAGTAAGCGAATCACACAGACCAATAAAACAAACGAAGAAATAAATCGGCTCCCAGTCAGCCGCGCCACGACACCTCCAGGCTACCCCTGCGAGCTATTCCAGCGGGGCCTGGAGCCCTACAAGCCGCAGGAAGGCAGAGCCGCGCTCACACCACAGCTGGGCCCGGCGGACGAACAACTCTCGGGGCAGCCGCTCAGCCGCAGGAGCGGTGCCCCAGCCCCGCGGCACGGCGCCGGGCCCGCACGGGCCTAGCGGGACGGGGAGGCGCGGCCGCACCACTTACCAGCCCGACTCCGACAGCGCCGCCCTCGCCCTGTCCGCCATGGCGCCTCCCGCCGCCGCTCACCGCGCTCTGAGAGCGGGGAGCCCGGTGCTCGGAGGAGAGAAGCGGACAACCAGCCGCTCGTCTCCCCCACCCCCTTGCCCGACTCCGGGCACCCGGCCCGGCCAGCTCTCCGGCGCAGGGAAGGGGCGGAGGCGGCGCACGTAGAGACGAACAATGCCCGCGACC
The DNA here is from genome assembly GCA_023055505.1 of Callipepla californica brunnescens. NCBI lineage: Eukaryota > Metazoa > Chordata > Aves > Galliformes > Odontophoridae > Callipepla > Callipepla californica. The sequence goes on from JALIRH010000038.1 coordinate 2,965,188, forward strand.
GACGCCAGCCCCGTTCCCTCCCCCCGTGCGGCTGCGGCGTAGAGGAGGGAGCCCGCCCGCCTGGAAGCCGCTGCCGCCATGATGGAGAAGGGAAGGGCTGAGGGCGGAGGAGAAAGCGCTGCGAGCTTTGTGCTGCGCCTCGTGAGTGCGGCCTCGGGTTATCCCAGGCCCGGAGCCTCTCGGTCAGAGCAGCCAGGCAGCGTGAGGCGTCTTCACTCGTAGAATCATAGAATGGCCTGGGTTGAAAGGGATCAGAAACACAGAATCATAGGGGTTGGAAGGGACCTCAAGAGATCATGGAGTCCAACCCCCTGCCAAAGCAGGTTCCCTACGCCAGATAGGCATCCAGGCGGGTCTTGAATATCTCCAGAAAAGGAGATTCCACAACCCCCCTGGGCAGCCTGTACCAGTGCTCCGTCACCCTCACCGTAAAGAAGTTATTGTGCGCATTTGTGTGGAACTTCCTATGCTGCAGTTTCTGGCCGTTTCCCCTTGTCCTGTCTACACACACTGCTGAAAAACGTCTGGCCTCACCACTCTGTCCCCACACACCTCAGATATTTATAAACCTGGATCAGGTCCCCTCTGTCTTCTTTCCTCAAGGCTAAAGAGACCCAGTTCACTTAGCCTTTCTTCACAGAGGAGATCTTCCAGGCCCTTCACCATCTTTGTGGCCCTGCATGGGACTTTTTCCAAGAGATCCCTGTCTTTTTTGTACTGGGGAGCCCAGAACTGGACACAGTACTCCAGATGAAGCCTTACCAGGGCAGAGTAGAGGGGGAGGATCACCTCCCTTGACCTGCTGGCCACGCTCTTTTTAATGCACCCCAGGATGCCAATTAATAATGATCATCTAGTTTCAGCCCCCCCACCATGTGCAGGGCTGCCAGCCACTAGAGCAGGCTGCCCAGTGCCACATCCAGTCTGGCCTTGAGTGCCTCCAGGGATAGGGCATCCACAACCTCCCTGGGAAACCAGTGCACTACCACCCTCTGTGTGAATAACTTCCTCCTGATCTCTAATCTAAACCTCCACTGTCTCAGTTTAAAACCATTCCCCCTTGTCCTATTACTATCCACAGGCATTTCCCCTCCTGTTTATATGCTCCCTCCAAGTTTCCACTCCATTGCGGAAGACCACAATGAGGTCTTCCCACAGCCTTCTCTTCCCTAAGCTGAACAAGCCCAGTTCCCTCAACCTTTCCTCATAGGAGAGGTGCTCCAGCCCTTTGGTCATTTTAGAGGCCCTCCTCTGGATCCATTTCAAGAGCTCCACTTCCTTCCTGTACTGGGGCCCCCAAGCCTGGACGCAGTACTCTAGATGGGGCCTCACAGGAGCTGAGTAGAGGGGGATAATCACCTCCTTCTCCCTGCTGGAGACCCCATTTTTTAATGCAGCCCAGAACACAGTTGGCCACCCGGGCTGCCAGCTCATGTCCAGCTTCTTGTCCTCTAGGACCACCAAGTCCTTCTCCTCTGGGCGGCTCTCAAGGAGATCTTCCGCCAGTTTGTATAAATACCTGGAGTTGCCCCAACCCAAGTGCAGTACCCTACACTTGGCCATACTGAACCTCATTAGGTTTTTGTGAGCCCACTTCTCCAGCCTGTGCAGGACCCTCTGGATGGCTTCCCTTCCTTCCAATGTATCAACTGCACCACTCAGCTTGGTATCATCTGCAAACTTGCTGCAGGTGCATTCAGTGCCATTGTCTATGCCATTGATGAAGATGTTGACAAGCACCAGCCTCAAGACCAACCCCTGGGGGACACTGCTTGTGACTGGCCTCATCCCTGATGGGGGTTTCAACCGAGAAATGATGGTGCTGGCCAACAACGTGCTTCTTCTGTAGAAGGAATCATGGCATCATAGAATCACAAGGTTGGAAAGAACCTGCAAGATCATCTAGTCCAAACACTTGCAAAGAGAACAGTATAAATATATGTAAATGAAAGTAATAGCATTGCTAGTGATGTTATGTGGGAAAAGAGCTCCCTCCAGGTCCTCGGGCTGGGTGTTGGGGGTGAAAAGCTCTTGGAATGACAACATAAAATTGTGTTTCTCTGTTTATATCTCTTTTCATACTCAGCTCTAAAATGGCATGTTTTAAAATGAGCATGGTGTCCAACAATCTGTCTTTTTAACACTAATTGGTTCTTTTTAAGTGTGACATGTACATCAGTACATGTTAGAGGCTGACCTGCTGGAGAGGAGCTCTGCAAAGAAGGACCTGGGTGTCCTGGTAGACTACAGGTGGGCTATGAGCCATCACTGTGTCCTCGTGGACAAAAAGGACAATGATATCCCAGGGCGTGCTTAAAAAGTGTGGCCAGCAGATTGAGGGAGATGACCTTCCCCCTTTGCCCTGCCTTGGTGAGGACACATCTGAAATACTGTGTCCAGTTCTAGGCCCCACAGTTTAAAAAAAAAAAAAAAAAGAAAACAGGGATCTCTTAGAAAGAGTCCAGCAGAGATTAATAGTATGGTCCTGGAGCACCTCCAGTGTGAGGAAAGGATGAGACACCCAGGACTCTTCAGTGTGAAGATTGTGAGGGGTTCTCATAACTGCTTGTAAATCTCTGAAGTGTCAAGTTGATGGGGGTGGACTCTTTCTGATGGCAAGAAACAACAGAACAAGGGGCAATGGCCAGAAACGTGAACACAGGAAGTTCCATACTGTCACAAGGAAGAACTTATTTACTGTTAAGAGTGATGGACCATTGGAACAGGCTGCCCAGAAAGTTTGAGGAATCTCCTTCTCTGGAGATACGAATGACACATCTGAACACCTCCCTGTGCAACCTACTCTAACCTACTCTAGGGAACCTGCTTTAGCAGGAGGTATCTAGTTACCTCAGTTGTAAGTATCTGAGTTACTTCAGTAACTGACAACAAGTGAACGCTGTTTTCTCCTTTCCTGTGTGCTGGAAAGAAATAACCAAAATTTCAACACGAGCAGCTCATGAGCTAAGAGAGGGACAACCCTTCATGCTTGAGGTTTCTGCCTGTAGGTGAGTACAGCTACCTCCAAAAAGACAAAGGAGGTTAACAGTAGTCAGTCATATCAAGGAAATTCTGAGGCCAGTCAGTGCCAAATGCTAGTTCTCTGGTACTATGCAGAGGTTTAAAAACCTAGCTACCAGCTCTGATGCACATCATGGGTCGCTCTCATCCTTCGGATGTTTTAATTTTCATCCCCAACTCAAAGCTTGCTATTTATTTTTATTTTTTTTATACACCTGAAAGCCTGGCTCTGCTGTACTTACTAAAAATCACTCAGAAGTATTACTTCTGACCATCTGTGACTTCTGCTGTACTGACCAACACCTCTCTCTTTCACTCATGCTACTGAATTTTCTTACATATCTTACAGATAAACACTTTTGAACAAAAGTTTTGTCACCAATGCATATGGCGTCCTGCAGGGCTGCTGTTTTTCAAGGAGTTACAATTTTTTTCATCAATTGCAACAAGTTTGACACAGAAGAAGGAAATAAAACTTGCATTGTTCGGATGAATCTGAGCAATTTATTACATTGTACATGTAATAACTCTTGAAGATTTTCTGCTCTGGAACATTGACAGGAAGAATATTCTGCAGCCCTCAAATAATCAGTCTCTACTTAGAGTGACACATGCTGGCTCTTCCAGCAAAATCTTCAAAATTCACTTTTTATGAAAGTATGTTGTACATAGCAATCACCTTCAGAGTTTTCAGTAAACTGAGCTGACCCAACCAGCCATATTGTTTGTGCACTGAATAACCATATGACTTCTGGGGATTTTTAAAGGTTGTACAGTCCTCTATCGTGGCAAGACTACAGATGAACATGAGCTTTCAAAGGAATAATACCAAGAAAAGCTAATAAGAGCTAAAATAATACACCTGTACCACAGTTATTAAACTAAAATTCTAAAGTGAGAGATTCACTCTGAAATATTAGTGGCTGGGTCATACCCTTCATTTCAGTAGTGTTGCACATTGCACAGTAGCAGCTGCTGATATGGAAAAGTACCAGTAGATAGATTGAATTGTAGAGCCAGTTCATTCACTTATGCAAAGTAAATGGAAATAAAAGAACCTTTCATTTAGAGTCTGACCTTGCTGCACATTACATGATCAAGAAAAGATTGTAAACATTGTTGTAGCTCAAAAAGAAGTGCCAATTAGAAAAGGATGGAGCATGACCTAGCTTTCAGTACTGCTTCTCAGAGTACCTTTCTGGACAAAATGTCCAGCTTACAGCTAGACAAAAACATAATGTGGTGGGTGAGCAATTGGCTGACAGGCCAGGCTCAAAGGTTTATAGTAAATGGGGTTATATCAGGCTGGCAGCAAGTCAGTAGTGGGGTTCTGCAGGACTCCATTTTAGTGATAGTTCTCTTTGACTTTTTCATACACAATCTGTATGCAGGACTCGAATGCATTCTAGGTAAGTAAGTTTGCAAATAAGTTAGGAGAAGCTGTTGACTCTCTCAAGGAAAGCTGGGCCTTGCAGAGAAATCTTGACAAATTAGAGGGCTGAGGAATCACCAACCACATCACCTTGAGCACTCTGGGCACTGCATAAATAAGGACATAAAGACTGTTAGAGAGCATCCAAAGGAGGGCTATGAAAATGGTGAGAGAGATGGAGGATAAGATTATGAGGAGCTGCTGTGGTTCTTTGTTTGTTCAGCCCAGGGAAGAAAGAGACCTCAAGGAGGCTGCAGCTCCTCATGAGGAGGGAACAGAGGGGCAGTGCTGAACTCTGCTCTCTGGTGAAACAGACAGAACTCGAAGCAATAGCATGGAGCTCCATCAGGGGAGGGTCAGTTTGGAGATCAGGAAAAGATTCTTCCCCAGATGGTGGCTGGGCAGCAGAACAGGCTCCCCATGGCAGTGGTCACAGCACCAAGCCTGAGGGATTTCAAGAAGCGTTTGGACAACTCTCTGAGACATAGGGTTTGAAATCTGGGTGGATTTCAGGAGTTGGACTCAACAGTCCTTAATGGGTCCCTTTCGACTCGGGATGTTCTATGATTCTGTCATTCTGTCATTCTAAGATAATGAGAATTACAGACTTTATGCATTACCTCAGGCTAGTTTAAGACATGGAAACTTTTGCTCACTTAAGTCTTCATCAAAATCACCAGACAATTATACTGACAATTGAAACCAGCATATGGTTATCTCATGGCACAGAACATCATCTGTAAAATAAATGTAGTAACCAGTGTTGTCTTTTATAAAGATCTGCAGGCATCTGTTCTAACAAAGTCATATGCAATCTGAGATATATATACGTACCCACACACACACTTTCTGTACATAAGTTCCCATTAGTGTATGTTTCTCGTTATGAACAGAGGGCACTGCTGGATCTTTGCTGTTTCTAGCTACTGACAGCTGTGCTGCAATGTGAGGTAAATAATTAGGTCCACTGTAAAACAGAAGGTGATACAATGCCTGCCAGGCAGTCAAGGAACTGCAAATTGGAGGGATAAGACCCTCTGCACCAACTGTTTGTGATAAAACATTCTTAGAGCAGATCGCTGTATCCATCACCTTTAGAATAAATGAGTTTGCTGAAGGTAACGAGCTTCAGAGTACTTAAGGCTGTACAGGGACTGAGCCTAGACTGCAGCACACCTGTAAGGGGCTCTGTGTCTATGTATCTTTCTCCCACTGTTTTTCTTGTGTCCAAACCATAATCTGGTTTGATATTACTTCAATGAATTTGAAAAGCTCATTCCAATTTCTCTTTCCAAGCATCTGTTTCAAAGTGTTAGCTACAGAAGAGTGAGGTTAAAAGACAAGGTCTGTGAGGAATAACTAACATTGTTAAACTTACACAGGAAACTTCATAATTTGTGATAGAAAATAACTTTTTTAGTACCTTTGAAAAATGTCAGTAGCAGAGGAAAAAAGGGTAATTTTCAGTTATTGTGTTGGCTTACACAAATGCACCCACATGCATGACTAGTTGACAGTCCTATTTAAGAATGTTTTGTGTGTAAATCAGCTATGTTAAATTCTAAGAAATGCCTCAACCAGATCTTCTCAGAAAGAAACAGAAAGATGTCATGGAGCAGCAAGGGTTGTTTTTTTCTCAAGGGAAGGCAAACCAGGAGTGAAGCACAATAACAAAGCAGGCAGGAGCAGCAACCTCACCGTGAGGAGCCAAGATGTGAAGTAAGAAGTTCAGATCACGGCCTGAGGCAGAGATGGTAGCCAGGGTCAGACACAGCCCTGTGAGCACCCAGCATGGCCACTATGCAGGTCCAGGCTTCTGCCAAGAAGCCACGCTGGAGAGACTGGGTCCAGGTCCAGACAGTGGAGGTCCAGGCTCAAGTACAGACTTGCTGCAACACAGCTGTGATGCAGAAGCTGGCAGTATAGCTCCAGATTAAAAATAGTCCCCAGGGGAAAGGAGGGACAGGGCCTTGCTTCTAGCATCTTCACAAACAGCTCTCACTGTCCATAAAACCGACTTTGGACTCAGACAGGTAAACTACTTAACTGACTCAACTGAACTCCTAGAAGGGAAATGTGCTCCAGGCCCTGAGAATGAGACAGTTCTGCTGCCGTATTAATGTGGGAGCAGATTGGATGAGCAACATATTCACTTATCTGTGATTCATCTCTGCCAGTGCGTATCTCAGCATTTTAATCAGAGACAGGCTTAATAGTAAAAGAATTCTGAATCACCCAAAAACAGGGTGTGTTATCAAACAATTTATTCTGATAAATCTTTCACAAGGTGTTTCAGCTTTTGAGGAAAACTGGTGAATTATCTGCATTTATTTTTGTCAAATCAGTAAAATATATCAAGTACTTTATAACTTCCAAGCCCTATACATCAAGGTTTTTTTTATATTTTAATAAGATCTTAATACAGTTGTTTCATTAAGTTTTAACTTTTCGTATGTTCAAGGTATTACATGGCTATTTTAAAAGGTAGAGGGAGTAAATGGAGACAGATGACATCTAATATAACTGCAAGTATGTAATGATGTCCAATAGTGTAATATAAGACCAAAGTAACAGTGAACCCTCATCTATGTTCTCTTTGCTCTCTAAACTACGTTTAATTATGTGGTATGATTTGGGTTTTTTTGTGTTAGATTCAGGTTATTAACCTACACAGTTTAAAGTATTAATGTTTAATGCTATGTGTCTATTTTTCTTGCATAGTCTGTATTTATCTGCCTTACTTATTAGAAATGTAAAAGGCTAAGAGGGGGGAATTGAGTTTAGATATCAACTACCTTCTCTCTATTTTAGGAAAAAGAACTATATCCTGTGATTTCTTCCTGAAATCCACATGTGCAACATATGATGTGGTGATAGATGGAGGCAGCCCCTCATTTGGAGTACAAGATAATGATAGGAATGTGAAGATGTACCTAAAATGCTGTACTTCCTGACTGCTGGGACAATTTAATCTATGACAAAGAGGTTATTTCTGTAATGCTCTGTGAAATTTTAGTCTGCTTGAGGACCTCCTTTAGGGCAGTGGTGAGGCAGAGAACAGACAGAACTAGCACAAAAGGCAAGGCAGCAAATGCTAGGTGGCCAGTTTTTGCATCAACCCTACAGGTTCCCTTCCATGGCTTGATTCATCCTGCTTCCACCTCCTGCCCTCCTGCCAGCTCCAGCCCTGCATTCCAGTTCAAAAGTGGGCTCACAGAACTGGGCACTTGAAGATGATGACTGTACCTCCAAAAATAGGCAAGAACTGAAAGCAGTAATACTGGGTTTGACATTATGCACCTCAACCTGATGTGCTGAAACCAGCAGTGGGTTGGAGACTCTGAACACCAGGTTCAATGGGATGCTCCCATGAGGACAAGAGTGCTGTTTTCAGCCAAAGTATGCAGGACTGCTTGTGAGTGCTTTCTCTTTTTTTTGTCTGAAGGAGAAAGACGGTAGTCAGTGCTCAGTCTTAATGGTTATGCTCCTTCTGTCATTAACTTCCCTAAATTGTAGATAGCAAGTGTGGGGGGGTGGTTACTGGGAGTAAAGAGCCAACCCTGACCAGTGTATCTCAGGACATTCAAGGTGCTGTGTTCTGCACAGGATTTAACCTTTCACAGAGTAAAGAGAAGAAGGAAAAAATAAAGAAGGAATGAATTTTTAATTGGGAAGAGGAAGGAGAGAGGCTTGGAAAGGAGTAGGAAAGAGATGAACAGTAGGTACATCTTGATGCCTAGAAACTGTTAAGAATTAGGAAATCTTGGGCATAACAACACAACCTGTAGCAGACTGTGTCGCAAAGGTGGTGTTACAAGAAGAGTTAAATTCCACTAAGACCACAGCTAGCATTTTTGTCAGGCTGCTCTGATTTATTTTGTCATCTGTCTGCTGGCTGATTCTGAATCTTTTTGGTTTGAACACAATTCCCACTTTCTCCTACAAATCACTAAATGCATGCAGGTTCTGTTGATTTTAAAGGTGTAGTCCATGCCTGAAATGCAGCATTGCTGGTTTCAAAAGACAATTATTGGGGCACTGTGCTTGTCAGGATAAGGCCATTTATATATGACATAATTATGCTACTGCTAAGTCTATGTGTGGCTGCTTGTCAAAACGTGGACAATTCTGGTCTGAATGTTAGCACAGACAAACCACTGCAATGATTACAAGGGTACAATGGATCACTGAGTACTGCAGAATGCAATCTCACATAATTATGACACTGGCAAGCCCCCTTAGAGGGCCAGCAGAAGGGCTTGTGTTTGTCAGTGATGCTGGCACAGCTCAACCTCCTGGTCCTCTGGACATTGAATTGATAAATAGCCAGGGAGCAGAGGATCAAACAGCATATGGCTTCGCAGACTTTCATCGGGCTGCAGTAAACATCCCAGCCCTTAACAGCTGTGCCTCGACTCTAACAAGATTACTTTTAAGAGAGTGGTACCTTCTGGACTGGATGGAAATCTGGAAATAAGCATGCTGCTGTCGGGGCTCTGCATGCACCCAGAGGCTCTGCAGCTTCTTCCTCCCCTCCTCAGGGCCTGGCTGCCTGTGCTCCAATACACCTCTGATATGGTGCAGCTGTAGCCCTGGATCAGGCTGCTGGGAAAGGAGCTGCGTGAGAAGGAGCTGTGGGAAGCTGCATGGAGTCCTGCACTTTACATGCAAACTGCACTGAAACTCAGGTCTTCCTCCTCGACCCTGAGCAATGCCTGTGGGTGGTCACATGCCTTGCTGATCCTGAAGCAAAGATTTGACTTCCTGGCTTGACCATGCCCTTACTTTGTCATTACAGATCTGCTTGAGAGTCTTGAATTTTGGCTGACCCATCACCAGCATGGTACCTGCTGAGGTGCTGCAGGATTGTGCCCCTGGGAAGTTCACCGCCCTGCCTACCTTGCTGTCTCCCTCAGCCCCTAGCTCGATTTCCCTTGTGGGGCAGAATGTGCATGTTGTTTCCTAAGAACTACTTCCCCAGAGTTGTGAATTTGGTCTATTCCATCGAAAAATTAAGTGTCCTGCTGCCAGACAGTTAATGTCTGAAGTAGATACATGTGTGGGCTGCACTAAAGTCAGTTGTAGTGGAGACACCGCTGAAGGCCAACTGCTGTCTATACAATCTCTCAATGTGCAAAGCAGCAACAATGCCCTTAAGCAGGAAAGCAGGTAGGGAATGCCTGGTACTCTCTGTGGACTTCACTTTCTTCATGCTTCCCCTGTCATTTGAGTGGAATTGGTCACAGTTTGTCTCCGTGAAACTGAAGCTGATACTGACAGGCGCTGCTAGGCAGAACTACTCATGAAGGACTGCATGGAAATCACAGCATGCATATGGAACAGATAACTTAAGGAAAGTACTTGGCGTGCCATTCCAGGCATGCTACAGGCCTTGTAGGATAGAGGTTATGCAAGAGAGTGCCTTACACAATGTCAGGGAACTCTCATGGTGATGTAAAATAGCTGTGATGTGGGCATGGATGAGTTGCCCATCGACCCTCATTGATACCTGTTAAAGCCAAGACAGTTCCTCTAAGAGTCAGCAAAACAGAAAACATTGCAGGTGGTGGAAACACACTGATCAACCTAGTGCTGGCATAGGCACCATTATCCTGTATAGTTCACTGGCAGCAACTTAATTTTCAGCATAAATTAGACTGCAGTTTACAGATACACAGCGAAACAGTGGCTACCTATTATGCAGAAATACACATTCTGTACATGAATTCTGTGTATTGGTTTTGTCACTACTAAAAATGTACAATTTTATTATTTACATTCACAATGCCAGAAGAGACATCATCTTGTTATGTTCAGTTTCCAGCACAAATGATCCAGCAATCTGTGTCAGCACTTGACTTAATTGCAAGGTGGGAGAAGAAGACCAAAACAAAAAAATATTTTTTTCTCACAGAAATCTAAAAAGATTATGTTCAGATCATAAAAGATTTGCTCTGTGGTTTTCTTCAAGTGCTGTCATATGTTTGTGCCTGAGCAAAAGCAAGTTATTGGAAATCTATGTCAGGCTCCAGCTAAGCAGTTGACTTTCTATCCTTGATTGAACACACACTAAACAGGCAGGAATGTTTCTGTATTATTTCCTGGCAGTGAAAATACACTGGGTCATATATCTTTCCTACTCAGATATGGAAGCTTTTGCCTACCACCGTTTTCCTCCTGTAGTCTGCAGTCCCGAACCAGCAGAGTTTGGAAAAATAACTACATTTCTTAACAGATTTCAAGAAGCGGAAACATCAACTTCTGCAACACTTAGAACAATCAAAACTAGGCATGCTATTCGCTGACCATCACTTATGAATGATTCAATTCATTTCTCTCCTGATTCTGCGTTTATTTATATATATTTTCTGTCTCTGTTGATTTTAGTTATTATTCTGCCCTCAGTGCTCCTTGTTTCCCACCTTAGCAAACACAAGAAACCAAGAGAATCTGAAAGAATTGGCAGATCTTCCTAGTAGTTTTTTAATCTACTTTCAACAGAGAACTGTGCCCTAAATTGTGAGTGACTGCAGAATTATGAGGGATAGAATCATCCTTAAAGCAGCCTTACATATTTTAGGTTAACAAAAGCAAAACATTCTTTTCCCAGCTATATGTTTCAGATAACTTTAAGGTTAAATTCTGCTGTTCTCAGAGGTGAAGAATGAAAGGAAGCAGAAGCGCTGGAGCCCTGAGCAAATTCTCATTATTTGCAAGGATATTCTTTGAACTTCCTTGGCTTGGATATTTATCCCGACTGCCTAAGATACGAAGTCCATACAACATTAGGGTGATAAGGGAGAAAGTAAGTGATACGGTTACAGAAGAAGCTGCTTAGCCCCAAATCTGCTACTGTGCTCCCATTGCCTCAATTGTTTTAAAAGCCACAGCTCCCTTAATTCTCTACAAAAGTTCAGTTCTTCCTCAGCGTACAGAAAAACCCTGATTTGGTTCATAAGTGAATTCATGTGCTAATTCAGCAACTACGTTTTGCAGAATCCAACAGATGACAGCCTGGGGGACACAAGTACGCTCCAGAAAGCACAGTGCTGTCTGGCAAATTAGTGAACCATTGAGAACTGGCATTCACCATGAAAAACGAGCAAGAAGGGATAAAAAAAAAAAAAAAAAAAAAAAAAAAAAAAAGAGGGAAATGAGAGGCCAGAACAGAAAACTCTAGAGAAAGACAATAAAAATTCAGAGAATAAAGAAAAGATGGCAATAACTGGGCCGCAGCCTAGAGCAATGATTTGGGCTATGTGTGTCAGTGGGAATTCAGTTCACTAAAATAAGGGGCAATGAATCAGAACAGTTTCTTATAATGAAACAGTAATATGTCACATGATGCTGCTAGTAAGCCAAACCAAAATAAGCCCAACATACACATCTACAGATAGGTCATTAAGGGCTCCCTTCTTTCTCCTCACACAAATTGCCTTTTTGGCATGGAGGGTGAATACCAATTTTATAAGTTTACATTTTCTCTCATCTGCTTGCAGAGTCAGAAATAATCAGTACTCAGTTCCACCCTCCATAAAATTCACTGAGATATTCCTTTAATTATGCTTTCAAATGTGTATGCTCGTTGGGCTACAGTGTGAGCCTGGCTGGAAAAAGGGGAGCAGATGAGAAAAGATGCTGATTTTTTTTTCTTTTAAAGGGGATCTCTTTTCCGATCTGTTTCACACTGCAGTCCTGCAACCTCTTGTGTTGACATAGGGGTAGAAATTAATTAAGTCAGCACTGATGCTGAAGACAGTATATCATCAGATCTTCGCCTCTTTGGAGAAAACAAACCAGTTATTTGTGGAGCAGTGCAGCTGCAAATTAGAGGTGTGAGGAGCACACATAACTGAGGGGCATGTGAAAGGCAAATGTGAGAGAGGGACAGGAAATGTGTGTGGGGGGGGAAGGCATACGGAAAACAATAGAGGAACAGGGAGAACAGGGGGAAAATGTGGTATCAACGCCTTGGCCAGCTCCCTGATGATTTTTGTAGAGCATAATTAAAGCTTTCCAATTTTGCTAAGTTTGTCTGTCTTCAGATTATCTGAAATTACTGCTCTGGGTCTCAGGTTTACACCAGCAGACATGCAGGCATAGGGCTACCATTCTTTTATTGCTAAAATCGAAACAGTTGTTTCCCATCAAAGCACAAAAAGCAAAGCAGCAGAGCAAAATCTACCAGCAATTCTTTATCTGTTCCAGTGCTTGCAACCACATTCACTTAGTCCTACAAACAGGGTAGCCTGCTGTTAAGAAATATCGCCTGAAGTAAAACACTAAACAATCTAAAAGAACCTTTTATACCTATTTTACACATTTATTTCCAAACATTTCCTAACAGTTGCAGTTAATGCATTAAGGTGCCCAATCCCTACTGGCTGTGCAGATCACTCTTTCCCATTTACGCCAGCAGTATTACCATGGTTACAATATAAGAATGTCTTAACCTGGCAGGTGGCTTATCAAAATGCCTGGTACCTAGGCAATCCTGGTACACAGTCTTTATTTTTCCATCAAGTGAATTGGTGTATCACATGCTCTGTTGTTTGTTTGTTTGTTTGTTTGTTTTTCTGGGAAGAAGAAACAAAAAACAGCAATTCTCTTAGTTTTGATGCTTGCATACTGCAAAATTCCTAATGAATTTCCTAAAAAGCAGTTTGCTCTGCTCTTGCTACGGTATATCTAAAAAGACTCAGTAAAGTCAACAAGAACACCAAGAGCCATTCAGAACCCACGAAAAAAAAACAATATAAGGTTTGTATTTGTAACTGCAGTTAAGGCTGGGTTTTAAATCTCTGAAGATCCCATACCAGCTGGAGGCTGGCAAGCTTTTACTTCTGTGAGAGGATTACTTGGAAGACACAAATTCTGAAATAAATATTATTTTTTAACTGATAGTTTCAAAGCTAACTTCCTGAAACTTCACGTATAGATTCAGCTGTAAGATGTTGTGGTTGACAATTCCAGGATGAGAATGTCATGAAAATGAGAATATTTGGCTGTCAGCTATTCAGACCAAGACCTTCATATACAAATTGCAAAATGCTCCATAGGGCTTGAAAGTGATGTGACTTCATGAGAGAACAAAGAATCTCAGGGCTGTAGAAATAGAAGTGAAAATATAATGGATAAATTAAATTTCATAATTTGACTGATATCTGCTTGCAGGTTTTATATATGGGAGCTACTAGCCATTGAAAATTATGCCCTAATGTAAAGCCTTAATAGCTCCGTTATTTTAGATGTAATTCTTTAGAATTAGACATTGTAATTGGCTCATGTCCTACATGCAAAAAGTTGCTTATCTTTTCATTCCCTGGCTTTTATTGGGATAAAATGCTAAGGAGAGGAGCGAAGTTTCATTCTTAACACTTTCACACTAGTTGCCAAGATGTATTTCTGATCTGAATCTGTGACAATGTGTTAACTTCAATATAAGTACCTAAGGTACATCACCCTGAGGTGTGTAGAAGATGCCTCATAAACTCATTCGTATTATTGCCCCACACATTTCTGTTTCACCTCAGAAAACACTGATCTGTGGCATGTCTCTACTTGCTGGCAACTCTCTCACACTCACTCCAGTGCTGAATCAGTGAAGCTTCAATCCTCCAGTCTTTGTTGCATTCAGGTTCAGAGACTCTGAAGTCTCAAGTCACCTGAAAGCAACTCCAAGAACTTTTTGCAATGGAGGAGAAAGCTGAAAAGCCTTCAATATTTAAATAGAAGCATAAGTTTCAAGTGTGGTATGAATGCTTCAGATCTCTTAACCTTATTCATCAATTAACATAGCTGCAACAGCTGGGGTTTGATCCATATTTTCAGAGAACAGTCGTGCTGCTGATGCAGCATTTCCAGATCCGTCAGAGGAATACTGAAGCAGTTTTCAGAAGATAATTTAAAAAGTACCCAGTTGACAGGATGTTTCTTCAGGGAACCATTGATCGCATTCTCAACTTGCAGCAGAACCAGAGACAGTCTTCATTTTAATTTCAATATCAGGAATGCCTTAAGTGACGATCACAGCTAACCCATTTTAATGACAACTCTGAATGTTTAGAAACTCCAGCTATTCAATATACTTCTGTGCAGAGAAACAAGAACAGATGGATACTTCCTTAACACCTGCTGCTGTGGGAGTCTTTTGAAACACTCGCAAGTAAGAAATTATTACTGCCATAAAATTTCTCTCCGTTTTATTTGTTTAGAAGATTTCTATAGAACACACATACAATTTATTTTAGGTTTCTGAAGTTAGGCTATAGTTTTGGAAAGCTGAGGAAGTATCACTTATTGAAGGAAAGCTTATTTCTATGCCTCATAAAAGAGGCTTTAGGATATTAAATTGAAGATTTACTGCAATCTGTTGTGTAAGCAGGCCGAGGGATGTGCGTGGTATGCTACTACAGAAGTGATGGAATAGCTAGCTCCAGGGACTAAGAGCCCAGTTCTGCAAAACACAAGGAATCCCAGTGAAGAAGAGAGGGCTTTTGAAAGAAAATCTGAGAAAATTGAAGCCTAATTCTACTTTTTTCCCCAACTAGGCACAACACATAAAGATGAAGTGCAGAGATTTTAGCTCATAATTATCGTAATAGCCTTCACTGGGTGATTTAAATTTTCCTGTTTCCACATGTAGCCAAAAGGAGAGAGACAAATTATTTCATAGGTTTGGAAAGCTCTGCTCTCTCCATTCTATTCTGAAGTTATATACATCAGTGGTTGTTGGTTGTTTTTTTATGGGGGGAGGGCAGTCATTCGTTTCATAGAATCCTGTATGCAATAGATCCAAAAAACAAGTAAGTTCTAGGGATCAGAAAGCAAAATGGGATTAGGGATTTTTGTCCACCTAGATTGTTTAATGAGTTTCATTTTTGATATGCTTAAGAAGTGGACAGAAATAGCCCTAAAGACTAGGTATTTGCAACAACACAGGTTACTTCAAACATAAAAGAAAGTAAGTCAAACTTATTTTCAAAACATTTTCTTCCTGTTGTCTTTTGGCAGAGGTGTTTGACAAATGAATACAACTGATTAGAATTTTGGAAAACAGAGAGCTTATCTAATGCAAAATAAGGTGTTTTCTTCCAAGTAGCCATGGAGGATTAACTTTATAGCACACAACTCTGGTTATGCTGTATAGATCCAGAGTTAAAAACCAAAATAACTATACTGACAATTTAATCTGATTTTTAAATTTATATATTTTTCTTAATAGAGGTCACAATAGCTCACTCAGTAATTCGTGACCTATGCTTTCATTCTGGGCTGGAGGACAACCCTTAGAAAGACACACAGTCATAATTTGAAAGTTTCACATAGTGGTAAATTCATTCATTCCCAAAGTAAGTTGTTTTTATTGTAAATCTCCATCATGCTAATATTATCTCCATTATTTTATCTTGAAATTACATTTGTCTTCAACCACACAATATGCTGTCTTACTCAATCATGTATTCTCTGATCTAGATCTCTTCCCAATATGCATCCTGATAGACTATGATAAAAAATCAGTCGCTTTCTTGTTGGCTAAACTTATTAAATGAAGATCATTAACTTAGCTTGTGGCTTTAAGGTATGTTTTCCAAACTCCGTCCAATTAAAAAGATTCTGATAAAACCTGCAAGCACTGTTTTGCTTCTTAATTTTGAAGAGTAGACAAAAGAATATAAAATGATTTCTTATTCATTTCTGCAGTCAAGCCATAAGTAAGTGCACAGACCTTAGTAAT
Source organism: Callipepla californica brunnescens (assembly GCA_023055505.1). NCBI lineage: Eukaryota > Metazoa > Chordata > Aves > Galliformes > Odontophoridae > Callipepla > Callipepla californica. The sequence goes on from JALIRH010000038.1 coordinate 2,981,378, forward strand.
TTTCTTGATAATTTATCTAAGGATCATACCAATTAATTCAGACGCTTCAAATATTAGGTTGTCCTGCCAATTGACATGCATCTGGGATAAATCTTGTAATTTGACTTGGCTTCTTTGGCTCCTGAACACAAAGATAAGTTCACTGTATGTCTAGGATGAGAATTCTAAGAGATAAACACTACACAGAGTTTAACGTACAAGTTTTGATAAATTGTTTATCTCCTCTGGGTGATTAGGACCTGAAGCACATGACTTATGAGGCGAAGCTATAAAGAACTGGATTTGTTTGGTCTTGAGAAAGCTAGAGTGGAATTACTGTCTACAAACGTCTAGTGATGAGTGGATGTAGGGAACATGAATTTGGACTCACCTTGAGGGTGCACAGTGAAAAGGCAAGATGCAATGGACACAAAGTGTTGCCAAGGAAATTCTAATAAAATGTTAGGAGAAAAGACTACTCTAACTGAGGGTAGCCAGATGTGGGAATAGGTCACCAGAGAGGCTGGGGAACTTGCAGTTTAGGAATGTTCTTGACTAGATGAAGCCTTGAGCAACTGACCATTGCTGTTCTGAATGGTGGGTTGGACTAGGTGGTTTCTGGAAGTTCCTTCCAGTCTAAATCTCTCTGACTCTGAGTAGCTAATGATCTCTACTGTTTTAATGAAACTGCAATGATGTTGGAATTTAGTCATGACGTGTAGACCTTCCTCTGTAGACTGTGATATATGATAGTAGGAACACAGTTTCTTATCGGGATGATGATTCACACGAGCAAATAACTATTTTTGTGACAACAGATGAATATGTCTCATCATAGTCCTTGTGGACATCCCCATCTCTTCTGTTTAAACTGTACTACTTCACTTTGCAGCCCAACCTAGTTTTGTAAACTGGCAACTATTTCAGTTTTTCAGAATAGACCAGTATATGTTCCTCATATACTGGACCATGCTGCAATTTCCAGCAGTGTAGTAGAAGCTGATGCACAAAACGTTAACTCCTTCTTGCAGCAGGAGTGATAGTTGAGATGGAAAGGAAGCACTGGGGGAAAAAAAAATTATCAGGAGCTTTCTTTTATACCTTCATTGCTACTAAAAATTGGTGCAAAAAAGTTATATTCTTCATGCAACTACAAGACATGCCAAAGCTAAATGCTATTGAGCTTCCTTATCGGACATGATAAGCAATGCAATGTATATAATACAGTTAACAACTTAATTTGTACCTGTTGTGTTCAAACGGATCTTTCTATTATCTTTACTTAACATTCTTTTACACCCAGTTAAACTTACCCAGTGAAATACATGTACATAAGAATTAGGCCTTTGATATGATCAGTAAATTAAATTAACTTGACTCCAGGAAGAAAAAGATAAGAAAATGCCTGTCCTTACAAGAAAGGTCACAAAGAATGGGAACAGTATACGTTTAAAAATTCTATAGTAGAAGGAAATAATGGCCAGAGGGATAAGGGACCTGAGTTTTCTTTAAGTTTCTCTTTATGATAGAAATCTTTTCACTTGACAATTTATTGTATTCCAGATGGTCACTTCCTGTTGTATGTCATGACTTAATATTCCTAAAATGCTATTTCACAGAGAGAGTAAACATAATGTATTACAGCAAAAGTTATAAACAAATGGAGCCTATAGTCATGCCTAAATGTGCTGCTTTGTTCTAGATATATACATCTTCCTCTTCATTTTCCTCTCCAGACTGAGGCTTACATCAAAGTCACATCCTTATATTGACAGGAGAAAAAGACTTCAGAAGTCAATACTTAAAGCATTAGGAAAAACAATCAAGATGAAATTGTGAACGTATCCTGTGGGTTACTCAGCTTCACCTGTAGACATGAATAGTGTTTTGTCTCAGGGTAACAGCCAGGGAAGTGGTTGTTTTCCACCACATAGCTTTAAAGAATATATTTTCCCTCTGCTAATTGCTCCAAGTTCAAATATAAATGAGGAGTTGAAAGTGCAAAATTAAACTCAGGAACATACTTCTTACACTTTCTCTTTCTAAATGCAACTATTTTAGCTTAGCTTTCCAAAAGCCCAAGCTATAACACAATCTGCTCAAATAATTTTGAATATTGAATTGGTATGGATATGTTCTGGAAAGGGTGTGGTTTTGTCAAAGTTAGGCAAATCAACTGAAAAATACTTTCTGCCACGGAGGAAATACTCATTAACCTTAAAGACTGTCAGCAGTGACTGCAGTGAGGTTTGTGAAGTTAATTCCTTTGAAACGTATCTGCTTCAAAAATAGAACAAACAAAAACATCTTTCTTACACTTCTTGATTGGATGCATGATTCACACGCTGGCATCCAGCTTGAGCAAAAGAAGGCATTAAACTTTCCTAAACTGTGCCTTTTCAAGTGTCTCTGTAGAATGTTCCGCTATTCCAAACCACAAGTTTGTTTTCCTTTAACTGTGTAGGATAATTTGGCTTTTTTTCTTCAGTCTTTCAGTCTTGGCGCATGATGAAGTATCATGCCCAAACAACAGTACCAAGAGCTTTCTTTTGCTACCGTGTCTCACCCACAACTTCTAACAGCTTTGTTCTGTGACTCAGTTGCCCTATTGCTAAAAATTTACTATCTTTCTCTTCAGAACAGGGAACAGAAGTAATTTCATCGTTGTTTCTTCATCCAAGTGCCTTTTGCAAGTCTGTTGCTACTTGTCTGATTCATCTCCATTTTTTTAATCAGAATCTGAGAGCTTTGTTCATACAGTGCATAATAATGTGTGGGCTTGCCTTTCAACAATGTTTGTCTGATAAAAATGTATTTACAGGTAGTTGTATAAAAGATTTTGCAGCCATAATAGGATTTGGAACTGCAGTACAATTGAAGGTATGAAATGTGTGTGTGTGTGTGTCTGTGTGTGTATATACACTTGTCCCTGTCTTCTCAAACAACAATTTAAATATAAAACTGTGAGTGTTATTTATATATCTACTCCAAGTGTTAGAGTAATTACTGTACAGTTAAAAAAAAAGAGAGAGAGAGAGAGATACAAATGTTATAAATCTTGCTTTATGTTTGGGGGCTGAACAAGACATAATTTGCCAGAAAGCTGCATCTTGTGTTTGCATAGTATTTATCAGCCTTCACTATTTATAACAGATGGAACTAGGGCATTCTGAATGTTTCTATTAAACAGTAAATGACACTGCAACATAAACACAATATTGCAGAAGTTTGGTGTTGCAAATTAAATTCTACGACCTGGCAGATAGCTTCCACATTTAAAATCATCTTATCTTCTGTTCTGTAGAATATAACCATAGCGCAATCCATTGCCACATGCAAGGGTAGCATTATTGCTGCATACTCTGAAATGCAGGAAAGGGAGTGACTTCATTGCTCTCTACAGCTTCTGGGAGAGGAGAAATGGACAAGGATTTGCCACTCTCTCCTCACTGGTCACACACATCATAGGGTGTGTTGGAATGGCACAAAGCTACACAAGAGGTCAAAACTGGTTATTAAAAAAATTTTCATTACCGTGAGGATGGTGAAGCACTGGAACTGGTTTCCTAGGGAATTGGTCGATGCCACATACCTGTCAGTGTTCAAGGGGCTTTTGAACAAACAACTGCCCTCTTGGCTCCCAGCGACACCCATAACTGTTAAAAGTCCGCCCTAGGCTAGAGACAGACACTTTCTCATTACCTGTAATATCTGTCCTTCTTTTTAATTAATTTGTGTCAGTTAAACCACAGATCTTATTGCAAGAAGTGCCAATTGCCAATGAAGCAACATGTTCTAAATCCCTCCCTCTGATTAACTTATAAAATTTTCAACAACTAGAGCCACAGAGTTGGTCACAAATGTCATTACCATCTTGTGGCCTTGTCCATAAAAAGGCATATAGAATCACAGAATCATAGAATCACAGAATCACAGAATCGTTTGAGTCGGAAGGCACAATTAGAGGTCATCTAGTCCAATTTCCTTGCAATGAACAGGGATCCCTACAGCTAGATCACAGAGCTCAGAGCCCCCTCCAGCCTGACGTTAAATGTCTCCGGGATGGGAGCATTCACCTACTTTTTGTGCAAACTGTGCAATGCTTCACCACTATTATTGTAAAAATCTTTTATTTATATCTTGTCTACATTTCTCCTCTACGAGAGGCTCTGTCTTGAAACACTTGCAGAATTAGACTCTGGGCTTTTAATTAATGGGCTTATGCAGGATCATGATTTATCTTGGCTGGTCTTTATGAGTTAGATTGTGGCCAATTTTATGGGCTGTCTGTGCAAAAGTGTGGGCCTTACGAGGGGGACTGCAGTGGCCTCTGCCCAGCAGCCAAGATGGCAGCACCACAGGGTAAGTGTACTTGAGAAAGGGAAAAGGAACACAGAGGCAAAGAAAGGAATGAGGAAAAAGGCACTGGGAACAATCCTGCAAACGCCAAGTTCAGAGAAGGACGGCAGGAAGTGCTGCAGGCACTAGAGCAGAGATTCCCCTGCAGCTCATGCTGGAGATAAGGAAAACAAAGGAAGGAGCTGCAGAGAAGAAACTATTCACTGACTACTACCCTCATCCCTTAATTTCTTGTCACAGCTCAGGGGGATAACAGGAGTGGAGGGGTGAAACAGCCTGGGAAAGTGGTGAGCTGGAAAGGTGTTGCTTTAGTGTTTGCCTTATTGTTTCTGACTATCCAAATCCGTTCTAATTGGCGGTAAATTGAATTAGTCTTCCCCAAACTGAGCCTCTTTTGCCTGTGAAGATAACTGGTGAGTGATCTCCCTGTTTGTCAGCCTCAGAGCTTTTTCATCCTATTTTTCTCCTGTATCCCACAGAGAGAGGAGAGAGCGCTTGGGTGGGATGTTGGCTCTCAGTCAGGGTTAACCAGCATATTGTTCCTGGAGGTTTTTTAATCAGATGAATTCACTGAAAATGTTGGTTATTAAAAACATGTGCATGAACGTTTGTAGTCTCTAGCGAAGTCCATGAAAGATTTCATTTGCCACTTTTGTAAAAGTGGACACTCCAGTGAAAGATTCATCTTATCTCTAAACCCTTCAATTTTTTAATTTCCCAAAGGTTGTGTTCAGTATTTTTCTTCGTTTCTCATCTTCCATCACAGAGCTGGAGTGGAAATGAGCCCCGCTGCCCTGAGTAATATTTGAAAAATAATTCTTGCTCATAGTACTTGTTCAGTCTGCAAGATGTATGCATAGGATTGCCTTTATCAAGATGTAAATACATAACCATGCTGACATTAATATGTTGTCCATAAGCCCCTGAAATGTTGCTGGAGATTCACACTTGCTAAGCAGAGCTAAGGCAGTGTTCCGTAGCATCCTGTAGCTTTCTGCAGCTCAGGCAGCCTGCCATCATCGCCTCAAATCAAGCATGGTTGCATAGACAGCTTCACCCACCTTTCTGACAGTTCGAGACACCAGATAGTGATAAATTTAAACATTGCTCTTAGCTTTGGAACAAATATATAAAAGACAATGTAGTTGAACTTTGATACCAGCATGAACTATATCACCATAAGACAACACAAGCAATATCACAAGTTATACTAGTTATTTCAACACCTACCTTAGGTATATTTAAACCTTTCAAAAATATTTACAGTCTCTGGAAGTGATTCTAATGGATCTGAGGCACATGCACTGTCCAGTCAAGTGGATAGTCCATGTGTCAGAGTAATTTCTAAGTGACTGCTTGTCTGCCTTTCGGTATTCCGAAGACAGATTCACGCCTGGCATATCTCAGAGTCCCTTCTATTAGATGTCTGAGGCTCTGGAAGCAACTGGAACATAAATTTTGTGTCTCCACTCTATGCCATTCTTACCAGATACAACCTCATGACCAGAAAAAGATCCAAATAGCTGCACCTTGTTCTTCTGGCTTGGAAACAAGATGGTGCACAGATAAGTATATAAAACCTTTGTGAGACAAAAATTAGACCATGGGAGCTGTGATTCCTTTACATTTTGTCTTTGTTACAGTTTCCTCAGACACCTACCTGTTAAACACTGCACAAGTCTTTATGCCTGCATTCTCCCACAAAAAAAATCTCTTTCATCCATAAAATTCAGATTCCTTATTGACCTTACATGTGACCTATGTTTGAATTAACAGTCTCTCTGTCTTTCCTCATAAGGAAGATGCTCCAGGCCCCTCATCATCTTTGTGGCCCTTTGCTGGTCTCTCTCCAGTAGTTCCCTGACTTTCTTGAACATGGATGCTACTACACATGGGGTCTCACCAGGGCAAAGAGGGGGAAGGCCACCTCCCTCAACTTATTGTCCATGTTCTTTTTAATGAATCTCAGCATAACAGTGGTTCACAATTAGAAAATAACTAAAGCCAAAAAGTTCATCGTGATGTTAAAAAACAAGTTACAAGATCTCCAGACTTCAAACTATTGACCATCACTCTCTGGCAACGATCCTGTAACCAGTTCCTCATCCATCAAACAGTCCACCTGATTAATCCATATCTTTCCAATTCGGAGAGAAGGATGTTATGGGGGATCATATCAAAAGTCTTACTGAAGTCCAGATAGATGACATCAGTGGCTCTTCCCTTGTCCCCAGATGGAGTTATACCATCATAAAAAGGGAGAAGTTTGATAAGGCTGGACCTGCCTTTGGTTAATCCATGCTGGTTATCCCATATTACCTCCCTCTCTTCCATATTCCTTAGCATAGCTTCCAGAAGGATCAGTACATGCCCTTCTCTGGCACAGAGGTGAGGCTGACAGGTTAGTAGTTCCCTGTGTTGTTCTTTCTATCCTTCTTAAAAATGGGTGTGATGTTCCCTTTTTTCCAGTCACCGGGGATTTCACATGACTGCCATGACTTTTCAAATATCATTGGAAGTGGTTTGGTGACTTGTGTCAGTCAATTCCCTCCAGACTCTGGGATGTATCTCATCGATACCCATAGTCTTACGGATGTTCAGGTTCCTCAGATGGTGGCAAATGTAATCTTCACTTACAGCTAGAAGGGCATTAGTCACCCACTTCCCACCTTCCAAACCATGTGCACGAGGGCTGTGTGTGTGCAGAGTAGTCGCTAGAGAAGACTGAGGCAAGAAATTTGATGAGTACCTTGGTCTTCTCCTAGTCTGTTGTTACTACTAGCCTGCTCAATAGAGAGGGTATGCCACTCTGGACTTCCTTTTTCCAGTCGATGTGCTTATAGAAGCCTTTCTTATCCAACTTTGCCCCCCTTGCCAAGTTCACTTCCACCTGGGCCTTGGCCTTCCTGACCCCTCCCTTACACAGCCCAGCAGCATTCTAATACTCATCCCAGGTTATTTTTTCCTGCTTCTACCGTTTCAAGCCTAAGAATTCATTTTTGTCTCTAAGAGCCTTTTCTTTATGAAACGTGGCATGGCATAACTAGAATATTATTATCATTAATCTACATTGCATACACTCAAGTCTGTCATTCCTATTGCCCTTAACAGCATTAAAATGTATGGAGGAAAACATATACACTGCAAAGTTTAAACTATTATTATTTTGTTTTCCCCCCAGTTTGCTGTTCTGTTGGAAGCTGAATGGCTTATAACTGTCTGTCTTTAACTGATAGAAGATTGTGTATTTTAAACAGCTGATGTGGTTAATGTCACCTAGGATTTCATTCAATCCAAACACCGAAACAGTTAAATTTCTGATTGTTTTATAAACATCAGAAGTCAAAGGAAAGTCGTTTTTAAAGGTTAGGTTAAGTGTTAGTACATGACTTGAGTTGAGATTACTATGCATGCATATGTGTGCTCCAGAAGGAACAAGAACAAATTTGAAAGAAAAGGAAACTACAAGCGAATTAATTATTGCAAGTTAGAAACCAACTTTGAGTAAAATGGTATCAGGTGAAAGATGCAGAAAAATTCTCCCATTTCTTAATGTCCACTGTACTCAGGAAAAGAGGATTCCAGGTACGTTTCTATAAAATAATCAGAATTACAGCACAGACATCTCTGATTGCAAAATCAGTTTTGGGGGAAAAACAATCTGAAAATTCTCAAACTGCTTAACTTTTTAAGATGCATCTATACTGAATTGTGTGTTTTCTTTATTCTTCTTGTTGTATGTTTGTAAGAAAAAATAATGTGCTATTTCCAAAATGTTATAGCTTCTGTGTTACAAATTGAAGGAAAAACTATTTATTTGTGTGGCAGTGAGGGATTATTTTGCATTTCATTTAAAGCCAAAGCATACTGTTTGCAACTTTAGAGTAAATAGATCTGTATTTAAATGCTGTATTTTTCTTATGGAGCGATTTGCCACAGGCAAAACAGCAACACTGATTTGTTCTAGGAAAGCCATTATTCCATGCATAAATTCTCATTTAACATTATCTTGATTATTCAATGATAAATCTATTCCTTCTTACATGATTAATTGCAACTGTTAAAATTACTCCTGTAAGAAGGAAATAAATAGTACAACTTTTCAAAGTGTACATTTCCCTTTTCATCAAGTGAACATTAAAAAAATATAAATACAAATAAAAATTAATAAAAAGCAAATAATAAAAAACAAACTCCTAGCGTTAAAGTGTGATGTGTTTAGGGCACTCTGTTCGAGCATGGCATGAAAGCCTCGTTCCTTGCTCTCAGGGTTGCCCATATGGCATGGAGTTGGATGGATGTTAAAGTCTCTTCCAAAGCTCCCATCCAACCAAGCCATACTATGATATGATATGATTATATTAATCACAAACCTTTATTTTATCTTTGCTAGTATGTTCTTTGATATAATGCTTCCATAGCTATCTATCTGTACACTGGTACATTAATTATGAGTCGACTGTCTCTAAAAATTGGGGTGTATTTAGGGGGATTTAAGCGTTCAAATGAATACCTGTCTGCATAGGAATTGTAGTGGCAGTTAGGAATATGCTCCCCAAAAAATAGTTGTCTAAAGAATTAGGCCAAGGTAGAATGGTTTGCTTTCTGAAATATAGCTGAATTTTCGCTGATTTGAAAAGGATACATATAGACTGGATTTATTCTGATCACATCATCACTGTTCAAATGTAGCTATTGATGCAGACGGCTTGCTCTGATTAGCTGGACAATAACAACAGTGCCCCAGAACAGCCAGGTGATGATTTGCGTGTTACTGAAGCAGATTAACACTACTGGGGTACAACTGATCTTTCTTTCACAAATGATATTTCCTATGTAGTGTAGCTGTTCAGCAGCCACAGTAAACAGCTGCAACACAGAAAAATAACACTGAGATATGAGTGTTCAAATGTGATCAAGATTCTCCACTTGGTTTTGTATCTTTGATGCCAGAGAGCTCTGGATATGCTGGGGAAATGCTTGATAGGAAAAAATCAGTGCTTTGGAACAGGCTGCCCAGAGAGGTTTTCAGGAAACGTGGAGATGTGGCACTTAGGAATGTGGTTTAGTGGGTATGGTGGTGATGGTTTCATGGTTGGACTAGATGATTTTAGTGGTCTTTTCCAACCACAGTGTTCCTGTGATTCTGCTCTGTGGTTCTCTGCTTCCCCTGGATGAAGGAAACAGATCTTAATCCAACCTTAAGTTTCTCTGTCAGTGAAACGGAGACTTCTGCATCACATCAGTACTTCGGAATATGGCACTAAGGATCAAATTACTGTGCACATTTGAAAACTTTTACACTAAAAATTAACTGTGTCCTGCAAGCAAAACTTCAGCATCCATCCTATAGTACAGTAAATTACTACAGGCTTTTTTAAACAGTCTAAAACTAAAACAGAGTTTGGTATCAAATGCCAAATTGTAGTGAAAATAACAGCCAGGTATATTCTCACTGAAGATAAACACATTTCAAAGAATGCAAAGTGAAAACATTCCAAACACGCAATTACACAAACTATTTTATTTTGCAATAAAACTCAGTAAAATGTTAAATTTTTAATGCTACTCTACTATAGAATGTGCAAATTAACAAGTCTATATTTCAGCAATAGATGGCACTAGTAAATCCTGCATTCACAACATTAAATAATGTTATACTGTTGTAATATATGCAAAAATAATCATAAATGCCTAAGTAATATAGGATGATCAACTCTGCTCTAAAACATTTATTCGGATTTGTTTTCTTCTACTGAAGCAAGCAGTTATGACAGCAGAAGCAACATCTCAAAAATATTTTCCTACTTACAATGATTTAGGTGAACTGGGAAGCAGGAAAACATTCCACTCTCAATTACATCAGTTGAAATCACAGTTTTCAGTGCCAAAGAATAAGAAGAGGATTCTGTTTATTAGCATCCATAAAGCCTGCTGTATGCTTGCACAGGAGCAGCAGGATTGTTTTTAGCTTTCAATTAACTAGAATATAATTTTAGATATAGATCTCCTATAGAACAGTGCTAAAGTCACCTTGAATCACAGAATAACGGTGTTAGAAGGGACCTCTGGAAATCAAGTCCAACTCCAACTTAAAGAAGATTCCCTACAGTAAATTATACAGGAAAGCATCCAGGTGGGTTTTGAGTGTCTCCAGAGGAGACTGCAGTCTCCCTGAGCAGTGCTCTGTTACCTCCTTGTTCCAGTGCACTGTTACTCTCACAGTAAAGAAGTTTTTCCTCATGTTCAGATGAAATTTTCTGTGTTCCAGTTTGTGCCCCTTGCCCCTCTTTCTGTTGCTGGATACCCCCAAAATGAACTTGGCCCCAACCACTTGACTCGCACCTATTAGATATTTATCAGCAGTGATCTGATCACCCCCTCAGCATTCTCTTCTCCAGGATGACATGGACACAAAACCTGCAGATATTTCTTAATGCAGCAGTGATAGGCATCCTTCTTCTGGAGACAGCCCTCAGACAAGGAACTGCGCAGGATTCCCAGCCCAGAGAGCTAGTTAGCATGAGAAGTTCTGCAAAAATACAGGCTGCCTAAGAATGCAGATAGAGCAGATAAAGTATGTGCACTATGACATGCACACTTTAACACAACTCTAGGTTAGATGACCAGTTTTTCATTTAGCAGACACAGAAAGCCTCTAACCCTTATACAGATGGTACCTATTTCTTCAGCAAGATCAAGGTAAGGTTGGAATTAACTAATCAGTAGCTGGTCAGAGTAGACTAGGAACAAGATTTCTAAGTCTGAGCCAGTGAACAGAGTGCAGAGAACAATGTACTTATGGCATATAAAACTTCATGTATTATTAAATCTTGTGCCTGCGGTTTCCACAACAGAACTGTTCTTTATTAGTGTGTGGGTTGCTGAAATGTCTTCTGCAGAACAAAAGAAATAGGGGAGAGGAGGGAAGGAATAAGGACTTCTCATCAAAGTGAGAGTGCTCCTCTGTGGGTATTCAGGTCAGTACAGCAGGAGTGTAAGAACAACACGGGGATGACTCACCCCTGTCAAAGCTGAAATTGCCCAGTCTAGAGTCACCTTGCCATCAGATGTCTTCCTTAAATACAGACCACCTTGATCATCATTAATTTTTTTATAAGACAGAACACCTGACTTCAGAAGCAGGAAAAGGAGGGAGGTGGCAGTGTTGGTTTTGGCTTTCGTGATAGCTACAGTTGCACTACATTTCTATCAAAGTTTCTTTCACTGTTATCACCTCACCCATTCTGTTGCACATCACTCCTTAATAACTGCTGACTCTCAGCTTACCATCAGAGAACTCAGGATGACCTGTGCACAACCCTGAAATGCAGTCCTCCTTGTCCCAGCAATGTGGAGAACTCGTTGCATGTACCGTGGCAAATATCCAAGCTTCATGCAAGGTTGAACTTTAGATGAAGTTGGCATGTTTGTAACAACCAGGCTTAATCAGTCCCATTGTTTAGAAAAATTGGCTCTAAACAGACCTTAGAAATAACCATTCAATTTCTCATTTAATATCTTCATTTTAATTGGCTCGTTGCATTCTTTATATGCATTGAAATCCTGGTACGCTCTCTCCTATGGGAAAAGAGCACTCAGCAATTTGAAGTTGTTAGATGCTTTGAACATAGGGGATCTGATTCTCATTTATGTTACAGTCGTTTTATATTGCTCTGGCAGTAAATTGCATTTACACCCAGTAAATGAACAACCAGAGTAGTATAAAGTAACTTTAGCGTGAATGAGAATTAGGCCCAAAGCCTCCCTAAGTTTTTATAGCAACTCTGTTATTCATCTCAATTGGTGAGATAGGAATTGACTGACAAGCAACTTAGCAACACGGTATTACCTGGTTTGGAAGGAGAATTGGGCCAGGGATTAGAAAACCCCAATTCAGTGAAGGATATCAGACTAGCTATTAAAAGTCTGAAGTCCAACAAAACACTGAGGCCAGATGGTTTCAGCATACATTTTTACAATCAGCTAAGTATAAAAGATGAAATAGCTCCCCTGCTAGTTAAAGTATTTCAAAATTATTTACAGATGGGAATTAATGTTAATGAGTCATATAGCTAACTCCCTGCATACCATCCTGCAAATTTACCGCCCTCGAGTTTAGTCCCAGTCAGTACACCAGAAAGGTTCATCTTTTGGAAATGGAAATAGATTTTCCTTGTTTTACCATGTACAGCTAACCGTTTCAATTTCACATCTAAGAGGTTTACACAGAAGTGAGATAATAAGGGATAGAGCTAATAACAGAAATGTCCTTAATGTGAAGGTTATTTTAATTGTAAATTCCCATGGTTGGAAGATTTACTCATAAAATACAACACATAATAGGACTTTTTTATAAAGAGGAGTGATATTAAAGATATGTAGAAGAGTGGTTCAGGGGAACATAGAGCTCTTTATCTCCAGGTGATTGGCTCAAAGACATTTCAGGACAAAATGCAAATTTTACCATTTGCTGATTGTTCATTTACTTTGATTAAATGAGTTGGGTTAATCCATTTAGTTACCCTGAGGCAGTTAGAGCACATGACAACAGCAGTGATGGGTCACCTAGCAGCACCTGTAGGCAAAAGGCTGAGAATATACCATTCTTTTTACATGAACGTATTTATCCATTTTTGTCCAGACGTAATTGAGTAGATGTAAGCCATCTGTGAAGTTCTTATAAACACTAAAGAAAACAGCAAATTCCCCTACTGTGGACTTGGACTTTTATTTATCTGAGCCCAACACAGCTGATAGCACTATGATCCTACAAGGAAATTTTCTTACTGATGTCTCCGAGCTGTGTGACCTAGCTTCACATATGGATTTTGAGGCAGAAGTGAGTCATCATAACTGCCTTAGCTTAACTTTCTGTTGGACTCATAGAGCAAATGGTTTTGGAGAAGAGAGAATTTGGCAACATCGTGTAGATACAAGGAATATCAAATATCCCTTTACCCACCACATTTGAGTCTAACAACCTAATAATCCCTTTACTCTACCCAGGGATGCTAAGTCAATAACCTACAGCTTCAAAGTAGAATAAACAGTATATTTTTGCACCATATCACCATTTCAGCTGATCTTGAGCTAATTGTTCAGCTCAATTAAACAGAGGTTTTAGAAACCTGAATTCTTACTTTTGCTTGAGTTAGAGATATCCGAAGCGGTAGGACTGCACCATCCACACAGAGAGTATCAAAATGCCATGTTAAGTCTCAAAACTTAACAACAGTATTACCACCAATCTGAGAGACATTTTTTTTTTCAGTACTAAAAATAGAATTCATTATGGGGCCCACTAACAATGTAGCTGCAGCTTCTACTTCTTCTACTAGCTTCTATAATTGCTACAGCGCCTTCATTGTGGGGAGATCAACTACAATGGTTGGAGTGAATTTTATTAAGTGGCCAAGGATATCTACCAAACCAGTTGTGCTGAAATGTCATCAGGAGCAGCAAGAGGATGTAACATATTTATTTCTGAAATAATAGAAATGCTTCATTGTAAATACAAAGTGTTCGTGTGTGTACACATAAATTTATATACATTGAAAAGCTTTTCACTGACCTTAGCTGGTTTTGTTTAGAAAAATATAGTGACCAAGTCTTAAGGACAGGCAGAAATGCCTTGGTATTCTTCAGATTTTCTTTCTGCTGTCACTCACAAGTTTTTTCTTCTTACCTTTGCGGATGTTACCAGCCCTGCCATTCTCAAGTCACCAACTAAAGATTGGTATGAAACAACAGAGGAACTTAGTTTAGCACTTGGAAATGTGGCCTATGGTAAGTTAATGCAGATTTTTTTTTCCTGTAAACAAATTTAAAATTAAATTTTTATCTCGCTTATCGACACAGATAAAATAGAATGGAATCTGAATAAACAGGTTTAGATTTCTCTCCTCCCCACAGACAAAAATCTCACTGATCATGGCATTCCCTTAATGGATTCATTTTTCTTAGGTTCAACTAACTTATCATTTGATCTCGTTTCTCTCTTCCATTAAACAGCAAGTAATTTAAACATACTCCTTTATCGAGGTCCTTAACCATACATGTTGAATATAGGGATGATCCAAACTAAATGAAACCCACGTAGGTCACTCTGAAAGTAGTGCCTCCTATTTATTTCCACGGAAACTACAACAAATACAATAAAACTATTTGATAGAGCAAATTCTCAGCAACAAAACACCATTTTTCAACACAGACACCACCATTAGTTATGCATTTTTGCTAGCAGTGAAGAGCCTGCATGCTGCTCTCATAAAAATCTGCATGACTCTCCAGAATGTGGCTCGTCTTTCACGTCACTGTCTCCACTGCTGAAACACATTACCCACTGCCTCACTGTGCTCACATACACCGTTTAGTCTCCATAAATGTTTAGCAAGTGTCGAGGAATATCAGTGGGTGCCAATTTTTCCACATGGAGGAATTCAGTGGCACACCTTTGCTTCATGTGCTTTTCCATATCAGACATCATTTTGTCAGACTGCCCCTCTGCTGCCATCCATCACACAGCAACAAAAAGTAACAACCTCTATTCTCACACCACCAGCATCCATCTCTTATGAGGGCCAAGAGCCCTCATAGAATAATTGTCTGCGGATAGCCATATTTAGTTACTATAATAATGTATATGTACATATAATATACATACAATATAGTTTCTAGTACATATACATTATTATAGTAATGATAATATTATAGTAATAATTATATTATTAATATTATTTTAATTCTGTGTAGCAATGGAGATTAATGTATCATTATCTGTTTCCTTGGTTTCAACTTGAATTTAACTAGAAGTCTTTGTTAGATAATGGCAGCTGGTCTAAACTCTTCAGTATACAAAGAGACTTCTATCAGATACCTTATCTTAATTGTCTTGATTTAGAGGTAGGTGAAGGCAGATAAAATTTCTCTGGAGATCATTAAATACCTGACCTTTACTTTTGGTGAAAAAGAAACCCATCACAAAATGAGCTACCTCTTCAGAAAAGGAAAGATATTTTTTTGCTGGTCATTTCTCAGCTGACTTTCCCATCATTTGGTTATCCTCCTTGTCTCTTCAAACCCTTCAGCAACTCTGAGTCTGAAGCTCACTAATGCCAACCAGACATGGATTTTATTTTTTCATAGCACCAGCAGTATCTCAACTACACAAAATAGCTATGGGCTGTTATGGAAGGAAGCTGAAGTTACTTTTGGAGGAAACTTCTCATCATGACAATTGATGGCAGCTATGCTCAGTAAAAAGCTTCTACCATTTCCATTCCTTGTACATGAGCTGCTAAATGACTGAAGGCAGAACTACAGGAGGTGCCAGTAAGTACTGAGCAGCACTGTTGTACCAATTATTGGTCCAAATTAGCAAAGCTCAGCTAACAGCCAATTCACTTGTGTTAGTAATAAAGAGAGTCACTGAAAAGCCTCGGGGCAATTCTCTAAAACCTCTCTAAATCCAAAATATGAGACATAATTCCTTACAGCAACAGCCAAGTACAGTGTCTGCCATCAAATGGCACTAACTGCATGAAAATGTGCATGTGAAACCCCTTGTTAACAATAAATCGGGGCAAATTCCTCAGAGCTATGCACAAACAATAACTGTCATTAATATCTTGAGGCCAATTTAATGATGACAAACTCATGCTAGCTATTCAGGATAAGTCCATTTCAACTTTCAAGCTTTTAGCGCACCTTAGCTTAAAGATCTAAACCACTTAAAGCACCTAAACCCTTCAAACTCTGGTGTCTTTTATAAGACCTAGTTCACCAGAATGTTTCTGTATAGTTCAACATTTTAAACTGGAAGGTAGCCTTTCAGGAAAATAAAATCTTTGGTACATATCACTTCCTGAATCATAACATTAATAGGCTTGACTACTGGAGCCCAACACTGAAGGCTATGAGCAACCAGGATCTAATTTCTGTACACGCCAATGTTACAGGGCCCACAGAAGAAGAGTGAAGCCACCAAAGTGGCAACTCTTCAAAAATTAGAAGAAACTTTTCAAAACGAGAATCATGGGGTGAATTAGCTCTTCATCCACGCTGTGGCAAATCAAACACTGTCATCCCATCAGCCTTTAATGCATTGCCTACATTTTATGAGAGTGAATTTTAGCCCAAAGCCATCTGTATTAACTAATTCTATCTACTGATCTCTTCATTTTCCCTGAGAACTTTTTTTTCTTTTCAACAGATGGAGGTTTGCTTCCTCTCAGTTCCTTTCATTTTGAACATTTTCATCAGAAGGATGAGAATTAACTGGTACACAAATACTATGGCTGATATTAATTTCACTCTTGACATACTGAAACAGATGCATTTTGAAAGAACAAATTAGTGGATACAATGTTCCTTTTAACACGCTAAAAGAAATTTAGACAACAAATATAAAGGTTTAATAAACACATTAAGACTAAAAGGTCGTTATTTATTAAAATAAAACAGAGGCAAAACAAGAAACAAATCAAAAATAGTGTGAGTGAAATCAGCAGGTTGATGGTGATTTGTTTTACATTACCAAATTAATAGAACTATAAAGCCGAGACAAGGAAAAAAACACTTTTTGCTAGTCCTGAATTATGAAAGAAATTAGTGTTGTACTTTAATTCAACTCTTTTGTTCCCAGTTTTCTCATATTAATATGAATTTTATTCTGACAGTAAAATCCATTAAATTGTCATGACTGTATTTCTGCTGATTATTAAGGGAGAACAGAGACTAAATAGGCTTTTTTAAAATACATTGTATTACTGTTTTCACTCTTCCTTAAATGTCATAATTACTAAAGTATCATTTTACTCTTCTTCTCACTCTCTCTATTGTAAATAATAACATAAAAATTAAACAGTAGAAATAAAACGGAATTGTCTACAGCAAGAGGTCTCTACATAAAATAGTTGCTCTAAAAAACCCTGAACAACCACATCTACAACTTTAGCAATGCTTATCAACATAAAATACCAATCTGGGAACTCATTTCCATGTTTCCCTACCTACCTTACCACAACTCTTTTCCATGAACACATGAATTCATTCTTTACACACCCATGCGCTGGCATAACAAGATAGCAGTGCTCCTTAAGAGAAAGTAGGAAAACAGAAATAGAAGGCTACACTTTCACTTCTTGATCTTGGGTTCTTCAGTTTGTGTAAGTTCTGCATACAACAGCTAATACAGTAGTTTGCTTAAATGCCTGAATAATCACATGCATCTGACAGAAATTAGCAAACCTCTCTAGCTGGTGTGGCCAAGTCCAACTGTTCTCACCTCCTCCTATACAGAAAAGTATCTAAGATGAGGGAGGGACACTTCTTTCATACCCTTTAGTTAACAGGCCACATCTTTTGTGTGGCTTTGATCATCCCTGGAAGTAATTCTCTTCTATTCAGTCTTTGATAAGAGCTGTGGACTTCTTAAATATTGGATTAAATATTTTAATGTTAATGTTGGGCTATATGCCCTACATGTAGTTAACATAATCCAGTCACTTCCTAGTTGATAGGCTTTAAGGCTGAGATCACTGTGGATGCTCTCAGCCACACAAGAATCAATCTTGTAAAAATTCCCTCTTTCATCTGCCAGTGAGGTGTCACAGACAAATTCTTACTATCTGGGATACGACAAAGCTTGGATATCCAAGAAAATCATAGCCCCACCCTCCCAAGGCATAAATTGTAGAGAATGAACTACAAAGATACTGAAGAAATTTCACAAGAGTTACACAGAATTCAGCAGGAGATGGAGCTGAGAACAGAGTAAATCTCCACAGTGTGCTCTCTAGCACCCTCTGATCAACATGTCCTGGCATGCAGCCCCAAATCCAAGCTGACTCTGCTCCATGAGTGCTGCTGGGGAAGTTAATAAACTTCCTGGAATACACTGCACTGTGAGGAATAACATGAAGATATGAGGGTAGCTGTATGGTGCTCAGCAGGGCGCTGGGACCAGGCCCAAGCCAATGAGCCAAGTTGATTCTGCTGAGGGCCAGCTAATTGCCTCTGAAACATGCATCCCAGGACTCATGGTTCACTGTAAGGAGCAAAAGCTTGTAGGCGCCATTAATTGATCAATCAGCCATGGAGATGTAGTTAAAACTGCTTCTGACTTACTAGTGCTGACCCTGGAGGCAGTGTAGATGTGATTGTGCGACACTGTGCCTGACCCAGTAGGCTCAGCCGCTCTGAAGAAGATTTGCACAGACTCAGCTGTCTTGCTCCCCTCTCTGGATCGCTGTATTTCACCAGCTGGATATTCACCGTAATAGTCAAAGGGTTAAATATATCACTTTCACGCAAACCCGAGGCAGAAGAGGTGATGTTAGAGTTCTACTTAGCAAAGAAGCTTACAGTCTATCTATTTTTTAAAGAGTGACTGATGGCCTTATGAACGCCCTGTACTAACATTCATTCTTCTTTTCACCAGCAGATGTCAGGTCATATATTCTTAGATGAGGGGAAATTAGGAGAAAGTGTTACAAGATCTCATTAAGAGGTGTTTTCATGATCTGCTCAGTAATTTTTTATTTAAATAGCAAGTACTTCAACATCTTCTTATACTAAATTCTATTTAACATCAGATAATTCTACTTAAATGTGAGGTATTCCTTTAACAGACAGCTTTTTCTCATTCCTAGTACTCTTTCTAACGTTTGCATTTACTGCAAGTGCTGGTAGTAAGTTTGATAGAGTACCGGCAGCAATATTTCAACAGAAAGAAACTGCCCTGCAAGATACCTCTCCCCCACTTTCTCCTTTGTTATTCTTATTTAAAATAAAGTAGCTTTCTTGATGCTTTGTAGTACCTCCTGTAGACCACCTGCTAGAGGTTATTACAGCTCCAACATCACATCTGTGACAGATTTTTTGCTACTTCATTCACATGATTTCTGATTAATTCTTCCTTAAAAATTCTGACTATGGCTCATGACGGGAGCTGTTCCTATATTTGCAGTCTTACTGACATGAAATTAAATTAATTGTATGTTATGATTGGAACCATGACATGGATTTGGTTTTGCAGAAGGTCAACATTTCAGCCAGGACAGATGTATGCTATACTGTTTTATTTTATTAAGGAAAAACACTGGAAAACAGTTTTCCATTATGGTACTCATCTGCAAGAGAAGTCTTCTTATTTATGTATGAGCAGAGTGAAAAGGGCTTTGACCTAGGAAAGAAGAAACTCAATTTTCCCCTGACCGCAGTGCTATTTTGTATTTTTGTGCATCTCCATGAGTTTACAGGGAGTCTTTCACAGCAAGCTGGTAACTTTCATCCCCCAACTCAGCATAAAGTGGCACTGTACACTATCTCCTAGCCACTATTTTGCCAGAGCAGCGTAGAATCTTTTATCCCTTGTATGTCAAACTGGAACTTCACCTGCTTATATAAAAAGTGTTATTGAATTTATCTCTCTCTTGGCATATCGCTTCTAATTAGAAAGTAGAATCTGTCAGTGATGGCATCACATCATGAGGATAGACACCTGGCTTCTCTGGGGGACATATTTTTATGTCTCATTTACAAAATTCACTCACCGCTTTTGTAAACTTTTCTCATTTGATCACATGATGGCAACTCTGGAAGCTGAGAAACATATATGGTGTCTTGATATTTGAATAACCAAGCCAACGTTATGTATCTCCGTCTGTCTTCCTGAACATTCCATTCAAAGATTTACTTTACCTTTACAAAACCTTCACAGGATTCCATTGGAGTACATGAATATCATGGGAAAAATAAAAATAAGAAGTAAAAACAAAAGTAAATAAAAATAAAAATAAAACTAGGCCTTCCGTTTTGCTTTTGCCCCTTCTGATTTTTAAAACACCTCATGAATGAGTGTGGTGGGTTTACTAGGAATGGCTGCCAGACCTTTACCTAGATGCCCTCTCTTCCTCCTCCTCTTAAACATGGCAGGGGAAGAAAATAAAACGGGCAAGCTCATGGGTTGAGATAAAGACGTTTAACATGAGAACCGAAAGCTGCACATGCAAACAAAGCAGTGTGGGTCAGCTGTCCCGCCTGCATTCCCTCCCTAACTCTTACCCATCCCCAGCCTAATGGCCTTTGAGGGAGGGATTAGAGACAAAGCCTCGATGCTGGGTGAGGTCTGTTCAGCAGCAGCCAAAAGATCTGTGTGTTTCAGCCACAAACACAAAGCACAGCACCACATGGGTGTAGCTCCATCCCAGCCATATCCAGTACAATGAGCCTCTGCCTGATCCCTGTGGACACAAAATCTTTTTCAGTACCTCACATGAGATTTGATGCTTCTTTTTCTCCAAGTTTACTAAGGCTGGGAAACATTAAATGTCTTATTCACTGTTCCTTGAGGAGTAAATTACTTCACTTTAAAAATGATCGCCATCTACTTTAGACAATATCCCCTAAACAAAAAGATTATTTCTTTTCTTAAATTGCCAAGATAGGATTGTTTGCAAAGATCTTAAAAGGATATTTTGTATCTGGAGCTCTCAATACATTATAGGAATTAAGTCTGCACAACCACCTGTCAAAGATAACCATTAAAAACTATAACATTAAAAAGAAAACTTTGGAGACAAATGTCTTTGATATGGCAAATAGTTCTTGGCAGTGAAAGAAAGAAGCTGTGATGTGAGCAGTTCTCTTATTTTGCTTGTTATAATAAATGCCATCCTACAGATGGAATTGAAGCAGTAATTCCAAAAATATTAAACGCTCCACTTTAAAAAATGAGTCAAGTGAGTCCTCCCTTTTTAAAGGCTGTGAAAAAGAAATCGCCTTTTTTTTTCAGACTTGCCAGCAGAGAATGGGATAAGCGGGAAGTACAATTGATCTCATCTAAAATCTTACAGTCAAGAACATTTATTATAGCATAAGGCAGATAGTGAGAGATGCTTATAAATGAGATCCAACTGTCTCACCGGATGCATTTAGCTGAAATACTATGCTTCAGAGTGAACCTTTAAAACCTGAATTCAGAAAGCATAAGCCATGCTAAAATAAATCTAAGCTGATATATTCATTTGTAACAAAATGAATGTGACACATCATGGCTATGATAGGATGTAATTTCACTGTGATAATTCAGTTTTCAGAGGTGATTTAATTTTCTTTAAAACAGTATTGAAAACTACAAGACATAGATTAGAATAAATTTCTTTGCCTCGTATGGATATTAATTTTGACAATGTGCACCCTACAACTGAAATACAATAGGTAAATCCTCTATTTTCTAAGTCATCTATGATGGAAGAGGTTGATACACACAATTATTTAAATGTGTAGTAGGATTATCATTCTAGTGTTTAAAGACTGAGCAGGAATAGCAAAGGGTAGAAAAATTAGATGATTTAAATATGTTTAATTAAATATGTTTCAGGCATTAGCATAGTCCAGAAAAAGAACACTAATTCAACCTACAACTCTGTGAAGTTTGTACATAAGGCAGAAGACATTATAAAGTTAAACTGCAGTGAGAGATATGTCCATGGTATGGAGCTGTTTGATAAATGCTGGTGCAGTATTTGTGTTATACAATCCCTAAGCTGTGCCCACTGAAGTCAGAGCAATTTCTAATTGCATCTACAAGCAACAAATAAGGCCTAGATTCTTCATCTTTGCTCCTACAATTTACTTGATAATCTCAAATACTATTATATCCCCCTGCAAGTGTGTATGTCTATGCAAACGTATACAGACACGTGCCATTAAGACCTAGATGTGGGACTGAATTTTGTTCTTTCAGACCCAAGTATCTATCAGAACGCGTTACTCTCCACCTTTCCTATCACTGGGATGTATAGTCTTCATTAACCAAGCTCCATTAAAATCACAGCTCCAATATTTTGATTTAGCAAAGCATTTAATCCTGTGCCAACGTAAAGGGTGTAAGTAAGTTGACTTAACGGTGCTCCTCACATGAATGAACTTTAGCACATACTTAATTGCTTGACTTGGGGCCAGAGTGCTGGGAGCACTGCAGGAGGGAGCTTTGGGTGGTGGAATGCACTCTGCTGAGCAAAACACAATTGAGGCCATAATGGCTGTGTTCAAAACTATGAAGAAGCCAGAAGTTTTTGCAATTGTTTGAAAGGAACATGGTGGCCCCAAATTCAAAACAATAGGGTGAGTCAGGTTGTAGCGTACACTTGATATAAACCACAAAAAGAAGATCAGAAACAACAGGAAGATTACGAGATATAGCAAAATGTCAAAACTAATAAGAAGAGATTTCAGCTATCCAGACACACAGGAACAGGGACACAGTAAGATAAATAAATCAAGCAACAGTCATGTACTATATCCTCAATGTATTAAAAGGTGACAAGAAAGACAAAAGTTCTGACTTTCAACAGTGCAGCTGTTAGAAGGTAGAGGTGGAGGACTCACTAATGGCCATAATCCAGTTGGATTCATTACTGCAGACTGAACCCACAAGAGGAATGAAAAAAACAAACCCAAGGACTTTGAACATAGAAGAATGGGGAAGTGCTGGAGAGGATCCAGTGGGTTAAGTGCCTAATGGGAGGAGTGGGAGGAGAGAAGGACACAAAGGCAATGGAAGCTGTTCAGAAAGCAATTACTGCTTATCCAAGGGTTATGTGTATTATCCAACAATATGTGCACTCTGAGAAGAACAAAACCATAGCAAATAAACACAGAATTGAAAAAGATATTGAGAGATAAATAAAAACGATACATAAGCAGCTTAAAATTTTAGGTGCAGAGGGAGAACAGAAAAAGTATACAATTAATTTAAAAGAAAGCAAAGATACAAAAAGTGCAAGCAGATAATAAAATGAAGTTGGTAGAAGTTAGAAATAGACTAATGTTAGAATATATCCCTAGCATAGTAAAAAAAAACAACTGCAAAGAAAGCAGTAGGTTTACAGCATGAAACAAAGGCAACGCGACACTATGAGCTGGTCTAAGTCCAATCTCTCATGGTTGATTTAATGATTATTGAAAGGCTTAGAACAGTAGACCAATTTACAATACTTATTTTTAGGCAAAGTACCTTCATTTACAACATATTAGGAAAAAGACAATCTTGCTGTACTCTCCTAACAGCACTGCTGATGTAAAGAGAGGTAAGTCCACAGGATTTCCAGCAACCTTCCACTGTTCCCAAAGCGACACAGATGAATGAAAAACAACTACTTAGCAGGCACTGCAACACACTGAGGCAGTTGTCTCTCCCACAGCCATCCCATCCCACATCCACTTTGTGCACAAGCTGGAACTAAGAAAATCTGGGTTTGAAGAGGTGTTTACTGTTATAGACAAGATACATTTCCATTTTCAGGACAGTTCAGGCATTACAATTGTCAGTAAGATGGTCAGTTTGTACTTTGGTCATATTTTTTTCTCTTTTTTTCTGTGATCATCATTGTATTGGTGCCATTGTAGTGACACCTTAATTAAGATTTCCTTTAGGTTTATTTCCTTATTATGGCTGGCATTTTACCTCCTTACTTCTGCTGCTGGATCTGTCTAACCAAGTTATAAGCCTCCATCACTTCTAAAATTCACATTGTTGTCTTCTGCTCTTGAAATCCTGGGATGAAGATGACTGTATGGGATTGTTCTTACCCCATTTGCCATCACCTTAGCTGGGCAGTATTACTCAAGTGATTTATCTATTCAGCTTCCAGATGACTTTTACTTTGTTCAGAATGCAACTTAGGCAACATCTTTACTACCATATAATTTATCCTGGAATCATTTATTGACACTAAGGCTTACTACAGAAGGGCCCATCTTCATGGTATTAAACTCTTCTACACTCAAAAACAGGACAGCTGCATGTAAACTCTCAGTTGTAAATGGTTCTACAGCTTCTGAACTGTGCTTGGGAATACTGGAGAGACAGCAAGTTTGCCTGCGCCAAAACAATATCTGAAAAATTATTAATATCTACAGTTACACTGCCCCATTTCAGGGAGTGTTCCTCAATATTACTTGAGGCTACTGGCATAGGCCCTTGCTAAGAACTACTTTCTAGAGATGATTTTCTTTCCTCTAACTACTGAGGAAATCTATGGAGACCTTCCTCCTCAAGCCAGTCTTTGAAAATATGCACTTTTCCCTCTTGTGTCCTCTGACAACCCAGGCTTATAGTACCAAAAGAAGGCAAGGCAGAACAATTCAGGAGCTACAATTTCTTAGAAGTATTATAGCTAGCAGCAGTAGGATCTAGAGTCCTTCACATCTCTTCAGCAGTCTTATAGGACTCACTTGCTAGGAACAGAGCAGTTGGCTTTTGAGTTGCCCGGAGTGATGTTCCCAGAACTAACTTCTCCTATGTAAACATATTTCCTCTGTGGCAATATACTCCTACCCCGAAACTACAGTTCTAATGTAAAAATAATTGGAAGAAGCATTAAAACAACAAACAGATAGCCAGTAAAGTCACATTATCCCTATATTTAACAGTGAAATCAACAATAGAAAACCTTTGGCTATGAGTTGAGGCAATGCATCTTCTAATTTCTTCCTGGATTTGAATCGCAATAAAAAAGTGAGTAAGATAGCACTGCTTCTTTAATGACTTTTTTTTAAACACCTGATTTGATTAAGCGGATTTTCTCCCAAGTTTTCTCATTCAAGATTCTGTACTGTTTTGAAAAGCAAAATACAGCACAGTCAAAACCACGGGGACAACTACATTAAATAACAGGTGGCAATAGGAGGTTGTGTTATTTGAGAAACTGTTCCACTCAATCAAAAGCTGATGTATTTGGAAAATTCTTATCACCGTTTGTAACAGAAGAACAACTACAGCTCCAGTTCTACTTGAGATGGTGCAATAAGTGGGATTCAGAAAAATAATGGCCAGAGAAGCAGCTTAAAGCCACAAGAGAAACCATGGGTTGCATGAATAAACAAAGATACAAATACTCCTTGATATTCGTGAGATTCAGTAAGTGCTGATACAAACCTTTTTCTGATGCTTAACCCTTTGCAATATAGGGTGGTTTTTATTCTCACCATAGTGTACGTGCACATTATGGTACACAACAGAGTTCAGAGAAGCATCTACTGAGGAAAAAGATGAGTAACATACATTATAATGGACCACCTCAGCGTACGTGTTGTGTATAAACATGACTTGATTTTACTTGATGTTCTTCCAGTTTTGCATAGTGAGAATCTTCAGTAGCAGAAGTTGGGCACTTAAAGCTTCCTGCTCTCCTCTGCACCTTTCAGAAACAAACAAACAAACAAGCAAACAAAGTCTCTAGCTCTGAGGGACGCGCAAAACCCTTGCACTTGCAAGGAGACTTCTGATTTCAGTAGTTTCATGCAGATCAAGTTAAAGGATTATGGTTTAAATTGCTAATTGCAATATTTTGTCCATTTGCTTTGCACAGTTCTCTTTTCCTAAAATACAAACTGAACTTCATTCTATGTTAAAATCCTGCATTTGGCATATGCTTTTCATTTGATTTTTAAAACAGCTAAATGTGTATTTTATTTGCACGGAACAAAGATAAAGTCATTTGGAAAACAAAAAACCACAACCTACTTTGCTTAAAATGTAATTAAAAAATAATTTTCCTGAAAGTTTTTTAGATGAGCTAAATTATACTGGACATATATAAATAAAAAAGAAAAGAGCAAAGAAGAACATGAACATATATTACTAGTGTAATTCATCAAAAACAGTTGACACTTCAATCTAATCCAGAAAATGAAAACACAGAACTTTATAGAGTCATAGGAAGTAAGCAATTTAAACGTACCATGGCACAAGGTCATCTAACAATGAAAACAGGAAGATGTTCTTTTTGTATTCGCTCTCCTTCACTCCTTTGTTCCTTCTGAATCTATCAAGTAGAGATTAATATAAATCTTTTTATCAGCCAGAGGTGATCTTCAGATCAGATAATTAATAGTAGCGGACCAAATGTTCTATAAAAGGTCCAGCTTTTCATTTTAATTCAAAATTAAATGGCCCTTTATGTAACTCTGATATTATTGTGGGAAAATATTTACTTCCTATAATAAATAATATAGGTATTAATTAAAATATAATTTTTGGTAAAAGACACTGGGATGGTTCATCTTGCTTAAAAGGGTGCTAATGGGGAAAAAACAATTCTCAGAATACAGTCACTGCTACTCATTCAAAACACATGCTTCAGAATCATTCCTCAAGTTGTCAGAGCTACGCTTGAGAGGTAGTGGGATGATGTTCCATTTGTTTTGAAAGTAAACCTCCAAAGCCATTTCATGAGCAAAAATCACTTTCATGTCATAGAGATGCTGTGGCTAAGTTTATGATTCCAATTAGGCCTTGAAAACTTTCAATACTATAGAAAAAAAAAAAAATGATTTCACTAATCTATATGTAAATACTTCTGAAAAAAAACCCAACAAAACACTGAAGTTCAGTATTAATATAATAAATTAAAGATGGCATCTTAAAATCATCTGGAAGAACGATCAAAGCTCATGCAGAACAATAATCTGTGTTTTCAGCAGCTTATAAGCACCGTGGAAACAACTGTGGTGTTTTATTCACTGAAACGCAGCGGTATATAAGAAAAACACTAAATATTGAAATATAGCTAGTGGTCTGGTGGCAGCAGGGTATTACACAATCATCTGGGAATGGTGTCCTGGAAGAAATTCATGGGAGGACCAGCAGATGCTGTTGTACACTCTGTTGTAGAGTTCAAACGGTCAGTTAAGGTTTGTACCTGTGTTTGCATTTGCCATTAGACTGATAAACAAGACAAATAATAATAACAATAATAACAAAAAGAAAAAAATGAACCAAACCAAACCAAAAACAAAAAAACTCTGCCAAAAGAAGGAAAAACCTACTAGTGCTAGTCAGCCTCTGTACTTTGGACATAAAACTAGTAGAGAGCATCCAAAGTCAAGCTAGATGGTGAAGGGTCTAGAGAGCAAGATGTGAAGAGTGGCTGAGGTTCCTTGGTTTGTTCAGCCCAGACAAGAGAAGACCTCACCTCATGAGAGACCTCACGGCAACCTACAGCTTCCTTCCTGCTTATCCATGCATGAGGAATGGAAATAGGTAATATTTGAAGTCCCTTCCAACCAAACCATTCTATATCAGCTAATTCCTGATATAAGCCATGATAAAACTGATCAAGAGGAAGACACAGTCATCGTAGCCTTCCGATGCACTACAAAGAAGGATCACACTGTATGCTGTGAATGACTCAAAAACTGAGAAAGAAGTGAAAATGAATAGTACAACAGCAAAGCCGAAGGCAAAAACATAACATAAAAGCCAATAAATATGTGCATAGAAATGTATGAAGGTCCCCAAACATAGAGAAAGGATCCAAAATTGATGCTTAGTGCAGTCAAGTGTCAGATGTAATGATATTTAAGCAAATCCAAAGAGACAAAAACAAAAGAGAGATCAGCAGGAACCAATTTACCTTGCTTAAACACTACGTTATAAACTGTCACCTTTGGA
The DNA here is from genome assembly GCA_023055505.1 of Callipepla californica brunnescens. Classification (NCBI taxonomy): domain Eukaryota; kingdom Metazoa; phylum Chordata; class Aves; order Galliformes; family Odontophoridae; genus Callipepla; species Callipepla californica. Next base: position 3,009,180 of record JALIRH010000038.1, read on the forward strand.
GGATGACCAATAAAAGGTCCCAGCTGTTATTTCTTCTCTTATTTGTCCCCTCATACGGCAAAGAAAAGTAAGAAAATGTGACTCAAAAGGTAAGAAAATTTACATCCACAGATGCAAGGTGATGGCAAGACCTATGTAACCAACCTGTGTGGTTGAGCAACGAGCTCATAGATAAGATCAAAGGGAAGAAGAAGGTCTATAAAATGTGGAAAAAGGGCCTGTCTTCTTAGGAGGAGTATAGGAGTGTTGTCAGGGACTGCAGGGAAGCAACAAGGAATACAAAAGCTCTTCTGGAGCTGAAGCTGGCAAAGGAGATAAAGGACAATAAGAAGGGTTTTTTTAAGTAAGTTAACAGTAAAAGGAATACTAGGGGTAATGTCCCCTGCTGAACGAGGGAGGTGTCCTGGTAATGGGAGATGCTGAGAAGGCAGAGATGCTGAACACCTTCTTTTCTTTGGTGTTCACTTCAGAGACTCCCCCCTGGGACTCCTGGACCCTGAAGAGAAAGGAGGGAGTCTGGGAAACAGAGAGCTTCTCTCTGGTTGGGGAGGGGTGGTCTGAGAGCATCTAGCTGGGATCTATGTGCACAAATCCATAGGTCCTGATGGAATGCATCCATGTGTGGTGAGGGACCTGGCACAGGTGATTGCTGAACCACTCTCTATCAACTCTGAGAGGTCTTGGAGAACAGGAAAGGTGCCTGAAGACTGGAGGATAGACATTGTCAATCCAGTCTTCAAAAAGGGCAAGAAGGAAGATCCAGGGAACTACAGGTCAGTCATCCTGACCTCTGTCCCTGGAAAGACGATGGAACAGCTTGTTCTGGATGCCATCTCCAAGCAATTGGAAGAGAAGAAGGTCAGGAATAGTCAGCTGGGCAGACAGGGGGAGGGCAATTGACTTCAGCAAAGCTTTTGATACTGTCTCCCATGACATCCTCATAACGAAGCTGAGAAAATGCAGGATGGATAAGTGGATGGTGAGGTGGGTCGAGAACTGGCTGACTGGTCAAGCTCAGAAGGTTGTGATCAGCAGTGCAGGGTCTTGTTGGAGACCTGTGACTAGCGGTGCACCCCAGGCATCAGTGCTGGGTCCAGTCTTGCTCAGTATCTTCACTGACGACCTAGATGAGGGGATAGTATCCACCCTCAGTAAATACGCTGATGATACAAAGCTGGGAGGAGTGGTTGACATGCTTGAAGGCTGTGCTGCCATTCAGCGAGACTGGGACAGGCTGGAGAGCTGAGCAGAAAGAAACCAGATGAGGTTTAACAAGAGCAAGTGTAGAGTCTTGCACCTAGGGAGGAATAACCATATGCACCAGTACAGGTTGGTACCTGCTGGAGAGGAGCTCTGAAGAGAAGGACTTGGGTGTCCTGGTGACAGGTTGGCCATGAGCCAGCAGTGTGCCGAAGAAGGCCAATGGGGTCCTGGGGTGCATTAAAAAGAGCATGGCCAGCAGGTCGAGGGATGTGATCCTCCCACTCTACTCTGCCCTGGTGAGGCCTTACCTGGAGTGCCGTGTCCAGTTCTGGGCTGCTAGGTACAAAAAAGACAGGGATCTCTTGGAAAGAGTCCAGCAGAGGGCTACAAAGATGATAAAGGGCCTGGAGCACTTCTCTTGTGAGGAAAGGCTGAGAGACCTGTGTCTGTTCAGCCTTGAAAAAAGAAGACTCCAACAGGATCTGATCAGTGTCTGAAAATATGTAAGTTGTGGGATACAAAGGGACAAGGCCAGACTCTTGTCAGCAGTGTGTGGTGATAGGACAAACTGATGCTTAGGAAGTTCCACACAAATGTATATGGGAAATTCTTCACAGTGAGGGTGACGGAGCACTGGCAGAGGCTGCACAGAGAGGTGGCAGACTCTCCTTCTGTGGAGATATTCAGTACCCACCTGGATGCCTACCTGCGCAACCTGCTGTAGGGAGCCAGCTTTGCAGGGGGTTGGACTAGATGACCTCTGGAGGTCCCTTCCAACCTCTTCAATTCTGTGATTCTGTGAGTTTGTGATCCTGTGGTGTGAGAGAAGAGGCCTCTGCCCTCCCAGGAGTTGTTTCTGATAGACAGACGAGAGGCAGCAGCCAGGGAGTACAAGAAAAACTACAACAAAGTACAAATCCTATTTGCAATTGTATTACAGCTGCTTTCAACTGACTTCAATTGTTTCTGACTCAAATTCACCCAAACAATACATTACAGTATGAAGTATTTTATAAATGTCATCTAGCATTGTGGCATCTAATCATGGCCAGTATGCAGCCCTCATACGTTACAAGGATGACCATTCGTCTTTTATGAAAACAGTTTGATCTCAGTATGTTACAACATGACATGAAACTGCAGGTTTTTAAAACTTTACATAATCGCCCAGATCTGTGTGTGATTCCAAATCTTCATTCTGAATTCGCTACTTTATAGCAGCACAAAGGGAATTTAATTTTTCAAGTAGCTGTTAAAGCTAGAAATGAAATATCACAAGAAAAAATGTCTGGGGCAGACCTTTCTGACCCAAACCTCTCTTTTGCCAGAAGAACAATTTGTCTTGCCAGCCACTGTATGGGCTCCATCAATTGTACAGCTGATGTTTGTTTCTGGACTTGCATCATACAACCTCAGTGCATCGATCAGAACGCTCCTAAACCTCTGTCCTTTGACGCAAAATCCGAAAGTCTTCTTTTCATGTACACTCAACAACAGACACTGATAACCTCAGAACATAAAAATATGATGGATTTTATCTTGAAAGACCGAGAATAATTAAATGCAACCTGCTTGTTTCTGAAAGGCTTCTTTCAGCTTTGCCTCAAGGATGTGACATATTTGCTGCTTTTACTCACTTTTTGATTTCTTTTGCTTTGTCAGGGAAAGCAATGCTGCTATATATCACACAAAATAGTGATGCAGTGAAGAGTGATGAGTGACAGAATCCAGCAGAGGAAAAGAGTTCAAAGAGAAGAATTTCATATCTTAAGCTGTACAGGATTTTGCCAATAATGTGAGACTGGGCAGATACCAGTAACCAAGATTTGCTTTCCTAAAAGAATATAAAGAAATTTGCTTTCCTCAGAAAAGCAGAAATAGTCAATAAAAGCCCTCGTCCTCACTAGAAATGCAAATACGGGGTAAATTTATTCCATGACATTACTGAAGAAAAATTGCGAAGGGCAAAACTTGGAAGTGAAAGAACCAAAATTAATACTTCTGCCTATTGTCCATTTTTTTTTTTTTATTCATTTTACTTCACCTTATGTATCTGAATATTCACGTGGCTTCTGGCATCACCATATCCAACAGCCTCCTAAATACCTAAAATCTCTTTATGTCCCAGCTTGTGGAAATGGTTTCACTGCTTCACACATTCACTTGTAAGAAAGAATATGGCATAGAAATTGTTTTAAAGATTTTTTTTTTTTAATGTTCTGTTCTAAGTTTCCTTGATCTCCTTGATCAGCCTCAGCCTCAGAGTGAATTTCATAGTCTGACTACTCAAAGGTCTCAAAGGTCTTGCCTCCCCACTTCAAGTCTCCTTGCAGTGGACAGAAGTTACTCAGGTAGATGAAGAAGACATCATTATATGTTTGTACAGCACAATGCAGTTGAGCCTTCTTAGTGCTCCAGCAACAGAAATATAATTACAATGAGGCAGTACAGTACAGCACAGGGGTGCAAAAGTTTAGGATCAAGAAGGAAAAAAAAACAACACAGAGTAAGCCAGCAATATACTCTTCTAAAGACACTCCTGCACAGTCCTGAAAGCAACTCACAGTTCTCTGTTGTCCTGAGACAGGATTTTGTTCTTACTTTTGATCTTCAGAGCGTGCACTGACAACAAAGGTTGCTGACTAGCAGCTGGTGAGGGAAAAAGCAGCGAGAACATGGCGCTAGCAGCTGGTGTTAGCTGGTGGGGCATGTGCCAGCATGAGGCACAGCTAGCAAATAGATGACTTAACAGGCAGGTTGGTGCTAACACACAACAACACACACTGAATCAGACTGTGCTGCTCACTAAACCCCCAAAATTTCAAAATGTGCATAAGGATAATTCCAGGAGTGGGACCATTTTACTCCACAGGGTAAAAGCTATTGTTGTTCCTTAGGAATTAATTACTGCTACTCTGCTTTCCTTATCTCCCTCAGATAGGAATATCATTCCTTATGTCATTTGATTTGTGTGTGAAGTTTGTACTTGTTAACTCCAGGCAGATGCCAAAGCTAGTCAAAAGTAAGAATTAAGAAGCAGAAAACATACAAGAACAGTATCTAAAAGCTAGTCCCCCTTCATTCATAATAATCGCTCCATCCATGATCTCATTTTGACAATACTAAAATAGCAGAATGAACAAAACTAACCAGATAAAAATCTGATCATGAGGACACCACTTTCATGGTGGCATATTCTTTTGCAAAGGAAAGCTTATTTTAAAGAAAAATATGAAGACACAAAACCCCAGTGTCCATACTAGGTAATCACTAGCTGTAAATATAAAGTAAATACTTCTACAGAACAGCGAAGACATCCATTTAATCACCGGCATATAGCTGCCTCTGTAAATCCTGGATAAGTTAAGATCATAAAATCAATTAAATTATATTACTGCTGCTCTCCCAACTCCCACAGTTATTTTTGATATTTCATTTTCTGACTGTCAGTCTGAATAAGGCATATTGAAATTTAGAGGATATATATAGATGGTGCCCACATTTAACTCTTATTGAATGACTGCATTTGAGACCAGGCCTTTTTGTCACTGTAAGGTAGAAGAGCCTATGGAGATTAAAGACAAAAGAGATACTGCTGAGGAGACAGTCTCCAGATAAATGAATAAGAGGACAAAGGCAGTGTTAGGATTATGTTGGTAATAGACCTCAACCAGATGTTCAGTGAGTTTTTCTGCTTTTTAAAAGCAGTGGAGCTTGCCTAAATGAGCCACTTCCAATAATACTGCTGTACCTTGGGGACTCTGAATAAAACTGCTATTTGCAAATGTTGTGTTTGATGCTTTCTTTTTTTTTTTTTTTTTTCCCTAAGAATGACAAATTTAGTTGTTGCTTGTTTTTATTTCTAGCCTTCATGTTTGGTTAGGTTTCTTATAACTACCTTCCATATACTATGGCACTCTACATGTGCAATGAGCTCTCCCTGACCACCAGGCAAATGATCTATCTCCCACTCTAGTTTTCTGCTTTGCTGAAGTTCAGACACCATCATAAATCAAATAATGCCATCGTCCTAATGGAAAGTACAAAGTTATCTTCAAGAGAAGGTCTAAAGATTATAAAGAACATCCGCTTTTTAATATTTTTTTTTATAATTTAGTTAGGATACAACGTTCACAGCACCGTGCGGGTGGAACAGAGCAGGAGTGGTACAATAGGAAGAACAGATTATCATCTTGTACAGTGTCAATACTTACATACTAATGCATGCTGTGATATTACTCGTCCTGTTTTATTGATCATTGACACTGCCGCAATTTATTTCTTTGTGCAGAAGATGGTCTGGGAGCTGGGAGCCCTCCACAGCAGCTTTGTTTGCCACTCAGTTCCCTTGCTTGTACGGTGATGTTTGTCCTGTGTTGTTCCACCAGTGCTTCCATGTGTTCTCCTTCCATTCTTTCAAAGAAGGAATTTTTTTCTCTCAAAGCAGGAGCTTCTACAGTGTACATACTTCCATTGCTCCTATTCCCCTCCCTCTTTACATTACATTACATTACATTTGAGGATTACAATACATTTGGGGAAGAATGAACAAAATAAAGAGCTAGACAGATTGGAAGGTACTAATGGGAGAAGGCAACAATAGAATAATTCTTTTTAAGAAATGGGCTACCCTCTTACTTCTTTCTGTAGTCATATTTCCTCCAAATCAAGGATGTCATCTCCAGTTATCTGCAACCTCTTGGAATTCATCAGATGAATCTTACAAGTCTGTGGATGAATCTACTGTATCCACTACTCAGAAAAAGCCCCACCTGGGGTACTACGTCCAGTTCTGGGCTCCCCAGTACAAGATGGGCATTCCCTGGAGCAAGTACAGCAAAGAGGCACAAACACGATTAAGATTCATATGAAGAGATGCTGAGAGAGGTGGGACAGAGATTAGAAGGTTCTGGGAGACCTTAACATATGTAAATACATAAAAAGATGAAAGAAGATAGAACTAGGCTCTCAGCAGTGCCCATGGCAAGAGGTATTGGGCACAGACTAAAACACAAGAAATGCCATCTGAACTCAAGAATACACTTTTTAACTGTGCAGGTGATCAAGCACTGGCATGGGTTGCTTAAAGAGGTTTTGATGCCTCCATATGTGCAGATATTTAGAACCTGACTGGATGTGGACAAGCTGCAGTAGCTGATCCTGCCTTGAGCAGGGGTGGAACTGGAAGACCTTTTGAGGAAACTCCCTATAAAAAGTATTATTTAATTATATGAAACAGTCAAGACCCACGGGTTACTGACTAACATACAAGAAAACTGACAATGAGTTTTAGAAAAAGTTTTATGAACATAGGTAAAAGTTTATCTGAGATTCCATACTGTATATTTTATATACAGGAAATTGTAACTGACATAAGTTGGAAGACAATTTTTATGGGTAAAGGGCAGTGGCAGATAAATATATATATATATGTAATGTGAAAATGTTCCTATGGAGGAGTCAATTTTTTGCTGGATGAAATAAATCTTTTTCTTTTTTTTTTTTTAGTAGCTATTATCAAATAGAAGCAAATTTATCTCTTTTGTAAGGTTAGGCAAATAATCCATCCAGAATTAACATGCAGCTCCTGTCCCCAAGTATATTTTGTAGGAAATTATTTTAAAATAAGATTCAAATCTTTATAATTAAGAAGGGCAAATATATTAATAAGGATAAAGGGATACATTTCTAATCTCCAAGTTATGCAAATTACTCTGTGATTTATGTCATTTACTTCAGAACGAGCAGAACAATGGAGCTTTTTGTCACACGTGTGACAATCATTTTCATTTATGTGCTTGACACATCGCCACGGGATATTTATTCTTAAGAAGTAGACGTTAATGTCATTGAAACTGTAAGTGCATATCTTTGATTTAAACACATCCACACTCTTAACACCACAACGTTTATAAATATTTTTCTTTATCATTTATGCAGTTCTCCAATCTCAACCTGCTATGGTTCAAATTATTTGCTAGGAACATAATTACAGGCAACGAAGGGGGCAATCTGTTTAGGACGAAATGTTATGTTTCCTTTTTGCCTTTGCTTATATAGTCTGCATTCCAAACGTGAAACTAGACAAATATCAAATACGTTTGAATCATGCTGCTAATAGCCATGCAAATTCAAATGCTTTGTTGTTGTCTCTCTTTCTTTTCACCTCGCTAATACAACAAGGAAGAATCACCTGATAATACCAAGATTGGGCTAATGACTGCCGTTACTCAGCGTGTATGCAGCACACAGAGATTCTCTGTACGTTCTGCTGAGGGATTAGAAGGGGTATGCCTCGATAATACAGAGCAGAGGCACAAGGAGATGCCTGAGCTAGCTCAAAACAAGATGTGGACAAGTAAAGTGCTAATGCAGCGAGACTGCTTTAAATAAGCAGCTCCTTTATAAATAAATGGAAGAACTCGACACAGAGCTGCATGCTGTCATGCTTTTCTAACAGACAAAATTAGCAGTGGGTGCAAAGCACTTAATGCATCACTTCTCAAGCTTCTCATACCACTCATCTGATGGTTCTCACCCTGAGCAGCACATCCTGGAAGCATCTCACAGGTTAAGGCCTAGGAAAGGAGTGCTTTGCTAGGGTGGCAGATTGTGGGTTTCTGTAAGACTGTAGCCAGGGGAGTGCAAAGGTTGGGATAGGTAAGTTGTGCAAACCAATTCTACAGAAGGAATGCAGAGGTCCTGCATGCAAATTCTTTTACTCTTTCCAGGAAACCCTCAGGAAAACTGTCACAGTGTTGAGCCACGGGCTTCTGCATTTTCTTTTTGCACTATCTGCCTGGCTTCAACCATTGTCTTCTCAGCACCAAGCTATGCCCCATTCTTGTATTTCAGCTTCTTGGTGTGTTCCTACTGCTGCTTCTACAGGCTCCCAGGTAACATGTACTCATCAGATGTACTCTCTATTTACACACACACGAAAGAAAAAAAAAAAAAAAGCAGCACATTTCCTTTGTTGGTTTTTCCTCTAATTTTCAAAGCCCCCTAAGTCAATGAGCTCACATCCATTTTCCTATTTGATACCCAAAATTCTTTTGAATGTAATAGCTCTCCAATTTATATACCCCAAAACACATCTATGTGCTGGATCAGCTGATATTTTATACAATTCTAGGAAAATACAATGGCTCTTCAATGTAATTGATCTTGTGTAAAGATAGAGAGAAATATTGGAATGTCCGATCCCAGGAGGACTCTCAAATCTGGAAACTACATTCTGTCAGCAGTATTACTTTTCAGTAGTCAGACTCAGAAACCTTCATTACAGTCATGGCTAACAGGCAATACTGCTTCACTTTGAAAGAGTACACAGTTCTGCTCCTTAAGGTATACAGTGCAAGGGATAGAGAAGAGGCACAGAATCCCAAGTAAAGGGATCTATTCTTTGTCACAGAGCTTTGGAGAAAACAAAAACATATCGAAGAAAGGTCTTAAAATAGGGGAAGCAACTTACTTTCAGTTATTTTTTGCCCTTTGGTTTAAATTTCCAATACTAAATGGATTATTACAGAAAAATGTAGGCAGTTTTGAAGCAAAGACAATTCAGGACTAAATCTATGACTGTTCAGCATACAGAAATAGAGATCACATTACTTCATTTCTAATAAAAAGTTCACTTAAATAATTGTAATGATGTGAGTAGGCCCACCAGAATATAACTAAACTTTTAATGTGCATACATTTATTTTTATATGTAACAGCACCTTAAATACATGATCTACAAATAACATAACTACGCAAATATATCAAATGATGAGAAATGTTTTACATACAGATCTGGAAGCTCAAGTTTCCAACAGCTTTATCTCTTTCCTCAGAGGTTTTCCAGAAAACAAAGAGGAGTTCTTTACTTAAAATGTGTTACTTTAGCCAGTAAAATCATGCAAACTATTCTTTTAGGCTTAGCCACATACCTAGACTCCCATATTCATGAGATCTCAGCTAACAAGCTCACAGAACTTTAGAAAAGTATAGGAATTTCTACATGGCTGCTTCTCAGCTCTTTTTTGCAGACATATTTGGGTTCATGCACTCAACAAATTTCAAATGCCATCAGAACTGCTGAATAACTCACTGCTTTTGAAATCAGAAGTTTGGACAGAAAGCAGATTTTCAATTGTTGAAGAAGGATTTACAGGAGACACAGAAATGACAGCACCACTTGCAGAACAATAGAACTACCTGTAATGTCCTCTGCAAACCTGTAAAGCACTTAAATTCAGAAGTCAGTAAATGAAGAAAACAACTTATTTTATACTTCAGGAAGAGAAAAGACATTGTATTTGAGAAAATATTTCAGGTGTTTTTTCTTGTTTCGTTTTGTTTTGGTATGGAGATATTTTAAGATTGACGATTTCAGAAGAATATATTAAGATAATTTTGAAAATATAAAGTTTTATTGTTTTAATCTACTTCTTTTTCCTCAGAAGAACTCCAATTTAGAAGAATTTTATGCAGCTGATCAAACCTCAGACTGTAAAAGAATTTAAAAGAAATTAAAAAACAAAGAAATCTATCAACTGTGCAGACACATTCTGTCCATGCAGTATATCATACACATAAACCACTACAAAAGAAACTGCCACTATGCGGGAGTGTCCTTTACTTTGGGGAAAAGGATCCATTTCCACCAGAACGTTAAAAACTTCCAAAAAACCTTTCAGGCTTATTTCTCTGCTGCACAGAGTACAGAGAGCCCACGTTCCAAAATCAAGACCTACATCAGCACAGGATGCACCATACACAGCTAAGGACAAGACATATACCAGGACAGGAAATACATTGGTCTAGCATAGCAGCCCTCATCTGCCTGTGCTTTTTGCAATGGCATGAATAAAAAGGACTTACTCCTACTTCCATTCTTAACCTATTCTAATTCTTTTTTTCCTTCAGAATGTGTCAATTAAATAAATTAAACTGATGCTAATGGAGTAGTGGGTAAGTGCCATTCTCAAAGTAGACAGAGCTCTGTCAGAGCATTATCTTTCACAGAGGCTAATAAGAATCCTGATCAATAACTGCTTTTGTCTATCTTTGCCTGTATAAAGCAAAGTAGCAATGCTACTAGATATTTACATCCCTCAAGACATCAGTGTTTGTTCAGACACTTTACTCATCTCCAAATCTCCACTGAATTCATGTCATCATCTAATAAAGCCCAAAAAGTCAATAGGCCATTAATACCCAAAACAAACAGCAATTACACCTAAATAAAATTAATCTTCCGGGTATTTTAAAATGTCCTGGAAATAATTACAGAGTTAATCATTTAAAAGGAAAAGAGACGGTCAGAACTGTAATAGCATCATTATTTACTATCAATATCTAATGTTAATTCTTATTAATAAAATAATCATACCACTATTATGCGGGTAATACATTTGTCAATATTCAAATAAGATATTAACCAAGGATCACATCCTAGAACATTTTTATTTGAAATATTTTCATAGAATAGCTTGGATTAGAAGGGACTTAAAGATCACTTAGTTCCAACATTCTGCCAGTCATTAGATGAAATTTTCCAGGGCCCCATCCAACCTGGACTTGAATGCCTTCAGGGATGGGGCATGCACAGCTTCTCTGGGCGATCTGTTGCAGTGCCTCACCACCCTCTGAGTAAAACATTCCCTCCTGGTATCTAACTGAAATCCCTTCTTTTTAGTTTAAAAGTCTTCCCCCTTGATCTTTTACTATCAGACCAAAAGATAAATAAATAAATAAATCAGTCTCCCTCCTGTCTGTAAGCTCCCTTTAAGTACTGGAAGACCACAATGAGGTGGTCTACCTGGCCCATTCTCTTCTCCAGGCAGAACAAGCCCAGCTCCCTCGACCTCTCTTCACAGGAGAGATGCTTCAGTCCTTCGATCATCTTCAAGGCCATCCTCTGGAGCCTCTCCAAAGGATCCCCACTCCTCCTGTACTGGGAGTCTCACACTTGGATGCAATACTCCAGATAGGGCCTCACAAGGGCAGAGGAGAGGAGGACAATCAATTCCCTTGCTCTGCTGGCCACTCCTCTTTCGATGCAGCCAGGATATGGTTGGTCTTTCAGGCTGGGAGCACATACTGTTGGCTTGCAACAAGCTTTTCATCCACCAGAAACCCCAACCCACTCTTCTCAGGGCTGCTCTCAATGAGTTCTTCTCCTGGTCTGTACACACATCTCAGGATTGCTTCAACAGAATTGCAACACCTTGAACTTGGCCTTGTTGAACCTCATTAGTTTCTTGTGGATCCATTTCCTACGTTTGTCCATGCCCCTGTCCCTCTGGATAGCTTCCCTTACTTCTCTTGTACCAATTGAAACACTCAGCTTAGTGTCATCTGCAAACATGCTGAGAGTGCACTCAACCCCACAGTCTAGGACATTAATAAATGTGTTTTTTATGGTGCCCACTGAGGGCACTGGCTTCCACCTGGACATAGAGCTGTGGACCACAAAAAAATTTTTTGACGTCTGTATTTATCATACTCCTGATTGTTTAACAAAAAATATAATATATGTTCACAACATACTATTTACTTGTTGCATAATGTTAAGAATAATGAGGAGGTAATCACAAATCAAGGAGAAGCAGCTGCTCCTGGCTGGTCCCAGAGCTCTACGTGTGCCAAGTATGGATTCTGAACCACATGCTGACCACACAGGTTTTACCCTCTGGAGAACAGTGGCAGCTGTAAAGTTTTTTACATGGTGAGCTCTTTATGGAGAGCTATTGTACAGATATATATTTCTTCCAACGTGTGTGCTCCCTTCTGGTGTGGTGCTTTACCAGATCTAGCACCAGATCTGGTGCTAGCCTGTGTGCTAATAAACTAGTCGGAGGAGAAAATTAAGGCTTAGAAAGTTTATCCTAAATGTTATAAATCTTTGGTGGGGATGGACCACAGTATTCCAAATGGAATGATGGGTACCACCTTGCTAAAAAGCCCAGCTTGTCATGTTGAATCTGAAACACTTTTACAGCTGGGACTAGTGAAACGGTTCTTCAGTGTGTTTAGATTTGGTCCTTCTACATGTTTCTATTCCTCAATTAATTCTCTATACTTTGAATTTCCTCTGTTCTGCCTTCCACCCCACACCGGATGCTTACCAATTATTCTATTAATGAACTGATGTAATTAATTTTACAGAAACAAAACCTGCAGAAAACAGTTCGGAATTATGAGATTTGCTACAACTGACTGTGCTTATTACCTATGGAGATATAAATGCCCAAAGAAGATAAAATGCTTATCATAATAATGAAAAGAAATCAAAATCAAATTAAAATTCTGGTACTTATTAACTGAACAATACTAGTGGGGGAAAGAAAATTTACATGAAACAATTAGAGATACCAAGTAGGCTTGAAATTCTCAAAATACAACTTCAGAGTGAAAAGTTCATGCTTTTCCACACAATGTTATTATGAGAAATAGATTCCAATATTAATATCCTATCAGTACAATGCATATGTCATTTTTGTTGCTGTAATATAGTTTTTTACAATGATCAATTCCCAATTATTAGCCTGAAAAGGACCTTAATAGACAGATAAAGAGATGAATACCTCATTATTATACAGCCAACATCAAGTACTTTCATCATTTTTTCCTTTTTCTTTCAAAGGAGGAAATTAAACCTCTGCTTATAAGATTTATTGGTCCTTCAAAAAACAAAACCATTAGAATGAGTGGCACATGATCAGAAAAAGTGTATTCTGAGTGTCTCAGAAGTTAATAAGCTGTTGGACTTTGAGATATTAAAACAATAAATTTAAGATACAAATTCATGAACAAGAAAAGTTGTAAAGTGTTCTATAGGATTCCATTTAGTCACTTCATGACAGTGAGTCTCGGTATATTATAATTAAAATCAAAATCCATGATAGAGACAAGAAGATGGAAGAGAAGGACACTGCTTTAAAGGACATGAAGGGCTTTTATCTGCCCTTTGTAAGAGGAACTCTGTAAGAGGGGCCAAATAAAGTGAGAAGGATAAAAGGAAATTAAGGTGTCCTGATCTACTTTGGTCATTTTCTTCGTATGCCTCTTTTCAGTGTATCAGCTTGAATTTACCTGTTACTATAGGGATTAAGCTTTGAACTATTTGTGAAATTACTAACAATTACAATTAATATTTGTATGTAACAGCATATATGTAGCAAGTCATAATGCTTGCAATACAGAATCACAGAATTGTAGGGGTTGGAAGGGACCTCTAGAGATCATTAAGTCCAATCCTCCTGCAAAGCAGCTCCCTAGACCAGGTTGCATTCAAAAATGCACAGAATTCACGGTAAAGGAAATAAACCTTGGCAGGAATTATCATAGTATCATGGAATCTCCAAGGTTGGAAAAGACCTCCAAGATCATTTAGTCTAACTGTCCACCTACCATCAATATTTCCCCACTGCACCAGGATGTTATCTTCCACACACTCTAGAAATCTCCTAGACTTCTTTCTCTGTGCTGCATTATGTTTCCAGCATGTGTCACGGAAGTTCCAGTGAGAACAAAGGCTGGCAATTTTGCAACTTCTGCCAGCTGCTCCTAGGACACCTCATCCACGTCTTCATCCTGGTAGAGTGGTCTATGACAGATCCCCACCAGGATGGTGGCCTTGTTGGCCCTCTCCCTGATCCTTACTCAAGGGGACTTGACCTTATAATTCCCAGCACTGAGCTCAACATCAAAACACTCAATAATATAGAAAGGCACACCACTGCCCCTCCTTCCTTGTCTATCCCTTCTGAAGAGCTTACAGCCATCCACTGCAGCACTCAAAAAGTGCTAATTATAAAGAATTATAATAAGCTTAACTATAAAGAATTGCTGCTCAATTTCATCACGGTGCCTCGGATGAGGGCTTCAATTTTATTCTTAATTTACGGACTATGGACAGTCCTTACTCTCTAATAAGTAAAGCACCATATAGAACATATTGAAAAAGAAATGGGCCAATTGCTGTGTGAGGTCAAAAAAAATCGCTTTACTCTTTGACTTTAACAGTATTGCACTGGGTGCAAATTAGTATTAGTATTTGAATAATTCTGAACAAGACGGTCAATTTGTATGATGAAAATAGAACTTGCCTACTCAATACTCTATTTACAATTGCAAATGAAGGACTAGATTGATAAATCATCCAATTTCTGCCAACTTCTACACAAATAAGTTACCTATGGGCTGGAATTAATTTGTTGCAATGACACTGCAAGGTCAGACATTATGAGGAAGCATTGTGCCAACCACATCTCCACACAGAGATGATGGCAGAGTCATCTGTTTGTCCTTTTCAGGTTTAGAACTGATGTCTTTAGCAACTTTTTTGATGTGAAAAGGTGACGGCGGGCCAGAGGAAGAGCTTCTGAACCAGCAGTTTTACAGTGACCTGTAGACAGAATGGAGAACAGTAGTTGCATTCCCAGTATTACTGCTGGTTCGAATACAATGGAAATGGAATTTGGTGAACAAGTTAGCATCCCCAAATAATCTCACATGCCAGGCTGCTATGGGCAATAGGTGAGTATAAAATTCCTAGCAGCATTCTTCATATGTAATTTTAACACACACCTTTCACCTCAGAAGTGCCGTCCAATGAATCATTTGTTTTATCTAGAGTCTTCTGTCTTAAAGTTTTGAGAAAGAAATGTAAAAATCTACAAACTCTCTCTGCGTGAAGAGGAGAAGCAAGACAGAATATAAAGTTAAAGAAGAAAGAAGTTTTTCCTTAGCTATTGCCAAGTATCAAATTAGTTTCTGTTCATTTGAAGACTCACTTTATATTAACTTTTCTTCTGACATTACAGGAAACAGAACTTGCCTGAGGCTTCATCCTTTAAAGACTATTTCTGAGATGTTTTGTCTGTAATTGTTAGTTGTCGTGAGGTTGGCTTGTTCTTAGATCACAGTTTGTGCAGAGAGAAATCTGAACAAACATATTATTTTTAAAACCATGATGATATATGATAGCAAAATGTCATTCAAGTTCCATTTCTGTGTAGTGATCCTTTCTCTGCATCCATGAGATATACGCATAATGGTGCATTTAAAGGGAAAAATTCTGTTTGAAGGAACAAAAAAACCCCACAAAACAAAACAACAACAAAACCACCAACAACTGCTCAACAGTTTAAAATGCAAAATGAAGCTTAGTTACCCCCCCCAAAAAAAAAGAAATCCATATCAATCCCTATGATTCTCCTTGCCTCAAGACTGTGATGGAAAAACAAAGCAATTTAAATAAAAACAGGAAGATTTTTAAGCCTGCTTGGAGCACAGAGTGAAGGGCAGCAGTGTAGAAAGTCTTAACACGATCAGATCTGATTCAGCTTCCTACTCAACACACAGCCACGCACACAAAACTCAACTGAATTTATAACTGGATCCTAACATTGTTGACCCTGAATACAGATTCTTCTGCATACCACTGAGGAGCTGCTGTTAGTAACCATGGATAGCTATTTTTGAAAACTTTATTTTTACTGTGAATATAAAAAAAGCCAAGGATGAGACTTTAAAGTCAAAAGGAAGCCATGCTAAAGAAAATATACTCTTTATACTCTAATTTTGGTGTCCAAGTGATGAGGAGTATTTCCTTACCGTGTGTCAATTACATTATTACTGGGGTGAAGACATTGTAATCCACTTGCATAGTGTGAAAGTAGCAACAGAAGGTCTGTTTTTCTTTCATTTCTTTCTCTTCAGAAGAACATCCCAAGGCAAACTAGCTCATACGCAGCTTGTTCTAAGAATACTTTCTCAGGATACATTTTTTCCAGTTAGTCTGTAAGAAACTGTATGAAAGAATACTAACATAAACTCAACAGAACAGTTGTAACTGCAAATACAACTTTTGAATGAAATCTTTATCTTCTTCCCTCTGGAATAACCAACTAACCAATTGCACAGGTGTCAGATGAGCTGTACCATTCCAGGTTTCAAACCACATCAAAGTTACAGCTGTGTTGTTTGTCTGCTTCTTTAGGCAATAAAGCAGCAACACTCTCCAGTTACTCAGTGGTGTCATAGATTCCCCACCTAGAAAATGGCATCAGACATGACTGGTGAAATATTTAGCTATGGCTGTACAATTAACACCAATAGCTGCAAGTAGTTCCTTTACGACAGCTCTTAGATTGGTGAGAATTATTAAAAATATTATTTGCTTCTATAAAAATCAGACAGCTGTGAGTAAATAGCTCTAAGTCTCGTATTATGTTATTTTAAGTAAGGTATCTGAGAAAGCACATTTGAGCATGCTAAAACTTGCTGCAATATCATGTAACTGTTCAAAATTACAAGTTATGGATTCATACTGCAAGGTTAAGCATTTTTTGTAGCTTTTCAGTCTGACAGTACAAAGTGCTAGTTATACATGACATAATGAAGTCATACAAGACAGAAATGAATTATTCATGAAACCGGTCATACTGATTTAGAAATATTTTGCATGCATTATTTTCCACGTATTATTCTACACAGAGGAAAAACTGGGATCAAATTGTACGGAAGAGCTTCACAGAAAAATATCCCAAATCACATAAACTTTTCAAACTGTCTCTGTTTCTTAAATTGCCATGGTTTCATCTTACCCCACCACGTTCAGACCTGATACTCTGCTATGGTCTGGGCTAGATGTAGCAGTAATATCATCTCTTTGCAAGTCTGAGGTGCATGTGATAGCAAAATATGCAGTTAGTATGACACATGAAGTAAGGAAAACAAAAGCTTCTTTCTCTTAGAGCTGTTGTAACATAAAATATAGAGCACTGGTTGAATCTAACCTTCACACTTGAATCTTATTATGACATTCTCTTCCCCCTTAAGATGTTACCTTAGTTATGGGTCTCCATCTTTAAACTGCTATAGAAGAAAAAGAATATGAAATAAGTTATTCCCAGGTTACTTTGCTTGGTGAAATTTGCAGTTTTTCATAGAATAATGCCATCATTTATTAAATCCACTTGTTTCACTAACGTAAGAGAATATTTTTTTCAATAGAGTTGACACTTCAGTGATTTCTGTCCATGTATTCTTGCTCTGTTACTGAAGTACCTTCAATTTATGAGACAAAAAAAAGAAAGAACTGTTTCATGAATTCATTTATAACAATGGAGAAAAGAATGAGCGAAGCAGAATATTATAGCAGAAAAAGTTCCTTGCAATGAGCAAGGCACTACAAATACACCTAGTGATCTTGAAAGTATGTTTTTTGTTCTCTGTGATGAGGAAAAATGTATAAGGCAATTCAGTCCTTTAGAGGTCTGAATTTTGTCTGCTTTGATATGAATACTGAGACAACTGTTTGGAGTGCTGTTCCTGATAAGAAATAAAGTAAGGTAGAAGAATGCATTTGAACAGTGTATGGATAGTCACACTTGTAATGATTAAACACAGTTTCATGCAGAGCAATTTCAAAAGCAAAATCATTACAAAGGGAACAAAATGTACTTTTACAAGAGCTTTATCTGACATGACAACTACGTTCTAATGTTAGTAACATATGCAGGTTTCACAGTCTCTGTTTTGATTGTTTATACATTCTGCTATTTGTGCCACAAGCCTAATAATTACAAAACTAAGTAGCACATACTCCTGCATATAATTTCTTTCTGTTTTTCATCCTTAACTTTTCCCCTTCTTATCTTTATTCTCAATTTTGCAATGTTTTGCTCTTACTGTGTTTACTCTTCTGAGGAGAAGGATCATGGATGAGCATAAAGAGTGGCAAGATGAACCTTAACAGAGTGAATGGGAGGTAGAAACCAGAGATTTCTGAGGAGCCAAAAAGACTGAGACATCACTAGAAAACAGTTTCAATGCAGACTTGTTTCAGAGCCTGAATCACTTCACTATTTCATCTCAAGCATTCATATAATAGTGATCTGCAAAGTGGGAGAACTCCATGCCACACTAGAAAACATTTTTGCTGAAAAGGACCAGACAGAAAGTGGTCTTGATGGACCATAACTTCAGTATGAATCAGCAATGTACCCTGTTGTGACAAAGGTTAAATGCATACTGGGCTGCATTAGCAAAAGCTTAGCCAGCAGGTCAAGGAAGTCAATTATTTCCCTTTATTCAGCACTAGCAAGGCTGCATTTGAAATATGATGTTAGTTCCAGTCTCCCCAGTACAAGGGATCTGTTATCAAATTGAAGAGAATACAGAAGAAGGCCACTAAGATTGTTAGGGAGGGGACTGGTGCACTGGCCATATGCATGAAGACTGAGAAAAGCTGGATTTGCTCATGCTCAGTAAGAGAAGGTCACTGGAGGATCTGCTTTATTTCCTTTATTTTCTCTTATTCTTTCTATTTCTTTATTTGAAGGAGGAACGTAGAGAAGATGGAGCCTGTTTCTGAGACCCACACAACAAAAAAAAGGCAACTGACAACAGTCACTAGCTTCAACAGGATAAACTTGATTTGGACGTAAAAAATTCCTTCCAAAAAGGACTGAAGTGTTGGAAAAGCCTGCCTAAAGACAATGCTCAGAAATATTCAGAATCCAACAAAGCAAGACCTGGGGCAACTTCAGCTACTTTCAGAGCGAGATCTACTCTGATCAGGAAGTGGGACAATCTTCACAGCTCCAGACCAACCTGAATTATTTTATGAACTACGAGGAAATCATTTTGCTACTTATCCACAAAGCAATTGCAACACCATAATTCTGTAGTCATTTTTATACAGCATAAACCAGCTGAATAAAGAGATCCAATCCTACTCCCTTGCACTGCTATTCATTCTCAGCCTTATATTAACTCCTCACTTGTGCCAACACAAAAGCTCATGATTCCAGGTGCTAAACCAGATGGAGAAACTGGTCCAAGTTAAAAATGGAATATTTATCTTGCTTGCCCCTCTGTCATCCTCTTTCTTTGTCCAACACAATTGTTTGTGTGAGCAGAGCAGCAGGAAAAGTAAGCTGGGGAAAGCTGAACTGCCTCTTCACAGCTGCAGGAGTTTAAAGTGATCATTAAACCACAGCATAAATTTCTCTAGCTTATCCACAGCCAATGGCCTCAGCTCTCTTGTAATAAACTGTTTCTATGGGTATAATCGCTTCTTGTGGTTTCTACTCAAAGTCTGCTAACCTCAGCTGGTGAGCTGTGGCCTCTGTGGCACATTACATCTGCTGTGAAATATTAACCATGCCACAAGCCAAATTTCAAAAATGCCAGATGATTTTTCATCCCTCTCTTTTTTATTTTAATTCCTTATTTACAGAGCATTAAGGGTCTCAACTGCCCCTAGAGAGGATCCTGCTTTATTACCTAAAACATTAAGTCAAAATTCAAGCTCGCTGGAAGTGACTTAAGCTGGACCTCTATTTCTTTTTTCTTTTCTTCAGTGGAGGAACCTAAAAGGGCTGGTCACTGAAAGTACTGTTTGTATTTGTCCAGCTCTCCATAGGCCTAATAATTTTGTAACCTTTTAGGAACATTTTTAGGAAGCATTTGGATAACACGGTGATGCACAAGCACAATATGAAAGGCTGTTTACAAGTGGCCACCAGCTCTAACAGCTCCAGGCCTGGAGATTCCTCTTGCCTGCTGCTGGAGCACAGAGCACTGCACCCAGAGTCCCAGAGCCTTCATTCCAGGCCCCTGGGTACAGCTACTGCATTCATCTTTGCATGTTCAGCTAGCACTGAAGCCAAGCATGTATCTCACACAGGCACACACTGCCTTACACACTGCATCAGCACAGTCAGCCCCAGTCCCCTCAGGTTGGCACAGATGGCAGGTTCCTGGTGCAGGCACACACACACAATCCAAGATTGGATATCAGTGACTGGCTAACCTTAATAATGAAGATGTTCTCACCTTGCATATACACCTACACATAAATCATCTATTTGGGCCCAGGCATCGTTCCACACCATCATAATTCGTATAAATAAAGTCAATGTGATCACCTTGCTAAACAGCCTATCCAAAAAAATAAAAATCAGGTTAAGTCTCTATTCTTTATCATATTGAACAGAAATTTGTGTTTCCAAACACATTACTACTCACAAAATGTTACAGGTTGTCACTCTTCCCATCAAGTATGTTTTGCTTCCTGTGTAGGTTCTCAAATAAAATACCAAAGAATGTTAAATACACAGAAAATGCTGAAAACACACAAAAACAGGTCACAAGAATTTTCTTAACTCATCTATGTTTTCAAGTGATCTTTAAATGTAGTCACTAGCAAAATTGACTGGATGGTACATGAGGGATAAAAATACATTACCGGAATGGTATTTAGGACTGGAGCTTCCATTCAGCCTCAGATTCACTGTGTGGCTGGCGACAACTCACTTGAACTACTTTAGTTCTTAGTCCCTTTTTCTCTGAAATGGTGGTGAGCTTTCCCACTTCCCAGCGCTGTTCTGAAGATCAGTACATCCCAGTTTTGAGGTGATCAGACATGAAACTTGAAAGGCCTAAAAATGAAATTCCTTGATGAAGATACGGAGTAGAGGCTCCCTTCAAAGCAACAGGGAACAGAGAAGATTTAGAAAACCACCTAAGAGGTGAGGCACAAAAGAGAAGGAGGGAATTCCTTTTACCTAACTTCAGTCAGTGGTTACATAAGCAGACTAGTCAGTTAAAGAAAGAACTGACTTATGTAACGTTTGGAAAGCAACTTAGGTTCCATGTTGTTATGCTTCAGGGGAACTTCTTTGGTTACATCTACAGTAAGAAGCCTTCCTTGGTCTAAGGTCTATCAGTGCTAAACACACATACCAACCTCTCTTCTGTCCAAAGGACTATGTTTCTCACTCTAGGTTATATTGGTCTGTGCATATACATAAACTTAAGCTAGAATCACTGTGAAATGTGTGCAGACTACAGATCTCTGAAGAATATAAGATACTCAAACCATCATGCTTGGCTCCAAACCCTTCTCTAGTTCTCTTTGTCCATGATTGCTGTTAGCTGATTGCTCATTTTTTAGGTTGATTTCAATTAAATTTAACTTTTTATTAAGAAAAAATAGAAATATACAGATCATAAATATAATGTGTATAATATAAAAATAAATACACAAATATAAATATATGTAAACATACATAAAATTCACATGCAAAATAATAAGGTATTCTTTCTTCGTTAACATTGTGAAGGGTTGCATGTGCCCTCCCAGTAGACATCTCTATTAAAATTACTCACCTAACATCCAACACTTAACAGCATGACATAATTTTAAAATCTGTCACTTATCTAATGCTGAGGGCCTTAGAGCAGAACATACCGACTCAGAGAAACACTGCATATTCTCAACCACTTGATGATGCACTGGTGTAAAGACAGATTTATAACAACTTTTTAAACTGCATTGCCAGTCTTCAGTTCTTCTTTTATTGCTTTCAGCTAATTTCCTGCTGCACACTGAGAGCAAGCATGTGTAATGAGAAGAAACAGAAGTGGACTCATAAAACATATGGACTAAACTTTTCAAAATTAGGCGTAATCTAGTGTGTATTTCTAAATTATGCATATACAAACTAACAGCAGATAACTGACCACGTGCAACACACATACCTGACTTGAACTGCATGGTAGGTATTGAATCCATTGGTTGTTCCCAGTCGTGAATATCTAGTTTGAAACTGCAGCCCATGTATCTATTTACTACATATCTACAGACATGTATTCTGTAAATTCAAGAACAAGGAGCTGCAAAAAGCAGTTTGCATGCCACAATACAAAATGCTCTCTGAAGGAAAAAAAAAACAACAAAAGAAAGCTTACAGACAGCTTGTTTATGACTCGAAGAGTGTAAACACGCATCTATTTTATTTAACTCAGTAATCCTCTGACACAACTTGTGATGTGTTTGATGAGCAGGTTTCTTGTTCATCTTCCATTATAGAAGTAGCTCTGCTTTCCCCAAGGGTATTGGCAGCTGGCAGCAATCAAAACAATCTAACTGCCAGTATCTCATTTAAAGAGAATGACATTCGGCTACAAAACTCCAAAATGACTTTAATTCACCACACTACACTATGCATCTCAATGAAAAATATGTTCTCACTTAGAAAGAGACATTTAGACCTTTGCTTCCTAGGGAGGATTTTGGTCATTAAACAGTACTTCACAGTTACCAGCCCATGATGTTGTTCACTCTTAACCAGACGAGTGACACTCTAACCTCAGCCACAAGGTAACCTGTCTATCATAATCCAGTTTGAATATGTTGTTAAATAATATTGAGTTGTCTTTAGAATTGGTGTATCTGGCAATTCAGTTTCTGCATGGCAAGTTATCCCACATAATGTGCTGCAACAGAGATTCCCACTTCTGTTTTTTTTCCTAGGATTTTCGAAGAATAAAATTCACAATGACAAGCTCTTTTAAAGACAGTAAATACAAGGACATTTCCTTAAAACTGTAAAGAAAATCTAGCTCTGCCAGCATCTTGTCCTGACTGTGGAAAATGTTGGGGATTTAGTCTTTTAACCTGGTGTATACTAAGTAGCTTGAAGTACTTGAAGTCTCCTGAGTAAAGTGCAGTTCCCAGCCTGTTCCAGTATCAGATTTTGATACAGCACAACTCTGCAAAAGCCAAAATGTCAACTTGAAAGCCCCGTTATTCCAGAGAATTCTATGCATTGCTGCACTGGGGGATTAACAAGGAGCAGTAATAGCAATGGTAACATCTTCTTCTGTGCTGTACTCACTGTCATTGCTTGTAATTCCTGCAGAGTAGTGGAGCTGTTTTGTTTTTTTTTTATAATTATTATTTATTCTTTTAATTAATATGCTGATAATTTCCCTGGTTATCATAGCATGAACAGATCTGTATCTGAACCCATGTGTCATTCTGTCATAGGTCTCTATCCATTTTTCTCTTTCAAGTCTATAATGTCAGAGCACTTGTGACATAAGCCTATTCTGGACCTCTGGAATTGAGTTTCCAGGCAAATCGTAGTTAATTTCTGCATTTATGTTTTAATTTTGTAACTTCCAGTAAAATCAGTTGCATGCTGCATTTTCAATTTGGACTTTTGTCAGATATCTTTTCTTTCCTGGCATTATATTTTTGGCTCCTCTATCACTCGCAGACTCATTTATTTTAAGGTTATTTTCCATTCATCTTTTATGCATTTCACATTTGCGTGGAGCGTCCAATTCTTAGTGTTCACTGCATTAACACGACAAAGTTACTCAACAACTAACTTCAGATAATTAAAAACAATGAAACATAACAAGTGGCAGAGAACCAGCTGCAGTCATAAAGAAGGGATCTTAATCAGTGCTTACGTGGCACATATAAGCATTCCTTAAATATTTTGTTTTCCTTACATATTCCAGGTGGATATTCTAGTGAACCAGTCCTGTTACTTCCTTAGACATTTATTCATTGCTCTTTTGTTCGGCAACCACAGCAGGCCAAAGCACTTGGATTTTCTTTATTCAGAGACACACTGAATGCTTCCACACAATAGAATCTGAATGATTGTAGTTTCTTTTTTGGCTTCCCAATTCAAAATCAGTCATTTATAATGACAGCTCCTAATTCCTCACACTTTGTTTTTTGGAACATAACCTAAATGCATTTGCAACAGTCTGGAGCCACTGACTTTAAAAAACAAAACAAAACAAAACAAAAAAGAAAACCTGGAATTTACAGTTCAATTTAAAAAGTTCAATACATACGGTAGAGAATGTATTCATTGTATAACCTTCTGGTCAGAGTCACCCAACTGATGAAATGTAAACTACATGCCTTCTTTTTGCTAAAAGCCCACACTGAAAAAGATACACAACAGGATGAAATACCCGAAGCTAGGAGCCGTCTGTTATCAAAAAGCACAAAAGACCAATTCTGGGGACTGCAATCAAGGGCTACAGAAGTCACATTGACTCAGACTGTTTCCATGGAATATTCAACAAAATAATTTATCCAGCAAAACCCCGGAGGAGGGGTGGGCTGGTGCTGCTATCTATCTACTCACTCCCAGAATAAATAACTCAATTGATTCAGAAAACTGACTACATTCTCCCAGCTATAAAAATTAATCAAAATGTTATCTGTATGCTTTTTACAACACTCATTTTAAAACTGTAATTTCTCTGCCATTTATTTCTTCTGCCTCTATGGTTTTCCAGTTTCATTTAGCAATAAGAAGTTAAATTTTTCACTAAGGATTAGAAGGCATGCATTGAGCAGTTAAATAATGGTTACTCATTTTTTTCCAGTTCCACTTCTGATCTCCCTGTGTATATTTATACTGTGGTGTTGGAGAGGGTCTGTGTTTTTCTGCTATCATCCTAACCTGACAATTGCATCAGGTAAATCAAGAGCAGGGAGATTAAAAAATGTCATTAGTGCAGCTGTTTATTGTTTTTCCCTTGAGATGACATCAGATATGAAACCTCTGCAGTTTAAAGCTGAGCCAAGGTATACTGCAGCAGATTGCCGATCTGGTGTGACTTCAGAATATTAAAACCTCCTGTAGGCTATCAGCACAAGGACCAGTCAGACTCTTTGCTGTCAACTAGACATCTTACTTCGCACTGCACAAGTCGTGTGATTTCCAATTAAGATGCACAAAATCATAGTTAATAGCTCCTGATGAATTCTGATCATATTATTCAACCACAAAACTTCTGTATTTCATCTGTAACAGTCCAGCTAATATGCAGTGAGTGAAACAATATTTCGTCTCAGATCCGAAAATATTATAGGAAATCAAGAACTGTCATTTACAAAGTGAAAAAATCAAACAACTTTCTCGACTCTGTTGAATACTGTCACTGTAGATTAATGCGATGTAATTCCTAAGTGACTGCAAAACCGTGATTTACATAACTAAGACTGAATCTGAATGAATGTAGCATTTATAACTTTCCAATGCAAAAGAAGCAGTTGTGCAATGCCAGATTTTAGTTCTAGATACACAGGTCAGGTTTTCCTCTATTTCCAGCTAAATGAATAATTACATTCTTCCACAAGTTCTCTCACAGGACAGACACACATATAGTTCAAAGTTAAAAATACCACAAGTCTAAAATCTTTATTGAACAATGTCAGCTATGAAATGTGGACTATTTAGTACATATGGTTAACACTGGCAAATTATAACATGTACTTAGTGACTGGAACATTACATTTGGAAAGCAAGTATGTTTTACTCTGAGGTATCTGCTCTGGTGAATTCTCACAATACACAGAGCTTGATACTTGAGTTATATGCAAAAACTAGAAAGCCTAAACTCTATGAGCTTCTGCGTGCATATAATGCAAGTATCAAGCTCTATGTATTAATTCAGGTGCTTATCACTGTAAAATGTGAGGCTCATAGAGCTAGAAACAATAAAATGCCCCCAAGCCTTGTTGACTCTTTGTAAAGGAGATATAGAACAGATCAGAAGCAATATTTACTAGTGAGACAGGCTGCAATTAAAATCTCCACTTTTGTGGACATACTAACAGAAGAGAATTCTAAAGAAAGACTTGAAAAGGTATGGTGAAATTGTTTATTGATGTTTACAGAAGACCTTTTTCATAAAGTGAATACTATCTGGAGAAAATGGACAAAGGTACCTATTTAGAAATCTAACAAATCTGTTATGGGACTGAGTAAATGCACTGACTAGAGAAGAGAGTTAATAGTTTCATATTCCAAATGGTATGAAGGCTGGAGAAGTTTTGAAAGTGAGAAAAAATTAGTATATTTTAACAGAAAGAATGGGGGAGAAAAGAGATGAAGCAGAAAGATGAAACAGATTTTATCAAGAAAATATGCTAGAAAACTTAGGTTGGCTGCAGCATTCATCCTTAATCACCATCCAACGGGACAGCATATTTATAACTTAACCATCCCTGTAGCTTTTAAAGCAGTTTAATATCCATAGTGATAACAGACTGCAGCAAAAGGTGCAAGAAATATTCATTAATCCTTCTGGGAAAGAAAAAATCTGTCTTCAATTTTCAGACTATCAAAAGCTATTGTCAAATATGTGCAAATGATTATTCAAAGTTTTATTCTCTGAAGATCACAAGAGAATACTCTTGTTAATTCCAATGAGCTATTAACATCGCTAGTTAAATATTTCTACCTCTTCTGAACTAATATGAATAGGTCTAATAAAACCTAGTGAAAGGGAGTGAATTTATTGACTGCAAATTGCTGATGCCCTCAGAATAGTTTAAGAAAATGAGATTTATTAGCCAGTTACTACAGCACCTTCTATCATCAGTGAAGACGCAGAAGGATCTCCGGATCTTTTTGTTGATCAATGAAATCTTTCCATTTGTTTCAAATATCTATTTTAAGGGCTGGATGGACTGCCTGTTCGAGGGGCTAGCTTCTCTCCAATAGCTAAAAAGCATCAGTCAAGTGTAATTTCAATAACCATTAACTGTAGGAAGAGCTTAGCTTAGTTCTGTATCTTTCAGATTGCCCTAATATGAATCTTCTCTCCATGTAAATGCCATAAACCCCCATACTTTTTTGCTGTTTCATGAAACTGTAGTACTTCAAAATACTCCTGGGGTATAATGACACTCATCACCAACATCATTACTGATATTTGACATGTAGGACCGTAGGAAAAATGACACCAATGGAGTCCAAAAATGAATAATCATCACGTGAATTTGTACAGAGGATGACATTACTGTTGGGGAGGGCGGGTAGGTCAAGATCACCGCACACATAAGCAATGCAATTTTATCTGGGATGAGCATCATTCATTGCTCAGTGCTCAGCACCACTCAGAGCATCTCAGCTGCTCCTGCTGCTGAGATACACACTGCAGTGTGTGTTGTTCTTCAGAGAATCCTGCATCATTCAGTTCTATTCCTGC
The DNA here is from genome assembly GCA_023055505.1 of Callipepla californica brunnescens. NCBI lineage: Eukaryota > Metazoa > Chordata > Aves > Galliformes > Odontophoridae > Callipepla > Callipepla californica. The sequence goes on from JALIRH010000038.1 coordinate 3,036,204, forward strand.
TTTCAGTGAAGAATGCAAAGGAGTCGATCCAGGTACTGCTCCTAATTGTGCATGCTTTCAACCACTTTGGGAGCAGTATTGTTCCTTTTTCTGCATTGCAGTTCACATAAAGAAAGCTGTTTTGAACACACATATCATCCATTCAAATCACGTATCTGAACAATTACAGCTCTACCTCTTGTATTAGTATCTCACTATAGTCAGCATCTGCAAACCGGGATCACTTTGCAGCTTGTAATATTCACCCTCTTTCAATGGGACTAAAAGAGGTTTTTGTTGACGTTTTTCTAGCTGGTAAACATGTATCTATCTGATGTCCAAATCTGAAACTCACAGAACTTAATGGTAAATAACTTTATGAGCACTTAGTAGGGTTGATTCCATGGTGACTCCCTACTTGATTTTTAATCTTGGCAAAGGTTGTTTTGACTTCAAAGATTTCCTTTTCATTAGTACCAATGTGACCATTCCAAACAAGAAATAAGTTAATAAAAAGATATGCAGTTTTGCAGACAGATGGGGAAAACGGAATTACATTTTTTTCAGGGACTGATGGACACGTAATTGTGGATGTTTGTTTTTTAGATCAGTGCTGGTTGTAAAAGTCACAAAGATAACGAACCTAATGAGATCACCCAAGGGATTCACAGAAGCATACAAATGCTAAGGTTGGAAAAGACCACTAAGATCATCTAGTCCAACCATTCAGGTACCAACAATATTGCCCACTAAACTATGTCCCTGAGTACTGTATCTACCATTTCCTTAGACATCTACAGGGATGGTGACTCAACGACTTATCTGGGCAGCCCATTTCAATGCTTCTCCTTCAGATGCTTCTCCTTCAGAAAATAAATTCTTCCTAATATCCAACCTGAACCTCCTCCGGTGCAACTTGAGGCCACTCCCTCTAGTCCTGTCACTGTTAACTGGGAAAAGATTGACCTCCAAGTTGCCACAACGTATCAGGTAGCACTAAAGAGCAATGACATCTCCCCTGAGCCTCCTCTTCTCCAGACTAAACAATCCCAGTTCCCTCAGCCACTTCTAAGACATGTTCCAGACCCTTCACCAGGTTTGTTGCCCTTCTCTAGACATACTCCAAGCCCTTGATGTCTTTCTTGTAGTGAGCAGCCTAAAGCTGATCACAGTACACAAGGTACTGCCTCACCAGTGCTGAGTACAGAGGGAAGATCACCTCCATCATCCTGCTAGCTACACTATTTCTGATGCAAGCCAGGATGCTGTTGGCCTTCTTGGCCACCTGGGCACACTACTGACTTATGCTCAGCTGAATGCTGACCAACACCCTCAGATCCTTCTCCTCTACGCAGCTTTCCACCACTTTGCTCCATGACTGTAGCATTACCTGAAGTTGTTATGATGAAAGAATGGGACCTGGTACTTGGTCTTGTCGAACTTCATCCCATTGGCCTCTGCCCAGCAATCCAGCCTGTCCACATCCCTCTGAAGGCCTGTGCTCCTTCATGCTGAGCTTTAGCTTTTCTATTTTTCTCCATGCATATACTAAGCAATTTTCTTTTATTCTCCCAGAGTTGCTTGTCCTTTCTTTCATAGTAGGTCAACTCTTTTTTTCTCCCAGAATTTCAGAAAACATTTCCTGTTCAGTCACACCGATCTTCTTCCCATCTGGCTTTCAGCTCATCTTACAGCAGAGGGAAACAGCCTGCTTCTGCCCCTTTAACACTTCCTTCTTGAGAAGCAACCAGCCTTTCTGGACCTCTTTGTCTTTCAGGTCAGACTCCCAGAGGACCCTCCCTACCAGCACCCTAAAGAGTTCAAAGTTCAAGGGCACTCTCTAGAAGTCCAAGATAGCAGTTTTGCTGACCCCCACATCCTGACTTCACCAGAAATAGAGAACTCCAGCATTTTTGTGGTCACTCTATCCAAGACAACTCCCAACTTTCCCATCTCCCACTAATCCTTCTCTGCTCATGAACAGCAGATCTAGGGGAGCACCTCCCCTAAAAGGCTCACTTGCCAGCTCTGATTCATATCATATCACAGGAGAGAAGCGAGACCCTCACTCTGCCAGATAAGCTATTGCAGACAAGTATAAAAACCAATTAGATCATTATTAACCAATTAGATTCATTCAACAAGAGCATGTGTAGAGTCTTGCACCTAGGGAGGAATAACCGCATGCACTGGTACAGGTTGGTACTTGCTGGAGAGGAGCTCTGAGGAGAGGGACCTGTGTGTCCTGGTGGATGACAGGTTGGCTATGAGCCAGCAGTGTGCCCTGGTGGCCAAGAAGGCCAATGGGGTCCTGGGGTGCACTAAAAAGAGCATGGCCAGTAGGTCGAGGGAGGTGATCCTCCCCTCTACTTTGCCCTGGTGAGGCCTCACCTGGAGTACTGTGTCCAGTTCTGGCTCCCTGGTGCAAAAAAAACCCAACACACAAAAACAGGGATATCTTTGAAAGAGTCCAGTGGAGGGCCACAAAGATGATAAAGAGCCTGGAGCATCTCCACTATGAGGAAAGGCTGAGAGACCTGGGTCTGGGTTCTTCTGAGAAAAGAAGACTCAGAGGGGATCCGATCCATGTCTATAAATACCAAAGGTGCGGGAGACAAAGGGATGAGGCTGAACTCTTCTCAGCAGTGTGTGGCAATAGGATGAGGGGTAATGGCCACAAACTGAAGCATAGGAAGTTCTGCACAAATGTCTGTGGGAACTTCTTCACAGTAAGGATGATGGAGCACTGACACAGGCTGCACAGAGAGGTGGTGGAGTCTCCTTCTCTGGAGATGTTCAAGACCTGCCTAAATGCCTACCTGTGCAACCTGGGCTAGGGAGCTGCTTTGGCAGGGGGTTGGACTATATGATCTCTAGAGGTCCCTACCAACCCCTACAATTCTGTCATTCTCTGATTCTGTGACTGGGCAGCCTATCTTGCCACCCTGTACTGTAAGCCTTATGCTGTAAAGTCCCCCTTGTATCCCGACATTGTATAGTCCAGGTTCTTTAGGTCAAGACTTCATCAAGAATAGAGAACTCCAAGAATAGAGAAAGCTCCACCAGAGTTCACATGAACCCTGTTGATCCTGAGCTGCTGTGTGTCTTGACCTTTCTCACTGCTGTGGACATGCCACTCATCCACAGACTGTGCCTGCCCCTTTCTAACTTCACAGGACCTGACAGTGATGTTTGGAATGATTTCCTATCATGACTTCATACCTGCGTCGTTGTCACAAACTCCTGATGATGCCCAGACACTTACTTAGACATTTAGATCTTGCTCTCTAAATTTTGTTTATAGAGTAATAGAAACCACATCAACTATCCTGTGGTTGTCTTGACAAATAGTTTTTGGTTTCAGAAGTTCTTCCTCTTATGAAGTTGTGCCACACTAAATTGAAAATGTTATGAGAGGATATTATCAACTGCAGGCAGCTGAAAGGCACCTCTATAATGATTACAATAAATTTTCTCTCTTTTGTTGCTTCAGAATGCTAGTTACATCTCCAAGTCCTATCAAATGACCTCTGTATCACAATTCAACTTAATCTCCCTCATTTCTGCAGCAATATTTTGTAAAAAAAAAAAAAAAAAGTGAACACATTCATTTTTCTTAACCACCAGCTTTAAGTTATTATAGTGCAGGTGAGGGAAAATGGAAACTTAAGAAGTTTGTTCTGATTCATTCTTGTAAGAAAACTGTCACTTCAGAAACTTCTAAAAAGAAACTTAGTTAAGTAGCTCTGCTGCACTGGAGGAGTACTTGTGATACGAAGTACACTTTCCAAATACATTCTTCATCTTTCTATGACAAGAGATGAAACTTGTGTAGACCATCAGAATGGTAGCAAATTGTACTCAGTTTGTAGAAGTGTACCATTATGTGAGTTAAAGAGCTATTAAAAATCAGCCAAGCTGGCTGAAACATCCCAGGGAACAGAGGAACAAAAAGTAATACACAGACTGGATAGCAACAGAGTGTCTTCTGTTACCTACAAAATCTTTCGTTTCATATAAAATATATTTCAGTAATTTCCAAAAATGATTTTTTTTCTTAACGAGAGGGAGCATTTATCTTAATATACAAGTTGAGTACTAACTGTAGATGAAAATTAAGTTGCAGTAACCGTAATGTGATTACATCCACTACTCCTATGAGAGGAAAAACTAAAATGAGAAACGACTCAGATGGACCAGAGTAAGAAAGTCTGTAAAAAAACAATTAAAGCCATATCAACAAATTACAGTCAATGTTAAGACTTTCTTAATACATAACTAACTCAAAAAAAAAAAAAAAAAGCATTATGTATACACATACGTACGTTTAAGCAAATACATATCTCAAAAAAATACGTGTCAAAAGATAACAAGGGATTTCTGAAAGTCAAGAGTATCATATCCTTACAGAAAGTAACATAAATTATCACATGTAAAATAAAAGACAGACTCTTGGAAATTTGAAGTGAAGCATTAAAATGATGAAAGTGTATTGAAAAAGGAAAGCTGTGATGAATTCAATGACTTACCTAGAAATAATGGAAGATAATTGTATGCCCCAGCATTCTGACAGAAGCCTTAAAATTTTATAGTAAATGCCCTGAAATGTCTCTATACTGTATCATACCATTGTGGACCCTTAATCCAGAAAGAACAACAGCGCAGTTTTCTCCTCTAGAAACCTGTTCATTTTCTTTTGGGAAAAGATAACAATTTGTACTAACTTTGCTATGAGCATTTATTACTATAATGGTAGAACAGACAGGATCTCGGTAATTCATTTAATTCTTTAGGTGGCTCTGAAAATCCCACACTTAGTATAAAATTATATAACATAGCCTTTACTGCAGTCCACAACACTCAGACCACTTAAAATGTTTAATTTATATCAGCTGTCAGGCTTGGCCCAGTCACTCCTTCTGCAGTTAGAACTGAAGATAATTTGGCACATAATTAAATTACAAACCTGAACTTTATAATAATGTAGTATGCAGTGTATCCTAAATAGTGCCACAAATCACATCTCCAATATCCTCATAAAGATCCATTTGATGAACTGTATAATGGACTTATTCACTGATCTTTTTTTTCCCTATCCCATCTTGTAGGAGGTATATTAAATTTCCCCAGCTGAGTGAGAGGCTAGTCTAAAATATTTTGTGAGAAATTATTGGCAACATGTAATCTACAATAAATGAATGGAGCAAACTACTTTCCTACTTACTATACCCTCATCTTTAACAGGGTGACTTTGAAAGCTTCAAAAAGGAGAATGGTGACATTCAGATTACAACTACTGTTGAAAGTCCTTTATTTAAATTCTAGCTAGAAAGGAGAGTGAATGAATCCATTGTACGTAAAATTTTGTTTGACATTTCCAAAAGTTATGATGGATATAAAATCAATAACAGGACTGTGACATATGCTGTCTTCAGGTATGCCTTTATCATCTTTATACTCTGCTATACGACTACCCGGACATGAGGAAACAGCTGCAAGTTGTGCCAGGGGTGGTTTATATTAGGTGTCAGGAAGAATTTCTTCACAGAACAGCACTGGAACAGTCTGCTGAGGGAGGTGGCAGAGTCGCCGTATCTGGAGGCATTAAAGAAAAGTGTGGATGTGGCAATTAGGAATGTGGTTTAGTATTAGGTGACAACGATCTTCCAGCATAAATCTATAATTTTTCATTTTTCTGAATAAATATATGCCACAGACATACATATTAATACATGAAATAACTCATGAATAAATGACCATTGAATTATGCCAAAGAAAGTGCAAGAATTCGAGCTCTTCTTTTTTACAGAGAAAAGCACAGTGAATTTTCTTCTATAAAAATTTATTTAATTAATTTGAAATTCATTTAATTCCATTTAATACATGCAGAGCCTGATTTTCCTCAGAAATGTAACATAAATTTATCCATTTATTAGTACGATAAACCTGTTAGCAGCCAGGTTCCTTCGTAAATTTAATATATGAACAATCTGAGTTTTTATCTCCATTTATCTTAATAATGGAATGATAGGGTTCTCACATTTTCGCTGTGAAAATCAGGTAATATCTAATCCATAGGCTGCATTTAATAATATCACATTGTAGTATATTTAAATTATTAGGGACCGTATTGCAATATGAAAATACGCCTGTTAAGAGTTTCTTAGATAACAAACAGCATCAATCACCTCAATAGGACATGAAGACAGGCTGTATTTTTCAAACTTCATTTTTTTTACTTACTATTCTTTTTCAGGTTGCCAATCCTATAACTTATCCTTGGTGTAAATGAGTAAGATTTTAGGAAAGGTCTAAGATACATAGTCAGTTGGTATAATTTACAAATAGTTATACAGTTTTGAGAGATTTGAGACAGGGGAGCCTGTTTGGTGCTTTTCATGAAAGAAAGAAGAAATACCCTACCAAGCCACTTGCAGCTGGCATCACTCTTGCTTCTGCCAGTCAGAGCACTTTTGTTTAGTCTCACTATTAAAGTCTGTTGAAACTGTATGACTGCTGTATAAAAACAATAACAGTGCTTACAAACTCCTTTCCAACTCTTACGTGATAGTCTAATAGGATTAATCTAATTAACAATAAAACAAAAACAAAAACACACAACAGTTATTTTACTGTTTTATTCTCTTTGTATAAGCAAGAACTAGGCATCTCAAAATAAAATATGGAGAACTGCCTAAACTCAGTCAAAAGCAAGCTTGCAAATGCAGTGCACAGGGATTTCTTTGAAAAACTGCCTCCCTGGAAGAAACAAGATATTCATTCCTACAGGTTTAAGTCTTGAGCTTCCTTCTATCCAGTCTAAATTTTCCCTCTCTCACTTTGAAACCATTTCAAAGATGGTAAAGCATCTTTCTCCCTCCTTCTCTTCCTCAGGCTGAACAGACCCAGCTCTCTCAGCCTGTTCTCGTAGGGAAGGTGCTCCATCCCTTGGATCATTTTTGTGGCCCTCTTCTGGATGTGCTCTAATGGGTTTGTGTCTTTTCTGTTCTGAGGACTCTACATCTGGATGTAGTACCCCAGGTGAGGCCTCACCAGCACAAAGTAGAGAGGAAAGATCACTTCCCCTGACCTGCTGGCCATGCTTCTTCAACGAAGCACTCCCAAGCCCTTTTCATCAGGGATATGCTTAATTCTTTCATCCTCCAGTTTGTACTGATAGTGAGGGTTGCCACAATCCAGGTGCAAGAGCTCGCATGTGGATTTGTTGAACCTCATGGAGGATCTCCTGGGTCCACTGCTAGAGCCTGTGTTACTGATTCTCTCTCACATCTACCACTATATTATTATTAATCTTGACCAACTAGGCTGTTAAGCAACTAAGAAGCACAAGAGGAGTAGTGTAAAGGATAATAATAATTGATCAAAAGTACTAACATTTATTTTTGGCTTAGAAAATTGTCTAATAAATTATTCTCTTTAGTGTTTCTCTATTATCTCAATACAGTACTTTGAAAGTGATATATTGGCACAAGCCATTGTGTTCCACCACAGTGCAATTAGGAGGTCCATTTAAACAGCTTTATCATATGCATACATAGACTGATTAATTTTCTAATCAAATGTTCCAGGAAATCATTAACCATGACATTAAACAGTGTCATGCTAATTACACTTTCCACAAAGAATTCCAATATAAATTTACAAAAGATCTACAGAAATGTGCCAAAGAACAAACAGTGTAATGTATTCAAAGAATTCTAGCCCCACAGCCCCCCAGCGTTGGGTCACAGCCCTCCAAAGGTCCAGTTTGAGGCTGAACACTACCGTGGTTTACGAGAGCTCCATGTCATTGCAAGCATTACATGTCGCAGGTGACTGTCTGCATAGCTGATGCTGAGGGACTGAGAACATTATCCTGTGTAACTGTGTTGTGATGGAAGACATCTGAATTATTTTGAAACAGTGAATATAATCACAGAATCACAGAATTGTAGGGGATGGAAGGGACCACAAGAGATCATCTAGTCCGGGGGAGAGATTTTATTTTCACTCTATGTAAGGCATAACTATATTTCAAAAACACTATGAGCATCTTTCTCACTGAAGAAAAAAGAAACTTGTATTGTAGATATGAATGCTGAGTGCTACCTTTTTTCTTAACGATATCCAAAAGTGAGTATTAGAGGCCTGCGGATCTCTCTTACAAAGAAAGGTAGAGAGACCCAGGACTGTTCAGAATGGGATAGAGAAAGCTGAGAGGGGATCTCATAACTCCTTACAAATATTTGAAGTACAGGAGTCACGTTGATGGGGGCAGACTCTTTTCAGTGGCATACAGCAATAGAACAGGGGCTGTGAGAGTAACAGAGCATGGGAACAGGCTGCCCAGAGAGGCTGTGGAGTCTCCTGTGGATATTAAGGGCCCGCCTGGATGCCTAAATACGTGATGTACTGTAGGCAACCTGCTTTAGCAATGAGATTGGAGCAATCAGTCCCAGGACTCCAAGATTCAGATTAGGAAACCCATCTTCCATAGTGTGCTTCCAGTTGTCATTACTATCCTAGCTACCGTCAATTTAAGACATAAATACAAACACAAGGTATTCATTGCATTAAGGAATTCAGTTACTTTCCAAAGCATATACAATTTGCTAATCTACAGCACAGTGAAGCATCTACTGGCTTTGGTTTATTGGTTTCTTTTTTTCCCCCTGTAAAATGAAGGGTTGTGGAGGCCCTTTTGGGAGTTTCATCAAACAGCCACAGAGGGCAGGCACATCTCCCTCCTTTTGGCCATTGCCAACAATAGCAACTCTCCGAGGAGCGAGCCCACTGTCGCTGGTTGTAATACGTCCTACACATCTCTCGTGTTATTCTGTGTCTGAACAGGTAAACTGCCACCACACACAGACGTAAGCAGTGAGGGAACCGCCCTGCCACCCCGGGGTTCTCAGAATCACATTGCGCATGCGCCGCTTCCCCCCCGCGCGCAGAGCGGGCCGCACTTCCCTGTGGGACGATTGGGACGGCGATTGGCAGAAGGCCATCCAATCAGGAAGCGGCGGTTTCCTTCTTCCGCCGTGGATTGGCTGCTGTGAGAGGCGGGGGGCGGGACCCGTCTGTGGCGGGACGATTCGGACGGCGGCTCATTCCTGGGCTGCAATAGGGCGTCGGTCAGCGGCCGTTGGAGCGCGCTCCTTGCTGCCCCCGCTCCGTGGCTGCCGGGATTAGAGGCTGCCGGCTGTAAATCCTCTGCCTGGCTCCCCCCTCCTTCTCCCCCCGCGGCTCGGCTAAGCCGCTCTAATCGCGGCTGTGTCCGCCTCGCCTCTTCTGGGCACGGCCATGGAGTCGCGGCCGGGTCGCGGCGGGAGGGAGAACAAGGGGCTCCGCAGGAAGGGCCCGCCCGTGGCCGGCGGAGCTGAGGAGGCCGCGGACGGCAGGAAGCCTAAATTCGTAAGTACGGCTCCGTCCCGCAGCCCTGCCTGTGGCACGGGCGTAGGCCAGACTGCTCCGCGCCTGAGGGTTGCAGGGCCTGCCCGCCCCACCTCGCTTCTGCCTTGCTGTCCTCCAAGGGTCGGCTCCCTGTTGCCTCGCATGCTTTTTGGTCTCTCCTCTCTGTACGATGGCGTTTTCCGTAGAGGTAAGGGTGTCAACAGGACGGCTTTTCAGCTGTAAACGATGCCATTTCCACTAGGACTAGATTTTTTGGGTTTTGCTTTGGTTGCAGTGAGTTGGAAGGGACCGTTGAGTCCAAGTGCTGACTCTGCACAGGGTGACCCAGAAATCAGACCATATATCTGAGGGCATTGTCCAGATGCTTGAGCTCTGACAAGTTCGGTTCTTTGACTGCTTCCCCTGGGTGCCTGTTCTGTGCCTGACCACCCTATGGTGGAAAAATCTGATGCAGTTGCATGCCACTCCCTCAGGTCCTGCTGCTGTCACTAGAGAGCTCTGCCCCTCTGCTCTTCTCCTGGGGAAGCAGTAGGCTGCAATGAGGTCTTCCCTTAATCTCCTCTTCTCTGGGCTGAGCAGACCAAGGGACTTCAACTGCTCCTCATACACCTTCTCCTCTAGATCCTTCACCATCTGTGTAGCCCTCCTTTGAACACTAATAAATACTGTAGAAATAGAGTAACATAGTAATTTAGAGCACGCAGCTCTCTCTAGCCTTCCTTTACAAGGTTTGGCTAGCAAGCTCATCACTTGGGAAACTCAAAAGAGCAAATAGTTGCCTACAGAATAATATGTATGTATGATGTGCTCTAGCTAAAAAGTACCCAAGAATTGCCATTTTTTTTTTTTTTTTTGCTTTGGGCATGCTGAGATATCCAGTTATTAAAGCTGAACAAATACACATTCTCTAAGTCTTGTACCCACCACATGTGGCGTGGATGTGTACCATGCTCTTTAGAATGTGAGTGTATGAAACTGCGGGCCAAGAGCTGTTTTCTTGCCTCGATAAGTGGCTATGCATCTACTTCGTGTGCTTGCATTTTAGCCACGTGGGTATACATAACTGGTCACAGATAAATACATGGCAGAAAACATTCCTACTCTTTCTGAGTAAAAGCCAATATAGCCTAAAAGGTTGGAGTAGTGTTTGTATAGGACTTGATGACTGGTTTATTCATGCAGAAAGCGGGAGACAGATTTGTATATAATTGAGGCTGATAACAACACTGAGTTCAAAATCTCTTATTTCTTGGCTGTACTTTATCCGTTAAGGTCTTAGGCAACTTGCATATTGCCATCATTTTCTCTGTTTAAACACATTTGAGGAGGAAAATAGGGTGTTGCCATCTGTATTTCTGTTGAAGAGAATACTGAAACTGACTTTTTTTTTAGGGAGTGTAACTGTCACATATAACAAGGCCCCTGAGAATTCTTTACTGAAATGAACTCAGTTGGGATTTGTAGATAAAAGAGGCCTTCTCTTAGGTGCAGATGAGCTTGTTTGTTGTGTCTGTCTGAAGTCTAGGCATGCGCAGGTGCAGACATCTGCTCACTGGCTCTTTAGAGTTACAGTATTGATTTTACTTTGATACAGCCAGAGATAGCCTAGGAAGCTGAGACTGGGAATTTTCTTCTCTTTGTAGAGTGTGTGATTATTGTGAGAGTAGGGTGTTGGGTTTTTTTTCTCCCCCAGATTCATCAGATTCTTCAAGCAAGAGTGTCTGAGAATATCTGTAATTCATGAGAATGCTTTGTCACTTCCAGAAGTGTTTAACCCGAGACAATAGTCTTGTATTTCATCATATTTGTATCATATTTGTATTCATCATGTTGTATTTCATCTTTATAAGTACTCTTAAAGCAAAGATGTTGCCTTGGGATGGTGATACGTGACAGTTCTTCTTTTATCATGGGTTGTGTTCTAGGTATGCTATTAGCTCACTTGGGGACCTTAAGAGGAGTCAAAATTGATGTTCCTTAAGCAAAATATAAGTTTTTCCCTCTATCTTCATGTAAACTGCTGAGAAGTATGGTTCACAAATCTGATCTGTGGAAATTAACAGTTGCTACGGAGCAGCAAGCTGCTTCACACCCCAAAAAATCTTAAGGAGTTGCTACAGCTTCTATAACCATTGAGCTGTTGTCTCTAATCCTTGGTTTGTTCCAGATAGTAATTTTCTACTGAAGAAAGGTACGAATCAGTACAGGTTGTGAATATCTGTTATTTCAATGATTGTAGACCTTAACCAGCTTCTCTGATTTGTAGTGGTTTCCTTGAAGGGTACTAGGAGAAATGCATTTCTTTCTGTCATATCATCAATTTCTGCCCTAAGGCGTTGCAATGTGGAATATTTATAACTTATTAAAACTGCAGTTGGTATATTCTCCTTCCTCCTCTCTACCTCCTGTCTTAGGAGACTTTTGAGAGGGAGGAGTTAGAAAGATGTTCTATGTGTATTGACTTGTTTGTATCTAATTTCTCCTGTAACACATCTTCTTTGTTAGATCAGTTTTGTGTCAGAGTACGTACAACCTCTCTTCACTCCTTTGAATTATCTGTAATCCAGTCATAAAAACAGGCTGTACCCCATCTGCGTCTGGGATATTTGTGTCTTGAATTATGTTTCTTATCTATTATTATGCGTTTATCAAATATGGTTGAAATTGACTGTTAGATTCAACAAACTCAGGTCATCCAGGTTGGATTAGTCTTAATTTTCCTTAGGACAAAATGCTTCAAGGTAAATTCCAAGTTGGACTGTTCCAATCAATGCAACGTATTGATCTGTCACTTGAGAGTTACCAAATCAACAGTAGTTAAGCCAATCTGGAAAAGAATTTGATTCCTTAACAGAGCTTCAGGTGAAATTGGATTGCTGGTTAACAAAATTGACATTGTTAACATGTACCTTCTTTTTCTTTTTCCCCAACAGAAGTCCTTATTTATTGGGAAAACAATCTCTTGATTTTTATCACTTCATTTAGATGAGGTAGAAAGAGGCTTTGGGCTAAATAGTTGCTAATTCCAATTAAATGGCTTCTTGAAGTACTGCCTTCCTGAATAAACTAGCTTCTCAGAAGAAGCTGTAGTTCCTAGTTCTCTCTATTCTTTCAAAGAATTATTAAAAGAAACAACAAACAAAAACACAAGAACAAAATAAAACATTTTCATGGCATGGTGATTGGCTCTGGAGTGCTTACCAGTTTGGATTTGTTCAGCAGGTCTGAGGTTTGGGAAGAGATCTCTTGGAAGGATAACAAGTGTTATATAATACTGTGGTGGTTTAGCTTTGTTGGAAGCTCTTATGTTCACATTTCAGGAGTTAGAGCTTGGTAAAAAGCAGAAATGGAATGAAGGGTGGCAGAGGTTGAACCTAGCTGTATGTGGTCTTTGCAGGAGGCTTGAAATCCACTGAGGAGGGTGTTAAAAAGAAGCGGGTTACTGCTTGCTTTTCCTTGGTGGGGGTGTGCATGTGTTTCTAAATGTTTAGAAACTGTGTAAGTGATTGCTAGATTAAACTACTTCACGCTTTACTGATACTGCATCTTGTAGATGCTGCACCAAAAAATATCAACTGGATGTCCAGCTGATTTAGAAGAGTTTCTATTAATTTCACTATATCATTGACCAATCTTCAGTGACTTTCAGGTTATATTTTTTATTAAGTTCTCTATGAAATTTGTATGAGTCAGGAAGACTTTCTTGTTTGCAGCAATCTGTTTAACATAGGCAAATTAACACTTGCTTTAATAGTGTTTATAAATCAAAGAAAGATGTAGTTAAAAGCAAAAGCATTTCTGTTTGACTGGCACAGAGGAGAAAGGTAAGACCGATCTGTGTCAATATCTTTAATTATGAAGTGACTGAATTATAGCTGCAGTTATGCTGCAGTGTAAGACCTTGAATCTAAATTAGTCTTTTAAAGAAATGATTGCTGAACAGATGTTACCTAAAACTCTTTATTGCTGCTCTGTAAAATTGTAAATTTCTCATGCTGTTATTTTTGTTGGCATGAATTAACACTGTGGGTTATGATGCTAAATTTTAGTGCTGTGTTCTGGCACTTTGTGATATAGTCTTACCTGTAAGCACCAATTTTAAGTTTAACTCATCAATATCTAAAGAATATCACTGTGTAGAAACTGTCACGTTAAGATAATTTTGCCCCTAATTGCTTTTCAAACTGCTTTCCAAGCAAGAGAGAGTGTATATATATTAAAAACAAAACAAAAGCTCTAAAGTAGATGCTGAAGTAGTGTATTGGAAATTAAAAGCAGGAGATGCTGTTGGGCTATACTGCAGTTTTTAAAGCGCATTTACAGACTGAGATAGCAAAATTACTTAGGGAATATTGTGACAAAGGGGATCTTAAAGCAGTGACATCCGCTGTAACAATCCAATTTACATTGCTGTAACCAAATCTACAGGTTTCTTTGGAATTCTTTCTTCATTCCTCTCGTTGTGTTTCTACTGGATAATTGTCTTTGGGGAAAAAAAACAGCTTGTGTTGAATCCTTCCGGTGATAGAATCAATGGCAGTATTGGACTTCTTTCTCACTTTCTAATTTAAAAAGGAGATTTGTGTGATTATATGTATATCATCAGTCTTGGTGATTTCAGCATCCAGGCTTGATGTCAGCCAGTTCTCTTAACTCATTACATCTTGTTTAACTTCTCCTTTATTTATTTTAGTCATACATAGTCTATAACCCGTTCTTTGTTTCAAGCTGTGCATGTTTAGTGTTTTTATTTATTTGTGTGATTTTTTTTTCCCCCTTCTCCCTCTTTCTATAAGGTGCAAATATAGAGATTGAAAAAGGATTTCAATATCCGTATGTGGGAGGTGTTTTTCCTTTTTTTTGTTTTTCTTTCCTTTTCCTTTTTTAAATATAAATTATTTAAGAACTTCGGTGTGTTGGAATGCATGTGTGTTCAGTTGCCTGAGATTCTGCTGCTTCGAATGGCTACTCTGTGCTTGTGTGATGATGAAAAGAGCTCTGCAAGAAAAGGTAGAAGCTGCCTCTGGTAGAGTGTCTAACATTTTAATGTTACAGAGTATATCTTACTCTACTTTAGGATGTTTTCCATCCTTTGCAGTCTATTCCGAGCTGTAGTGTTGGAGTTTCTCACTTCTTTGCTTCATTTCACTGTGTCAGCCCGGAGTTGACTGGAGTAATTATAAAAAGCAGTGACTGAATTTGTTAAACCTTGTCTTGCAAATTCACTTTCAGTGTGTGGTGCAGAAGTGTTTGTATACACAGCAAAAGATGGTCGTCTTCTGCATACTAATAAGGTTCTTTACTGCGAGCATCCAGGAAGCGTAGTAGTAGTGGCTTACTTTCCCTATCAGAATGATCCAAACGTTGTATCACACGCAGCTTCTCCGTATATGACATTTCTATAAGACATGGTGATTTTTCTGTTCTGTAAGTAAACTTCTGCCTACCTGTGCACGTTGTGAACGTCTGTTGTGCCCTACTGTACCCTTCAGTTTCTGTCTAAGGCTTTCTTTGTCTTTGATGTTCTTCGGATCAAGCCTTCTGACATCAAGTACACTGTACCATACACTGAATGCACATATGTATCCTTTGTCTAATTAAATCCATTATTTTTTTAGTATGCCTGAGGGACTTCAGTAAGGAGTAATTCCATGTCAAATTGCTTTCTTCAAAAATGCTAAATCTATATTCTTTTTAATTTTGACTTAGCTTTGGCTGAAGTGCTGCCAGCTCAATTTCTAAGGAAAATCACCTCCTTCTCCCTGTCCCAGACCAAAAAAATAAGTTGTGTTAGGTGTTAACATAGCTGAAGACTAAATTATTTGACACTTCCACTTTTCTGGCTGTAGGTGCTACTGATCCTGGTAAATCTTGACTTTAAGTGTGCTAAATCCACGTAGATCTGGCTTTCTAAATAATCTAGCTCTTCAATCTCTTGATGTTTTTGTGTTTCCTTGGCTGCAAAATAGGATGTTGACTTAAAACAAGATTATCAATATTATCTCTATTTAATCCACGATAAACTAGAGAAATATTTATATGTAGCTCATGTGTTGTCAGAAGAAATGATTTTCCTATTCTAGTCTAGTTTGTGGAAGACATAGAATAGCATATTAGTATTTTCATCCGCTGCAAGGTAATATTCTGTAGGCTTGCATAATGGTCTTAGCAGTAACTGTGGCTGCTATCAGAACTCTACTTAACCCAGTTTTAATTACTTGCAGACCTGTACTTAAGGCAGCCTGTTCAACTGAGCAGAACATGTCTTACTTCTGTCAACTTACATATCCAGGACTGAAAATAAAAAAAGTATTCCTCTAATAAAACACTCCACACCCTACTTAAGTACGATCTATTTTCTACCTGTTATGAGAACTATGTTTTGTCCTGGCGAGAATGAACATATGCTTCTTTTCTTAAGTCATGACATTGCTCTTAGCTTTATACCATCTGAAGAGATGACCTTAACATCCAGTCTTAGAAGATTTTGGTGAGTCAGTGTCATCCACGAGTGCTGAGGGAGTTGGCAGAGGTGATTGTTAACTGCTCTCTATCGTCTTTGAGAGGTTCTGGAGAATGGGAGAGGTGCCTGAAAACTGGAGGTTAACCAATGTTACTCTGGTCTTCAAAAAGGGCAAGAAGGAGGATCCAGGGAACTACAGGCCAGTCAGCCTCATCTCTGTCCCTGGAAAGGTGATGGAACAGTTTGTTCTGGATGCCATCTCTAGGCAGTTGGAAGAAAAGAGTTATCAGGAGTAGTCAGCATGGGTTCACCACGAGGAGGCCTCTCTGCTGTGGGCACTAGATCAGACTGCCCAGGGCCCCATCCAACCTTGCCTTGAATGCAACCAGGTTTTCTCTGGGCAACCTCTTCCAGCACGTTACCACTCAGGGGTAAATTTTTTTCAAGCATCTAACCTAAATCTCCTTTCTTTTACTTTAAAGCCTTTTCCCCCTTGTTCTATAGGTGCTTACCCGTGTAAGAAGTCTGCTTCCCTCCTGCTTATAAATACTTTTAAAGTACTGGAAGGCTGCATTGAGATCGCTGCAGAGCTTTTTCTTCTCCATGCTGAAGAAGCCCAGGTTCTCAGCTTTTCTTCATAGTAGTGGAGCTCCACCTCTCTGATCATCTTCATGATTGAGCCATGTGACTCAGTGTCTTTTTCAGAGGGCGGAATGGAAAACTCAGAAGTGTCCCCTTGATTCCCTGGATGTTGATGGATGTCTTCTGCTAAGCAAGTGCAGAACACTGACCTTTATAGGTCCCTTCCAGCTGTAAGGGCTCTACGATCAAACATCTCCTTCTTGGTGGAACTGTGACTGTGTGTTTTCTGCCTGTGTGTAGAATTTGACATGAGTCTTAATTCCACCACAAAACATGTAAATGCAAAGACTTTCATTCTAGACAGATTCTTCAGTGAGGCTTAACTGAGTGTATGAGACATGAATGAGTACATGTGGTCTTTGCTACACAGTTCCATTGTAAGACTACATGATTGTGTTTTCGCCTGCAGTTCTGATCACTGAAAGACAGAGGTCATAGAATCATAGAATTGCTCAGCTTGGAGAAGACCTTCACAACCAATGAGTCAAACCACAACCTTACTATACTATCCAGACTCTAACAATCCACTGCTAAATCATGTCTCTGGGCACCACATCCAAAGGAGTTTTAAACACATTCAGTGATGGTGACTCACCCACCTCCCTGGGGAGCCTATTCCAGTGCTTAACAACCCTTTCTGTAGAGGTGTTTGTCCTTGTACCCAACCTGAACCTCTCCTGGTGCAACTTGAGGCCATTTTCCATTGTTCTGTTACTGCTGCTGACACCAACTGTGGTCTTGCTGCAATTACCTTTCAGGTGGCTGAGGAGAGACCTTACTGCTCTCTTCAAACTCCTCTTCTCCATACTTGAACAGTCCCTGTTCTTTCAGTTGCTCCTCGTGTGGCATATTCTCCAGGCCTTCTTAACAAGCTGTGTTGCTCTTCTTAAATATCTTGATATCACCAACTTTATAAATGTGAAGTCATGGCCTCTTTAAATGGCAGAAAATTAATGTTCAGGTTGTCTTTGTAGCTATTTTGGAAACTGAGGAGACATAAAGCACTACCATAGCAGAGTGGGATAGAGGTCCGATCTATTTCTGCAGTGGGAAATCTAGGGTACAGAACTTGCATCTACTGACTGCACTGAAGTGTTTTCCCATTTATTATTCTTAATGTTTTATTATTGCATAACATCAGGGATTGGAAGGGACCTTGAAACATCTAGTCCAGTCCACTTGCCAGAGCAGGAATGCCTAGACCAGGTCACACAGGAATACATCCAGGCGGGTTTTTAATGTCTCCAGAGAAGGAGACCCTGCAGCCTCTCTGGGCAGCCTGTGCCAGTGCTCTGTTACCCTTACTGTGAAGAAGTTTTTTTTTTCATATTTATGAGAGCCTGCTATATTCCAGCTATCGCCTGTTGCCCCTTGTACTGTCGTTATGAATTCTCTTTATGCTTGTGCTTTAACAGAGTAGGGTTGTCTGTATTCGTATAGCTCCAGGTTTTTTTTTGTTTGTTTCTTAATGTTAGAACTTATGTCACTGAGTAGTAATTGTTTACTCATACTTCATTTGCTTTTTATTTTTAAGTTCATAGCAGTTCATCACGTATTTCTTCCTCAGCTTCTTGATAATTCTGAAGACAGAGCTATTGCAGGATAATACTTAACTCACAGTGTTCTTCAGTGGTCCTAGAACCACTAGAACTGTTTGAACTGGGAGGGCCCCATAAGGATCATCTGGTCCAACTCGCCTGCAATGAACATAGGAACCTACAATCTAAATCAGGTTGCTCAGAGCCCGATCCAGTGTGACCTTGAGTATCTCCAAGGATGGGGCATCCACGCATTACTGGGCAACCTGTTCCAATTTTGGTGATGACAGTGTGAGAGTTTTAAATCTAATTCACCTAGATACGGCCACTGACAGGTGCTGTAGATACTGCCAAACTTTGTACAGTAGGCAGTGTGAGGAACCTAGCAATTAGTCTCACCAAATATGTGACTTTATGTTCTTCCAGTTTCTTTGCCACGCCTTGTCGAGTAAAACAATGCATTGGATCCCTGCAATGCAGACTGTATTTTTCAGTACTCTTAGGAAAAGGAATTATTACAATTCAGTTCTGTTGACATTGCATCTTTTGAATAACAGTGATTATAACTGATGTTGCTTTTTTGTTATTGTTTTGTGTTTTGACTATATAATTGTGACATGCCTGGTTTCCTGTTTAATTTACAGCATTTAAATATCAAGACACTGACAGATGATGTGGTAAGACAACTTATGTTTTGCTTTGGCTTTGCTAAGCTAATAACCTTACTGCTAACACAATATAAATGACCTTTTTGCTGCAGAAACCATCTTAACTTGGAAACTGATGTAGTCTAACTAAACTGGTGGTTATCTGTAATGTACTCTGTTCAAGTAGTAAAAAATCTTTGCATGGCTTTGAAATGTGTTCATGGCTAAAACATGCCTGAGTGAGCTTGACATGTAATTGTGCCAGCTTATGTATGATGGTGATATCTGTGACTGCATGTTTAATAATAACGTTCCTTGTTCTGTATGGCTAGCTTAAAATCGCATGTTCAATCAACTAACAATTGCTTGTAAAGTCATTAATGCTTGGTTCAACCACTGGCAGGCATTATCAGTATCATACTAATGCTGTTTCCAAGAACTTTGTCTGTCTTCAACAGCAGAAGGTGTTATCACAGTGCAGATCTTTTTTTCCTTTGCATTTTAAATGCACTTGTTTTGTTGTCCCTACCATTCTTTTGTCGATTAGAGTAGTTTTTTTCTGGAAGTAAATTCAAAGACTTAGTAGAACTATTTATATAAGAAATAATGCTCAGTGGGCATTTAAGGGTCAGTTGTTATGACTTTAGTATTTATTTCTTGCTATGTTGTGTACTAAATCCTAAATCACATTGTTTTTAGAATGTGTGTTCCTTCTACTTTTCATTTAGAAATTATGAAAGCAAGAATCTTCCTCTATAGAAGAGCAGCAAGTAGCTAGGGATCTGACAAAGTGGAAATAAGCCTGTTTTGTAATTGGAGGACTGTGTATTCCAGTAAATTATTTTTAATGCTCAAAAAAAGCTTAAGAACTGTGCATATTAACAGGCTCTTATTAAAAATAAAACCCCTTACATATGTAGGGAAAAAAAGTGTGTGCCAAAATTCTGCTGTATGGATAAGTAAAGGTTTGTAATTGGTGGTATGTTGAGAATCAAGATTTGGAGTGAAATATGTTCTACGCATCCAGGTCATGAACATGTTCAGGAACAAACTCTGTGACTTCTAATATTCTGCAGTTACTTAAATGGTTTGGTTTCAAAGAAAGGTTGCTCTGGGAGATGAATATACCAGGAAAAAGAAGTCATCTAATGAAAAGGATTCTTCTGTGCATCTTGGTTTAAGTCTTACTCTTACTAAGCTCTACTGTTACCAGTGGAAGTTCTCATCTAGCAAGAAGTTAATCTTGAAGAGCTATTTGACCGTTGAAGAAGGAATATACTTTCTTTTCAGTCTTTTGAGAGCGGGGTTGAAATTAGATGATCTTTGAGGTCCTTTTAAACCCAAGCCGTTCTGTGATTCAAGGAGGATAAAACAAGTGAAGATTTCTTTGGTGCAGAGTCATTAGAAATAATTTCTCCGATTTCATGTGAAGTATTTTTGTTAGTTAAAGCAAGACACTAGTATTTCTTTTACCTTCAAATACGCAAAAATAAATTGACACAGACATTTTTTTTTTTTTCCTGTGTGTTCCTCCCCCTGTATTAATGATTATTTCAAATGAAGGCACAGGAGTTATCTGGCTTTCTCTTCTTCCTTCTCATGTTGTTATTGTTATACTAGTTCTTCATCATGCGTTTGTGTCAGGGTGTTACAGCAAACTTCCATGACTGAGCTGTTGAAGTTCTGTGACTAAAATGGCTGGCAGAATGTCTGGAAGATTGAGCTATGCTATTGTAGGAGATTTTCCATGTTTGAAACTGTGTTCACTGGGGTAGTAGTAAATTATTGTAGTAAATAGGGGGCAGTTGAATATATGAGATATTGAAAATTGGAGGGTGGCAGTACTTGTCCTATAGATGTGTAGGACCAAATGTGAACAGTACCTGGAGAAACAGAAACTTTGCACAATGCTCTTGATTGTTACCACATCAAGCAAGAAACAAAGATTTTATAGCTGTGTATTTCATGTCAGGTCTTTTCTAGTACATGGTGTTAGTGATCTCTGTCTTTCTTGATGATCCATGCATGCATTTGTCCATAAGAATGGGAGAGGAAGATTGTTCAGTACTTCTCATAATGCCGTAATGCAGTTTAGGCTGAAACAGAGCAATTATTAATCAAGTTTCTTCATAGTCTGCTACTATAACTAGTGAACAAACTACATGTTTCAGCTAGCTGGTCTCTTTCAACCTAACTCATTCTTTCATTTGGTAATTGCTAATCTAGTACTACTTGTTTTTCCCCTCTCTTTCCCTGACTCCCAAGGCTTTAAGCTCCCATCACTGCAGTTAAATAACTTAAACAGAGGATACAAAGAAATACAGGTTATGTTCCAACTGTGTGTATATATTACAAAATTTATGAAATGAGTGAAGAAATATTTGATTATGGCCAGTTTTTTTTAAGTATGTATAGCATCACTTTTTAGATAAAATAAAATCTTTCTGGGAGGATAGATGGAAGTTTATGCATGGTAACTTTTAATTCTGGAGACCTACAAGGCATTGTGCTTAAGCTTTTGCTCCACAGATGTGCATTTGGAGATACTCTTTTTACACAAAGTCAAAATTAATTCTTAGTCTTACTTTATGAATATGTTTTTAGTCAAGTTGCACTGGTGCCTATATTCAGGTCCACTGTGCTGAAAATTTTTCTGAAAATGCTTCCTATTTTCTATTCCTTTTCTCTGGAGTTATGCTCATTCTTCCACTACCTGTTGGATTTAACAACTTCAGTCTGTGAGGGGAGTGTAGCAGATTGTGGGGTTTCTCAGGTCCTTCGCTGAGCTCAGCATGAAGTTGGGAGTTTCTGTCTGCTTGAAGGGTTCTTTGGTCTTTTGTTGTTTGGTTTTTTTTTTTTTTTCCCTCTTCCTTCCTTTTTCTCATCCAGCATCAGTTTGGTGTAATTTACCATCTTGAACTGAGGAGACAATATCAAAGTCAGGATTATTCGCTTATTTTTACAGAAGCGCTGTAGGTGCTGTTTCCATAGATCTGTGGCAATTGTACCCGAGGGAACGGTCACACTGTATCAACTGTGAACTCTAGAAGAAATGCACAACCAATATCTTTGTGGAACAATTC
Organism: Callipepla californica brunnescens; assembly: GCA_023055505.1. Lineage (NCBI taxonomy): Eukaryota > Metazoa > Chordata > Aves > Galliformes > Odontophoridae > Callipepla > Callipepla californica. The sequence continues at coordinate 3,057,970 of JALIRH010000038.1, forward strand.
CAGCTCCTTTAAACAGTAAATCTTTTAAGTACTCCGTGTCTTCAGACTCTGTGGGTGTCTCTAGTATTCCCGTGTTCATGGAAATTGGAACTTTTCATTGCCAGACTCTCTGTAAATACTTTAAAGGTGTATCATTGCATTTCTATTGAGAAACTCTGTATCTGCTTGTATTATGACTTTACAGTTTGGTTTTATTATTTCCCTTCTTTCTGCATTCACTTCTTTGAGCTTATCTATGATAGGTAGTAGGAAGCCGAGTCTCAGCTGATGTAATGTTCTATCCTTGATGTAGGTAACTTCTGCTATTAAATCACTTCTGTTGTTCCCTGCCTTATCCCTCTTTGACTGTAAATAAAACCAGCCATGCCAGTTGATTCCACTTGATTTATCGATTCCCAAAACATTCACAGAGCAGAGGTATTTGTAGCAATTCTCAGAAAACTGCTTTATCTTGTTTGGATTATTCTAGGAGCTAACATCTGTAAATGGTTGATCACCTTCAACCTAAATTGCTCATTTAACTAGAAAATGAACACAAGCACCATAGACTTGAGAGCTGCAATAATTTAATTACAGCAAAATGTGTTTGAGAATTTATTGTGGCATTTACATTTACTTCAAATTCAACAATATACAGCAATTAAGCCCCCAGATTTAAATGTACCATATGTATCCATTAGAATTATACTGTATTTGTTGACTGACAATGTATCCTGCATATGTCAGTTTTGCATAAAACCTCACCTTTGGGGAGAACTCTACTAGCAAGTTCCCTCAGTAGAAATATGAACGTGAACATGGTTATACAGGTATGTGTTGGAGTTGTGGGTTGTTTTTTAAATTTTTACTACAAAGGTGAATGATTTGATGTGTTAATTAAATGTGGGAGAAAAAGATGAGGGAGGCAAGATGAAGTAATACATTTAATTCTTTCAGCATGGGTCTTGAAATTCTGTAGAGCCAGTAATTAGTCTGGTGATAACTAATCCATTGATTCCTGCATTATCAAGTGTGTAAGTTCAATGGACACTATTGTCTTACAGAAGATAGCATAAGAAGTTTTTTACTAAGATCAAAGTGAGAACACAAATAGATGTAGTTCCTGGGGACCTGATCAGAAAGTGGGATAAGCTGGAAGCAAGGCTTCATCTTGGCCACTTTCTGAAATCTCTGTAACTTTGATCTTCAGGTCCATGGATCGTGCCTAAAACCAGGCTCAATAGGTTCTCTTATTACTTTAAAGAGAACTTATGACATAAGAAACCAATAAAAGTTTGGATGCCATTCATCCTGTGATGGCTACTTCGTTTTGTCCTTTGCAGCTTTTATTCACATCCACTGATTCAAATTGTCATACCTACCTTGCAGTCAGTCTGAAATCAACTCTTGAGGGCGTGGATGTTACTTATCTGGACTTGTCATTTTATGTTTTTCCTTAGTGTTTTGTATTGTGGGTGTCTCATGTGGATGTTTAGAATGCTCTTAATAGATTTCCATCAGTGAAGGACACCATTATGTTATGCTTGATAGCAAGTGATGGGCTTTAAGCTCTGTTAATATTTTAAGTAGCAAAAATGCTGTTTCTGACCTTACTGTCAAGTTGGCTGAAAGTGTGTAAATCATGTTGGGCAGAGCAAGTTTTTGCTCTGTTAGGGATAGAAAATGTTGGGGGTAATAAATCAAATTACCTAGCCAATGCATGGCTGCTGCAGCTTTGTGTCTCCACACTTTGTCAGTAGTGAGATTGAGTGTATGTTCCCTGTAGGGGCACACACAAACACAAGTATACAGCGTATACATATAAGCATACTGATCAGAAGGGATGCTCTCTGCACTCATACAGAGTAGAGTATCTTAGGGCCATTACCTCTTGTCCTGTCACTAGTTACGTGGGAAAAGGGGTAGACCCCAACCTCACCACAAACTCCTTTCAGGTAATTTTATGGAGTAGTAAAGTCTTCCCTGAGCCTCCTTTTCTCCAGAATAAATGATTCCAGTTCCCTCAGCTCCTCCCCATAAGACTTGTGTTCCAGACCCAGCTTTGTTGCCCTTCTCTGGACACGCCCCAGAGCCTGAATGTCCTTATAGTGAGAAGTTCAAAACTGAACACAGTAGTGGAGGTGAGGCCTTTCCAGAGGCGAGTACAAAGGCACCATAGCCTCCTGGTCCTGCTGGCGACACTGTTTCTTTTTCTGATACAAGCCAGGATGCCATTGACCTTCTTGACTACCTGGGCACACTGTTGGCTTATGTTCAGCATGCTGTTGACTAATGCCCTCTGATCCTGTTGATGCATCATCCCCTTAGTTGCTCCCTTTTGAGCAGTTTCTTTAATGTTGCCTTGTTTAAAACCGTTCATTAGAATTGTAATCCCTGGCAGATTGGAGTATTGCTCTGGTTATACCACCTTTGAAATAAATGATTGCTTTCACTTGTACTTCTAGCAATAAAGGAGTTCAGCTCTCATCTTTCTGTCTGTATGCGCAGTTTCTTACCTTTAAGTTACATGAGAACTTCATTCATTTGCATATCTTTTGCTGCCAGGAGATGATTGAGATAGAGTACCGTGCTAATAGCACTAGAAGCTATCTGTAGTAACAGCATCTCGTTGCCTGTTAGAGCTTATTAGTAGGGTTTGATGGCCATGCTACTGAAGTTGTAGCTTTACAGAGCTTTGCTATGGAAAAAAAAAGTTGTGGAAGAAGTGCTACTGTAGAACAGTTTTAAAATGTAGTATAAGGGACCATAGAGATTTTCTGTGAAGACTCCCTGACAATCTTCAGGATGATAAATGTAAAAGGCTGCTTGGAAGTGTTCTCTATGTGTTGACTGTGATTTACTTTTCACTGTGTTCTGACATTCAGGATTTTGTTTCAGTTGCCTTGACATTTTTATCTTGTAAATAATTCAAACGGGTAAAATAAAGTGCATGACTAATTATGGAACTTGCAGTCGTTGGTGGTAGGAGGCATAAAGGCATAAAAGCTAACATATACACAGACAACCCGTTGCTTTAAATTCAAGTTTATAAGTAAAGAGCCATATTTTTTTCCTCTATGCTAATTCGTTTATATATTTATTTTTCTCTTCATCTTTTATTTCACCTTAAAATAAAACTAAGTAAAAACAAAGAAAAAAAAAACAACTAACAAAAAGACAAAAAGTCTTCTTCCTTCTCTCCTTTCAAAGAGCATGCATTCCCTAAGCTACCCAAAGAAACCAACCAACCAACCAAAAAAAAAAAAACAACAAAAACAGAGGAGTTTGGAGGAGAGAGTAAAACAGCCCAGCCAGTCCAAAATCGCTGTGCTCTGACCAGGGAAGACTTAAGACAGTTTCAGCTAGCTTTTGCTAACTGAATGGTGATGGACCCCTGCTATTTGTAGAATTTTCTCATCTCTGGATGGATAAATTGATCCTTCTTCCAACTGTTTTTAATTTCAAGTGTTAACATTTTTTCTCAGTTACTTTCACTTCTCTTTCTAATATCGCATAATTTTTATCTTGAGTACTATTCATGCACAGTTTATTTTATTGTTTTATAATTTAGTAGGTAACAGATTTTACTGAATATTTTTGTGCTCAGTATTATTTTACTACAGGTTTTTATAGACTACTTATCTAAAATGCAGTTTTCCTTAGCTTTAACAACATTATGCTATGGTGATAGAAATATATTGTTGTTGGAATTCACTAGCTGGTCACAGATTCCCTGTAATGCTTTTGTATACTGTATTAAAAACAAAATAAAAAAGTTCTAGCTTTCTCCTTTGAGTGCTCAGAGGTATCATATAGCATCTCTGTTTTTTCCTTTCACACCTTATTGCCTTCGAACTTTTGACTTTTTATAGTCTTCTGAGTTCAGTTAGTGTATCGAGATAAATCTCAGTTTGGAGAATTTCAAAGAGACTATGGAAATATTTTGTATCAATACCACTTGAAACACTGTTTATTCTTTGGCTATTTTTAATATAGACTACAAAGACTCTAAGGAAAAAAAAGATCTCCTCTTGAGAATATTATTGTTCTAAAAAGCATTGTTTCAATATAGGTCTGACTGCTTTTATTGGTAAGAACAGGGAAGACATTATAAAAGCTTGAATGTCAGACTTTCTATAAACTGTAGTGATGCTGATACAAAGCTGTCTTTAGATATTCCCCACTGCTTAGCTTGGTTTAAATATGTTTTTGATGTAACATAGAAGATTATTGAACTATATTTTTGCCATTTCCTTCTCTGTACACTTGGATCGCCAGCAGCATCAGTGGTAAATTTCATTACAATCAAGCAATGAAATTTCTGTTCCTTCTGTAAAGTGCTTTCTGTGAACCATGAAATTATTCACTTGTATGGAGTACTGAGAGGTATTAACTTTTCTGAAGCACCTGTAATGTGAAATTCAAGAGTAATGGATGTAGAATACCCACACTATGCTACTGTTCAAGTCTAGTGAATTTTGTTGTCTCTATGTTGGCGTGCTGGAGTGTATGGAGCTCTGCCAGGGGATGGATGAGAAGCTGATTGAATTTATGGATCAAGGTTAAAGAGAGGGTAGGAACAGGTGATGTTATAGTGGGAGATCTGCTACAGGCTGCCTGATGATGGAGTGGATGAAGCCCTCCATTGGCAGATAGGAGAAGCAACAAGTTCACAAGCATAGATCCTCATGGAGGACATCAACCATACCCAGTATGTGTTGGAAAGACAACACAGAAGGGCATAAGCAATCCAAGAGGTTCTTGACTGGTGGTAACTCTTAGCATTTCAACTCAGTGAGGTGAGATGCTGTGCTGGCCCTTGCTCTAACCAAAAAGGAGGGGCTGGTGGGGTATGTGAAGCTCACGGACAGACTTGGTAGCAATGACTGTGAAAGGCTGGGAGTCAAGATCCTTAGAGCAGTTAGAAAGTTGTGCAGTGACCTGCCTACCCTGGATCTCAGGAGGGTACATTTTGGCCTTTGGGATCTTCTTGGTAGAGTAATGTGGGATCGAGCCTTGGAGGGAACAGGGCCTTCAAACTCTGGAGGCTTAATGCATCCCAGCAATGAGGATGTTAGGCCAAAGGCCAGGAGATCTGCCTCGATTAAACAAGGATTTCCTAGGGAAACCCAGTCACAAAAAAGAATCTTACAGAAGGTGGAAGGAAGGACAAGTAGCCTGGGAGAAATATAGGCAAATTACCTGAACAGCCAGGGATCAGTGTAGTAAACCTAAAGCCCTGGTAGAATTAAGTCTGGACAAGGATATCAAGGGCAACAAGAAAAGCTTCTGTAAGTATGCCAGTGATAAAGACTAGATAAAACATGAGCCGTCTAAGAGGAGACAGGATGTCTGGTTACCTCAGTCTTCACCCACTCTAACCAAGCCACAGAAAGCAAAGGCAGGGAACATGGAGTACATGCTGTAGGAGAAGATCTGTGGCCATTTAAGGAACCTGATGAGATGCATCTGTGGAGCTTTAGGGAACTGGCTGGTGAATTTGCTAAGCCACTATCTGTCATATGCATGACAGTCCCCCATTAAGTTCTCACTGACTGGAAAAGGGAAAACATAACCTCTGTTTTTAAAAGGGGGAAAAAAATAAGACACCGAGAATTACATGACGGTCAAGATCATGAAGCAGATCCTACTGAAAGTGGTGCTAAGAATTTTTAGACTTCTTTGTTTTAAATTATTCAAAATAATTTGTTTTATGTGCTTTTCAATGCTTATAATGCTAGCTTCTGACATGCTCTTTCTTGTTCTGCTTGACAAATATATTGGAATGGCGTGCTTCTCTACTTTAACACAAGTGCTATAGAATTGGCTGATTATGTGAAATGAGAATATTAGAAGCTTGTATATAACGTTGCAAAGCATCTAGCGTACAGTCTCATGTTCTAAAAGAAGTTTAAACAAAGCACAGACTGAAAATGTGAACAAATGAAAGGAAGTGAAATACATCTTTTCGAGGATGAATTGGCCCTCATCCCTGAACTGTCGCTCAGTTCCTTGTAGAATAAGAGGGACTCTGGGGCTGTGGGGTATGTCATTTCACAGACGAGAGCGGTTTTGTTGACTAGCTCTCTTTTATCTGAAGAACTGCTCTGCCTCTGTGGAGCAGGAGAAGGAAGAGGGAACCCTTAGGGAACAAAGGCTGTAAGAAAGGGAAGGAGGAGGGGACATCTGGAGAAACAAAGTGCTCTGATGTAGGGGCTGAGTTTTTTAAGGATAATTGAGGTAAGAGGTGTAGGGCACTTCTCGCTTGTCATGTCTCTACCCACTTAATTGTGCTGAAATTTGTCATTTCAGTCAAAGTGTTTTCCCTCTACCTCTGCTTCGTCTCTGTGCTAAGAATCTTCAAATATAATGGTTTGGTTGGTTTTTTTTTGTTTGTTTTTTAGGTTGTGCACTAAATAACAGACATGAGCACAGGGAAAAGCTGTTCGCTGGTGTGTTCTTTGGAGCAGGTGTACTGCCTTTCCTCAGTGCTAATTGAAATCCATTCCTTGTGAAGGAAACTCAAACCACCTATCAGTTGGTGGTTTCATTTTCCTGGTGTAGTCGTTGAAGCTTGCAATCTGGCTTCATCTCCACACGCTTGCCCTAGACTTACAGTTTTAAAGACAGGAAGGGAAATTGCTGTCTGATCAAGATGTGAGATGGCTTTTGTCACAGATGAATCTGTACTTTGCTTTCCACAGTGTTCCCCTCCCTTTTGCTTTTGTTGCATTCTCTTTCTTCTTGGGTCTTGCCTGTGTAATTATTCCTTTTGAGTGTGCTTTCCGTACTGCCTGCTGGTTTGATGTGACACTGAAGGGCCCCATCTTCCATGCTGAGTTCTTTTATGTTTATGCTATATTTATTTTCTGTTTTTGCATGTTCTACAACCATCTGTATGAGTGGCTTGCAATCTCTGTTCCAAAAATGTTCTGTTTCAGTTTTGAACAGAAAGATTTTTATGTCTTTTTGTTTTTTTTTCCTCTAAACCTCTCTTCATGCATAGTCAGTTCCTGCTCTTTGGTGAGAGTGGAACACTTGTACTCAATTTTTGCCACTAATTTTCTTTGTTCTCTCTGATCTTAACTTCACAGATGCCATAATAACTACTTGTCATTAAGTGTGGTAACTTTGATGTTCTTATTGAATGATATCTCAAGATACTCATCTTTAAGATTTATTGAAACCTCAGTAGCATGTGCATAGCAGTTCAAAGATGTAAGGCTACTGATAAGGTTGAAATCTTGTCAAAAATCTTTTATGCATCAAACTCAACTGTAACTTTCTTTTGTGTTGACAAGTGTAATACTGCCTTTCACATCTGCTCAAAAGGCTGTAACAAAGATAGTTCAGTCCCCCACACTGAAAGCATTTTAAACTTTCAGTTAATAAGTCTTTACTGAAATGTAGTTCATACAAGAACAAGGAAGAAAAACCAGCAGATCCCAAACCCAACCCCAAACACTTTTTGAAAGAAGCTTATCTTTTCAAAGAGTAAAGTAAGAATCATTGTCTTAATTGGTGATAAAGCTTAAAGTTATTCATTAAACATTGAGTTTATCCTACTTAATTTTAACAAAGTACCTTTACGTTTTTATTCTTCTGAATGAGTTTTTAAATAATTGGAACACAGAAAACTGCTGAGCTCAGGTAGTAACTGAAATGGAAAATAAACAGAACAGCGTCTTAGTCATGCTAACTTGTCTTTTTAATAAAAAAAAAATAATAATGTCAAAGTCTACCAGCATATTCTTTTACAATGTCAAGGACACAGCCTTTTCAGACCTGGGAAAAAACGTTTGAAACCATACTTTAGATAAATAAACCTACTTTATCCATATTCTACATGTAATGGTTATGTGGAATTCTTCATAAATCCTTTGTTGGTTTTGTAGATGCCATTTTCCTCAAAAGTTTTTGCCTAGAATTCTCGTGTTCTGCGTGGTTTCTTTATAATCTAATAGACTTCTTATTTGTTACTGAAGCCTTAAGCAAGTTACCATTATATGTATCCTTAAGAAACCACTTTAAAGAAAGCCAGTTAAGCATCAGGTAAGTTACTAGAAAAATAAGAATGCTAAGAGTCCAAGAATACCCATCTTAATTGGGAGTACACAGAATGGAAAGAATGTGTGAAATATTCTACCCTTTCTGTTTTCAGTTGGACAGATTTGCCAGTATAAGAATTCCTGGAAGCAAAAAGGAAAGACCTGCTCTGCCACATATGAAGCCATCACACTCTACAGATTGGTCATCCACACCTACTGAGGTGGAAGACTTTGTTCCAAAACCGCTGTCAGAAAGAGAAATCATAGCACTGTTTGAAAAAATGATGGTAAGTATCCTATACAGACTTTTTTCACTAAAGAATGTTGAGGCTAATTAACAGATGGAAATCTTTCTCGCATGCACTGTGATCTTCACCTGAATTACTGTTTTTGTTGTTAGTCGTAGTTCCATGTTTTCTGGAGCATTTCCAAAGAATATGAAACCTTTGAATTATTTTGACAAGATTTGTGTCCACAGAATACTTAATATGGAAACCAAAGGCTTCTGATTATTAGAAGTGAGATTCTGCAACAGGTTTTGATGAGAAAAAAGAAGAAGGGGAATCCTGCTTGATTTTAATACGACTTGAAACATAAAGGGGCTTTATGCCTTTGTATGTCACAGCAGGGTTTTGTTCCATTCTAATACTCCATGCCAGTTTTGCACAAAAAAGACTTGGGGTTCTTGCCTGTAAAGCAGTGTTTTCTCTACAAGGAGCATGCAGTTCTCAGTGTAGTTTCTTCTTTTGCTGCCATCATTTGTCTGCTACAAATAAGTTGTTGCTTGCCAGAAAGATAATGTGACATTGGTACCACTTCAACGGGTATTTTTTATTTTAGTTTTTGACACAGTTGATATTTTAGGCAATTGAAAATTAAATATGTAAAAGTAAATAGCCTTTAGAGAGAAGAGTGAAATTTGAAAAGCAGGAATTCACAGAATTTCTTCACAGAAATTAACAGTTAATTGTCACCTGTGATGCCCATAGCAGCTACCAGAGCCTGGGTAGTGGAGGAAATTCAATGTGCTCTTAGAGGAGTGCCTTTACAGAATTTATAATTCTTAGTACTCCGTAGTGTTTTTAGTTTTGAAGGAATATTTGTACTACAGGTGAGGGTTATGGCTGAGAGATCAGTAATTTTTGTAAGTTGATTGTTGAAGTCACCGAAAGTGATATTTTTGCTGAAAATATCAGTTGGTCAGTACTGAAGGGTATGGCTTCTAAAATTAGAAACTTCACTGAGTACAGTTTGGGTTTTCGTGTACAAATACTGCTTCATTTTCCCCACATTATGTGCCGTAGCGTCCTGTGAAGTTGGTGGCTGAAATTAGGAAAAAGCTTCAGTTTTGATCATGGGATTGTGAATGAGTACATAAATCCAGAGAGTCAAAGATAGTCACTAGCTATCATTTAGCTACATTCATTTCTGGTTATTGCTGTTGTGAAGATACTCTTGTGAAATGTCTAACTCTTATTTTCCGAAGAGGTATTGCTTACCTGTAGAGTAACTTTAAATGATTCGAGAGGGTTGGAGCTGAAAATTAAGCCACAGTTAACATGTCTTCTGGTGCCATTGAGTACTTCTAATCCATAAAATTCTATTATTTTGGTGTTTCCTTTGTTTAAAAAAAAAAAATCACTTTTTTACTTCACATACATACAAAATATTTCCTATAAATAAACTTGCCCTTACATCTAAGATTATGCAATATGTTTTGTACTGATAGGTTTCTTAGTTTCTTTGCCTTTTTTTTTTTTTCGGTATGGTTAGGTGATGCATATTTTCTGCAAGAAAAGCAAGGCTTTTGGTTTCACTTTGCTGTTTAATAAGATCAGGAGTTTTATTTCCAGAAAACTTACAAGTGCAAGACTACTTTAAACAGAAGAATGTAGTAGCTACAAGCAAACACAAAACTTTTTTTAATTTAATTTCTCCCTTACATAATATATATGTGCATTTCAATTTTATTGTGAAAGAAAACCTGTGGCATGTTGCAGGAAAGGTGCTGAAGATCTGATAAGTTTCAGAAAATGTTGAAAAAGACCTAGGCATGCTTTTTTGCAAAATGCTTAACTGAATATTTTCGTTTCAGTGTTCTTAACATTCCTGTTTATGTAAACTTTAAAAATACAATTGAAGTATTAAATAAAATCCAGCTAGCCTTATTAAATATACATGTAAAATGCATTTCCATTTGAGGCTAGCATTGCTGTACAGTTGTATACCTGTGGAAAAGAATTTTGAGGCACAAAATCCTGAAGACATTTATTGGAACTTGCAGGAAAAAAGTACATTTATCTGTTAATGTCAAGATGGACTTTATTTTAGTTGTTTAGAATAGAGCTTGTGATGTGCATATCATAATGGATGTGTTGCCTGGTAATAAGAGTCTTCATAGATATGTTGTTCAGCTTTTACAAGGTGATAGTGAATAAAATTATATTTTTATATGAAATGAGAAATATCTGTACATGATAGCAAGGGAAGGACTGGAGGGAAGACTAACATTCTTACTATTTTTTCAATCTGACTTAAGTTTTTCTTCTTAATTTTTAGCTGAAGGCAAAATGATTTTGAAGTACCTGTTGAGAATTTAAAATCATAGTACTTCACAGGCTTTGAAATAGTTTTTACTTATGAAAAAAATATTTGAAGAAGTAAATTAGAAACTACTTCCTTATCAGTTCTTATTTTAAGTACTTTTTACGTTGTCCTTAAATCCTTAGATTTGTTGCATAACTTAAGTTTTTGGATATGATGAAAGCCTCATACATTATCCAACAGTTTTAAATGCATAAATGTTTTAGCCTCATTTTTTTTCTTTTTTTTTTTAAAGTACATCACAGTGGTCTATTGTTTTACTGTCAACCACAAAAAAAAGGAAAATGTAGTATCCCTTTTCAAGATAATGCACCCAACAATTGTTTTACTAAGAGACAAAATGCAGTATTCAACTGTTACATAAGACATTTGTCAAATTGTTTCATGGATTCTGTTTGTCAGGAGAGGAATCAGTGCTGATCTATTTCTTCCAGATCTGTATAAATACAAAAATAAGAGATTTAAGAACGTTTGAGATCTTCTCAAGGGAGTTCTTCTCATGTAAAATGGATAGGAACTGTAGTGACGTGAAGAAAAATAGATGGATGAACTGGTGAGATTTACATAACTAACGTGTTATGTAAGTGTTAGTTGTGACTATAAAAATGAGGAAAAGGCATGTGTCAGGAGAATGTGTCCTTATGTACTGCTAGAATTTTGTTCTTGGCCTGAGATGATAGTTTCTCTCTGAACGTTTTTGATCAAAGAAGTACAGTACTTTGAAGAATAGAACAGCTATGAGAAAAGACTGAAGTATGTGTGGCCTTGTTTCTTCTAGCTTGTTTAGACAAACTTGTTTTGCATTAATTTTCTGATATGGGAAGTAGCACTAATGCTTTAGCTCCTTGCCAAAGAAACAAAAGACTATATGATATTACCATATTTTGAGTCAAAGAACTTTTTTCAACATGCACCCTGTACTTGCTTGGCACTAGAAGTAAAAGCAAAGAAATGATTAAATGTGTATTTTACTGAAGTGAGGAACTTTCTCTAGTCCTTCAGGAAAGGAAATGATAACATTTCTGAGCAAAAAAAAACAAAACAGAATCTACATGAAATTGCCCTAACTATACCTTGAAGGAATTCAGCTTAAAGGGTCTAGCATTTTCAGCAACTTCTTACAGCTCAGATTTGTACTGACCTCTAAATATTTCTGGAAATTGTGCTTGACTCTTTCCTGTTCTATATTAAAACTGGGGAAAGACAAGGAAATTTAAGTTTCAATGATCTTTAAGTTTTGATCTTTTACTCGCCTTCTTAAAATTCCAAGATGAATTTATTAGCTTTTTGTCACTGATTCTTGCCCAGGTGAAATGAGCTTTGATACTGAGGTTGTGAGACAAAACCCCATCGGCGGGCAATGAGTTTCAGCTGAAAATATCTGTGATAATTCTTCCTAAGCTTGATTGACCATAGTGAGGCTAAATGTATACATACATTTGTGTATGTATTGTTTCTGAATGTCATTTTAACCTACAGCATGAAAGGAAATTTTGTCCCAAAATGTAGAACTGATTGTAATGATCAGAGCATTCCTAGTCTTGGAACACTGGCAGTCCACGAGTCAGAAATGGCACTGAAAGCTGCTCTGTGGCTTTGAATGGAGTTCTGCATCTGCTGTTTTTGACCCTTGGGTTTATGTTGGCATGAAATGTGACAGTGGTTTTGATAGCAGTTGAAGGTGTTGTTTTAGTGATCAAACAGTCAAGAGTTTGGTCCTCACCCTTTGTAAAAGTGAATAGTATTTTGTGAACTACCCTTGGGAAAAAGCTGACTGCATTGCCCAGCTTTGTATGCTTCAAAATTTTAAGTGATTTTTGAGAAGGGATTTTGCTAATAATGCTTGTGATGCACTCGTTTAGCCTGGCTCAGTTGCTTCTATTTCTTTTAAATTTGATTTGCTGAGGAAGATAAACTTTTTTTGTGTTTTTAAGTAACATCTAACTTAGCTGTTTGTATAAGAACTTTCATATTTTTGTGTCTTTACTTTTCCTAATCAGTATTTTATGGTTAAACAACTGTATTGCTTGATGCCAAAGCTTCCTTTATTTCCCTTTCCATTCTAGGAAGATATGAATTTAAATGAAGACAAGAAGATGCCTTTGAGAGAAAAAGATTTTAATACCAAAAAAGAAATGGTGATGCAATACATTAGCACTGCGTCGAAGTCTGTAAGTACATTTTGATGAAATATACAAAAAATAACATTTACTTTACTTACTATTAGAGAGGAAGATTGATGTATGAATATTACTTTCTTCTGATTAACTTATTTCTCAGGTAAAAAACATTTTTGAAGGACAGTATCTCATAAGTTTACAAATTGCAATAAAAGATAGCTACTGCAGGACCAAACTGTCTGGAGATGGTTCAAGATGAGCCTACAAGAGCTATTAGTCTTTCTATAGCATAAAAATTCTTTAATAGCAGAAGATGAGGAAATCTAGTCAATTTTTCTTTTTTAGAGATGTTTCGCAGAAAATCAGGAAACTTCAGGCCTTTGTTACAACACCCTTGGTGTTTCTCAGTCCAGAGCAACATATCTAGGTTTATATGTTGTTGATACTCCGAGCCTCCACAGTCATTCTAAGTGTTCTAAATTGATTCATCTAAAAAGTGACTAATATTTGAATGTGGATGGCTGTGCAGATTTGCTGCATCTGTATATGTTGCTGGAACCTCACCATCTTGATGGTAGTGTTAAGACTCCCTTTCTTGAGAGAATTTGGCTCTTCACTTCCTAGCTGATGAGTAGGTTTCATCTCTTCCTATTAATGAGGCATGTACTAAGCTATCTTAAGTCGGGACAAAAAATATTCATTTACAACCCTTCTACAGAGTTCTCACCAGGCTTCATTTAAAGCAGTTCTTATTGTAAATGAAGAACAGGTTGACTATTGAAATGAAGAACAGGTCATGTCTGTAGTAAATCACTGAATATGAAAGAGCCTGTAGTGATGAATGGACTCTACTGTAACCAGGATTTCTCTTTCTTGGAAGTACCGAACACTTTACCAACATTCACAAAGCATGGCTGTATTACTGGTATATCTAGAGAAGATTACAGTGGGTTTGATAGGGCTATATATACTCAGTTGCTTGTTTATGTATAGAATACTGTGACCTACCTCCACACATGTATGAGATGTTTAGAATGAATCCATTACTTTAGGACAAAGAAATGTTTTTTTTAAGTAACTAAGGTTCTACAGACTGGCTCTTCAATTGTCTCCTTTTTGCTTAGTTCTTAAACAGTTAGCTGAATGTGTGCTTCTGTACATGTTCATAAATGTGTTGTTATCATCAGCTTTTATTAATGTTTTAAGAAGCTCCCTGTAGAAAAGTGTATGATCATGAGCAGCCTCAGTGTTTGGGGAACTTACTGAAAATTTGGACAATATGTAATTTTCCTGCTTGAATAATTCTTCAGAAGTACTTTGGAGTATTCTGCTATTACATATTTGTTTTCTTGTAATGTAGTATTTAGACGAACCCTTATTTCTTTTCTTTAATATATCACATGAGAGGTACATATCACACACTGCTTTAAACCATCAGGGTTTGAAAATCTTAAGTTAAATTTTCGTTTCCTGTGGCATCATGCCTTATTGATCAGGACGCAGTTACAATCAGAGAATCATAGAGTGGGGTTGGAAGGGATTATCGAGTTCCAACACCTCTGCCACAGACAGGACCACCAACCTCCAGAGGAAGGAATGTCAGTTGTGTTAAAAGGCCATTTTGTGAGTGTGTGTTCTCATCTACCAAGTATGGTGTGATTCTGTCTCTTGTTGGAGATTATAGCATGCCGATACGGTTTCTGTGTCACAGCAGTTTGTATGATCATTCTGAGGTCAGAAACACTGTCAAACTGAGTGCTGCATGAATACATAAATAAACGACCCACTCTAGAAAAGTTTTAAAAATTGACTTCCATGTTAAAAACTTAATACTCAAGTGGAAATAAAAGCAGCATTACTATCATGTTAGCCTGCTGTAAGTTTCACTGCTGTGTGTGTGAAGCATACACAGACTGGATTTTTAAAGTGAGTTTTCTTCACAAGATTTCATTTTTGTTGTACAGCTTACTCCCTTGTAATGTTGTAAGTGAATTAATTAATGCTGACTTCATACTGCATCTGCTCACAGACCAGTTGTTCTTCAGTTGAGCAATTAAATTTTGAGAGGCACTGATGCCTCAAGATATTTCCTGTTTTTCGGTTAATTCAAGCATTCTGAACTTAAGCAGCTTTTCCCATGCAGAAACATAGCTAATATAATCAGTTTCACAATTGATATCAACTACAGTTCTCATTTTACTTGAGCAGTGGCAGATGCATCATATTCTTATTAAGTAGCAGAACTGTGTTATAACTATGAATAATAAGTGGTACTTGGTACTGTGGGTATGTTGCACACACACACTCATACAGCTCATTGGCGTCATCTGCTCGAGATAATGTTCAGGTGGGGAAGTGAATGTGACAGAGTGTCTGGATGTTGATGCCAGCCTCCATTGCTTATCATAGTGTCTTTGGATGGGTCAGGTGATAGTTCCTGGACTGTCATTCTAATAAACTTTTGTTGTCTGGCTGGGTTCATTTTCCCTGTGACCTCTCCACATGTTGCTATTACTTCCAGAACACTTTCTAATTATCTTAACTGTGCATCCTGTCCATAAGACTTTCTTTCTTTATCATTTCTGCATCAAAAGAAGGCTGTTTTACCAACTATTTACAGGTATCTTAGCTACATCCAGCTTGGTCAATTTTACAGCAAGAACTGCTGGGATATGTCAGTGGAAATGACAGATTCTCCACCCAGGATATTAATCCGTATGCTTAGGCATACAAGTAGTGCTTTTCAATTGGTCTGTGAACAGCAGGAGCTGCCAGGAGAGTTTCTGGGACTTTCTGAAATTCCCTCTTAGAGAACTTCCATAACATTTAGTTAATGTTTTGTTGTGATGGCTGCTAGGAGTTTGGTTGGTCATCTTGTCTCTAGTCAGTCCGTTATCTCATCCATGCAGAGAATAGCTGGGCAGATCCAGAACTGCACAGGGACCTGCATGCATACATATACACGCGATTGCAGCCCTGACCCAGAGCCATACACCTGAGATGTAACTTAGATTCCCTACACATCACAGTTGTAACTCAAATTCCACAGACTGGTACTCAGGAGTATGTACTGTGTCGTCTGAAAATTTTGGGGCATTTATTCTAACAGGATGGATGTGTTCAATTTTCAAACTATTGAATAATAAAACAGCAATCCTTGTCATTGATCCCCTGTAGGCATTTAATTTGTAGTGTTTTATACAACATTCTTTTACCTTTCATATTTTATTAAATCTGTTATGCACTTCTTTATGTTATGGGTTTTTTAAAATTTGTTTTTTGAGATCGTTTACGTTTGGCTTGGAGATTCTCTTCAGTTATTTCCTCATTTCTGTTTAGCTTTGACATAGCTGTATTTATAAGGAAGCTCAGCTTGATTGCCTGATGGAAACATAAGTTACTGTCTTTGTGAGGTGATTTTGGAAGCACTTCACTTTTAGATCCAGGGCTAGAAAAAATTTTAATGGAATATTCTTGTAAACTGAATGTTTTTAAGGAAGTAGTGTGTTGTTCCTGACACTACCAGTGCATACTGATGGTAACTCTTGGATCCAGAGAATATCAGAAATAGGTGCTGTGTGAAAAAGACAAAGAATTTGGCAGAAAAACGGATCTCCTTGTATTCCAGCTTGTCCTTGGATATCCTTGGGGCTGGGGACAGCTGAGGTTAGGCTCTGAGTGATGCTCAGTTTGATGCTGTAAGTCTGGTCACTGTCACAATAACAGGTTCATACATAGCGCACTGCCCAAGTTGTCTGGTTTTGTTCAAATGGACTGTCAGGACCACAGTTAAGGAACTTGGCTAGGCCCACTAAGAACTCCCACGGCTAGTTTATTGAAGCAAGGGATTACAGATTATTTTGGTTTACTGGAGATAAATGTACTCTCTCTAAAGCATATGAAGTTAACCAAGAATGTAAATAATATGGCCAACCATGATGTCCCTCACTTTGGAGCATGTCCAAAGAAGAACAACAAAATTGATGAAGGGTCTGGGACACAAGTCCTATGAAGAGTGGCTGAGGGAACTGGAATTATTTAGTCTGGAGAAGGGGAGGTTCAGGGGAGACCTTAGCTCTCTGTATATCTACTTGAAAGTATCTTTTGATGAGGTGGAGGTCAGCCTCTTTTCCCAGGTAACTAATGACAGGACAATAGGCAATGGCCTCAAGTTGTACCAGGAGAGGTTTATGTTAGATGTTAATTTCTTCTCTGAAAGAGTAGCTGGGCATTGGAGCATGCTGTCCAGGGGACTGCTGGAATCACAGTCCCTGGAGGAGTATAAAGGAAAGGAACGTGGTTTAGTTGGCAATAGTGTTGGTAGGTGGATGGTTGGACTAGATGATCTTAGCACTCTTTTCCAACCTTAATATTTCTATGGTTCTGTGTTTCCTGTAGAAGCAGCTGATGTAGCCAAATGTGAAAATTTTACCCAGTAGGTGTCTGTATGAGGGGAGAAGCTAAGATCAGCCTGTTCACTGATCCCAGAAGTCAGTGGTGTCCTCTCAACTGGTTTGCAGTGATATCTTCCCCCAGAATCCTTCTCTCTGAAGCCATTTTTGTATAGAATCATAGAATCACCAATGTTGGAAAAGCCCTCTGAGATCATCCAGTCCATCTGTCCACCTATCACTGATGTTTCCTACTAAATAAGTTCTGATTCGTACAGCAGAATGGACTTGCCCCTTTCTTCTAATGCTAATTTCCATAATGAAAAATCACCTCCAATAGTACTTCAACCAATAGATCCAGCTAGGAATATGGTACAACTGAACGAAGAAAGCATATAATAAAATCATAGAATCATCTGAGCTGGAAGGGACATTTAAAGATCATCTGGCCATATGCTAACTGTCTTCCAAGATTTGCATTTGCTTGCTACAGTCCATCCAGAAATGACCCTTCTTTTTTTCTCATACCTTAATGTTATGATAGCATTGCCAAAAATCAGAGACCTGTTTGGAATGACATTTCATGTGGTGTATCAAAAAATAAAACCTCCTTATCCTAACCTTTAGCTAACTTTCTTCTTTACTCCTTCTTCCAAAAACTTTATACTTATTCACTGGATTCCCCATACCCTTCTCTTTTTGGGACTGAACAATTCCTTCTTTTACAGCCTTTTATTATACTTAAGAGGATCCTTTCCTTTAATTATCTTTCTGATGCTTTGCTAAAGTCGCTCCTGTGTGTCTCAGTCTGTTTTGTACTGAGGATCCCACAGCTGGACCCATCAGTCCAGATGTGTCTCATCAGTGCTGAACAGAGAGGGAAAGGATCACCCCC
The DNA here is from genome assembly GCA_023055505.1 of Callipepla californica brunnescens. Taxonomy (NCBI): domain Eukaryota; kingdom Metazoa; phylum Chordata; class Aves; order Galliformes; family Odontophoridae; genus Callipepla; species Callipepla californica. Next base: position 3,076,007 of record JALIRH010000038.1, read on the forward strand.
CTTTACTACATGGTGATGATCTTCCACTGTGGTCAACTGAGTACCCTACCCATCAAGAACTCCACAAGTCAGCTTCTGACTGTTTGGACTCCAGCATGCAACAGTGCACCTGGGAAGTAATAATCCCTTGTACTTCTTGCTGAGGAACTCCGTGAGATCCTTCTCAGCACGTTTCTGCTTCCTACTGAGATCCCCCTGAATGTCAGCGTGCCATCTGATCTGTCAGCCACTGTAATTAATTTTTAATCTCATCTCTTTCAGAAACCTTTTTCATAATGCTTTGCTTTCAAGAGCAGGAAAGTTACTTTCAAATCGTGACTTAAGAATTACTTCAGCTCCTGACTTAAGCCAAATGAACCTCATGATATAACAGTATAATAATAAACTATTATTAAGTAATTCTCCTTAGTGCAATATGCATAACTACCTATGCTCCCAGCAAACCGAGTCTTTCCAATGGATCAACCCAAATGTAGGTTATATGCCTCCTTCCCATCTACCCCCCCAAAAATAGTGTAGGGGAGTGAATACTATGAAGAGTATAGTCAATGCTTCATAGATTTTTAATTTTAATTCAGATTCTATGGCTTCTTTGGTCCAGTGTGACTGTTGTTTTCTTTAAAACACTGGATATCCCGTGTCCTCCCAAAAAGTCATTAATATCTTGAACTTACTTTAAGCAACATTTTATATCATAGATTCACTGATGAGCTGATGTAATTGTCTTACCTCATATTGCTTAAAATAGGAAATACAGGAAATATTTTGTTTGTACAAAACTGCTTTTATAGCACTGCCTTAGCTTGTCACTGCATTTTCTTTCCTATGTCCTCATGTCCCCATTTGCTTCCCTACCCACCAAAAAGATCAGAATACAGAAAGTAAAACTTGGGGAAAATTCTTATTTTAAAATCTCATGTTATTACATCAGCAGTTTGTATTGGGCTGGGATTTATCTTTAGGAACTGAAGTTGCTCATTTAACTAAGTCTTCAAGTCCCTCCTTTTCTTCTTTTTTCCTTTTTTTTTCTTTTTTGTTCTGTTTGTTGTTTATTTTCTTGAGGTGATTTACTTTAGCCCTTGGAACCAAGGTAGTCTTTTTTTTTCCTTAATTCCAGCCTCATACTGTTGTGCTGCCAGGACCTTGAAGAGAAAAGTGTTTTACAGTGTGTTACTGCAGCGATGTCCTGAACACTCTTCAGATGCACTGGTTAATCAGACTGTGTTCTCATATGGATGCTATGACCTGATCTGTCTGAATGCTTGCCCTGTGATCACATCAGCTATTTTTTTGTTGTTGTATCGAATATTGAAAATTAAAATGTTTGCAGTGTATCAACAGAATTAACTCATTGCAAAAACAGTATTTCAACGTGTGTGTGATGCATTTTTATGTTTTCTGCCTGCTGCTTTTGACTACTGATCATAAACTTAATCATGAGTTGGCAAAAATGTAATCAGCATTCAACATAAACAGTAGAAGGACAGCAAATAGTTGCAGGTCTAGGACTAACATATTGCTTTCCCACATTTTATGGATCAAAACCAAAGTTTAGACATTGATGATTTATTCAAGTGCTTTATGCACCAAATGAAAAATGATTTCATTTTCTGTTTTTCAGGGGAGTCTCAAGAACAGTCGAAAGATTTCACCGCAAGAATTTATCCAGGAATTAAAATCTGGATCAACAGATGAAAGACTAGTGACTTGCTTAGAATCACTTCGTGTGTCCTTGACTAGTAATCCTGTCAGGTAATACAGAATTTGAACATCATTAACAAATATTACGAAGATTTGATCACATTCTTATTTCTTCATGGATTAAAATTAATGGATCTCTAGACGTACGAGTTTAAAGGTTCTGCACTTAATTAATGTGTATGTTTTAATTAATGATTTTATCTTTTTTTCTTCTTCTGCATTAATTATATACCTTCTGCAAGTATTGTTTTTGTAAAGCATATTTTTAATTAACAGAGAAGATGAGAATCAAGTGATAGTGAATAGTTTTATACCGGTACTTAAAAACAAAACAAAATAAAACAACAAAAGAAACAAACTGAAATTACAGCTTATGGAACTAAAGAAAGAATCTCAAGAGCAAAATATATCCACCGGTCTTGGTCACTGTTCTTCAGGTGAATAAATGGGACATAAATACCTCATGGTTGTAAACAGTTCATGAAAAGTGATTCAGCGATCTAGCTGTATTATAGCTAACTGGTGTTACAGATAGCATCATATTATAGATAATTGATTATCTACAACTATTTATTCTCGTTTCATAGAGTAGTTGCAAGAAGCTTAGAAAATTCCATTTAAATGACTTTTTTAAAGTGCACTGAGAATGGGACGCTGACAACTACCTTGGTATTTCATCAGGCTGACAAAAACCTACGTTGCCTCCAGACATAGGAGGCAAGTAATATGTTATTCTGTAGTGGAAGCAAAGGAAAGGACAATAATAACACAATAGTATTTTACACACTAAATCATTCTCAGCCTTTTCAACTGCTGGACACGTGATAAAGTGTCTGCTCACAATTTTGTCTAATACAAAATATGGTGAGAAACATCTAGTACAATCATATTAGATCAGATATAGCCAGTTATTCTGAAAAATGCTTGATCAGTGTTTGCCTAATCTGTTTCAGGTTGAGAAAGTCTTTTTTAATATATTTATAAATTTACATGAAAAACTTATAAAATCATCTGATCTAGTGTATAATTTAATTAAGTCCATTACAGTTCTGTGTCTAGCAAATAGAAAGAACATTTTAATCCCCTCCTGTGATGAGATTGGAAATATTTTGTTTTTCCAGAGAGCTTCTGCATCTTACTTTTTATTATTTCCAGTAGAATGACTCATTATTTGTCACTGGTAAGGTCCCACTATTATAGGAATATCTGAAAATTCTGGTTACTCTTCAAGAAATGTAATATAAATAATAATAAATAAGTATTAAAACAATAAATTTTACCTACAGATAGATAATTTTTTTACCCACTGTGATCAATGCTGTGTGAATCATGGAATCATTAAGGATGGAAAAGACCACTAAGGTCATCTAGTTCAATTACTGCCCCATCATCACCATGCTTAGTACACCTTGTCCCTAAGTGGCACGTGTACCCTTTTCTTGAAAACTTCTGGGGACTTCAACTTCACTGCCTCCCCATGCATCTTGTCCAATGTGCTACTGCTCTTTCTGAGAAGAAATTTTTCCAAATATGCAACCTGAACCTCCCTGTGTGCAATCTGAGCCCATTACCACTTGTCCTATCACTAGTTACTTGAGTGCGGAGGCCAACCCTTGGCTCACTATAACTTCTTTTCAGATAGTTTTAGAGAGTGATAGAATCCCAACTGGTCCTTCTTTTCTCTGAACTAAGGAATCCCAGTTCCTTTAGCCACTCTTCATAGGACTTGTTCTCCAGACCCTTCATCAGTTTTGTTGTTCTGTTACTCTGGACAGGCTCCAGTGCCTCAGTGTCTTCCCTGTAGTATGGGGCCCAAAACTCAACAGTGTACGTGAAGTGCAGCCTCCCCGGGGCTGTGTACAGAGAGTTCAACTCCCTAGTTCCACTGACTACACTATTTCTGATACTAGCTAGAATGTTATTGTCTTTCTTGGCCACCTGAGTACACTATGGCTTGTGTTTACCCAGCTGATTTATACCTCCAGATCCTTTTTCTCCATGTAGCTTTTCAGCCACTCTGTCCCAAGCCAATAGTGCTGCGTGGTGTTACTGTGACCAAAGTGCATGACCCAACAGTTGATTTTGTTGAACTTCATCCACTGGATTCAGTACATCGATCCAGCCTGTCCAGTTCCCTCTGTAGGGCCTTCCTGCATCCTGCTATATTGACGTTTCTTTTCCCAACTTAGTATCATCTGCAAACTTGCTGAAGTTGCACTTAATCCCTTCATCCAGATCATCAGTAACCGTATTAGTCAGGACTGGCTACAATACTGTTCCCTGCAGAACACCTCTAGTGACTGCTTGCCAGCTGAATTTAACTCCATTCACCACCATTCTCTGAGCCTGCATGTTCAGGCAATTTTTTACCCAGTGAAGAGCACACCGATCCTCTAGGAGAATACTGTGGAAGATGTAAACAAAAACTTTACTGAAGTCTAGGTAGATTACATCCACAGCCTTTCCCTCATCTACTAGGCAGGTCATTGATCATAGAAGGAGATGTTGGTCAAGCACTATCTGCCTTTCATGAACCCAGGCTGGCTGAGCCTCATACCATCAAGAAAACATATGTTAGTGAAGTGAGCACTAATTTTCTTTTATCCTAATTCTCATCAACATTTTGGGGATGTTGAACTTCTCATTTTTCAGAATAGATACTTTGCTTCTACATAAAAGGCAATTGCTTTTTTAATACAGGACAAGGGGTTTCTTCAGCGTATGCTTTTAAAATGTAATAATGTAAAGAATTCTCAGAAACTATTCCTACAGCACTCAGAACAGAATCTTTGTTTCAGTGATTATAGAAACTATTACAACCGTATCATGCTAGCTATCTGTGTTGTAGTTAGAGATAGTTTTGTTATCAATTAATAGTTAAAAGTAGTATGCTAATTTCACAGTGAAAGAAAGAGTAGGCAAGAGAGATCCATAATGAAATAAATTTCTGTCTGATCCAAAGTTTTATGACATTAGTATGGAAAGTTAACTAAAGGTGTCAGGAAATATTTCCTGTCACTTATGGAAACAGAAGTGTCTTCAAGTATTCCCTTCCCTTAAATCACAGTGATGTATAAAAGGGAGAATACGTCTTCTGTTATGACTGTAAATGATAGTGTTGTCCATGAAATGTAGGATTATGTAATCGATCAAACATTATTTCAGGAAGACTTAAGAGGTGCTATCCAGGGGATGGCTGCAGTACTGCAGGCAGTCACTTAAGAGTACAACTTTGATAATACCAATCTAATATCAAAATAATATCAAACCATTTTGTCCAAAAATAAGCAAATGTGAAGCAGTTTGGTTGAAACAACTTGTCAAGGCTTAGTCTGGCCAAAGATGGCTTTAGCAAGAGCTGAATTTTGTCTTGTTTTCTATTGGAAGTATTCACTTGTATTTGTATTTCACAGAACCATTTCTGTAATTTCTGTAGATATTTTCTTCCTTCTTTACCATTTGTGTTTAGATTCTGTAATTTTTATTAGATACTTTAATTTTTATTATTATTTTTTTAAGGTAACGAATTGGGTCAGGGAGTAAGCTTCTTGATCCTCTGTTGAATAAAAAACCAAATTTAGGTCATAAAATGTTCAAGTTATACTGCTTTTATTTATTCTGAAAATTTTCCTTTAGTTTTAATTAATCTTTGGAGAAGGAACTTCTATAACATCTTCCTTTCTCCCTAGCTGGGTTGAAAACTTTGGCCGAGAAGGTCTGGGACTTCTGTTGGATGTTTTGGAGAGACTCGTTGAGACAAAACAGTAAGGATAACTTTCTATAAAACTGGTAGTTTTTGTTATTATGCATACAGCATTTAATACAATATATATATATATTTAATCTATTCAGCCAGGACAAAGCTGTGAAGAGAAGCCAGCATAAGGTCATACAGTGTTTGAGAGCCTTCATGAATAATAAGGTATGGGATTTTCTTTAATCTGTAAGTTTGAACTACTGTTCAGTCAGATACTGTATGTGATCAATGGGTGTAAGCCTGTGTAATTTGGAGAAGCAGAGTGTTGGTCAGCTGTGACTTGAAAATCTTTCTGCCATGTCTGATTTGTAGAAGTCTACATATGTAATAGTATAAACTTTTGATGCTGATGTTTGCTCTCATTAAAAAATGAGTGACCTGTTTTTTACCTTTCCATCGCTTAACTTCTTTTTTATTTGAAGAAATTAAATATAATTTGAAACATTTCTTAAAGCTTTTGTCATCTTTTATTGGACGTTCAGTATTATTGTTATGTTTTCTTTCAACTTTCCTTATAAATGTTTTTCTGCTGTTTAGTATGGATTGGAAAGAATTCTGGGAGAAGAGAGGAGCCTTTTGTTGCTGATCAAAGCAATTGATCCCAAGCAAACTAGTATGATGACGGACATAGTTAAACTCCTTTCTGCAATGTGCATTGTTGGAGAGGAAAGCATGTAAGTACTGCATTTCACCAGACATAGTAAGGTAATTTCAGGATAATTAAAATTATATTTGTATTTAAATGAAATGCTGAATTTTTCAACTTATGCTTGAAAGTAATATCTGTACTATGTTGTCATTTTTCAAAACACTTTTGTCTGTAACTTTTTTAATGTTTGTATTAGTAAGAATTTTCTTTTTTGGCACTTGAATGAACTGATTACATGGGAGTGGCTTTGTAGCCATTTTTATTTCTAAAAGTTTTTTAGCATTACTTTTATAGTATTTTAGCCATTTTAATCTAGTATGTTATTATTTGGTTATGTGAGTCTCCAAAGGAAATAAATTATGCTTAAACCTCCTACATGTGTACCCTAGAAATTGAACGTTATGGCAGCGTGAATCTCCAGATAGCAAATGAACAAGAAGGTTAAATATCTCCTGAGTGAAATGCTTTCATTTTCTTACAGCCTTGAAAAAATTTTGGAGGCTATAACAGCAGCAGCAGAAGAAAGAAATGTTGATAGATTCTCTCCTATTGTAGAAGGACTTCAGGATAACTCAGTTCAGCTGCAAGTAAGCAATGTTTTTGCTCAGATTGCACAAATTTTCCACTTCTTGACTTCATATGCCTTCACCCAGAGTGAAAGCAAAGAACTCTTCTTATTTTCAATTTACTTCAATTGAGATAAAAAAATTCAGAAAGTCATAAAGTTTTATAGTAAATTTGAGTAATCTTTATAAGTCATTATTCTATTAGTATAAATAGCAATTTATATTGTTTATCATGTAACTCAGGTGAATGAAAAGTTTTTAATATCGTACTCTGAATTTTGCCACAATGGAAGAGATGAATGTGCAATTTGGAAGAAACGTTTGTAGTACTCCACTGTCACCTGTTGTATTTAATAGCTCAAGTAAAGATTGCTGTTGTTTTCTCACTCTTTTTAGAAGTCTAGATATCAATTTGTAATGTAACTTGTTGAGTAAGTAAACAGTCTTTCTGTAGTACCCAATATTGTAAAAATCTCTACCAAAATAATTTGTTTTCTGAGGTGTGTTGTAGAATAAAAATTCTGTCTGTGATGAACTTGGGTGAATGGAAAACTATATAGAAGATTAAAGGCTCAGAGAATTACTTTGATTGGCAGAAAGATAGTTGACTTCTCTTTCTTTTTTTGAAAGATTTTGTTTGTAGGTGTTGCCAGTTTTCTTTCCTGAGTGAGAGAGCTGATAGCAAGTTATTTTTTGGAATCTTGCTGCCATAGCAAGAATTAGTTCCAGTGACAGGACAAATTCACTTTTGAGCAGTGGCTGTGTGGTGCTTTTTGTAACGCTCAGCTTACAGTGAATGTCAGCGAGAAAGAAATTGAAGGAGGAAGTGTGTGTTGGGAGGAAAGAAGGAAGAAGAGGAGAAGGAACATTGAGCCTCAGATGTAGCTGGTCTGGAAAGGGGCTGCTCAGGAAAATTGTAAAACTGTAAGATAACACATTTCCTTCCTTTGTTTAGGATTTTTGAATCTACACACTGGACACAATTTTCTCACAGTACAGGGTTTCTACCTTTAGTGTTTTTGCAAGAATCTTTTTGGTTCTTCAGTATTAATTTTAAATATGCAGTCTGCAGTATGTCTCTCTTACTTGGAATCTGTTTTATCTAGATTTCAAGGTGAATTATGTTTAAGTTAATACATTTCTGTTGAGTATAATTTTTGCTTAATGTTTTAGCATCCTGAAGATAGTAGGCAGTAGGAATTTAGGCCAGGAGTGCAAAGCTTGAATGCTTAGATCAATGTAACATTTGTCTCACTGCATTTATGTTTTCTTTTCTTTGTTTGATTTTTGTGCTTTTTTTTTTCTTTGTTTGTTTTTCTAGTTAGTATTTATTCTGTAATATCTATCTATCTATCTATCTATCTATCTATCTATCTATCTATCTATCTATCTATCTATCTATTCTTATTCCTTTTTGTTTTTTAGAATTGCATATATTCACACATGTAGATCTAATAAGGAAAAAAAAGCTATAACTCCTTTTTTCTGTATAATTCAAAAAGCACACGAGAACTGCATTAAAAACAGTCCCTCAGTTTATCTGCTACTTCAAAGAAATTAAAGGAGTACATATGATTTATTTATCTAAGACTCCTCTTCCACTTTTTAAAAAAGTGAATAATGTATAAAGGTCTCAATAGATCTGTAAGCATGTCTTGCAGCATAAACTAACAGTAAACAGTTAATAACTGTTTTAGATCAACGTTTGTGAATAGGCTTCAAATATTACAGTCCCTTGTGAACAATTGTCAGTAAGCAGCCTTCTTGAAAAATAGATACCAATATTAATGGCAGTTGAGACAGTTGATGTGCAGCATTAACAAATGGTCATAGCTGATTATCTCTAAGCAGTTAGGTCTTATAGATGTAAGTGCATTCATGCTTAGTGTTTACAATGATGCTCAACTCCCTTAGTGAGATAGCACTGATGAGATAACTGGATCAGTGCAAAATACTTCAGCTGAGTTGTTAACTGTGCAGTAACCCTTATTTTTCTTATAATTAACTTCTTATATTAAACTTTTCTGCTAGTTACAGCATCATAGAATTGTACTGTTCCTTGTTTTGGTATTTGTTATCCTCTGATACAGAGGAGAATAGTATTTTAAATCTGATTACTATTGCAGTACTTATATTAAATAATTTGTTAAATTACTTTGGATTTAATGAGGACTTTAAACTTCCAGAAAATAGCTAACATTTTTCTGTTGCATTTACCATGGTCTCTGGGCATAGAAACTTCTAATGATATTTCACGGTTTTTGGAGTTAAGCTTGCATTTGAACACTTGAATCTAAAAAGCCTTTTTCTTTTTCAGAGTCTACAAATGTTAGCTAGGTTTGTTTTTGCTTTTTTTTTTTTTTTTTTCTAAAGGCTTCTGATTGGAATCAATTGTAAACTTCTACAGCAATGACATTGACCTAGTGGTTAATTTGACAGTGTTTTAATAAGATGAAAGTTTACAGTTGTCAGTTACTTGGCATATTTGCCTTGATCATCTGCCTGATATATGTAGGCTTGTTTTGTGGCAAGTGAATTTGACACTAACAACTGACCTTTTCAATTTTAAGTTGACTAACATTTCTGTTACTTGAAGGGTGAACTTATAAGAAGCCTTAGTATGTTAATTTTTGTATTTTCATCGAAACCCCAGTATATCTAATCTTTTTATTTGTTGAAAGCAAAGGATATTCTACTTTTGATCTTTCCTAAAGATCATCAGTAATTATAGAAAGAGTACTTAAATATTTTCAGTTCAAGGCAAGATTAGAGATCCTAGTTTGAGAATATACCTACAGCCAGAAGTAATATTGAGCTTACTGAGAAGCATTTTATGTCAAAGTTCTCTCCTATTCATCAGTAGCATTACCCTCTCGGTATTTATAAACTGGGAGAGAATGCCATTTAATCTTTCATCTAATAAAAAAAAAAAAGAATGTGAGATTGTATGTGTATGATATTTTGGTTAGCTGGATCGCTTGGCAGCTCTTGGCCATTTGGTACTAGTGAAATCCTTTCCATAAACGAGTAACTAATACAAACAAAGCACACCTTACCTAAATGCAAAGACTGATAATATCATTTCAGATTCATGGAAATGTGCAAATGTAGGTGATAGGCGTGTGGACAGTACATTTCATTGCTAAGAATATTTTAGAATTAGCATGGGGAAACAATTTAGTAAAATTAGTAAAGTGCATACCTAAGCCAAAACTGCATCCAGTTAATGATTAGGAAACAAAATTTAATTAAATCTATATTATCATTTGTCCTTTCTACAACTGTTGATAAAAGTGAAAAAAGTGAAGTTGAAAATCTTGCTGCAGTTCTCTTACCTTAAGATGATGCTTAGCTACCTATTTAGTATTGATAATCACGCCTATGTGAGGGAAAGCTGCTCTGAGCTACTGAGTTATAGTCAACACTTTCCATGAGAAAAGTACCAGTTATGCAATCTGTGTGTTCAACTGGGAAAAATAAAAATATGAAGAGTATACATCCTTTAAGTTGATAGAAAACACTGTCTGAAGTTGAAGAAGAAAATCAAAATTAAAATTTAGGGGCTGTAAACTCTCACGTAGCAGAATGTACCTACCTCACTGGTCTACTTTCCCGTAGAGGAAGACATTCAAGATGTTGCCATTCTAGGTGAACACTGTGATTACTCGTGCAAAGCTCTTTTGCACCCTGCACCAGGAAGGATGTCTTAGAAATTATAGTCCTTGATACCACAGCAAAATGTTGTAAGTCACACCAAAGAGTTGTGTATTACTATATGTCTTTTAAGGAGAGACAAAAAATAATTGGACTTATTCAGACATATTCACAAGGTCTGCATATTCTACAACTTCTGATGAATTGCTCTTAGCTATAGACAATTTATTCAAAATTTTTGGTCACAATGAGTTCTGACTTCCTAGGAAGCTAATTTACTTGTCTTCACTGAACTTCATGCTACTTCAGCAGAAGTACCTCTTTGTTATTGAAGATGAGGTGTCTTTTAGATGTGGACATGGCCTTGCCTCTTTTTGTCCATGACTGAAAAATTCAAAATACTGTCAATCTCATTCAAGGTAATTGAGTGTAAAAGAATGCTGTTGTATTGTCAGTTCAGGCCCACTCATCTGAAGTGCAAGTAATGACTGATTTTTCTGTATACCAAGAGTTGACATTTATAGAGCTGTCAACTGGAGCATCACAGCATTTTCCTCAAGTACTGTGTACTTTGAGAATTGGCAAGGAACAATTTTGCATTTGGGACAACTATACTTCAATTTTTAATTAGGAACACAGAAGACAATAACTTAGGAGTGGAATACTGCTTGTAATTCTGCACATAGAGACAAATTGAAGAAAAGAATTATTTGTCTGTCTGAAAAGAATTGTCTGAAAGAATTTTTGTAACGTAAGAAGTTCTTTCAGTTATATAGAACATGTTTCCTCTTTGGTCTTACTCTTAATTTGCAGCATTGGAGATTGGACACAAGGACCTGAAAGGCCTGATGATGCTTTCGTCTGATAGACTCTGTAGATAGGCAGTGACTGTGTTAAGAGACATCTTATTTCAAAGAACAGTTTCCAGTCTGACAAAGTAGAATGGAATTTTTGAAATTTTCTTTAGTTATATATTTATCTTTGCATTTCTTTAATTAGTAGCAGGGAGTAAACTCATTGTTTGACTACTGTTAGGTCTGAATTCAATAACGCTTTTGTGTAATTTAATAACTACAGATATCAGCTGGTATTTGAATTTTCAGAATTTTTAAAGCATATTGTTAAACAGATTCAGCACTGCTTTAAAATGAGTATGTCACAGTCTGATATTTTCATCTTTAATTAAAAAAAAAGCAAAAACCAGGCATAAATTTTTATTTCTCTGAGGCATTTTTGTGGCTGAGGCTTTCCTCCTATTATGCAAACGGAGGAAGGTGGAAGTAAAATGTCGGACTTATCATTCAAAATTTTGTAGGTCAGAAACAAACAAGCTTTCTCTAAAATAGCAAAAAGAAAAAAAAAATTATCAAATAATCTAAACCATCAAGCATTCTGAGTTGCAATTCAATTTCTCTCAGAACATTTAAGATGTCTGTGCATTAGACAAATGTATGCAGTACTTGCAGATACCACACATTCCCTTCTGGAGGTTCCTGTTCTTCTGGACTGGCCTTCCAAGCCAGATGGGCTACATTGAAGCAGCTGTAGTGATACTATGTGTAATATATATTCATTTTTATGTTGGTGGATTGAGTCCCTAATTGGTAAAAATGATATATCCTAACAGAGTAATAATACTAATGTGTGTTATTCCAACTGTGAACTTCAGAATAGAAAAAAAAGTTTTGTTCTTGAATCTTCCACGGCTTATGGGTTAAAACTGCCTGTTAGCAAGCCACTGTTCATCAAACTGTTCAACAAGGGGATATTTTTCGCTTTCTATTGGTTTTGAATACGTATACCTGAAATCAACTTTCCCAAGAACTATGTAAATTAAAATGTCCACAAAGTGAATATCTTTCTTTTTGTAGCCACCATTAAATGGTAGTTCAATTTGAAACATGTTGGAAACATTTGTGATCCTGTAACAAGTTCCTGCTTTTGTCTTTTTTTTTTTCTTTTTTTTTTTTTTTATTGTTTCATGAAACAAATGACTCGGAAGTAAATTTAAGTTTTTTTGAGATTTGTGGTTGCTTCGTAATGTATAACTGGCACTCCTACTTTTTGCAGACTTTTCTTTCAAGTTTGCAACAAATATTCTGAAGATTTTAAAGGTCATGACAGAGAAATATTGGATACAGATATCTTCTTCACTTCCCAAAAAAGCTTGATTATGCAACAAGAGAGTCTAAATTTGTATTCTGTTGGGTACTGTTAAAAGAAATGCTTGAAGATTTTATTCAGATCACTTTTAAATGAGGTTGGGCACTTTAGGTAAACTTTTTGCACTATTGTGTGAAATTTGGATATATATTTTTGCATATCATATATTAGATAAGGATGAATTTTATTATCTTCTATTCCTGCTTTCCTGTTTTGAGATTAGCACCACTTGTTCTCATGTTCTCATGTTTTGGCAATGGCAAACAAAACAGTGCATGCACAGAAATGGGCTTAAAGAGTAACACAAAGATTCTGTTGAATTTATTCAATGAAAATTAAACAACGAAAGTGGTAACGAAAAATGTAATTTAGTTCTTTCTAAAATACTGCCATAATGTGTACAGAATTGAGTTGCATAAAGTTAGGGAAATAAGATTTCACGGAGAAAAAGGTCAGAATGGTTGTTCTGACAAGTGCTGCAAAGATGACAGGATCTATTATGAAAGTTTAAGCCCAAAACTATTGTCAATTTAGCCATTTCAAACTAACTGTTCAGAGAATAATAATTGGGGATTATTTCCTATAAATAATTTTAAAGAAGCAGCCATAAATCTGCAAGACCTTTCTGAATTACATATATTTTATTAAGACAGAATGGTCGAAGTTGTGGTCCTGTTACTTAAATTCCTATTCAACGGAGTTCGTTTAAAATCATCTACTGAAAATGTAGTACCAGTATCTTTCTGAAAGAAAACAGATCACTGGTACTTTCCTGTTTAATATGTATGATTTGATTGTTACTTAATAGATCCAGACACATCGCAACCTTTCTTTGCCTTGCAGTTTAATGCCGTTTAACTGCTTCTTTTTTATATTTTGTTAAGAAGGAAATTAACTTCTTAATGAGTAACTTTTTCTTTCTAAAATGTTATACTTTTTACTTACATAAAATAGACAGACTTACAGCAATGAAAATAGTAGTAAGGAAACATTATGCCAACATATTTGAGTTTTTTGAGGATTTGAAGATTTTTAAGTCCTAGAAGCTTTTTACTTTTATTTTCTTTGAAATAGACTTCTAAACAGCAAATCATATGCTATTTTGTTGCATTTAGGAATTTGTCTCTTTAATAAACTCTTTTCTAAATCCTTATATTAGGTTTTGATATCTTACAAGTTATTTTCTGTTTTGAAGATCAGTCTTAGTCCAGTCAGAGCTTTCTTTCCTGTTCCTTTCAGAGGTGTCCCGTGGATCTGTTAGAAAGGATTTTGCTTTACCAAGCTGTGCTGCATTTATCCATGTTATTCATTTCTTTATGTCGCAATTAGTCATAGTATTCAATGAATTTGTTCTTTAGTTCTATTATACTTTCAATATATTTGCACAGTAGAGGGATCAGGCTTACTAGGCTGTAGTTTTCCAAATCACACCCAAAATATCCTTTGTTATTTTCTTGTTTGTCAGTGTGCTTTTAAACATATATCCAGCTACTGAAATAATTTTATCTTTGATTTTATTCTGAACCGTTGGATGAATACTCTTTTGTGACTTTTAATTGTTGGCTTTACTTTGGAAGTCCTTCTGCCTACCACTGAACCTGCAATAGATAACGGTCTTTCTGTATTCTGGTGTTGGAGCTCTTTCTATGCCCACGTAGAACATCTGATGAAGTCTTGCTGTAGTTTGTTTTCTCTGGATAATCCTTCTTTCACTGACCCTACAGATTATATAAATTAAAAAAGAAAAGGCTATTCTTATCTCAGGCCCTTATTTGTGAGTAATTATAATAATAACTTACTGTTGCTCTAAATTGCTGTGATTCTGGAAAGTTAATTCCTGCTCCTGTAAGCTACAGTTTTTTCTGGTAAACCTCTTTATTCTTTGGAGGAGACACTACTCACTAGTTGGCAATGGATACCAGTTGACCTGTTGCTTACTGTTGATGTGAAAAACTGATTCCCATCAAGTGTTCTATGAAGCTGAGTACACTGAAAGAGGGAGGATTTTGAAGAGAAGGAAAAATAAGTACAGCATTCTGTTCTATAGGCTTACTTTAGTTTAAAGTCAGTGTTATGTTTGCTAATACTTATATCACTGTACACACAGACATTAGCCTTCACGATTTCTAATGTGTCACAATGGATACATATGCGTATAAAAATTACATTGTTACTAGTTTTTATACACTGAGAATTATACTTGTCAAGGCATGTGTTGCAGGAGGACTTACTTGTGAAAATGGCATATTTGAAAGAGTGAGAAAATATGGAAATTTCACAATTTGTTTCTGATATCCGTAGGTTGTGGCTGACAGGAAATCTGAGTGTCGTAATTGTATGATTATAATGGATCGATGGCATACTATCTGCTTGTTTTGCTTGTCTTTTTTTTTTTTTTAATGAACATCAAAAAACTAAGAAGTAACCCTATTTTATTTTTCCTCTGTAGGTAGCTTGCATGCAGCTCATCAATGCTCTTGTTACATCTCCTGATGATTTGGATTTTAGACTTCACATCAGAAATGAATTTATCCGCAGTGGACTGAAAGAGATATTGCCAGTAAGCACCTTGCAGTCTCTCTCTGTATTGCTATTTAAATTACTGGACTGTGAGTCTGAGAGGAGAAACGGAGAATAGGTTCTAATAAATTATTCTCAAAGGCATCTTATTAGGTTAGAGCCTAAGCAGTTAGATATTAGAATCAACCTTAAAATAAGATTGAAAAGGTGAAGTGAGCTCTCTGAAGCTTATACTGAATCCTTAATCTTTTACAGCTTTGATTTAGAACACGCAACAGAATATAATGCAGCCACCAGCGAAGCCAGACTGAAGGCCTGTTTACCTCTTGCATATTAAACTTAACTCATTTTAAACTTTAAAATAACATAGATTCATGGAAGTTACTAAAAATGTAAGGTTTATTTCCTTATGGAAATGCTAATTTTGCCGATCTCTCTACTGTTTCTTCCTTGCAGCAATTGAAATGTATAAAAAATGAAGCCCTAGATATTCAGCTGAAGGTATTCAATGAGCATAAGGAAGAAGACATGATTGAATTCTCTCATCGTTTAGAAGATATTAGATCTGAACTAGAATATCCTTTTGATATTGACAAGAGAAACATGAACAAAAGAATATCCATAATGAAAATTTTTCTATGTCGCTTATGTTTAAAACAACATTTTGACTGAACATTTGACTGAAAAGCTTTTTACATTATTCTCCTTAACTCTTTTACTGAAGTAAATGATGTTTACAACATGGTGTGGAATACAGTTAAGGACACAAGTGCTGAAGGATATTTTCTTTCTATTCTCCAACATCTTTTGCTAATACGAAATGATTATTTTATACGGTATGTTTAATGCTATATTAAATATCAGTTATGTATTAGATTGTTGTTTAATCATTAATAGAATATGTCTTCTACTATTTTAAGAAATACATTTTAGTATTTTTCTGCACTGGATGCAGTTTGTAATTATTTCTTCATGAATTCGTGTTCAAAAATATCACCTTTGAGTAAGGATGTTGTCTGCATTTTTTTTCTCTCTTCTGCTTAAGATCTAACTCCGTATACAAACAGAGAATATTGGTTTTACTGAGATCTGAAGCTTGCTTCCTGCAAGTATAAGTGGTCAGGACAGATCTCTTAATGCTACTGATGTGTTTTACAACCAATTGTACTTGTGTCATGAATTTGAGTCAAAGGGCGAAAGCACAGTGCTCAGAAGTGTACTTTGTAGATAGATCTCAACTTATTAAGATAAGGGTGCTTGCCTGACTTGGGTGCATCTGTGCTAGACCTCTTCTACGGGGATGATTTTGAACTGACATCTTGCATGTACTGGTTAAGTGGCCCAGCTGTGATACCAGTTGACATTTTAGAACAATGTGTTTTTCTTTTGTTTTAATGAAGCAAGGCCTCTGTACATCCATAGTTAAAAATGTCATAAAAGTAGAAGGCATCAGCTGAAGGAAGAGCCTTCTCTCTATTGGAAGGAAACAGGAACGAGTGCTGCCTTTTTGTAGTTCCATATGAAAAGAGTTGCAGATTTTATCGCACAGAAATATTTCATGTTTGTGTGTGCTGATTTTTCAGGCTTTGTGTAACTGTTGTGGTGTAATAAACTGCCAAATATATTCGTCCTTTGAAGATTTGGGTTTTGCATCTGTCCTTCTGTGGAAATAAGTCAGCCCAAATCTTTTGACACTGCTGTATTGAAAAGCAGGATTTTAAATATATGTTAATAAATAAATATGCCTCTGTCTTCAGTCCACAGTATTTCAAATTAATTGAAGAGTGCGTGTCCCAGATAGTGTTACATCGGAGTGGAACAGACCCAGATTTTACATACCGTAAAAGATTAGATATAAATTTCAGCCACTTGCTAGGTAAGTCTCATGCTGGAAAATGTTTACAGTATTGTACTTTTTTCTGTATTTCAGAACACAGAGTGGTAGGTGTGATTCAGAATCTTGTTTTCCCTGCATATTTTCAAGTATGTATTTGCTTATTTTTTCAGATATTTGTGTAGATAAAGCAAGATTAGAAGAATGTGAAGAGAGGGCGTCTGAACTTTCCAGAAAGGTGTGTAATAATTATAAGTTACGATCATAAGATGGATACAGGAAATAACATAATAGATTCATGACTAATGTAATTGAAAATGGCACAGCTTTTAACTTCGAGTTGCTGTTATTACTTATGTTGAAATGGAAATTTGAATGTTTCTTGTGGAGTGGGAAGTAGAGGAGTGTTATAAAATAGTTACCTTAACTGAGTCTTCCTACTATGTATTATAAGGTATGAAATCAACTGAAAATTTATCTGAACAGCTATCTATTTTTCAAAAAGATGAACAGAGTGAGAATAAGAGTTGTCTTGTTTGTATGTACAGATTCTTACCATTCATATGTACAGAGTCTTACCGTTGTTTACCTTTTTTTTTTTAATTTTTTGTATTAAACACAAAAGGAGAAGTGAGAATCCTAGAAGGTATGTGGACCTATTACTAAAGTTGCTTTTTCTCTATTTTTTTTTCCTCAGTTTGAGAAAGATTTTGTAGCTCATCAAGAGACCCAGGCCCTACTGCAAAAAAAAGAAGACAGGATCAATGAACTTGAAGCAGAATTACAAGCCTTTAAATCTCAGGTACAGGACAGTTTCATGAATGTATGGAGTATTGTTTCTGAAATAGAATTCATTTTTATCTTCTTGCAGATTGCGATAGAGCAATTCAGGATAATTCAAAGAATCCTGCTATTGATTATTATTGGCTGTTAGCTTCCTCTATTTCTGTTTTACAGAAAGAATTGTAGTGTGACATTAATGAGCTGTGTGAGATCCCAGTTGATCCTTTTTGTGCCTGAGTTCTGTTAATTAAACTAGTTTGTTTTATTTCATTTGGATGTTACTTTCAATGTCATATATTTCCAAAGTAATTAACCACATAGGGTAATAAGTCCTATGCTTTTAGCATTCATCACTGCGATCTTTATCCCTGCACAGGAAATTATTCATTGTGCAGTTTTCTTTTTTGAAACCTTACCATGGTAATCCAGCAGTGAAAGAAATAACACGTGGCTAGATAAGAAGATTTGCTGATAATTTTTCAAATTTCAAGCATATATAGATGTTTCATAATGTGATGGAGAGAAGTAGTGCAGAGTTTTTGAGAGATGCTTGAGTTAACTTTTAAACTACTTCAACTCTGAAATCTATATAGGAAAATTATGTGAACAAGTGACTTTCCTGTGTCTTCATTTTTGGGGTAAGGCTCAATCTAAAAACGACTGAAGGAAAATAACACTGAGAAGATATACATATAGAAAGGTGTTGAAAAATGTGCTTTCATCTTTAAGCTTTTTTATGGTTCTGAGCTTAATTTTTTTAGTGAGGAAAATTAGTTCAGCTGCGCTTTGGTTTGCTGAAAATGTCATTTTGATTCAGGTTTCTGGTCAGAATTCACTGTTAATATAGAAGTTAAACAGGCTTTCAAAAAGTAATTATACTTGTATACTTGTTGCTTTAAAATGAGCTGCGCATCATTAGTTAAGAAAGTAATTCTTAGTGTATTCTTGATAACATACTTAAATATTATTTTTTGTGCATGTGTAAGTGAAAGAGGTTTTACCTCCTACATTTCACCATTCCTGTTGTACACTGGATAAAATACAGCTTTTTTTTTTTTATAGCATGCACACAGTGAGCATTACCTGTGCATACACTCACAGATTATCATACCATGAACTATCTCACTGTTAATACTTCCTGGAATGCTTAAGTGTCAAGTAATTGATTCATTCAATTTGGCACTATTACTCTCACGTCCATCTGAAGTGGAATCTTTCATTTCCATGTAGTTTTCTGCCTGTTACAACTGTCTTTCTCCTGGTCTTGTTCCTCATTTATACTTTCTTAGTATTGGAAACTTTTTAGTGTCTGATTTCTTTTGTCTTTTAGAATTTAATTTTTCAATGTCTTTGTCAGCGTAAAGAATGCTTCTTTTGGGAATTTGAAAACAATAACACTGTCCTGCATTTATTTAATTATATTTATTGATATTTAGCTATTCTGCATTTATTTAAATATATTTATTGAGATTTAGCTATTTTTTTTATATTTTGGTTCTCTGCATATTGTGTTTCCCTGTGAGTTTGAAAACCAGTTGTCAAAACTGCTTCAATCAGTACTGTATAATATTGTCGTGTTTCTACTTCTGTCCCCCTAGAGAGTGGTAACTTTCTTGCTTTATCCAAAATGGCTTTCAGTGTTATAAATCTGCAGATGTAAGGCAGCTATATATTTTGGAAGAAGTTTTTTCTTTCTGCCTTCAATCCTGCAGAATGGGAATGCTCCTTCATTAGAAAATTTTCAACAGATTTTCTAACTTTATCATATTCTGCAGTTAAATTTGAGGAATAGCCCTGTAATCTGTCAAATAAGCAAGAATGCTAGAAACAGGGTACTGTTTTTAAATTTGAGCTAAAGTGTAGTCAAGGGAAATTTCATCAAGCTACATATTGCACACTTCCTCGGTCATGATCAGTGAAATACAATGAGCTGCTACAGAATTTCAGTTTGCCTTGTCTGAGTTTTTTTCATATATTCAGGCTTACAATTACAAAATGAAAAGTGTGTTGGCTTTATTATAATTCATATTTAATTGTCCTATGCACAGATAAAGTCATGCTGTTTTGCTGAATTTAATTTGTTAACTATAACTGTGATGGCATTTGGTTAGTAAAAATATGAATCTGATTATTTTCCTTATCAGTATGGCTCTTTGCCACCTGGATTTCTACCACCAACATGTAGAGATGCATCTGCCATTCCACTGGAAGCTGCAGAACCAAATCAGTTGCCTCCTCCTCCTCCACCACTGCCTTCTAATGGAGCAATCCCACCACCACCGCCACCTCCCCCTCCTCCTCCACTACTTCTGAATGGGTTGGGAATTCCTGCAGGAATTGGTGTTCCTCCACCACCCCCACCTCCACCAGGCCTGCCTGGGGCACAGTGGTCTCCACCTTCATGTTCTTTGCCATTTGGACTGAAGCCTAAAAAAGAATTCAGGCCTGAGGTTACTATGAAAAGACTCAACTGGTCCAAGGTAATACTGATGAATGGTGAATACCGGCTCTAAAATCTCACGTAGAGCTTAGAATAGATTATTAAGAATAATACATTATAGTTAAATCAACTGAATTTATGTTAGATATGCATACTTACTGGCTTTATTTTTTTTTCTTTTTCCTGAGAATTGTGTTCCATCAACACATGAAGAGAAAATGCCTGGAAAAGTTAGTTCCTGGCTGGAGTAATACAGCCTTGATAGCATCAGGCTTTCTGGATCCTGCTGTGGCTTTTCTTTTAGTAGGCTGTTTACTGTATCAATCACTGCACTGCACTGTTAGCTGTATAGTTTTCAGACAAGTGTTTTGCTTCTGTCATTCTGTGAGAAAGTCATTGCAAGTGTTTGTATTTGTCCTCAGTATGTCCTCAGTATAAGTGTACTTAGATAAATATAACAATTGAAAGTGCATGTTCTGTCTAGTTCTTTGCTCTCCCTTGTGACAGTATCAAGTATGCCAGGACTATCAATATATTGAATTTTACAAAATGTAACTAGTTAGACCAAAATAAAAACTTTCAGAGTTTTATGTGGCTATCAAAGCTGTCCTTTAAAAAGTAAGGTATGTAATATAACCAGCTGTGTTCAGAGACTGAAGTTTACACAAGTTTTATAATCTACACAAAAGGCAGTCTGCTGGATGTACTATATGTGTAAATAATTAAATTTTGTTTTTGTCTCTTAAAGATCAGGCCTCAGGAAATGACAGAATCCTGTTTTTGGGTTAAAGCAGAAGAGGAGAAGTATGAGAATGCTGACATGCTTTGCAAATTGGAACTTACGTTTTGTTGTCAAAAGAGGGGTAAGTAATTGGTATCTCTGGTTTTCAGCTTCTGGAGTTATCTGTTAGATAACTGGGTCTTAAATAACTGTATACACTGTTAAACACATCCTGTTCTGTACATTAATGTTATGTTTTTTAAAATGGAGTGTGTGATGAAAGAAATTTGAAAGTCTCAGCCTGCTAAAAGCAGCAACATTCAACTGTTTTACTTTAAGGGTGGCAAAAGAATGTGTGACTCATAAGGAAAATCCTACCAAAAAAGTGAGAAATATTTCCTAATAATTATTGACATTTGAAAATTTTTTTATAAAGTTTTGTCAGGATACCTTAATAAAATACAGTGAGCCAAGAAGGTGATATGTTCATTCTCAGAATGCATGCATTAATTGGTATGTTTTGATTGAAGGACAAAAGTTTTTAATGAAATACTTTTACTTCTCACAAGCCTGTAGCAACCTTGATCTCCCTTGATATTTTGCTTAGTTTGTTTAGCTTTCAAAGCCTGTGGAAGAGCGAACTCTGCAAGTATTTTTTTACCTTTTCTTACTCTCTGGATATAAGTTGTTTTACTAGCTATTACTACTTTATTTATCCAATATATAAAATACTTACTGTTACTTCTTGACATTATTTTAATGCTCCTTGATTAGTGTCAGAGACTGAGTGCTTCGTGGAAGGTAAAGGAGCACAAATAAATAAGTTTATTTTCAGGTTTTCAAATTGAAAAGTCATTGTTAAATTTTTAGTTTCTTTCACATTTTTCATTGTGATATTTTTATTTACTATAATGCATAGTGTTATCTAGAAACCCCCAGGTTTTTATTTGTTTTGTTTGTTTGTTTGATTTGCTGAGCTTTTTTCAGAGCAGGCTTTTGATGCTTGAGGTGATGTGGTAGTATTTCTAATGAACTGAGAATTGCAATTTATTAATGCTGATACTTAATAATATTAAAAGTGTTGTGCAAAAATAAAAAGACAAGAAAACCTCATAGGCAGTAGATTCTTAGACTATTAGAATTAGTCTAAAGATAATTAAGGTGCTTTTAAAATGTTAGGAGAACTCCCAAGAATATTCTTGGAATTAATAAGTTGGAAGGTTTAAAAGCCACTGGAGGGAAGTGCTGCTTCCTGTGTAATTAAATAATAAAATCTGGGAGACTGGATGATGTTTGGACCAAACGTTAAAGGTTCAGAGGAGGATTGTGAATCTCCACAGACAGCATGAACATTATAGTTAACAAGATTAAATCCTTTAAAAGTTTTAACTGAATAGACTGAATACGTTGTTTTGACAAAACCTAACAGAGAAGAATTATTGGATCTACAGCCGAAAAAAATGACTGAAATATACTAGTACACCAAATAGTGTAATAAATGGTGGATAAAACGTCTTCAGGGATGAATGTACTTTTTTTAGATATAATGTTTATTGCTTTATACCTTCTTTTTATACTTTACTTTTTGAAATCTTTCACTTGAATAATGTGTGCTATTATTTTTTTTTCCAAAGGAAAAGGCGACTAAAGATTATATTTAGAACATTAGATAGATGTCTAAAAGGTGATGTGCAAATAAATTTCAGCTTTGTTCAAATAAGTGATTCATAAAAATTTGCATGAATGCTTGAACTCTGAAGTAGGCAGCACTGGGCATCTCAGAGTGTCTCTTACTAACAACATGCATCCTACTTCAGATAGTATTACAGTAACTACTTTTATTTTCTTGGCTGTAGAAAGAAGGGATGCTTCTCTGTAGCTCATACATAACTTCCATAACAAAACTTGTCAAAAAGTTGAAGACCTGCATTTTTCTGCACCTCAATCTTAAAGAGGTTTATAACCACGATTTGTAATGTGGAGTCGTCAAACTATTTACCATATTTAATTTAGAAACAGTCCTGGACTGTTTCTGGACTGGACTGTTTCTAAAGATTTGTCTCTGAAACCAAAAAGATAGGTTGAAAATGATTCTGTATCTAGTTGATGGCATGTAAAGAATGAACTGGTTACTTCTGAAGCACCTGCTTATGTGTTCTTTTCACTGAAGTCATTATGTAAGAAGGGACCAGAATGATGCTTTAAATAAATTTTATTCTGATTAAGTAAAATCAGATTGAAGTAGTCAAGTTTTCCGTTACTACTTTTTAACAGCTGATGTACCTGAAGTATTTAATTGTTGATTCATGTATAAAATCCTTTGAAGAATTTCTCCATTGAAAAGAAATACAGAATAATAATAGAATCATAGGGTGGCTTGGTTTGAAAGAGACCTTAAAGCCCATTCAGTTCCAACTTCCAGCTGCTAGTTGCCACCTGTAAGGCTGCCTAAAGCGCCATCCAATCTATCCTTGAATACCTCCAGGGATGGGGTATCCACAACAATAATACAGAAGAGATTTGAATCCATAGCAGATATTTGTATAAAAGTTATAAATGATGTTGGTTCTGAATGGGCATTGAAGCAATTGAAATAACTGAAGATGTTGCGGAGTCATTAAAGAAACATTACTACAAGTGTAAAAAAATAATGGAAGGGTCTAGCTTTAAACTGCTGGAAAAATATTGAGTAGTAACATGGGGCAAAGATTACACATGGGGCAAAAATAACTTTTATTTGAGGATGTAAAGAGAGTCAAAGACATTCTCAAATCATGGAATCTTGTAGTTTGGAAGGGATCTGAATCGAACTGGTCCAATCATCTTAGAGTAAAGTCAATGTAATTCATGTTGCCAGAGGCTTTGTCCAGCCTGAAGATGTAGAATGTACGGCCATGAGGCTAGGCAATGTTTTTCAGTGTTTATCACCACTGTGGTGATTTTTTTTTCCCTAACATCTTCTTGCAGTGTTTTTTTGTTGAAACTTTTGTCTGATGCTTCTTATTAATACTACACCTCTCAGAATAATCTGTAGCCTCTTGTTAGATAGTTGGAGATGAATTCCAACTTTTCTGACAACTGTCATAGCTCTCAGTCTTTTCTCTTCATGCTATGTTTCAGCCCTCTCATCATCTTGGTGGCCTTCCACTCTCCTCATTCCAATATATCTCTGTTTTCCTTGAAGTGGTGAGTGCAGAACTGAACAAGTGCTCCAGGTACTTCTCCCTGGGAGAGAAGGGAGAGTACAGTGAAATAAACACCTTTTCGATCTGCTGACTACAGTCTTAGTAACTGATTGAAGGAAATATTTTCACTGTCACTTGCTTGATAATAATAATTCGTAATAACACAAAGCTATGGGTGGAATTGCATATCTTTTCCTTGTTTACTTGTTATAAGGATATAGTTGTCACTTTTGTCACTTTCCAGAAATTAGATCATTCTGTGAAAGCAACGTGTGTTACAAAAATTACATATTTAAGTGGGAAACAGTGAGAAGTAGCAAAGCAGCAGTTGCTGATTCTGTTCCTGTAGCAAGCTATGAAAAAACAAAGTATAATTTATTTATCAGAGCTCTTTTTCTGAACTCAAAATAAATTTGCAGTCTTAAAGAAATGTAAGGTTATACATGTGAAGATGCAGGCAAGAGCAAAATAGCAAGCCAACTCCTTTAATATGTAAAGCCACATGTATTTTCTGTTGCATAGGGAATGTGGGAGGACACAGAATCTACAGAGGTCCAGAATAATGAAATGCTTATTAGTATGTGGATGACATATTTTCACTATGAATACTTCAGAAAAGATTAAATTAATGACTGAAAAGCATTTATATGTTTGATATTTGCAAGAAAGCATGCTTATTCTGAGCTTATTCTGAGATGCTCCAAGAATCTTAAAAGCTCCTGTAACCTTCAAATCATTAGTTTTATGTCAGCAGCTAAAAGAATAAAAGTAGGAAGTGAAATTACTGCCTTAGAGACAACGGTGTGGAAGTAAGGAATGGTCCTTGACCTCGCTGGCTGTAAAAAAAAGTGATGGAAAAAAAATAAAATTGACAATGGAAAAAAAAAGCAACTGAAAAATTAAATCTGAAAATAAATTAAATGAATTCTTTGCATGAATCTTCTTCAGTATTCTCATTTTTAAAAGGCAAAAAGAAGCATATGGTATGAGGGATAGTTTGAGATTTGAAATAGAAACGAATCCTAAGAAATATCAGCTATTTAGGATTTATCAGATTTGTGCTCATGGTTGCATATCAGTAAAGAAAATATGTGAAAAGTCTTTCTGGGGACATTGGTATCAAAGTAATCACTACCATTCTTTAAAAACATTAAACCTAATAGATAACTTAAAGCTGTCCAATATGTGAAAAACTGAGCAGTGCAACAGGAGCAAGCCTTATGTATACTTCTGAATTATCTAAAGCCTAAAATATTAAGATGAACAAACAAAAATTGTGTCAAATGACAACCCATTTTCACTGCTCTGAAAGTAATGCCTCCTATTTTATTTTGTTGGCCCACAATGTCAGAGGCACATGTTGGTGATATGGCAGTAGAGGTTAAACCTTCATAGCAACATTCCATTGCATTCTGTTGCTCTGCAAGAGCAGTCTGTTGAAATGGCATCTGTCATGGAAGTTCATATGAACCAAAGGTGTGTAATTGAATTACTCAGTGTGGAAAAATGATACTTATTGACATTCATTGATGCTTGCTGAATATTTATGGAGACCAAACCATGGCTGTTGTCACGGGTGGTGCGTTTCAGAGACAGTGCAGATCATCTTCTCTGGTGCAGATGTTGATGAGTGCATAGAATTGTGGAATGGTTTGGGTTGGAAGAGACCTCTAAGATCATCTAGTTCTAACCTCCATGCTGTAGGCAGGGACACCTCCCAGTAGACCAGGTTGCTCAATGCCCCATCCATCCTGGCCTTGAATGCTTCCAGGGTGGGATCATTTACAGCCTCACTCAGCATCCTGTTCAAGTGTCTCACCACCCTCACAGTAAAGAATTTCTTCCTAATATCTAATCAAAATCTACTCTCTTCCAGTTTAAAGCCATTTTCCCATATCCTGTTGCTGCGTGCCCTTCTAAAAAGTCCCTCCCATCTTTCCTCCGGGCCCTCTTCTGGTACTGGAAGGTTGCTCTATGGTCCTCTCAGGGCCTTCTCTTCTCCACGCTGAAAAGCCCCAGCTGTCCCCTGTCCTCACTGGGGAGGTGTTCCAACCATCTGATAGTCTTCATGGCCCACTCCATCAGCACAGTGTCCTTCTTGTGCTGGGAGCTCCAGAACTGGACACGGACCCTTGTTCATCGCTGACAAAAATGCATGGCTAATGGTGATGGCTATGCTGAAAACTTGTAGTTTGTAGCTGAGAATTTGTTTTGTCAGATAACATTACTATGCTCATTGTATCTATTGTAGTTTCCATGGAAATAAATAGGAGGCATTACTTTCAGAGTGACCTACCTAGTTTTGATGGAAACATGGGAATAATCAGTGTTATATGATGCTGCTATGCTGCCAGCTTGTTTGAATATACAGGCAGGGGAATGGCACTTTGCATAAATATGAAATGTAGCAGCCTGAAAAATCCTGGGGGCAGGCAGATGAGGACCCATTATAAAAGCCTTGTGAAAGGAAATCTTTCAACTTATCTAATATTGTACTGTAGCAATTGCCATATGATCAGATAATGTTTGTGGGGAGAATATGTTGCTGAGGGAAGCTGCAAATTTTGTGGCAGTGAAGTGGGAGATTTAACTACCTACGTATGGACTTTATGTCAATTACTTACCAGGA
Source organism: Callipepla californica brunnescens (assembly GCA_023055505.1). NCBI lineage: Eukaryota > Metazoa > Chordata > Aves > Galliformes > Odontophoridae > Callipepla > Callipepla californica. Next base: position 3,102,609 of record JALIRH010000038.1, read on the forward strand.
TGTTATGAGAAGGTAAAAGGTTTGGATGCCATAAATGGATGTTTCCAATATTGTGTGAACAAAGCAAAACAAAGCTGTTCTCAGAGTGGCCTGGAGTTGTACTCGGGTCTTAAGAGACAGGAGTAGGAGGAGGGAATGGTCATGATTTTAATGGATCAAGAGAGAAAAATCTGAGTCAGTCCAGCATACAGATACTTAATTTCAGGATGGAGAGCTGAATGACAGAGAGAGATGGTTCAGCAAGCAAGATAGCTATGCCTGCAAACAGCTCTGAAGCCGTTCTGAAAATGCCATCTTATTGATTCAAGTAAACATTGTACTTTAATTTAGAAGTCTAACTAAATGACATGAAAAATTAATTAATGACAATCAATTGGAAAGTTAAGGACACAGTCACAAGGAATAGGATAACATTTAAAAGGCTTGTCCAGGTGAAAGTAACAAGAAAAGTCATTAAGTATAGGAAGATAAACTTAAGCAGAACATTCTTTGCGTTCTTCTTTAGAATTCTGATTTTCTTTCATAGGATGCTTCAGCCCATATTAAAAACTGTAGTTAAATATTTAAAAACAGGAATTTAGCTAGGAAACTGGTGAGATAACTTGGAGACAAGTTCAGAAGTTAGACAGGCTCAGAGAACATTAGTCGAATACAGGCACAGTATGCCCAAAACAAATAGGAAAGAATGTAACCTTCCTAGGCTGGTGTTTGTATAAATAGGAACATCACTTTTAGGAAGTCAGGATAATGCTGGATTACACGTAGTGATAAAGCTTGCATGGTGTCACATTGCACAGACAATAGTAGTGTGCTAGATGGTCAGTGGGGCATTTCTTAAGTTCCTAATCTCTTTAATCATGGATATAACAACCTGTTGTTTACTTGGAGTAGCTTCAAGCTAATATGTTTACGACTCACAATGCTAAAATAAGGTGTAATATCTAAGTGCACAGTTTGGTCACTTGCAGAAAATAGAGAAGTAATGAAATGCTGATAAGAAATGGACTTGGTTTTTGGGACGATTTTGAAGGGTGTAGAAAAGATATAACAAAAGTTGGTGAATGTCTGTGAGTATGTAGGTTGCTGCGAAAAGTAACGCCTCCTATTTATTTCCACAGTGTTTACAACAGGTACAAAGCAGTACAATTAATGTCCTGAGAGCAGTGCATAGGCTTCATGCAGGATCAGTTTCCAGGATAACTGAACTCAGAATCAGCTACATGTTGCTCTTTCTTCCTGCTGGTGTTTGAAGTGATTTGCTGAAGGGAAGTATAAAATTTTGGGGGTGTATGGAGCATACAATAAAGAAATCTCTAACAGGGACAATGTATTTGAGAGTATCTAAAAACAGAATGTCCGTTTGTTCCATATGTGTAAAAAATGTAAGAAAGGTAGCATTTTTATGATGTAAATACTATAATTAGTGTGCTAGGTTTATAAGTGTTCTATTGATAGATGGATTTGACTTTTTCCAACATGAGTCATTTTTAAAATACGGGTTATGTTTAATGTGTTAAAAGTCCAAATAAGGATTTGAAATTGCAGATCAAACATACAAGAAACCACTCCTTAATACTTCATTGTTTTTTACAATATGGAGATAACTGCAGTTAATAGGAGATGGCAGGGAAAATTATAAATTTATTCTTCCTTCTTTTCTATATATCAAAGGGAACTGATCTAGTAAACTCTAGAGGGAAGGACTGAATGATATTTGTACAGTTTTTTTTTATTGACTGGGACAGATTTTCATCCTAACCTTACTGGAGATGGCAGTGCCTGATCCCATCACACCAGAGCTCGTGCCAGACTTAATTATTCAAAAATAAAGCACTTCTCTGGGAGTGCTGTCTGTGTTTGTACTTGTCTTGAAAAGGTCAATATAGTTCTCTTTGATTTTATTTTTTTTACTCCTTCCTATAATTCTGCCAGATTTCTCTGAAATAGGATGGTGAGCATACTGATTTTGTTTCCATTAATTATTGGAAATACCTCAACTGAGTTTTGTAGATCATTTAGATCATTCCAAGAAGACTTCACTCTATGCTGACACCTTTAAAATTGAGCTTTTCTTCTAAAAAATATTTACGTGGCGATTTTACCTCTGCATAAGTTCAAAGAAGCTTCTTAGTCTTTTAAAAATGAAAAAAATAAGTCTGTGCAAGAAATTTTATTGTAAGCCATTGTAATTTATAGAGTTCTGAAGAGAATTCAGTTCTGGTGTTTTAGGACAAATTGGTGAGGATGTGTTTTTCCTTGGTCAACATTATTTTTCAAGGTGCTCTTCTTACATCTGAATAGTAAGTGTGTTTGTATATACTACGTAAGAAAAAACAGCAAGGCCTAAACTGCTGTGGTGTCACCCAAGTCTCAAAACATTTTAAACTATGGGAGAAAATAAATGATAGTGAGACAGTTAAATCATCAATGTAAATGAGATCTCTGTTGCATATGATATGCTACAGCCCAACCAGCCTAAGGCACAGGACCTGAGTTGTTAGGTAGAGCCCACTGTCCTCATGCTGGAGTTGCACCAAACTTCTCTACCTGTAGAATCTCATTGTTACAAACCTTTAAGACTGCCAACAGTATAGAATCATAGATTACCTAATAGCTTCTGCTGATGATACAGTACTGAATAAATCAGTTGCCTTTTAATATAATTGTTGTCACAGAATTGTAGGGATTGGCAGGGACTGTGTAGAGATGGAGGTAAAGCCTGATGTGTTTAGGTTTGGCTCCCTTGCAGTGCCACTTTAAATATCCCGTAAACCAAAATTATTTTAAAATAACAGTGTATATACTTCTGTGGTGGGTTCACCTGGCTGGCTAGGTGATAACCAAGCCCCACTTTGATAAACTGGAAAAGATTGTGGTTCAAATGAAGTCAGACATCACTTACCAATTGCTACTAAAGGCAAAACAGATTTGACTTCGGGAAAATTAATCTATTTTATTGCCAATTAAAATAGAGTAGGATGATGACTTCAAGTCGAGAGTATTTTTTTAGTTATGAGGATAAGCAAAATCCCAGAGGAGCTAGATATTATTTGTATATACCCTGAGAGGGAATAATGGCTCCATGCAATGAATAAAAATAATGTTTAGATGTTGTACTAAGGGATGTGGTTTAATTGGGAAATATTGTTGGGAGGTGGACAGTTGGACTAGATGATCTTGAAGGTCTTTTCCAACCTTGGTGATTCTATTATTCTGTAATATTTATTTGCACCGTAGTTTTGATAAATTTGTAATCTAATGTTACAAGGATTTCTAACTAAACACTATATTTGAGTGCAGTAAAATCTTCATTACAGGAGTGCTTTTATTGTAGCCTTTTCTTCACTGTGAGTTCAGTAAATACAAATGTAAGGAAAGTAAGGCTTGATAAACGTCGCATAGCAAGCCTTCAGAGTCACTGTTAATGAAAATTAATACATGAGCACTATTTTTCCTCCTTTAAAATTTTACCTTTTAGTTTCTAAGTGAAAATTTACCATTTAGTTTCTAAAAGCAAAGAGGAAGAATATTTGTTAATGGAGCAGTGACTTTTGATTAGCTCTATTGAAAATTCTTGAAAATACTCTGGTATGGCATATAGAATGTGGCAGTATATTTGGTACAACCTTTTGTTCTATTTACATTGGATTTGGTAATGCTGAAACAAAACTAGTTTATATAAAAAGTGATTACAGGCCTCTTTTCCCATTTAGATTACATATTCTTTTTTATGTTTCAGCTCTGTGTAACTGTGATCTGACCTTATCTAGTATATATCCTTTTTCTTAGTTCACGTTTCCTTGTTTTCAAATATAAGGAACAGTAAGTTCATCATTTCATGTGAATATTTGAGAAACAGGCTTACTTTGTAGTCTTCTATTCTTATCTACGTATCTACATTTTATATTACTATTTCTTCCTTCTAAATAGATTCTTCTAGTCTGTAAATATCTTGCCTTGTTAATTTCCTATTGGAATCTTCAGAGAGTTTCAGTAATTTCAGGCTTTTAATAATCTTTATGAAAGAAGCATCTCCATAAAGGATGTACATATTGTAAATGCCTTGTAGATGTTTATTTCAGTTAAGCTCTCTCTGTTCTTATATAACCTTCAGATCTTAGCTGAAATGGTTGAATTTAGGATAAACTGAACTTTTAACAAATGTTTATTTTACAGAGGATACGATCTAGTTCAGCATTCTGAAAACTGTCCAAACAAGATGGGGCATTTTCATGCCTTTTTTTTTTTTAATAAGCTTCCCAGATACTTTGCTGTATTATAATGATTTATTAATCTGGCTTGTCACACAGAAGTTTGTGGAAAGAAAGCACTTGAGATTACTTGACCCACTAAACTACTTAGGTGAAAGATTCAGTTGTATATCTGTCATAAGAAAAATGAGCTGCCAGTGACAGCTGCCTGTGTTCTCCCTCTTGCAAATCCGTGTAAGTATTGGATGTTGAGAAAACAAAGATTTCTTTTTCATTCTTTTGTTAATGAAGTTCTTGCACAAATGCCTCCAAGCTAGACTTCCTCCTGAATGAACAGAGGAAAGGCAATAACAATTATTGGTATAATAAATAAGTATTTATAACAAAAGATTAGTTGTGTTATTAGATACATTCTTCTGGATCAGTTTACTGCTTCTATCTTCGTTTCAGTTAAGAAAAGCAGATGACATACTCTTCTGTAGTTATTAACAACTTTGTGTTTCTGTTTTATGGCTTTGCTTCCCCACTTCTCCTATTTTTACAACTTAGTGGGGCACTGCTTTTCTTTTTAAATATTAGCTGACAAGATAGTTCTTCTGTATCAACCTTACTTGCTTCTAACAGCTCCTCAGTAATGAAATTTAGAAACCTGATCTGCTCTGTTAGTCATCTTAACAGTTAAAAAGACTAAACGTTTCCTTCTGTGCAGTCTGACTTGTCCTTTAAAATAGAAATGAGTGTTCCTAAAATTGTAAGTGTCTAAGTATAACTGACAAGGGTAACAAGTTAGGGTGACTGCCTGCCTTTGCAGTTCCTTGATCATGCAGAGTAATGCTTTGTGCAGCTTAAAATCTAGGTGCAATGTACTTGAAAGATATGCAGCAGGATTCTGTTTTTTGTTACTGGTATTTCAACATTTTTCAAAGTATTTGGTTATTTCTCTGAAACACTGGAAAGTTGGAGAAGTGCCCATGTGTTCAGCAAGATTACTTCAATGAAAGCTGCTATCAAAGCTGATAAAATGACAGGTAGATGTAACTGGTGTGCATGAAGAGAAACTGGGATTCAAAGCTTGGTTGCACATGGCAAGAGAATTCTTGGCAAGTAGAATCTAACAGAACTTTCATGCTGCTGTGAAAAGAAGGAAACCTAGATGGATAAAGCTAAAATGAAATGGGTTTAGATAATCCTAACTGCAAGAAACCTGAGGGAGAAAGTTTACTATCAGTGGCAATCTACTAGTATGAACTAAATTGTTCTTTTAGGGCTGTGTAGGAGAGAACCAGCAGTGATGAATGAGAGACTGGACTTGGTCATACCTGAAAAGTGAGAAAGCAGAATACAGTCACAGCTATCAGCTGGGTCTCAGAATGCATACAACTGTTCTGCTTTTGTCTGAGGCAGCACTGATAGCACACTGATGTTTTGGCTGCTGCTGAGCGATGGGCAGCACGGCATGGGGTGGCAGAAGGCTGTAAAACTGTGCCCTTAGGGTAACTGTGTTTAGAGATGTTAATATGATGGTTACTGAAAGGGCTAAACATGATGTAAAGTGAACTTACCTTTTCTCTAATCTTCCAGCATTTCATAGAACAATAGTTTTGGTTGGAAGGGACCTTAAAGGCCGTCTATTTCCAGCTTCCTTGACAGGGGCAGGGACGCTTTCCTCTAGACCTGGTTGCTCAAATCCCCATTCAGACTGATCTTAAACACTTTCAAAGATGTGGCATCCATAACTTTTCTGGGGAACCTTCCTAATATCTAATTAAATTTATGCTTTTTTTAGCTTAAAACCACTACTCCTTGTCATATCACTTCACTTCTTGGTAGAGAATCCTACCATATCTATCCTGTAAGTTCCCTTTAAGCACTGGAAGGCTCCTAAAAGGTCTCCCTGAGGCTTTCTCTTTTCCAGGATGAACCTCATCTCTTTCATCCTGTCTTTCCAGAGAGGTGCATCAGCTCCCTGATCAGCTAATTGTGGTGACTATGTTGAAAAAGAGTGTTTTGTAGCTGAGAATTTGCTATATAAAATAATGTTATTGTGCTTCTTGAATCTGTTGTAGTTTTCAAGGAAACAAATAGGAGCCATTACTTTTGGAGTGACTCATGCTATCGCTTGTATAATAAAAAGTATATTTCTGTGTAAATGTGACTGAATTTAAATGCTAGACTAACTACTTGAAATCTATTAATATAGAGGCTACATTATTATCCATCTAAAAAAAAACTGAGGAACAAGAGTTCAATGAACTTTAATGTTAAGTGTTTTGTTGTATGAATTACTGAAGCAATGAGAAGTTTTCTGAGCATGGTTTTATATGTATTTGCTAATTGGAAAGTTTTAATATTTAACCTAAAACTGTATAAACTGTATTTGTAATATTTGTCTGATATGTTAGCTTTGGTAGGTATGTTGCATTTTCTATTACTCATGTTAAAATGCAGTTTTATATAAAAAGGAGATCAGAATTTGCAGTGAAATTGGACTCAGTTTTATAGTATGATGTGATATTTATGTGTTTGCTAGCCAGTGAAGATGAGAATTAACTTGCAATTTGATCGTCACCATCATTTATCCTCTATGGAGTAGTGCAAGAGATATACCAGTGTTTCTGTAAGAACAAACGCTACAGTTCTTTCTCATTTGCTCTTTAGTATAACATTCTGAGATGCTGTATCCTAAAGTGCATTTGCAATGGATGTTTCAGTTTGAATCTCCTTATCCAGTTATGATTGGATGATCACTTCATTCCTTAATGTACCACAAGAGTGTATCACAGTACAGTAAATGATCTGTATTACTGGCTATTTTACTGATTTCATGAAAGATAAGCTAAAGCTCTTAACAGATACCAACTTTGGAAATAAATCTGTTGTACTTCTGTAGTTGCTCATGAAACATAGTTTTATAATTGGAAGATATATAGACACTTTCAACTAGAAGACTGCAGGATTTTTTTTGTAAAAGCGTGGTCAGTATTCCCTGTAAGTTTATGTATTCAGAGAAATTAGCTCTATCTTGCAACCCAAAATATTATGTTTTAATGTCCAAATTGTTAAATACTGTTCTAAGATCAGATCACCATTGTGTTCTTGAAAAAGCATGTCGCAGATTCTGATATGCTCTCCAATTCTCAGGGAAAAGTTTATTTACACACATTTAGTGTGTTTTATTTCAGATTTTAGAATATATTTCAGATTTCAAGCTACTGTTCTCATTACATTTTAGTGCACATTTCTTGACACCGAATATGATTAAAATTAATTTCCCTTGTTTGGTGGATTTTATGGTGTTTTAACTGTTTTGAATAAGGATAAGAAAATTGATGTTTATTTTGAATGGCTGTAGTTTGATAGTGTTTCCTTATTGAACCAATGATATTTTTAGTAGTATTTGTTATTTAATTTACTTTCATCTGTCCCATAAAGCCTGCTCATGGCTCCTTCTTTTGTGGTGTTATCAGCAATCTTGAAAGATATGCTCTAAAAAACAAAGCAAGTGATCTAGAGTACAGTGCAAATGCAGTTGTGAAAAACAAGTCTCTTGGAAGGTTTATTACCATGTAGTTTTGTATTTCTCGATATAAGTGGAAAAAAAGTAGAAAAATCTTGAGTTATTTAGATTACAAAATAACAACATAGATTTCTAGAAAAAGACAGAATGAGGCAAGAACTATCTGCGCAAAATCGATCTGTACATGACAACAATCCTAGGCTAAATGTCCTTTAAAAAACATGCATTTTTTTACAGTATCTCATTCTGGTACTTGAGAATATCAGAGTAATCAAGCAGCTTTCATTGCTTTTAGTAGACAACCAATTTGTGACACTGATATCACTGGAGAAGAAAGCACTAGTTTCATGGTTTCAGGATGGGAGCAGCACCAAGAATGCTAAACGTTACTTTTCCCTTTTTTTGTTCTTTTTTTTTTTAATAATTTCAAAATCAGACTTTGTCATTTTCTGTAGTTAACCTTATCATCCTAATACTCTTCCTCCCTAACTGTTATGTTTAAATACACATACGTATTGATATACATTTTAAAATCAATCAGTCAGGGGAGTTGTAATGGCTTATCTCCTTTAGGGATTACCATTGAAAAATACTTTTTTTTTCACTATGTATTGAATCTTCTAACAGTGAGAAACTTTAGCTGTGATTTACAGAGCGTTGTTACGCAAGTGGTTACATGAATGTTCCTCTATCTCAAAGAAAAGGAAATAACTTGATACCTGAATAATGTGGTGTCTTCTTCAGGCATGTGATGAGATTTCTACATATCGTAGACACCTTCATGAATATAGTAAGAAATAATATATACATAACTTTTACCTGTTGCATTTTGTATTTTATTGATCTTAAGATGAATTTAATTTGTGTCTACAGTTACTAGATGGCGCTTGCTTCCTTTTTTTGCTTTGTTCATTTTCTTCTCTTTCAAGACTTTCTTCAAGAGAAACAGAACTTTAATGGTCATTCTGTAATTTCATAAAATTAAATAAATGGTCAGTGACTCATTTTGTATGCTTTTCTCAGTTCTTTTCATTAGTGTTGTTTTTTTCTTCCTATATGAGGCCTCTCCAAAATCAATAGTTAAAATGGGCAGTCTTCTGAGCAGCCTTGAATAATTGGCTTATTACAGGGTATTTTAAGGCATATAATCTAAATGAAGGTATGCTCCATTTACCTTTACTTGCAATCTTCTTGTGGCTTGGGACTGAGAGTTTAATATGATGAGCACACATTCTGAAAGGATAACTCATGTGCTTAGGCAGTATATCCTATAATAGTGTAATCTTTTGTTTGACACACAGTGCACTGAAACTTCTAAAACCTAATTAAGTATTCCTAATATCCTATTTCAACTACTGATAATGGACTATGCAACCTTTAAATGTAGCTGGATTGATCTTAGAATTTGATGTAAGCTATACTGCGTTAAGTAGAAACTTCCTGAACTGGAATGTGTTTGTAAATCCAGTTGTTTTCAGTTTGAGTATAGGTCATTCAGATTTCTTGGCCTACAAAATGTTCATATCAATACCTATCTTTAGTGATATGTTTAACACTCCCCACCTCCAAGAAAAAAGAAGCCAAATATGCACAAAATACCAGCTACCTTTCTCTTACCTTCTAGAATAATATTTTTCTGTTTATTAGTCTTCCAACAGTATGTATGACATTCTAAAGTATGACATACTTTAGAAATAAGTTGAAATTATTTAGGTGGGATTCTAGCAAAAACTGATTTTCATTTCTGATGTTCAAAGTTTAAGCCAGTTTAAATTGCATAAACTTGCGTGGAACTTGAAAAACATTTGTTATTTAAAGATATTTGACCATAATTTTCAGTACATCGGGAGTAGTAAGGAGATCAAGATAGGAAATCAGTTTTTTGTGACAGAATGACCTTCCTATCTTTTGCTACCAAGGTAGCAAAACCACTTCAAGTCTTTGAGGCTGCTTTGCTTATGAACAACAGATGACTTAAATCTGAGCAATTCCACAAAACCGTGAGTTAAGAGCATATTAGTAGTGATTATGTTAGATGTGGAAGCTGTGGCATGTGCTTGAGGTGTAAAACATCAAATCTGGAACTCAATCTGTACCTTAGATCACTGACTTGTTCACAGTTTTGAAGGGCACTATATAGTGGAGTGCATCTTAACATTTCTGTTAAATGCTGTAATATAGTTTTACGAAAAATAAAGTAATACTTTCAGGCTTTTCACCCAAAGTCTACCTAAATAGTCACTTAAATAGTCACTGAAGTTATAATTATTACTTTTAGCTAGTAACCAAGAAGTCTATTGCTTTTTATTTTTTCTGAACTTCTTGTGTATTTTGTTCAGTATTTTACCTTTACTTTTGAATAAAGGTCTAAATTTTGACTTTTCACTTTTTCCTCCTGTATTGCTAATAGCTGTCATCTTCATGTGTAAATATTTGTACAAATTGTTTTAATTTTTGCTGCAGTTTTGATGGCAGTGCACTAGAGTTTGTGATCAGGGTTAATTTTGGTCATCAGGATTTCTTTTCAATAGTATCTCATTCCATTCTTCATTCTTTTTTCTTTTTTAAATGAATCTTTGGCTCACTGTAATGTTGATAAATTGTTAAGACAGTGGAAATCCTGCTTTACGTTTCAGGCACCAAATTGCTCCTAAAAGTAATTTCTAAGGACCTGATGGTCAAAACACAAAATTGAAATTCAGGAGAAAAATTAGAAAAAAACAATCCTTATTAAAAAAAAAAAAAAAAAGAGTTGATTTCATCAGCTTAAGGGATGTCTCAGAAACTAATTGTTAGTGTTTAGACTGAAGCAGCTGTTAGAAAGTGTGTGAGTGAAGGCACCGTGTTCTTGATGGTTAATGAATTCCCACTGCAAAACATTCAGAGCTACTTGTTGAGGAGTTATAATAATGATCTGTAGCTGTAGAGGGTGACTGGCTCCTTATTCTTATCTAGAACAATGTACAGAATGTAAACTATGTTGTCTTAGTCGCCTGTCAATGTTAAGTCTGTTAGTAAAATGCCTGGACTTATTTATTAAATATGGCAACTTTATCCGCTTGGGATTTGTGTGATCTTGGCTGACACTGGTTTAGTCATAGAGCTGTACAACGTGTTTAACCTACAGGTACTCCAGTGTTGTCCTCTGGACGTTTGAAGTTCATTAAAATTTGTTTGTTACACTGAAAAAGTGATTAATTTGTTATTTGTTGTTTGCTGGCATTTTGAAAGAGATATTAAGGCTGCCTTCAACTAGCAAATATTCTATTTTTCTCAACTTTTTCTCAGTCACTATTTTGGCCATTTTATGAAGTGTAATGTTCTCCTGTGCAGATGTGAGCTCACCTATAGTGTACTCGTTGCTTATATATTAACAAGATCAAATTTCCTCATAGTGATTCTCATTAGAAGACTATAGATCCATGTAAATCTGGGTTTCAGGGAGAAACTACATTCCCCTCTTTCTTGTACATTCCTGACTAGGTCTATAAGCTGCTTATGAGACAATACCTATACACTTAGTGTGCTCCCACTGCAGACAGTCTGCTTTCTCCAGTCTGTGTGGAATCTTATCATAGTGCAAAGTAGTGACATTTAATAAAGGTGGAATATAACTTTCTTTTATGGAAGTAGATGAGTGAAATATCTACTGATACCTATTTGTCAGTGAAATTAGGGCAAAACTGACCTTTTTTGCTTTTAAATTTTACTTAGGTTTACATTTTTCTCTAACTGCCGAGTATGTACTAGAAAAGAATGTAATTTCCTGAAGCTAAGTTTATACTTTATGAAACCACATTCTGTGTTCTAGAGTACTTGTAAGTACTCTCAGAACTAAATTTAAAATATTAAATACAGCTTATACTGTTAATCTGTTTTCCAAATTTTAGCTTATGTCACCATCTTTTACTCTGAAGTCATTACATATACTTGTAAGAATGGATAGGCTAGAAGTCTAACTATTGCTATTTGATCTAAAACTAGTATGTAAATGAGAAAGTTCAATTACTTAAGCCTAAAGTGGTTAATTTTACTGAATTTAATATTTTTCAAAATCTGCTCAATCATTTAATGTCTTAGATCCTTTAAGTTAAATCCTAAAATAACATAGTGAAACACTTTGTCACTTTAGGCCATAAGGAGTTTGCAGTAAATGATTATGTCATATCGGTATAATATATTCCAGATTTTATGTAAGCAGCTCAAATGTTAGACTGTATAAGTAGTCAACAAGATTACTTACCAAACAAAACCTGACAAAGATCTGCTATTATGTTTGGCACTGTCATTTTCTCGTAGAAATAGTCACGGTCAGCTAAATACCTGTGGCTCTCTACTACTCAGTAATTTTTCAGTACATACTTCTGTCTTTGTACTGGTATTCTTTAATTTGACATACATTATTTTTTAAGCAGTTTAATGTCTCGTGTTGCACATTTGAATCACCTCTTTTTGTTCTGTATTCAAATACTTTTTGAAAAGTATTTATACATGCTGTTTTGAGTTTCTGCTTCTTCCTGTGTTCACCATAGCAACCAGAGGTTAGTACGTTTCTTGGATCTTTTTTCAGTATGTATTATCTATTATATCAGTTTGATTTTTTTTATATATATTTAGAACATTATTCCAAACATTGATATCTTAGTCTTATTAGAAACAGATCTTAATATCATATTGAATGACTTACTAAGTCATGCTTCCCTGTAAAAACTGGAAACTATCTTTTTATATATAAATATATATATGCTATAGTTTTAGAGAATGTAGATCTAAGTACCTTCCTTCCTATGCCCACTGTATTACAATTTGGAAGTATGATTTCAAATCTCTCTCACGTTTGCTTAAAAATATACTTAACGTGTTTTGAATATCTATGACAGCTTTAGATACAGATATATAAGTATCTGAGACAGTAACAATTTTTAAAAAATATTTTATAGCTACATTATATGAAAATAACAGCTTTATACTTTCTAACAAGCAGTGTTATTCTAAACCAAAGAATCTGTTCCAAGAAAAGGCTTTTGTCATGTTAATTCTCAGAAGAAAAACATGATGTAATAAATTATGGATATCTTTATCACATAAAAGTGGATTTTTTCTAAAAACCCTTCACATAAAATACAGATCATATAACTGTTGTTTTATATACATTTTTGTGGTTTAGTTACCCAGCAACTTCGAATATCCATTAATAAATTAATATATTATGTCTGTGAGTACCATGTCTAGATCCGTGTAATGATTTGAAATTTACTGGACAAATAAAGGGATATTTTAAGTGCTGAATAGCTGTATTATTGCTTCTTATTTGTTGCTTTTATATTTGTATCTATATTCAGAAATTAGATGCAAGATGGCAATTCTGTGAATCATTATTATGCTGAAATAACTTTAGTAAGTAGAACTGTCATGTGAAGTTTCAGCATATTCTAGATCTCATTTAAACTGAAAAAGTGGATTGATTGGAAGGCAGATTCTAGATGTAAAGTGCACATCCCAGCCACTCAGTAATGAATGGATGTTGCTAGTGAGAATGAACTATGCAACAACAGCAATAACAAACAACAACTTTATCGGGCTCAAATACTTTCATGGATATCTATTTCAGTATCTTATTTTTGCAAGTGTGAAAAACTTTTCTTTTTGGTGTTTAGTTTGAAATGGTGCTGAATATAGTTAATGGAAATTGCCGTGACTGAAACTACATTAGCTGGGGGGATAATTTTTGAAACAGAAGTCTTTTTTTGACCTGTGCCTATTGGCTGCTTCAAATACTTGAAGCTTTGCGGGAACAAATACATCTAAAAAGGACTGGAAAGCTTTAGGAGTGTAGTTTTACATTTCTTCAGTGTCTGATGCAGCATAATCCTGGCTATCACCCACCATGTTAGAGTGAACTTTTTCATATTAGTCATAAAAAAAACTGAAGCTTGTACTTTGAAGTGGCTAGCTGCTGTGTAGCCTCTCTTCTTCCTGTAATATGGCAGTGTAAGCACAGCTGCATTCCTGTTCAAGTTGGCTGGGCAAAATGTTTTGGATCCAACTGCTGAATAAGTTTGAAAAGGCAACCACTTCCTGTTTCATTTCTGAGAAATGAATACTTAATGCTTTAGGTGTATAGAAGAGATCACTATGTGATTTGGAATTACCATCCTGAATTGACTGAACATCAATCAAAGCAGCTCTATTAAAGCCCGTATCCCAATTACAAAATAAGACAGTAAATGTTTTCTTCAAACACAGTGTCTCATTATCTGTTCTTAGCCTGAGTTTAGCATTAAGAAGTCAAGTTCTCTGAAGCTTGTTATCCAAAAGAAAATGAAAAAGAAACTTATTTTCAGAGCTTCTAGGTCTGAACTATGAACATCTCCATCCAGTCTGGATCTCTGAGGTGTGTATTTGGCTGTAGGCTGTAGGCAGAGTTTAGGCCACTTTCTCTCCTGGAGTTGTTTAGTGTTCTGTATCTCTTCTAGTGGAAAGGAGTGAGAGAAGGCTGATAAAGAACCTTCACTTATGGTTGCGTAATATTAAGGCAAGTATCTCCTGAGATGGCTGTCTCCCCACGGAGATGAGTACCACAAAAAAGAGCGTTATGCAGACATTGAGCTGCAGCTTATCTCTCTTTCCTTGCCCCAGGACATGCCCATCTGCTTGTCCCTTAGACAGAGGATTTCACAACCTTGCCCAGGACTAGCTTGGACATGTTCGGACATGTTCATCAGCAAACTTTGAGGCAATGCTATAAAATAATAATGGTCTCTTACAAATTCTTGATATATGAAGGTAGAAAACAGAAAATTCTCTAAATGAGTGCACAGTACTCTCCCATTCGTTTGGTATGTGATTTTGGTTAACATTAAGCCCTTGCATAGATTGTGCCTTGACACTTGTTTTTGCATACATGGAAGTTTTTATTCCATGCATAGAGAAAGGTACAACCATCAGGAATGCCCATGAACTTATTTTTTTAGCTGCATTTTTTTCTGGCGCGGTTTCTTTCTGAAATTTCCTCACTAAAGTCTGTCAAGGTAAAATTGCTGTGGGTGCTTATCTTTGCATCACTGGTCATACTTCAAGACTGATGAAGTCTGAACATAGAAAATAGAACAGGTAGAGAAAGTTACATGTGATTGCATTCACCTTCCATCTTCTGTGAAACAGTTGGCAGTGACCTGATTACAATCCTATTTGCCAGAATATGTATGTGAAACATAAGAACCTCCTTGGGATTGCTGAGCTATTCAGCTGTGCTTCCCAATATGTTGCAGTATGCTAGAGACTTTTCTCGGGTTGCTACTGTTCATGGAAGGACACTTCTTCCTTGTGTAACACTTCTGTAATACCAGCTTGCACCTTATGCACCTTCTGTGAGTACACAATCTGTTATCCCTTGGGTACACTGCAGGTCACGCTCAGGACTTGTACATTAGCCAGTAATTAAGACTATCTGAATGCATTTGACTTTACTTTGTTCTTCTCATTTACCATGAAGTTGCAGACAAGTGAAGTTAAAGTAAAACTTGAATGCAACTATTGATTAAAAATGCTCAAGTGGGCTGTAAAAGCTTTCTAAAGGAGATGGATGAAAAAAACAAGCAACAAAAACACCACCACCAACTAAAATGAAGAATGCTAGGTAGCTCTTCATTCTTGCCTTGCACTGGGCAATCCATCATGAATGTTTCAGGTTCTGGAGAGGACCCTGAGAGCTTCGTTTACCAGTTAATCAGGCAGTGTTACAAGGAAAATGAGTGGGATTTAGGATGAATAAGCATTGATTGCCATATGGAGAAATCTTCATGATAATAACATGGTTGTTGGTCGCTGCAAGCGTGTTTATGCTTTTTCCAGTTAACTCTATTGCTGATATCTCTAAGCATCATACTGTTTTTGAAGGAGTGGTATTCATTCTGTTAAACTCCAGGGCACTATTCCAGGTAAATGAAAAGTGATGTATGAGTATGATGAATAATGATAATGTACGAGTAGAACTTCTGATTACCCACAGTATGAATATAATCAATTATTCAAGGGGAGGGTTAGTAACTGGAATTCATGGAGCTATGTTATCTGTGCGTATGTGTGTAATCTTTCCTATTTCAAAATTTGTGAGGATAAGAGAAAGATCATACACCATATATATATGGCAGCATGCCCAGCTTTGGAGAGAGATGTGTAGACTTATCACGATGACTTATGGTGTGCCTTGAGAAATGGCAGTGGCAAAAATACTATGGTGTATTTGTGCAGTCATGCTAGAAATTCTAACTGTGCATGTCCATCTGGATAACAGATCTCAAAGAATTTCAGATACTGACAAATACCTTTTCTTTTTCCAAAGTAATACTGGCATCACTGTATTCTGCTTTTTTTTTTTTTTTTCCTCCATGCTGCCACTGGGAGATGGATTCTACAGAAAACAATTCACTGAT
Source organism: Callipepla californica brunnescens (assembly GCA_023055505.1). Lineage (NCBI taxonomy): Eukaryota > Metazoa > Chordata > Aves > Galliformes > Odontophoridae > Callipepla > Callipepla californica. The sequence continues at coordinate 3,118,772 of JALIRH010000038.1, forward strand.
AAACAACTTGTTTTAAACTACACCTGAACTCTTTCCTGTTTCTTGAAGGTCGCTGTTTGATTCAGAATGTTAGGCATTATGTTCTTTCTTTGTTTTCAACAGTACTTGTTCAAGCCTTTTTTTTTTTTTCCTCTTTTTTTTTTAATAGTGAGTTCCTTACCTTACCTGTATCATACATTCTTTATATATGCATTTCACAAGCTGTTGCTGCAGCCCCATGCATTTAGCAACTCCCTCGAAAAACAGAGAGAAAATTGTCTTTTGACATTTAAGAAGTTGGCTTTTGGGTCAGGAACAGCAAGAGATTAGGCAACACTGAAGTGGTTCCTGTGAAAGAGTCAGGGAATATTATCAGTGTAGGAACCTTCATTGACAGACACGTACATCTGCATGTTTTTGTGTTTGTTTGTTTTACATCTTACAGATCTGTTTGAACAGTTTTACTTGATTTTAACTATCAGTAAATAATACATATCTATATCTATGTTTCATTTATGCCATTGGTGAAAAGAAAATATTAGGAGAACTAAGAATTATCCAGAGAGCTATACAAATATACGTTTAGTTGCTTTCCTGTGTCATTATTCAGAATTATGTATTTGATTATCTGAATACTCATATATCCCATTTAAATATGTTACTGATTTTCTTTCAAAAGAGTACAATGTTACCATCAGGCTGTTTTGTAAAGGTTTGTAATTTGGAAGATATATAAATAATTACTGTGATTTTATTAGTCCCTGAATTAGATGATAATGAATGGTAAGCTAAGCAGCTTCAGTTTATTTCACGTGATGTAATTTTGTATGACATCTTTTACTGAGTTGTGAGCTGTGACTTGTGAAAAATTGTCATGTGATCTGCAGAAAAATCTTTTCTTAGATAGTGCAATGCAATTGGCTCATTAAAGCCTAAAATATGATAGGATTTCTTTAGTTGCTAATGAAATGTCTTCTTTTCAAAGCTGTTGAACAGGACAGATGACTTTTAAACTAATTGTAATTCACTGAGGCACCTTATAATCTATAAGAAAGATCACCTCTGCACTGTTCCTGTCCAGCTGTTGTCTTGAACAATTATCAGCAAGTTATTGTTCTGGTATGAACCATGTCATGCTTGAAAGTGAGATGAAAAAAATTAATGAGGGTGCATGAATGCTGGTTGATGAAGGTTAAGTAGATACAGTTATGCTGTCCGCTTTCTTTACTATGACTGTTGAGATTGAGGCAGTGTTCTGTAATGAGACCACACAAACAGATGTGCTGATTGACAGGTCTTAATTTAGCCATGAAAAATACTGGCTGAAGGCACATTTTGTTCCAGCCTGATATTCAGATTGCTTGTGCACATGAAGACATTAGATTTAGTTTATGCTATAAAACATTATTGTTCTTTTTCTCTATTCAATTATATATTTTCAGAAATCCATTTCATTATGTTTATTAGGATTAGTGTACATAGTTTTTTTAACAATGATTGCAGTGTGGTTTATAGCAATACAATAGTGTTTTTTAATATATGTTTCTGATGGAAAAAAGAACTCAGTGTTTTTTTTTTTATAAACTACTTCCAAAAATCACAGAAAATTTTGTGTTATAGATCTATTAGACCACTAGTAGTGATGCACGGAATGACTGAGCAGGATTTTCCTCCAAATTATACTAATCAACATTCCAGCTGTATCCTGGCCTGCATCAAAAGAAGCAGCTGAGCCGAGGGAGATGATTCTCCCTTCGTTTCTGCTCGCAAAGCCCCATCTGGAGTATTGCATTCAGCTCTGGAGGCTCCCCAACATAAGGACATAGACCTGTTGGAGCAGGTCCAGAGGAGAGCCATGAGTATGATCAGTGAGCTGTAGCACTTGTCATATAAAGACATTATGTGAAAATTGGAGTTTCTTCAGCTCCAGGGAGACCTTACAGTGGCCTTCCAGAACTTAAAGTGGGTTGGCAAGAAAGCTGAAGTATTACTTTTTTTTACAACCACATATAATGATGTTTTTAAACTGAAAGAGGATAGGCTTACATCAAATATTGGGAAGAAATTATTGACTGTGAGAGGGATGAGGCACTGAAGTAGGTTGCCAAGAGAAGCTATGGATGCTCCATTCTTGGACACCTTTGAGGCAAGGTTGGATGGGTCTTTGAGCAACCTGATAGTGGGAGGTGTCCCTGTCAGTAGCATGGGGATCGGAACTGAATGTTTCTGAAGATCTGTTCAAGTCCAAGCCGTTCTATGAATATAGAGGTAAGTGTTCAAAAAACAAGGGTTGCAAATTCAGTGTATGAATAATAAATTTTACCAGACAGTTAATAGAATTGGATTTCTTTTGAGAAGATGATAACTTTTTTAAGCATCATTGATGGATTTGATCTCTGAACTGCAGTAGGATTGTCTCTGTGATAATACTAATATAGAGTGGTGTTTAGAAATAGCTAAGTTCAAGAGATGTGTAATGTTGAAAAAGGATGCATAGGACTATGAGGATACTAGAGTTTCTGAGGGATCAGTTTCGGGAATAATTGTTTATTTCGTAGTCTCAAAATGATGTACATATGAAGAGAGGGATGAACTTTATGATAGCAGACTTCAGAGGCATTATCAGATAGAAAGAGATTAGAATATCACAGTTGAAAAGTTGGTTGAATAGTGGTTTCATAATTAAATTCAAATTTGTAACAAAGCTAAGTACGATTGTCAAATTTTGCTATTTTAAGTCTGTCACTTCAGAAATATATTGTTCTAGTTAATGCATTTCAAATCAGCTCAGGATATTCATATGCCATACATGATGAGCAAAGTAAGAACCATATTATTTTTTTCTATACAAATCTTAATCTGTAACTTTGCTTGTAGCTATCCAAACAGAATTTTTGGTGGACAGCATAATAATTTTAGTAAGTAATGCTGCTTCCTTTGCTGGGAATCAGCATCTGTCACTCTTTTAAGTGCAACAGGGGAAAGGGGCCCCTTTCTCCCCCTTTTGGGAAGACGAAAAGAGGAATGACCCAATTAAGATAAGGGGAGATAACAAGCTTACTACAAATGTTAAAAGAATGTAAGATAACAATACGAAAGATTGAGGAAGGCTATGACTGTGCTGCTTACTGTGCTGCCTGAACCTAGCAGGCCCTTCACCCCACCACCCGCAGTTGGAGATCACATAGGGAGCAGAGGAGGCTCTTGGGAATAGTAGCTCTTGGAGAGCTGGAACTCATGTGAAACTGCTAGCAAACACAGGACCAGGAATTACAGCTCCACTGTGCACTGTGCCTCTGCACCAAATGACACCTCATGACATTATGATACAGAATACTGACAAAACCAGGGCAGTATCATCCTACTTAGTCCAAAGATCTCAGTTTGAAACAAGTAGCGTGGAAGTAGACGAGGAGTATGCAGACAATGGGATGGAAGAGTAATTCCAGTGGGGTAGGCTTCACAAGTTGCAACCTTTTTTACAGAAGTCATTACATTTTTTCTTACTGTCTTTACATAGCCTTGCTAGCACCAATCTGTTAATATGTTATGGAGAACTGAAATAGCTAACTGATTTCTTACTAGGGGTAAGAGTGTGTGAGTGGTGTTTGAGTATGCAGAATGTGAGTGCAAGCATATGTGTGCCACAAAGTAGAAAACTTTTACTAAATAATCAGAGAAAGCAGCTCTCAGAAATAAACTAATTTTTCATTACTCCTTTTTGTTGTTGTCAGAGCCTAATTTAAGAGGTACTTATGCCTGAATTTGAACACAAGCTTTGGGTGAACAACTCCAACACTGGAGTTGTTGGTTTAGCCTTTATGTACACATATCTGTGTATCCCTGTTATGTATAAATCAGTTATTTATTAAAAAAAAACAAACCAAAACAAAAAAGACAAGGGAAAAAGAGTAGGACAGGTCCTGGATTTCATTTCCAGTAGGGAAACACTGTCATTAATATCTTCACAAGTCAGCATGTAATGTGATTTTTCAGTTACGTCCCAGTCTCAAGTCATATTAAATCACAGATGCACAGAAGCTGCTGGTATCATCAGGAGAAGAGATTAAAATGGATCTGAATTCTCTAATTAAGAAAAAGCAAAGATCATGCTGTAGAGCCAAGTTGTTTTTTTTATTCTTTTAAAAGAGCACCAGGATGGGGAAAAAATTGTTTAAAAGGAATAGGTATAAAATAGTTGTGAATAAATTTAAACTGGAGATTCATTCCAATCAACTATATCAGAGAGGTTCTGTCACATTTATTGTGTGAAGAGAAAATAGGATCAGTATTTTGAAGTTGGAATTTAATGCAAATATAAAAAGCGAATACATCGTACTTCCACTCAGTAGTGGTCAGTCTCTCATCTTGGAGAGCTAGAGCTATTGCTGTGCCTTGTTATGTGCTGGTGTTTGGTGTCTATGTTTGGCAGAAATGAACAATCCAGATTTAGGATGTTTGAGGTGTGTTGGGCTTTTGGGAGGAAGCGCTGTCATCTGTGATGTCCTTGGCCTCCTGCTGTCTGCGTAGCTTGGAAATCTACCTGCTCACTGTGGCTTCCTCATTCAGTTTCTTTCAGAATACCCTAATTTTTTCCTTATTAATTATGTTTCAGTCGTTCTCTCCCATCAGCCCTTTTTTTGTTGTTGTTCTATATACTTCTTTTTCTTCTCACAACTTAACATTCAGTCTGCTGTCAGGTTAGTCCTGCCTTCTCCTTTTTGGGATATATGGCACTAACAATGGTAGCTTAGTAATTTTTGCCCCTCACGTGTCAGATAATTCATTCCTGCCCTTGCAGTAACACATCTCTGTTGTTCCCATGTCTTTTTTTTGTGCGCAGTCACTTGATGAATTAAATTAAAAGCCTGATCCAGTGTTTCCCTGCTGAAATGATCTCAAATTGTTTTAGGGTGAGATTGGAGGTTAATAAAAGAATTAAAAATAGCTTCAGAACACATGGCATACACTTTGAAAATCAATTTAATGAAACTACTTAAAAAATAACATGGTTTGTGTTTTGTGATGAAATGACCTTTACATAATAACCAGTCTAAGCTGTCTTTTTTGTGAGTATCATTCGTTTTCAAGGGTATGGTGTAAAACACTGAATGGTTTTGAGAGCTGAGTGCTGGCATGACTAAACAACACGTTGTGAATTATGGAGTAAAATTAAAACCAAAGTTTAAAGGAAGGAGATGAGGTTTTAATGGAATCGTTTTTCTGTCAGAAGTGCCTTCGACTTAGCTGTAGATGTAGACAGCCCCGGTTAGTTTAAGTCTTACACTGATGAGGGAGTCCCATTGTCTTTCCCGGTTGACAGAAGTGTCTATGCAGGCATGCAGTGAACTTGGACAGGGAATGGCTACAGTTGAAAACCAGCTTCTGGCATTCTATGGATAAATGCGTGCTGGTCAGTATACAGTATCAGGAAAAAAAGGTCAAAAAGGCTGCTTCAAGAACAATGCCAGCTTCTGCTAAACTGCAATTGTGTAATGCAGTGGAGTGGGTACATCACTTTGTTGTTGCTAAACAGAAGAGGCCTGACTGGTGTCTCCTTCATGCTCTAGTTTACGTGTTCTATCAGACTCTCGTATGAGCTTTTTCATAGTGGCAAGAATATACAGCTGGGAGAAAAGCTGTGTGTGTGAGGGAGAGGAGGAATGGACTCCCTTCTGTTGCTTCTGTGGTGACACAGCGAAGCTTCAGTGTTTCTTCCAATGAACTGCATGGTTTTCTTAATGCAAATTAATACTCAAAATGATTCTTTTTCTGTTTTGTAGACATTTACACATTTAGTTTAAACTTACATTTTTACTACATGAGTGGAGGAATGTATGTAAGCTGTAAAAATAATTTAAAGCAAAGAAATCTGTGGATGGCACGTTTTTTCCTGATGTCTCGTTGTCTAATTATGTGGATTTCAAGTGAGATATGCTTAAGGTGGCCTAGATAGGAAAACTGTCGATCTTTTTCATTATGAAAGCTGGGTTTGAGTATATTAGCAAGGGACTTGTTGTTGATGTGCACTGCAAAAAGTACTTCACTTCCATTTTTTAAAAATGGCCCTTGTGAGCAAACTGACATCTCAAAATAGATGCTTTCAGCTTTGTCTGTTATGTTGCTATCAGAACAATACTTTTTTTTTTTTTTTTTTAATATATACTTCTACTGTAGATATATAGCGGACTTCTTGAGTAGCTTTTTGGAACTTGCTGTAGAACTGTAATCCTCTAAATTTCTTTCATCTGTTAGGTTGGAGCAGCATGTAACATTGAAGACTGGCAGCAGTACAAAAAATCAAATTAATTCATGTTCTGTGTAATTACACTGCATAACACAAAGAAAAAAAGAAATTAATATGGACCTGAAAATGCACATATAAATTAATATCTTAGCTGGTAAGCATGCAATGTGTCCAATAGCAGAAATAGGCCAGATGACCTCTAAACTTCTGAATGGAATTAGGTCTTAGGAATTAAATTGTTTTCACTGCATGCTGCCATTCTTTATATCTGAAGTCAGTCTTTTTATTATTTTGAAAAATATTCTTTTTTCTGTTTGTACTTCAAGGTGTATGTATGAATAATAACAAATTTTCTTTCTAATTAAATCAATTTAGTGAATAATTAAAACTTTCCAATTATTATTTTGCAGACTAGCATAATTTCTCATTTTTTTTTTTATTTTAAGAGTTGCATACTTAAGGGGAAATGAGCTTTAAACAAGAAATTTAGAACAATTCCACTAACTCTTCAGTTACTGCAATCTGTGTTGGACGAATGTATTAATATTATTATATTTTGCCTTCCTCTGCATTCTATTTTTTGTCGTCCACAGCTGAAAACTTGTAAAACTGTAGACTTCATGTGCCTGAGTTTTTGTATTTTTTTAAATGTTCATATTGAAAAAGTTGGTGTTGACCTTGGGGGAAATAAGGGAAAGAGGTAATTGCTGTCGCAAGAGAATAGGGAAGTATTGCAGCACATTAATGATGCTTAATATATACTCCATATAAGAAGCATAAGGTGTGTCTTTGAGTGTTCCCTTTTTCATTCAGATTTGTTTAACAGTACAGTGTTATTTAAATTCCAGAGACTTCTGCATGTTTCCTAATGCTCTCCCAGTTCTTACTGCTTTACTGAATTAGTGCTAAGGTTTTAAAATTTTCATACTAGAGAAATTTGAGCATGAGTAAAGATTTAATGAAAATGCAATAGAAAAGTATAATTTACTGCTTCTTATCTGCCTTCCAAAGGGACAAAAAAAAAGAGTTTCAATAGCTCCTTTCTTTCCTACTTCCAAATGCTGAAGCTTAAAATTATTTCAGTTCATGTAATAATGAAATGGCCTGAAAACTATTTTTTTTTTTTTTTTTTTTTTTTGTGGGGAGAGAATGTTAAGAGAAACATTGCATTCTAAGAAGTATCCCAACTTGTGCTGTCAGTAGAGGGATATTTTAGAAATGGACAGTAACAGATTGCTAGGACCAGCTGGTCTTTATCCAAGTATTCTAAGAGAACTGAACGATGAAACAACTCCAAGGCTGAGCTATGAACTGTACTGTCTAAACCACAATTTGAACCCATGCCAGTGTCAGAAGAAGGAAGCAAGATAGAAAATGCAGTGGCAGTTTTTAGAAAGATTTATGTGGTGCTTGGGGATCTGTGATTGTCAAAGTTGATATCAGTGGTGGATGTATTCTAGAAAATTATTAATGAGGGTAACATTAGTTAATGTAATTAATGATTGATATACTGAAAAAATCTCTTCTGTCTCCGTAATGGTGAAAAGCAAGTAGAAAACAAAATATGATGACTGGACTAGATGATCTTAGAGATCTTTTCCAACCTTAATAATTCTGTGATACATCACTGTGCATCTCCAGGCTTTGTCTCCATCCTATGTATTTGGTTTTTGTATGGTTTTCATTCCTCTCAATTATGTTCAAGGTACAGCAAAACTGATGAAGATTACTGCAAAAAAAAAAAAATAAAAAAAAAATTGGAAAGTCTTTCTTTGTATAGTGTATATTAACAATGGGAGCTCTGTGCTGAAGAACTTAATAAATATTTTAAATGTACTAGATATAAAATGCAATTATAGAAATCCATGGAAGAACAGCATGTCAAGGATTATTAAAGGAAAAGCTCTTGCTTTGCAATGGAACATCTGAAATGTAAATATATGGGGACTTCCAAAGGAACATATTTTACTTGTTCTCATACTTTTTCCTTCATATCTTATTGATCAGTGGGAGAGATTGACTTTGGATCCAGCAAGGCATAGTTAATCTTCTGATGTGTCTTTCAGAGGCAACAGTATAGTTATGATTTTAACTGTTTTCTGTATCTGAATCTTGTTACTTCATTTGCCCTGTTGCACTTACTCTAATCCATGTTGGCTCGTTCTCCAGTACTGTTTTGTGGTTCAATACCACCAGATATTGGACTCAAAAATGAAGAGCTGAATGGCTGTCATACTGTTTCATAGTGTAGATGTTAACACTGTACATCTTGGATCGTCTGTGCTCACCTCAAATGCAACTGTATTATCTTGCTTTTGATGGCTTCTGCCGAGTGGTGCATCAACCTTCTAAGCCCAGTCAGCTGGATCTAGACAGTAGGAATGAATCTTAAAATAGGAAGGTCTTGAAAACTGCAGGACAATTTTATCTACTAGAACTAAACTCTAAATAATTTTACCAGTGGAGACAGCATGCTTTAATTTTCCATTTTAAATCCACCCTATTGTAGCAGAAAGCTCATCTCTGTTGCCTTTTTCCTCTCCTAGAGAATCTTCAAGTCCTTTCAGGTGTTGAGTCTGTCTTGGCTAATACTCTCAGTTCTACTGTGATTCCAAGCTGTGGAGCTCAGAAAAAGATTAATCTAATTTATTTATACTATATTTCTCACAGTATTTTAGGCAGTTTGTTTTTCAGAGATATTATTCTAGAGTTGAATTTTAGTTTTAAAGCTTATTAGATACCATTAAAACTACCTGAGTGAACTTAATGTCACTGATTTCTGAATGAACTAACAGTATTTACAAACAATTTTGTCATTAGGATAACATTTACAATTAATAATAAACTGAAGACTGTACTTCTACTTTAATAAACTTTGCCAAGCGCTTTAGTTTAGCTGTTTTACTAATTTACCCCAAATAGTACTTTTAATTTTTAGCTGTAAACTCCAGTGTTCATTGGTTAAAAAGAGAGGATTAAGTTTGAATGCCCAAACACAAATCTATTTCATTAATTACTTTTGCCAGTGTACTAGTTGTCATATGAGACATCCTATGCCAGTTACTACTATGTTTTCTTACAAACAAGGGCTTTGTTCCATCTTAATTACCTCTTTGTTACCTTTTTTTACTGCTCATCCACCTGGTCCAGTCTCAATTGTACAGTATTTCAGTGGACAGGATGCATGCACCTGTCCAGGTGCTAGCAACTTTAAAGATTCTAAGCTGAGGTACTTCAGTTTATTTTATGTGGTGGTTGGATTAAGTAATATGAAAGAGGCTAGGTACTAAAACCATCTCAAAAGGTGTTCGAAATTGCATTCATCTTCTACAGAGGTATCAGAAAAAGTATCAGAATATTACACTTATATAATATGCATGAGAGTTGAAGTAATTGTATTTATATTTTCAATCATTTTCTTATGTAGATTGTATATTTATACAAGTTTAATAGAGTGGGCATTTTGTCTTCCTTTAGAATGATTACAAAGTAGCTGATTCACAGAAAAGCTTTGTGTAAAACTATTCATATTCTTGTAGGATTCAGTCCACATATTCATGAAACACCACTGTAAGCTTTCAGCTGCAACATCACTTTTATGAAATGTTCCTCTCACCACTCCCATCACTCTGATTTCATATAGAGCATTGTCACATACAGGGGGAGTTATCTACATTTGAACATATATATGGATGCACATTTGAAAAAGACAATTAAAGCAGCCTTTCTAGTGGATTCTAAGAGCTAAAACTCATTTGAGCTATTTCTTTATTTACACATTCAGGACTTCTCAACTGGTGTTTTGTTAATAAGGACATGAAAATGTAGAAATAAGGAACTGTGACTGGAACCGTGAAGGTTGTGAGATAAAATATGAACATTCATTCTACTTTTGTTTCCCATCCTGATATGGCAGATGAGTTCCTACTGACAAAAAATGGTACAGGTCTATTGCTGAAGCTGTGTGTATGTCCACTGTAGAAGCATAACATATAAAAAGAAAATTTAAGAATATGCTGTTGTTGTTATGTGATGTTAACTTCTAGGTGCATAATATGTGAAATAAGACATCTGATTTTGAAAAGAGTTAATGGTTTAATACTGTGGTGCATATTCAGAAGCCATGACATTTTGAGAGTCCCTGGTTTGATTGTTGTGTTTTTAAAATACGAATGGTTTACCTCTATTTCCTCTGATAATCACCTACTTCTATTTCCAGTGTAATCAGATGTTTCTCATTTTCAGTCTCATATATACTTTCCTCCCTGCTCCAGTGCCCTAATTACTTATTTTCTTTGACTTCCTGTTAATCTAGATATTTACTTCACGTATTCAGATCTTTATACTCAGTTTTAAATGGTTTCTTTTTTCCAGTAGCCTTATTCCCTCTTTTTCTTGTTGAAAACAAGTAATAGTTTTGTCTCTTGTTGTTTGTTTGGTTTTTTTTTTTGCTTTCTTATAAATTAGTAAGCAAATTAGCTAAAAATTTCTAGAGGCGATAGTAGGTATCAGTTTTCACTGAGAAGTGCAAAATTTCCTGCGGGAAAGACAAGTAATATGTATGCTTTGCTTCTTTCTGCTGGCAACTTCATAAGGATGTGACCTGAATTCTCCTGATGAAATATCATGTAAGTTTGCAGTAATTTAGTTTGTTGTATACTTGGATAACTACATACAAATGAGTTCCTAGAGTAAGTATTTCCTATACTTAACGTGTTTTACTTTAGGGTGGAGATGCTTTACATATTACTGTAACTTTGTGCATAACCTCTTTCATGGTGAAATTCCAGAGGGAAGTAGTTCATGTGCAGCATTGTTTCTGACATCAAAGTTGAGAGTTAAAATGATGTGTCACAGGCCAATGAGCCACACATACGTTCCTGGGAAGATCATGTAGCAGATCTTTCTGGAAGCTATGTTAAAGCACATGTGAGTTGTGTAGGTGATATGAGACAGCCAGCACAGCTTCACTAAGGACAGGCTGTGCCTGATAAGTCTTGTGGCCTTCTATGATGGTAGTTGAAGAATGAGCCACTGATGTCATATCTCTGTATTTCAGTAAGGCTTCTGACATGGTTCCACACTGCATCCTTTTCTCTAAATAGGAGAAATATGGATTTGAAGGGTAGCTTATTCAGTGGATTAAGAATTGCTTGGATGTCTGCAGCCAGAGAGTTGTGGTCAGCAGATCGATGTCCATGTAGAGTCCAATCACAAGTGGTGTTCCCCAGGGATCAATCTTGGGACCATTGTTCTTCAGCATCTTTATCAACAGCCTGAACAGTGGGATTGATTGTACCCTCAGCAAGTTTGCTGATGAGAGTAGCTGAGTGGTGCATTTGGCACAATAGAAGGAATGCTATTCTGGATGGCATTCCTGGACCTGGACAGGCTTGAGAAATAGGCAATCCCAGATATGTGTACAGACTGAAAGAAGAACTCAGTGAGAATAGGTGTGTTGAGAAGGCACTGGGATCCTGGTGAGCAAAAAACTGGACATGAGTCGTCAGAGAGCTCTTGCAGTGTGGAAGACCAACTGTATCTTGGGCTGCATCAATGGAGAGGTGGCCAGCCAGGCAAGAGAGGTGATTGTTCCCCTCCACTCTTCTCTTGTGAGTCCCCACCCAAAGTACTGTGTCCGGGGCTACCAGTGCAAGAAAGATGTGAATCTGTTTGGAGTGGGTCATGAGGAGGGCCGCAAAGATGATCAAAGTATTGGAGCACCTCTGCTATGAAGAACAGTTGACATAGCTAGGCTTGTTTAGCTTGGAGAAGAGAAGGCTCCAGGGAGACCCCATTGTGGCCTTCCACTTTGGGAGAGCTTATGAAAGGAGGGAGACTGACATTTTACATGGTCTGATTGTGATAGGACAAGGGTTTTTGAGCTAAAAGAAGGGAGGTTTGCATTAGATATTAGTTGAACATTTTTTATTCAAAAGGATGTGGAGGCACTGGAACAGGTTGCCTGGAAAAGTTGTGGATGCCCATCCCTGGAAGCATTTAATTAAGGCCAGGTTGGATGAGATCCTGGGCAACCTGATCTGTGGCAATCCTGCCCATGGCAGGGGGGTTGAAACTGGATCGTTTCCAACCCAAGCCATTCTATGATTCTATGAATTTGTTTCCTTTAAAATAGCAATTCTTTATGTTCCAGACTACGCATACATTACCAAGACTGCACTGAAAGTAATGCCTCCTATTTTATTATGTTGGCCCATGACTTCATAGGCAGATGTTTGTGGTATGGAAGTAGAGGCTGAACATTTTCACCAGTGCTCCATTAATTTTATTGCTGTGCAAGAGATAGCACTCTGACAAATTGTCATCTGATATGGAAGTGCGTATGAAGCAATAGTGTGTACTGCATTTCTCCTTGTGGAAAAAGTTGTACGCATTGGCATTCATTGATGCTTGCTGAACATTTGTGGTGGCCAGACAGTGGATGTGAGAACTGTGAGGCAGTGTGTGGTGAGTTTCAGCAGTGGTGATATCAACATTAACCTCAGCTGGTACTGATTTTTTATGAGTGTTGCATGTAGGCTCTTATTTATCACCAGTGAGAGTGCATATCTAACTGTGGTGTCTATGTTGAAAAAGAGTGTTTTGTAGCTAAGAATTTAATCTATCAAGTATTGTTATTGTGCCCTTTATATCTGTGGTAGTTTCTATGGAAATAAAAAGGAGGCATTACTTTTGGAGCAACCTACATGTTTTCATTATGATTTGAACATAAAGATGGCATGGGGTCAGGGTCAGGGAGGCATACAGGTGTTCTCGTGGAATCTGGAGTGAAATTTGGAGTTTGTTATTCTGTAAGGAGTTGGGCAAATAAATGATGTGACCACTGTCAAGAGCACAAATTGTATTGACAAGCCTTCTTATTTAAATATGTCTTCTGAAATCAGTAGTATGTGCTTTTAATCTATATATTTTCCACTGAGATATTTGAAGTGTGTAGGAAGTTTGGAAATATTATAGATAATTAGATAAGGAATAGTTAGGTAATACATTGGATGAATAACATTTAACAGTAAAGGTTTGTGCTGAGTTTAATAAACAAAACAACAACAACAACAACAAACAACACTGTAGATTGGATTTAAGGAAAGACTTTTGTAATTATAATCTTTTTTTTTTTGTCCTTTTTTCGTTTCCATAATAGCTGGAATGGCTCTTATCCTAGTAATACATTATCAAACATTTGCTGTTATTTTAAGTTAAATTTAAATAAGTTTAAGTTTAAATAATGAGAAATAAGTTCCGTTTGCATAATATATTTGGAAGATCCTCTTTCAATGACTTATTTTCTGAAAGAAAGATGACTGAAATTACAGCAATGTTAGTGTATACTTGTGCAATCTCTCTGCACATATATATATATATATATATACACACACACACACAAGAAAGCTTTTGGAGGAGGTAAAGAAAATATATATATATATATATAAATAAGTATATATATACTTATATTCCAAATTATTTTTCTTTGAATCAGTGTTGAGACAAAACTGGTTTCAAAGCCACATAACTTCGGGTGTTGACTGAAGTATGTTGCAATGGTATGTTAATAATTGGGTTTATATCCTCAGATGATTCTTACAATTAATATTAACATCTTCACTGAATTTATATCTTAAACAAGCAAACAGATTCTATAACGCTAAGATACTGGCAAATTTGACTGAAGAACAAAAACTTAAAGAACACAAGCAGTGCATGAAAAATTGTTGTTTTCTTTGTCTGGATATTCCATGTTTTGTTCTTTTCTTTGTGAATTTACTACATTTAATAGTGTACTGTGCATTCCTTAGAGTTTTTTTCTAAAAAACAAAGGCTAACTGTAAATGTATTTGTGTTTACTTTGGTAGTAAAAAAAGAGGAGGAAGATTTTGAAGAAAAGAAATCCATTAAGAAACGAATCAAAGAATTAAAAGTTTTGGACCCAAAGATTGCACAGAATCTGTGTAAGTAGATTCTGTTTTTGTGACAAAGTTATGTAATAAATGTTCCATAAAATTGCTTTTCTCGTTTGTGTGATTGCCTCATAACCACTTTTTGTTTAAAATATGTGAGAATATGCTTATATTTGTTCTAATAGGTGTTTAGCTCAAATGTGTAAGAATTAAAATAAGTTTTTATAAAAAGACCCAGAAAACAGTTAAGCAACATCCCTTATTTAAGACTGAAATTACTCTCTTCTATATATAACTAAACAGTAGGGTATAACTGCATATCTGTTTTATTGTCAATGTATTCGTTAATGATCACAGTCTCCTAACCAAAAATTTACAAAGGACAGTGATGTCTACAAGATGTATAGTCATTTCTCGTGTGCTTTGTAGGAGTAAAGCAATAGTAAGTCTAAGTAATATACCAAAAAAGGATGCTAGCATTTTGGCAGAGAGGAGCACTGTAACAAATAGGTTACTAAATGCAGGCAGGAACAAAACAGGAAATAATTTGATTACATTGTAGAAATAAACAGTTTTTTAAGAATATTCTATTATTTTAACTACTTATATCGTTTTGTTAGTGGTAATTTTCTTAGGCTGCTCTTTTGTGAGAAAGCACGAGAAAGACCATTCAGGAAATGTCTAATTGTCATCCGTGAACAAAATATTATGGTGGCAGTGATTTTTCTTCAGAGTAGACTCATCACTAGTGGTCTTCCATGGTGCTGAATGTTATTTATAGCAAACAAATGGAAAAGGCTGAAATTATCAGATATTACAGCAATTAAAAATACATTTTAAATTGTTTTCTCTTACCTATATTTCTTTATGTAGTGTTTGTTGACTTGTACATGCTATAGCCTGTTTAACTGATGTAGAAAAAAGATCGTTGTTGTCTTGTTTTCTTCACTGTTGGTTGAATTTTCACTGTAGCAATTTTCCTTGGATCTTTCCGAGTGCCTTATGAGGAAATCAAAATGATGATATTGCAAATAGATGAAACACAACTGTCAGAGTCCATGATTCAGGTAAGGAAACTGATACTTCATCACAGTATTTCAGGATAAGTTTCTCATTAAATAGGTACTTGCACCCAAAACGCCTCTGAAACATAAAATGTTTGCCTAGTAAATCACTGCAATATTTTTTTTTTCTGTGAACTCTAGTTCTTTTTATATTTGTGGAGCTATTTTTAAGGAAAGTAGCTGTGTTGATATTCTGTATTTTCTGTGTTCATGTTCTTCATACCTAACAACAGAATTTTTACTTAAACTGGATATGTTGCTGTATTTGTTTCCTAGTTATTATTAAAAAATAATAATAATGAGGCTCAAGTGCATATTCTGTTGTTCTTGTTGAAATCTATGTCATTTTTGCTTTTGTCTTTCCTCTTTTCTGTTCTCTCAGAGCTTATATAATCCAGTCTTGCCTTAGGGCAGTGACCACTTCTCTTCCTTAGAGCTCATTTGGGTAGATGTTCAATTTTCCATATTATTTTATTCAGTGTGTAATCATGTGTGGAGACAAAAGATAAACACAATTCCTTTTGTTTTTCTATTCACAGTGTCATTTAAAAGATGCTAAGATAAAGAATTCTGTAGAACTATTTTTAATAGAAACACTTCATTCTAAAACCATGGGAAAAAAATCATTCGTAAGAAAGGTCTGTTGGTCATCTCTTCCAATCCCTTGCTGATAGCCAGGTCAACTAGAGGAGGTTGCTTAGGGCCTTTCCTTGGGATCTTGGGGGATCAACTCATTAATGGGCAGTTAATTAAAGACATTCTGCACTGTGAACATGTGGCAATCATTCCATCAATTGTGACAAGCTAAGAAGAAAACCACAATAGAAGACAAGCTAAAAGAATTGTTTACTTTCTTCTTTTTCTTTGACTCTTCTGTGGGGTATTATTTCTATTTTGATGGTATGTACCTGAGGATAAATAAATAGAAAGAACGCAACAGTACTATTGGATAGAGCAGATTCTCAGCTACAACACATTAGTTTTCAGTGGTATTTGTCACCACTATTAGCTATGCAATTTCACTGGCAATGAACAAGTACCTGCATGTGTACTTATAAAAATGCACCGCCTGAGGTGACTCTCTGTGTCACAGCTGAT
The DNA here is from genome assembly GCA_023055505.1 of Callipepla californica brunnescens. NCBI lineage: Eukaryota > Metazoa > Chordata > Aves > Galliformes > Odontophoridae > Callipepla > Callipepla californica. The sequence continues at coordinate 3,135,076 of JALIRH010000038.1, forward strand.
ATGATGGTATCATTGATAGGAAGTCCAACTTTCACTGTACTAACATCCATTGTTTGGTCTCCATAAGCATTCAGCAATCACTGAGGAGTGTCACTAGGTGCCATTTTTTCCGCATGGAGGATTTCAGTTTTACACCTTAGCTTTTTGTGCACTTCCATGTCAACCACCGTTTTGTCAGGCTTCCCCTCTGCTGATAAAAGTACTGCCTTGTCCTTTTTATTTTAGCTAGGCTTAGACTCCAAATTTACTTTGCAAATTTGTGTTTAATCATTTTTATCAGAGGCTATATACAGGTTTCTTGTTTCTGGATAAAACAGTTCTGTAATTACTTTGAAAACAACATAATGCAAGTTTAAACTTCTAGAAGCACTTAGGCAGCTCTCTTCCTTTGAAAGTGCTTGACTCATGTGCCCTATTACCTTAAAAGTCCTAGTATTCACCTTTATATATGCTGAGGTTACTAAATAAATGATAATACCCATCTGTATGTCTCTGTTCTGCCTTTAGAAACCTTCACAGATCTGGTTTTTGGGCATCCAATGCAAATGTAATTCTGTGCATTTCATGATTCTCAGAGAAGCAAAAGCATACATATGTTTACAAGCATGCAGCTTTTCTTATTTATTTATAAAATGCGTTAAATATTTTTGTTCTTTTCAGAAATGACTTATCTTCATTCATTTCTGATTGTCTAGCTGTAAATACTGTCCAGTATGTCACAGTTTCTGAAGCTGGATTTTTGTCCTTAATCCTACTTTTTTGTTATTTACAGCTCATTAAGTAAGTCATTCCAATTTCTTCCTTCTTCCTGTTAGAAATTAAATCTAGTTCTGAAAGTCATAAGAACTCTGAATTTTATGCTGTAATTGAAATAGTCATTGGCCAATTATTGGAATGTTCCATATCAGTTAGTCACAATTCTTTCTCCTGTTTATTCTCTGAGTTCAAAAGCTACATGTGAACACTATACAGCTTCTCTGGTAGCAACTACTACTTCAGTTTTTTTTTCTGGAGCTCAGTACTGTAAACATTCATACAACACTTGACTGTTTCACTTTTTCAAAAGCTTTGTGATCTGTTTTTTCTACATGTGAAAATCGTGTTATCAACAGACAATGAGCTTTTAATCTCTGTAAAAATTAAGGAGTTGTAGCATATTTAAGATGTTGGTAATAACTGGTTATGTGGATGTTGTATATCAAGACAGAAATAAGTGGATTATGAACTCCTAATATAAAATGTGCTTTTTTACACTCAGAATCTCTGTGCCCTTTTGGCATTTGCTGAGTTTTATAGATTTAATTCTGGACATCTTAATCCATAATTAATAAAGGTAGTCTGTTTTTACAAAGAATATTTTCCAATTGTAATAAACAATACTGCCATAAATTTCTCAGGCTGTAAATTAGTCTGAACATGTACAGATCCAGATCCATAAAATTTAATTTTGCATTATTATTTAAAGCCTAATAATTTGTGCATTTTTACTAGTGCTATCTTTTTCTACCAAAAATCTTATCACAGACTGTGTTGAAGCTGTTTGTTCTCTACCCATCATTTACTCTTCCTTTAGTTTATTTCAGTCCTTGAATGTAAGCCTAGCTTTTCTTATTTGCAGACTTTACTTCCTTGATCAACAGCATTGTCCTCATATTGGATGTCACACCATGCTTTAAAACAAATTACTTGTTTAGAATCAAAGAGGGGTTTCAATTCTTAAAATAATGACCAGTTTTGCACTAAAAGCAGTGATAAAGGATTATCTAGTTATTTAACTTGAAAATATGGCAATATCTAGATGTGATGCAGTGTTAGAAAGATTGTGTCTTTATTTTAGTTCAGTACTGTCCTTACCAGTAGCTGGGAGTGCTTTAAGTAAGAAGACAATCTTTCTCTTCTTTTCATACTATGATGGAAGCTTAGCCACTGTGTAACCAGGAACACAGGAATCATGACATAAATAAGAGAGCTGGATAGAGGAATCCTGAATATTTCCTAGCACTTACAGCAGTCATCTTGGGAAAGGACAGAACTGAGCTACTGACTGTCATTTTTAGGCATAATTGGATGTTTGAGCAGCTGTCTTCCAGAACTTGCTCAGAATAGCCATTTTTATTGTACCTACTACTTACCTGGTAATTAGAGTGGAATGCAGAAGCCCGTATTTAAGCATAGGTGCCCAAGTGCTCAGGAAGCTCCAGGGAAACTGTAGACTTCTTAGATGATCAGGTGTAGGGTGGCATGTTTAGGCTTCCGTGTTGAAATGACATTCACTCCCCGTAGGGCCTCCTGAATTCAGCTGAAGCTGAGTTTCATCTCTGAAATCCTACTTTGCTACATGAATTTGTATGTTACCTGCTACCAACTTTGGGATGGCAGTGTTATCTTTGGAGTTTATGTTAATAAAACATAAGTAATACTGCTTACCTGCAATTATATAAGCAATGGTGAATATGAGATTTCTAAATCTACTTTCTTTTTCTTGATAGAATTTAATAAAACATCTTCCAGAGCAAGAACAACTGAATGCGTTGTCTAAGTTCAAGAGTGAGTACAACAATTTGTCTGAGCCAGAGCAGTTTGGAGTTGTGGTGAGTTCTACTATTGTTTCTTTAATTCCCTGAAAAGCAATTTTAATATACTGATAGAGAAGCAATACCAGCTTCTTCTTCCTAAACGTAAAGAGGTAAGAGGTTGCATATTAAGAGCAGAGTGTAGTTGCTGCCTTTTAATTGGACTTCCTGAGGACATATCCATGAATGTGGAAGGTCTGATTGTTATGTTCTCTTTTTTTGAGAATGTAATTTAGCTAAAACCAACCAAACAGAAAAAATTGTGTTTTCCGTGACAATGGGAGATAAGGAGCTGTTTTTGGATTTCCGTACTTAGAATTGTTTGACTTGACTTTTATTGGCATTGATAAATCGTAATGTTATCCATGAAATTTTTTGCATTTTGTGGTTTTCAATCTGATGAGCAACCAAGCTCCTTCATGCTTCTCTCTCACTTCTCATCCTTGAAAGAACAGGGAGAGTAAGTACAATGAAAAGAAAGCTTACAGGTTGAGACAAAGAGGAGGATATCACTCATCAGTTACCACCACAAACAGAACAAGGTTGAAAGATTAAAGTAAGTTATTGCCAACTGACACACTAGAGCAGTGGGAACTAAAACCAAACTAAAAACACCTTCCCCCCATCCAATTTCTTCTACCTTTCCTCCCTGAGTGCTGAAGGGGAATGGGAAATGATGGGAAATGGATGCTGTGGTCAGTCCAGAATGCTTTGTCTCTAGTGTTCATTCATAGTCATTCTCTACCTGTTTTCCAACATGGGCTCTTCCCATGAGATGCTGTTCTTCCCAGGCTGGACTGATGTAGGCTTCCCAGACTGTAGCTCTTAAAGAACTGCTGCAACATGAGTCTGTACCTTTTTTGTTCCATTTGGAGCTGTCTGAAACTGGCTCTGGTCTGACATAGGTCAACTTCTGTGCTCCTCTCAAAGAGGCTCCCTCTGCAGTACCCCTCCCGCCCTGCCCCCAAACCTTCCCATAAAACTTGATATGTATTTATGTTTTTTTCTTTCCATTCTCCATGTAAATGAGAATAAAATACCATCTATATCATCGTGTTAACCTATTCTGCATCCTTCTATATTTTATAGTATGTGCGATCAAGAATTCTTACAGTCACTTTTTCCATACCCAGTGAAAAGATATATTTACAATATCTCCCAAGCTGAATTATCGGAGGTAGGCTAGAAGAAAAGGAAATGTTGTTGGTTCATTGTTAGTGGTTGATGAGTATAGTTTCGGAATACCATCTATATAGCTCATAATTCATAAATATTACAGATTTTGTCCTAACAAATACAGAACAAGGCTGTTTCTTTTCCCAAATGCATACATCCATTTAGGTCTTTGATTTTCCTTGTCCATTCCTAGTGTTTCAAGATAACACTGACAGCTTCATCCAGGAGGATTTCAGTGAGAGGAAGTATTTCTTTTAGATGTATCTCTGGCTTTAGGAAAAGGAATATCATGTCATAACAATAGATATTTTCTGTTGGTAATTATCTGTGTGAATATCAACTATTTGTACCTAGATTTTGGAACATCTGGAGTACAGGTGGATTGTGAATTCCCTAAGCTCCTTCTTTAATCTGGAATAATAGAATTCATGTTAAATGTCTCTAGGAAAAACAAAGTAATTAGAAGCCAGACATACCAAGTTCAGTTTGGAGTTTCAAACTGAAAATTTAAGTAATATTTGAGATCAGTACAATTTCTGTATCTATATGAATTCTGATTATAAAGTCCCTGGCTCATTTCATCTGAATTTTGAAATATTTGCAGAGGAGTTGATTAATGACAAAAAGGAGGGCAAAATGTTATTAGGAAGAGTAAGTATGATATGGGAAAAATCAACAAAACACTTTTTCACTTTTAAGCATCTGTAGTCTTAACATGAATGTGGCCCACACAAACATTTAGATGACACGTGATGAACATCACATGTGAAGAGAAGGAAGCTAATAATTGGGTATGTTAGAAAGTCATTTTCTAGCTCTTTATTTTTGGTTTTGTGCTACAGAAGTCAAGTCTTTCCATGCTGGTCAGAATTGGATACTCTTTCTGTAAAAATTTATTTTGTTTTATGTTTAAGTTTTATGTAAACATGAAACTTTCCTTTTTCTTACTAAGTGTAGATACATTGTATATATATAAAGAACTAGAATATATTCTGGAATTCAGCTTGCTATGCTGCACTTCTGCTCAGTATTAAAAGTTCATGGCTTTCTTTAAATTTGATATTAGAAAATTGAAGAAGTAGGCTGATTATGTATTAGAGAAGTTCATATATATCAATCTTACTGAGAGAAATTCAAATGTCCTGTGCTGAACAAAGTAGAATGAGCATGATGCTCCTCTCTGATAACCTTGTTTCAAACCATGTCTGCCAGGAAGATAGAGATAAGCACACATCAAAACTTGAGCAGCTTTGAGTCTTACAAATTATGGCAAAATGGTAGTAGAGGTGGATTTTTACCAGTAAATGTAACTATAAATGGAGCTGGCTAAGATATAAAGCTGTCTGACCATGCAAAATAATTCCAAGAGTAATATATTTGTAGTTGATTTGTTGAAGAAACAGGACAATGCTAGTTTATACATTTTAGTTGAATTAGTAAAATTCAAAATTAAGTAGCAAATGTTTTTTCCATATTTACCAAGAATAGTTGTTTATTTAAAAAATGACAGTTAAAAGTTAATTCCAAGTAGGTTAAAGTTGGATTGGTTTTTCTTTTTTTATTTTTTTTTAATATTTCAATCTAAGCCTACTGTATGCCTTTTGTTCTTTAAACATTCCAAATTTACTACAGTTAGGCATACTGACAGCAGTAGTAAATCTTAAATTTACAGTGTATATGTGTTTTCCAAGTAATCAAGAGGCTCTGCATCAAGTCTTACGGTTACCTGTCAGTATGAAAAGAGGTCATTGCTTACTGGAGGAAAAAGTGTATTTAGTTTTCAATTTTTGCTGTCATCAGTATGATATGAGTGTTAGTTTGCATTTTAAAGACTAATCTCTAGTTTTAGTTGGTTCAGAAGGTCTCCTGTATTGGAGTATTTATGAGAAATTATTTTTATACCATATTAATTTCCTCTGCAGTGCTAAGAGTATCCACATTGTTGTACAACTATGTAGTTGGCTATCGTGAGCAGTTTTCTCTTTAGCTGACAAGCTAAAAGATGTCTGATTAACTGCCAGTGAACCTTTCTGGTATCAAGATAGGTCATCAATAAGATCCAACTGTCTTCTATTTGTGATGCTGTAAATAATAAACATTCTGAAAGTTGAATGTGCTCTTATACATTTGTGTTACGTAGATCAGTAACACTATATTTTTGACTACTACCCTTTCAAATAGGAAAAAGCAAAGCAAATAGGAACGTATTTTGAAACATTTCTGAAAGTTAATTCATTTTTTAATTTAAGGGGTATATCCCTAATTAATATAATTACAATGTGCAATTGCTTTCTTTTTTAAATGTGCTTATATTCAATTATGAACAAATTTGAAGTGATCTGCTGTAAGACATTGATTGGCTTGTACTGGTTGACAAAACGCAGTATTATTGGTAGACGTGTTTAACTATTATTAGATATACCAACTGTTTCTCAATCCCATCTAATAGGAAGAGCTAGAACAGTAGAAATAGAGGTCAAGTTCTATTGCATTTGTTTTTCAAATAAACAACCACATTCCCACTGAAGAATGCAAGTGTTTGTTTTCCCTAGTTTTGCGTAGAAACAAAAAAAAAATCATTAGGCACAATTTTTCTACTGTGTCAAGGTCAAGCTATGAGAAATACGTTTGGATAAGTTACTTTTTTCACATCTTTGAATGGTGTCTTACATATTTGGTTTTCGTCAAGATTCTATAGTCTCCGTCAGTCTCCCTATATCTTTTATCTTGTCTGGGAAGAGGGCTGAGAACCCTCATCCATTTCTTTGGGAGCCACTGTTGACACAAAGATAAATTGTTGCACTTCATTTTTTGTTATTCTTTTCAAACAAGTAGAATTAAAAATGAAATAGAATACTTCCAGGTTTATCTTTTATGTGAGCAGAGTCCCGTAGTTATATTTCTGAAAACTCAGATATGACAAGTTAATTTACTCAAGGGAAAGACTAAACCATGTGCTTCTCAAGGAGCAGCCTAAATAGTGAATGAACTGATAATTACTTGTGTGATAATAAAATTTTTATAATGCAAACGCTACATTATCCTCCTGACCTTGAATTCAAAGTGAAGATTTGTTACTCTGAAAGAAACAGCTAGACACTTACTAAGATTCTGGCATGTTATGATTGTTAAAGTATTGTGGATTTTATTTCAACTTGAGTTAATTAACTTTTGTTGTTGGCTTAAAGACATAGAGGGCACAACTCTAAGCAGTTCAGGTTCTCCTTTATTTTTCTTTTTTTGTGTGTGTGTGGTGACTCTATGGGTTGTTTTTGTGATTTCTACAATTACCCTCTTCTTTTTAAGTTCTTTTGCACTTTTATGTTTTCTGTTCATTCAGCAGTAAGTATAAAATAAATCCTTTACTACCCTTATCTTCTCTTCCAGGCTGTAGGTTTTCTTTAGATAAACTACTTTATTTTTCCATGTTCTTTTCTTTCACATGCTCCAGACTGCTGTTTCACAACATAGATATTATCACATATTACTGTGAAGATTTTTGGTGGTGGTTATTTTTTTATTTTTATTTTCTTATTTTTTACTTCCTCACATTCATGAGCTGTTTCTTGAAAACTCTGTTAAATCTGTTTATTAAGTGCTTTAGCTTAGCTTTACAATGTTATCTTAAGCTGATTTTGAATGCTGTATTTCATTTCTGAAGTGCTTCGTGAAGTAGAATTGTGCTTGCCAAAATCTGAATATTTAAATGCATTCAGTTTTACTGTAGTTCCTGTTTTGTACTGGGTTTGCTCAGTGTGATGAATTTTATTGAAGATTTCATTAATTCTGATTACTGGCTAATTTATTCTGTAAAACTTGATAATGGCGAAGTCTGGGTTTGTGTTTGAAAATGAATCGTCATGTGAGTATTCACATAGTACACGCTGAAGATGAAACCTGTCTGAGAAGGATAGTATTTCAGCTATTTGGTCACCTAAGTGGTTGGCTGTTCTCTGTTTGTTTGTTTTTCTTTTCCTTTTTGATGCTGTACCCAGTGAAAGAATAAGTATTTCATTGCTTCTGGACTTAAGACATGTGGTAGTGTTGAGTTGTTTTGCAGACAGTTCTTCTCTACTGAGAAGTTTACAGATTTTTTTTCTCTAAATTTGGGTATATTCAACTAGACTGTGTTAATTTAGTTATGTCGGTCTTGAGTTTTCAGTTAAATTGATTCAGTAGTTACTAGTTAACTTTATTAATCATGACTGATAATCTGTCTAATGGATAAATGTTGGTAGACTATTGCCATTCTAGCATTCAAGTCTCAAGGAGTATAGGTGTGTGTTTGGCTTTCTTCTGAAACAAAATCTGGTGCGTTTGCCGTTAACAGGGATACTTTACACTTCAGAAATCCCTCTTCAGAGGCTTTGAATTTTATGTAGTTTTATACCTCTCTAGAAGATTTCATTATATCCAAAGGTTACCATATAAACGATGTTTGTTTTAATCTTTTGCATAAAGGATGGTAATGATCCTAACAAATGAGCTGCTTAGCTAAAAGTTATTACGCAAAAAAAGACTGAGTTATTGAAGTATACTGCTTATTTATCTTCCTAGCATGTAAGCAGGACTACAAAACATAGAGAACTGGTGCATTCCTTTTTGAATTTGTCCATGGTTCTTGGGGTTTTTTGGTCATTGCAGTCAATAAGTGACTCTGAAATTGTGAGTAAGATTTTGAGTAAAATGAAAACAGGATAATTAAACTCAGGTAGCTATTTCCAGTATACTTGTATCACCAAAATGATAAATTAGAGATGCATGGTTGTCAAGCAATAATTTACAATTTTTAGAAGGAAGAAAAATATGTACTAAGTGGTGTTTTATTCCAATTTAAGAAGTTTTTATTAGATAAGAATTGAGGCTTATGATGAATCTTATTATTAGAATCTTATTATTAGATTCTGGAAATCGTTACAAATAAAGCCTTTTTTTGCTCTCATGTTTTTTGTTTGTCAGTTAACTAAAAAAAAAACCATTGTTTACTTAACTCTACCTTTTGTGTGGAACCATGTTGTATAAGTTTCTTTTTTCTTCAAAAGGACTGTAAAAGAAGATGAAGCATGTGTTTAAAGATTTTCCTGCAACTGTAGAGCAGTGTAAGTTTGTGTGACACAGAAGGGGAAGTTTTCTGTAGGAAAAATGCCATACTTTAACCTTGTGCACCAATTTTTTGGTCTGAAATGCCTAATATATGACACTTCATGTACGTTACTTCATGTAAGAGTTGTTTTTCTTCTGCTTCTCATCATCTTTACTTTTCCAATAATACTAGATTTTTATGTCAGCCAGATTTGAAGTATTTTCTCTTTTTTTTCTTATTGCAAACAGTTTGGAATTTTATTTGTCTGTCTGTTGCTAATTATTTGTCTTTGTCCCCTTAAGTTTCTGGATACATAAGAATAATTGTATATGTATTGTTTTTTTCCATTCATGCTTACAGCAACTTCTTTCCTTTTGAATTTCTTCCTTCAAAGCTTGTCCTGTCCCATTTTCTTTAGAATGTATCTCACCTGTCATGTAGACTTACTACTGCATGAATAAATGCAAGAAGTCATCCGAATATAATTTTAGTTATCTTATCATTTCTATCTCAATTACAACTTTAATAGTTAATCTTTCTACTCCACTGTTGGTGGTGAGATCATTGCTGGATTTGTTCTTTCTCTGTTGTGCAATTATTTTTTCTAAATCTTTTTTTTTTTATTTAGTTTTCTTCTCACATTTGCTCATTAGATAGTGAAGATTCCTTATTTTAATTTTGTAAAATTCTTAATTGTGTGGAAGGTTGCTCTCTCTGAAAAATGCATTGTACAAAAAAACTAGTCCTGTTTGTATATGAAAATTTCCATCACTTCTTCCAAAGACCAAAGCCTACTAGCCTTGAGTGTACTTATTAGTCTTGTTGTTGCATCTTTTTACCAAATCTCTGACATCTTCCCTTCCTCTTTTTTATATCTTATAGTTCCATGAAATAATTTCTTATAATTCCACAAAATACAGTTATCTTGCAGAATTTGAAAAGTTTCTTTTATGTACCTGCAGGTAATTATATTTTCCCCCTATCCTAGTTATTTTATAGTCATCTTGAGCTTCAGCTTCCTTTTAACATAAGTGGTATTGTCTGGATGCCATGGCATCATGTGAACATAAAATGTGTTCAATTACAGCTAAGATAGAAATTAGTATGTGTAGCTTTTGTAGTTGTGTGGGTGATTGTATTTCCTAGTATAAGTCTCAGAGTACTGTGCTGCTTACAAGGAGCAGCGGGGGCTATTCTAATGTGGCTTCAGTTCCACTTCGTTGGGGTATGGTTTTCAGCATTTTTTTTAGCTTGGAGAATGCTCCAGGGAGACCTTATTGTGCCCTTCCAGTAATGAAAGGGAGCTTTATAAGCAGAAAAAGGAGTGACCCAAGTCTAATATTAAATAAGATAAGAGAAATGTCTTTAAAGAGAGTGAATTTACATGGTAGATGTTTGGAAGAAATTTTTTACTCAAAGGATGGTGAGGTACTGGATCAGGTTGCCTGGAGGAACTGCAAATGCCCCATCCTTGGAGGTGTTCAAGGCCAGCATGGAGGAGGCCTGCGGCAGCTTGAGCTGGTGGCTGGCAGCCTTACCCATGGCAGGGCAGTTGGAGCTCAATTATATGTAAAGTCTCTTCCAAACTAAGCCGTTCTGTATTTCTATAGATTTCCTTGTGCTCCAGGCAGTAACAGTGTTCTGGCATAAGCCCATTTTTGTCTCATCTAGAGGCTTTTCTAATCTCTTGTTTAGGCCTTCTAAAGCTTCCATTTGGATATCAATTGAAGACACCAATAACTTTAGAAAAAATACTTCACTCAGATATTCTCTTGAGCGAAATTTGAAAGGAGAAACAATACCATGGTTAATCTTTCATATAGAGAGCAGGAAAGGATTTGGACCATGGAGATGCTATTAAACTTCACAGGAAACGAATTTGGGTATGACAAACCAGTGGACAAATATAGGTATGTTGAAGCAAGCAAAACCACAAAGTTTTTAGATCAACTGAATTATTGGGAAACATGAGTTGTAGAGGACTTATTTATCAAAAACTTTTAGGAAACTTCTTAATGATATGTATTATTTTGTGATTAAGTAGGAAGCCCAAGTTAAATGCAATTCTAAGTCACTGTTAACAGTTGTGCTTCTTGGAAATAAGAACAAAAAAAGGTAATGAAGATCACTTAACTCAAGTACAGCATAATTAAGAATGTAATCTAATAGTGTAACTATTAATTTCAGGCAAGCAAGGTTAAAACCTTTTAAGAAATGGTGTGAGAATGGAAATAATAGTTGCTCATTTAAGGGGCTGCTGGAGAGTTGAAAAATAAACCATTGTTCATTGTAATTGTTTTTAATAAAGCTATAATAGGTATGTGTGAGTCAGCAGTTGTTGAATGGTTTTTGAATTTAAAATATTCAAGCAAAGAAGATTATCTTCTGTTGTTGTTCATTTGTATTAATTAGATCTTAGTCTGAGGTGTTTATTATTTCTTGAGATATTAAAATTGCAAGGGTCATGAAGCAGCTGATAAGAGCTTCTCATTGCTTCCTTGTCTGAAGTAAACTTTCTGAATTTTTTCCTAAGTTAAAGGAGGAATGCAAATGAAAGGCTTACATTGGATTGAAACTTTTGAATTTCAGGCTTCCACTGAAAAAAGAGAATGAAAATAACCCTCTCATTGCAGGATCTAATTGAAAAGTGACTTTTATTTACAAAATCTTGACATAAAATGACTTTTTTACCTGCTTAGTCTCTTAGATTGAATTCGCTTGTACTTTTATTCCTTGGTTCTTCTAAGTACTACCACGTGTGTCCAAGCAGTCTGGCCAGGATTGCTAATCTGCAGCATCGATGTCAGGGACTTTCTCAACGCCAGGGGTTGTTGTTGACTGATGAGAACAAGCTAGATTAGGGCAGTTCTTTTATATGCTGAGGATCCAGCAGTTGCCATGAGGTTGTCTTTATCTCACAATCTCCTTACTTCAGTTTCTGTAAATGTTAGGACAAGTTGTGCACAATTCCTGGGTTCTTTCCTGTTTGGAACTATATTTAAAATAAATGCTTATAGTTTGCTGGTGTGTTAGTAAAAAAAGGCTGTTCTTTAAATGCTTCTCTATGCGGTCACATCTGCTAGTCCTCTGTCGAGAACTCATCTGTGCTGTACTCAGATTGGAGTGTAGGCCCTTTGGTTGACACGAGCAAAAAAAATTCTGCCGCTGGGAATGGTGTCTGGTTGATTTTTCTGCTTCTGTGTCTTCTGCTTAGAAGTGTGCAGTTTTGTTTGTACCAAACTTACTATTTCTGTTGAAAAACCATACAATAGGAAGGATGAATATGAACATAATGATATATCTAGACTAAACAAAGCTTTGTTAAATGACTATCCTGTACACTGGAAATGACACTGAGAAAAAGTTGTTGAACTCTCTTTAGTCACTTCTATAAATCTGCTTAGCAAGGATTGTACACTCAAAAAGAACTAATTCACTGACAATTCTCTTTCATTATGGAGTAAATGTCATCTTTGGAAGAAAGATGGAATGGTAACTGTAAAGCTAAGCATTTTTGAATACAGTGACATGATTTACATTTCAAACATTAAGTTTTTGGGGGAGAGAGTGTGTATGCAGTATTCTTTCTTTGTGTTGGAAGCCACTCAATTTACTTATTTTAATTTTTTTTCAATCGTTGTTATTTTCATTTTGCAGCAAGTCTGTGCTCCCAGTGGTCAAACTAACTTTGAGCTTCGTATTCAGGCACAGTGCTTCATTTTCTCAATTACAATAACTATCCGCTTTTATGTTGCCCTGTTGTGACTGACCCTTGAATAATTTCTTTTTTGCTGAGTTCCACTTTACTAATGAGCTTTCTGCAAGTTTGGGTTGCTTAATGGCAGTGAAAGATATTTCAGGAACATCAGTGACTCAGGATAAACATGGCAATGATTGCAAAGTGTGCAGTTATGGATACAGTTGTGTTAAAGAACAATGGATTATGATGGATAAGAAATTAGATGCAAATTGCATCTGTCATCATAGCAGTCAATAAACATACAGGAAACTGGAACACAGAAGTAGGAGTATGGCCTGTAAAACTGTGAACTTCCCTCTGTTACCACCGCTGAAGCTTCAGCTAGAATATTATATCTGGTTTGGATGTTTCTTGTACATTAGTTATAGATATGCAGACAAAAGCAGGGACTTCAGAGATAGCTAATGACTACAGTTTAGAAACAAGGGATATGAAGAAGTATTGCTTGTAAGCTGTTAAACCCAAGGCAGGATCTTAACTCAAAATGCATGTAGGAAAACTGCAAGAAGAAAGGGAATAATATATCCTGAATAGTGTTAGTTGTTACAGCAGTATATAATAGGTTTGTGTTTTTCCGAAAAGAGATGCAGGTTAGATGATGGGAAGATTTTTCTGATAGTGGGAATAATAAAACAATAGAATTGATTGACTAGGGAGATCAGGGAGTCTTTGTATAATCAGCCATCTCGTTGAGCAGGCAAGGCTAATTCACTATTCACTGGCAAAGCTGATTGTCTCATAAGAAAGCAGAATGCTGTGAGTGATGTCTGAAGGTTGTTTTCTTGTTTGTTCTTTATGTACATTGACCAAAATGTTCACAGCACTGTTGTGGATAGAATCTAGCATTAAAACATTGCAATTAGTGTGTTATCTTGTTTTTAAGAACACCTTTCTAATGAAAATTAACGCTTGAATCTGTCAGCTGCCTGATGGAAAGGGACTTTGGTGGACAGTCAGCTGAATATGAGCCAGCAGTGTGTCCAGGTGGCCAAGAAGGCCAATGGCATCCTGGCCTGTATCAGGAATGGTGTGGTGAGCAGGACTAGGGAAGTAATACTGGCCCTGTACTCAGCACTGGTGAGGCCTCACCTTGAGTACTGTGTTCAGTTTTGGGCACCTCAGTACAGAAATGACATTGAGCTGCTGGAGCAGGTCCGAAGAAGGCCAACAAGGCTTGTGAAGGGCTTGGAGAATGTGCCCTGCGAGGAGAGACTAAAGGAAATGGGGTTGTTTAGTCTGGGGAAAAGGAGGCTGAGGAGAGACCTTATTGCTCTCTTCCAATATCTGAAAGGCGCTTACAGCGAGAGCAGGGTTGGTCTCTTCTCACTGGTGACAGGACAAGGGGAAATGGCCTTAAGATGCACCAGCATTAAGATTAGGTTGAATATCAGGAAACATTTCTTTACAGAAGGAGTTGTTAAGCACTGGAATAGGTTCCCCGGGGAGGTGGTTGAGTCACCATCACTGAATGTGTTTAAAATGTGGTTGGATTAATCCTGGACATATTAGATTTATTAATATGATTTTAAACCATAAATACAACTCTATTTCAAAAATATATTTTTTACATTCTTTATAAGCAATTTTGATGTAAGAATTTGCTAATAGGTGTTAGGATGCTTTGAGTGGGCATTTGACCTTGGGTACAGGCAACTATATTAGCAGTCACATGTATGAGGATAGTGTCTCAAGCAGCACGTGTGATAGTTCCTACTTTTTTTCTGTTCTTAGAACCTGAGATTATTGAAAATATTTTCACATATAGTGTGGGAATGAGAAAAATAAATAGTCTTTTACGTGATCACTTTTAGTTACTGAAAGATAAAATTGGTGAATTTTGAAGTGTTCTTTCAGAAATAATTAAAGTCTAGTCCTTGTGAGTTACACTGATAGCTAACCTGAATAGAATTTGGCAAGCTATCCTCATGTGGCTTCACAGCTTGTTCATTGATAGATGTGTTTTTAATCATTTCACACCAAAAAAGATTTTACTAGAGTAAATTGAAGATTAGAGCGAGACCTGATGAAGGCTAGTTTGTCTTAAATAATGCAGCAAACACTTAAAATGATCAATTCCATATTCAGCTGATGATTTCACCTGTATGTTCACACTGAGGATAACTCAGAATGTATTAACATTTTCACTGCTGTCTAGAAAATATCTTAGTGTATTTGAAGAGATGTTCCTAATACTTAGCACTTGGTCAAAGCCGTTACAGTTTGTTTAAAATCTAGTCTTTTACTGCTGCAAAATAAATTTCTGAGGTTAGACACTTTGATTTGACTATGAGATACAGATTACAGGTGAAATAAATACATATACATATATCTTTAAAGATTGTAAGAGTTGTTGAAAAATTTTTTACACTTAAAAGAAGATGAGCATGGTGGCACTAAATTTGATGTGGATTCTACCATCTTCTTAACTCCCTGTATATTTCCGTGCCATCAGTAATCATGAAAGATAATCAAAAAGAGGTATTCCCAAAGCAGTCTTGTGACAGTTGTTTCTTGAACGATGCTGCTTCGAGACTGCAATTATACAGGAAAAGACATACTTTATGAATTTGTTTTCACTCTCTTAGCCTTTAGGAACAGATTGCACACTTTCAGCTCAACTTGGAACTCAACTCCAAAAATTGAGTTGCGTTGGGCTGTAGGAGAATTTGAGTTTGATTTGAGAGCGCAGCACAATGCTTCTGCTTCACAAAAAATGTCAACAATCTTTGTGAACCTAATTTTCTTTTTATGATATGAACATCTTAAAAAAAAGGTATTTTGTTTTGATGTGATCAGTACAGTTTCTTGACATAAAGATACTGAACAACCTCAAGTTTTTTTTTGGGGAAGTATTCACTTATGTTAAGTGGTGTATCCATGTGACTGGCTAACAGGGCAACTACGCCAAAAGAATAGTGGGTTTAGTCAGTATCTTACATCTCTGTAGCTTGAACTGAGTAGGCAGATATTCCATGTATTCCAGCTTCAGACTTCAGAGCTCAGTGGAGCTGCATGTCCTTTGGGACTTGCTTTCCCTGTCACCATTTTGTAGAATTGGGGAGCTTTTTCCAAGATGTGCAAGCTGTCTTTCAACAGCATCCATGTTGTGACATTTTAGGCTAGACTTCTTTTTTTTTTTTTTTCCACAGATTACCTCTGTTTCCAAATACACTAAGTAATCATATAGATAAATCTTTTTTTAATTGACAAGACATATTGACAAGACTACAGAAGGTCTACAGCAGAATGCTTTTTCCTTACCACTGCTGTCACCATCATAGACACATATCTTCCTGTTTAGGAGATTAACTTGGATGACTTGTTGAATTACTAGAGAAGATCATACTAAGTAAGAATGTTCTAGAGATTTGAGCTTTTTTTTTTAAATATGTCATACCTGTCACATCAAAGACATCATCATCATCTGCTGTTGGGGTCTGTTATCACTGTATACTGCTTAAGTAATTACAAATTCCACTTTAAAGTTGGAGTAAGTATGGGGGTTCAACCTTGTAGAAAATACTGCGCCTGCTGTCATGATTTTCAGATATTTCCATCTACGTTAAAATCATCTGTCCATATAGGATTAGGAAATATGAAGTACTCCTTTTAAAACTAATTGATCAGATTTTTCCATCTGGAGAGAGGTATATCCCTTTGACTTTTAGAAACTTTTCTCCATTTGATTTGATATTACATTATTCTATCTGAAATTACTCAATTACTTCTGTACTTGACTTCTGGTATTAATTTTTTTCTTTTTTGGCTGAAATAGGGGTTTTATAGAAGACCTTTCCTATGTTAAACTCCCATGAGGAAACCTTTTCAGTCTGGTGATATCTGCTCCATATGCACCTTTTAATAAAAGCAGTTTTCTGATGGCTGTTATGTCTGCTAAAAATAGAATTAATTTCATATCTTCTTGGTCTCGAATGTTTCCTTTGTAGGAAAATGCCATTTTCCTACTTCAGCTCCAAGAAGTAAAAGCTGTCTCTCCATTCCATTCTGATCAAGTTGTCAGTAAATCTGTGTGTCTGTGTATTTTCCATCCCACAAGCAAGCAGAAAAGCCTCTGTGTGTCCAGATTCAATAACAGTCAACAACAACAAAAAACCTGCATGTAATCTACTAGTTTAGGATTGCAGGTATTGTTAAGGCATTATTGGCTTCAACTTTGCCTTAAGAATGGAGAGTATGTCTATGAGGAAAAAAGAAAGGATTTGTTGAATTGGTGGGAAAGCAGGGATAGGAAAAAATAAGGGAAGACTCTCATGGAGGTACTTGACACTAGCGTTTCTTAGATGCATTCAGAAACAAAGAGCAGGGAGACAAAACATGATTTCTGCCTAAAAGAAGGAAAAATCAAGGTATATATAGTGCCTGGTGGGGATAAAAGGTGTGTGAAGTACACTGGAAGCTAGGGAGATTTAGTTTATTGAATACATTCCATGTTCTTTGATTTGAAGTAGTAATAAGATTCACAATCTTGTTGGGATATAGAAAAAAATGCGTATAGTATCTCTAGGGTAGGAATTCAGGAACCTAAGTCATATAGGACGACTGAAACTACTATTGAAAGTCCCTGACTAGTAAAGCGTAGAGGAAGTAAGTATTTTGCATATGATCTAAAGAAGCTCCTGTTTTCCTGGGAGCATTCTGCTTTATCTAATTTAAATGTATAAGGTCTAGGACTACAGTGGGGTATGAGTAGTGGCATATAACAATGCATACTATATTAAGTGTTTCATAGCTGGGATTTTTCAGAACTGTTGTTTTTCTACATGTTTAGATTAAGCTTTTATTGAAATCAGCTTTTAAATATTTGCACTAGAAAATGTGATTTGCCTTGTTTTGGTACATCCTGAGTTATACAGGATTTGTGAACTACTTTTATTACTTTGCAACTACTGGGTCATAAACTTGGATTAGTTTTATAGGATTTGGTATATGAGTTGACAGATATGATATATGATGACACTTTATCATTTATTGCTTACACATACTAGTTATTGGGAAAGGATGGGGGCAGTTCACATTAACCACAAGATGGGATTTCAGTTGCTTACCCAAGTGTCTCTCATTCATTCGTTCATTTGCTATCAGTTATAGCAGATATATTGCTTCTTCAAGCCTGTCACACCAATAAATCATTTCAGATTGTATGCATTTGTACAGTGTAGCATGAATTTTAAAGGAAATCTCCTATTTTCTTTTCAATCAGATGAGCAACGTGAAGAGACTGCGGCCACGGCTCAGTGCTATTCTTTTTAAGCTTCAGTTTGAGGAGCAGGTGAACAACATCAAACCTGACATCATGGCTGTCAGTGCTGCTTGTGAAGAGATAAAAAAGAGTAAAAGCTTCAGCAAGCTGCTGGAACTAGTACTGTTAATGGGAAACTACATGAACGCGGGTTCTCGGAATGCACAGACTTTTGGATACAATCTCAGCTCTCTGTGTAAAGTGAGTTTTGAAATGTCCATGTTGAGTATTGCGTTCACTTTATTTGTTCTTTTTTTACACTACCTAAATATCTTATCTTAATGTTTTCCCTCCAGTTAATTATTTCTGTTTATTTATTTTTTCTTCTTAATTCTTAACATTAGATGATACAATACAGAGCTTATCTGTGCATTGGCTTGCATTTAAGCTTCTAGAAGCTTTCATATTGAGGAAATAATAACAAAAAACAAAACTAACAAAGTCTATGGAAGGATCGTATCAATGGGATCCTAGTAGCACTGTAGATTTACATGTCTGAACACTTCTAAAACTGTCAGATTTTAAACTGTTATGATGTAGTTATCTTTTCTCTTTTTTGTAACATTTTTCCTCATCTGTCACAGCTGAGCTTGTCTGTCCACAACATGACTTGTCTTTCATGTAGCTCTTTCCACTGCTGAAACACACCACCCATCCCTTCCCTGTGCTAACACCCTGTTTCATCTCCATAAACATTCAGCAAGCACCAGTGAATGTTAGTGGGTACCATTTTTTTCCACATGAAGTTCAATTACGCTTTGCTTTATATGAACTTCTATGTCAGATGCCATTTTGTCAGACTATCCTCCTACTGGCACTATTTGTATGACAACAAAATGTAAGGGAAAACTGTTGGGAAGGTTTGACCTCTACTGCCATACCACCAGTGTCCATTTCTGATGTTGTGGGCCAACATAATAACATAGGAGGCATTACTTTTGGAGTAGCCCTCATACGTTATACATTTTGTATAGGGACCAAGACAATTCCTCTTCACTTAATGCATCCCAATTAAACCAAACTGTTGGAACTCACACTCTAGGTTTTCAATAGTCAATGTATTTTAGGACTTTTTCCCCTCCAACCTAATAGTGTAGCCTCCTGCAAAGCTAGATAAACTGTAAGCTTGAAAATCTAAATAACTTGCTTGTCTAATGCATTTAATACCAGAGCACTGTAGAGTAAGCCAGGACCTAAAGTCAGTTTTTCCTACGTGGAGCAGTTCAAACTCTATTTTCATCTGCAAGATCTTTAAATTATTTATCCAAGGTCATTCTTTTCATATTTATTCTGCTTTGCAAAATGCTTGTAATAACTATCTTCATATTGTTATGGAGACTGAACAGTGTGTGTTAGCACTGTGACAGTTTGTGCTGTGTTTCAGCAGTGGCAAGAGCTACATGAAAAAAAAAAATCCACCTTCTAGACAGCCATGCAGATTTTTAGAAGCATGGCATGCATGCTCTTCTTCATCACAAGCAAAAATGGTAGTGATTATGTTGACAAATAGTGTTTTGGAGCTGAAAATTTGCCCTATCAAATAGTTTTTCATAGATTCATAGACAGATTAGGTTGGAAAGGACCTAGTGTTATTGTGCTCTTTGTATCTGTTGTATTTTCAATGGATATAAATAGGAGGCATTATTTTTGGAGCAGCATGTGCAGTTAACTGGTTAGTAATTGCATGTGGTAGAATCATGGAATAATTCAGATTGGAATGGGTGTCAGTATGCATCTAATCTTCAGCTCGGGAAAATACTGCTTGAAGCTAATAGAATATTAGTGAATTAGGTATAGAAAAAAGGTAATTTTCTCCTTATGATCAAAATGCCTAGTGCAGGGTAGCTTTGACATTATGTCACATCACATGATTAGAAATGGTGATACTATTTCGCATGCTTCAGGACTTCTTTAATTATCCATATGCATATATTATAGTGCTCAATATATTTCATTTACCGAAGAAATCTATAAGATAAAAACTAAAGTTCAAATGGCAAAGTTTTCATACATATTTGATTTGGCATCGCTTCATACTGACAGTCTGTAAATGCCAGAACGTTCTGCTTAAAAGCTTCTTTTTCTTAAAAGCTACTGTAATGGTAGTCTTAAGATGGATGCGTTGACTTAGTGACGACCAACTTTGACAGTTCTTGATGGAAAGCAGAACAAAGTATATGGCTATCAATGAGACAGTCCTGCTGGATATCCCAGAAGGAATACAACATTAGTCAATGACTTGCTGTTTTGAAGGTTGACGTTTTCTGAGAGAATTGTGTGGAGTTTGCATGTTGTTAGGCCGTAGTTAGCATTACACGTAAGGAAATCATCCCACGGGATGTGTACGCACATATTTATTGTTAAATGTTGCTGATTTGGCTCTGAATTGTTTGTTTACTCTATCATAAATCTGATCATGGTTTCACAAACAGTGATATATTGCTTAAATAATTTTAAAAGAGGAACTTATACTATTTCTTATGAATGAACACAAATATTTCATAAAAAAATATTTGATATAATTTTTCCTAGGGATTTTTATCAAGAATGGAAATAAGAGTCCATTGCTTCAGGTTCCAGTTCAACATCTTGTTCTTACCTGTTTTCATACTCACAATTAGCGATATATATTAATTACCAAAATGTTCACAGACAACCTCAGTATTTTAACACATATTTTTTTCTGCCTAGCTGAAAGACACGAAGTCAGCAGATCAAAAGACAACACTGCTCCATTTTCTTGTAGAAGTATGTGAAGAAAGCTATCAAGACGTCCTGAATTTTGTTGAGGATTTTCAGCATTTGGATAAAGCTAGTAAAGGTTTGTATAACTAATTCTGAATGCACTGCAGTATTTTTCTTACGTGAGATAATAATTGTTTTATACTAATATTATTTTTATAATACACATTGTTAGTCTAAATCATTGATCAGTAATTTTTGCACCTGCAAGTGTTCTTGAACATGGTATTCTGTCCTTGTTTTCCCTTTACACTTCTGAAACATTCTTTAGATTCAGTTTCCTAAACAGATTTCTTCTGCAAGTTCTTTTCTGCTAAAAGATCTTAAATCACTTTCATCTGTCAATCTGATCTTGTGGTTGGCAACCATGCCTACAGCATTGGTGTTGAAACTAGATGATTTTTAATGTCCATTGCAACCCAAGGCATTTTATGATTTCATGATTACTGAGTGTCTTTTTGTTCTTTTTGTTCAGAAATGCAGAATACCATCATTCCATCTTTTTTTCTAAACACGGATTTGAACAGTTTTGTCTTCCCTGCATGCATATTCCTCATGCAACAGTAGTCTTGAATGTCTGGAAAAATAAATTCCTCTTTTTACTGCTTCATAATGAAATGTAGAATGTGGCAAATGTCAATAAAAGCAGCAGCAGCATATCTTTTACTTTTAAGATCTTAATTAAGAGTTTTTTCTGCATATTAAGTCACAGCTTAAGTAATTTAAATTGACTAAACATGGAGCTTGAAATTGATGCCACTGCAGCACTGTCATACTCTTGCAAGAAGATTGGATGGGTTGTCTCAGTTAATCATTTCTAGTTTATGTCACTGGAGAATATCACTGTTTATCTGTATTGTGTTGTTCAGTATCACTCTTATTCAGTCTCCAAGAAACAGATGATAGCTTTGCAAAAACTGTTCTTGATAGAGAGATCTTGAGATAGTGGTCATCCACATTGAGTTTGGTTTCTGTTATCACAGTTCTTAGTTTCCAATTGTGGTTAGTCTATTACAGCCACTTAGAAGTTCAGGTACGTTTAAATATCTTTCTGATGCTCATCTAACTTTTTGTACTGATAATAGAATTAATTTCTTTTTTAAATGTATTTAGTATTTTATGCCTTATTTTCACAGAACTGTCTGTTAACTGGAATGGACTTTTCAATAATCATATGCTGTTTGCTTTGTTGTGATTGAATTTAGTATATCAGCCAGAGCAAATAAAATGTTCATGATACAACTAGAATGTTCATATTTCAGTGTAGATGGTCACCTTATATAAGCTGTTGACTGTTTTGTGTAATGCTTGTAAGAAGTAGAATACTGACCATTTAAAAATGCAGTTGGTAGAATTACCAGTTGGTCCAGTTTTCTATTCTTTTTTACATATTCAGTATTGATTAGATGCATTGTTGATCTCAGTATGTTGTTGGATGAAAATCAATGATCATGATTTGAAGTTTATACACTGAATTTATTTCACTGCATTATTTTGCATTTCACTTACACTGCAAGAAAAAGACAAGAGCTTAGGATGCATTTGGCAAATCAGTGTATCAATGTTTATATGTAGTTGTTTCATTATCTGTAAAATTCTGTTCTATCTTGAGGATTCCTTCTGCACTGGAATTTCAGAAAATTCAACAGATTCCAAAGACACAGCTCATGTATTTTAAAATCCTTTTATATTTTTGCAGAAGTATATTTTAATGAAGAATGGCTTAATGTGCACTAACTTTTGCACAGTGAATGTTTAAGGAAGTGTTTTATGTCCTTTTTGTACTCAAGGTGAGATGACTTTGCATAAAGGGAAATTAAGTTAGTTCAACAGGAACCTTCCCCTCGTGAACCTGTGTTGGCTGTGACCAATGCCCACATTGTCCTTCAGGTGTTTTTCAGTATAACTCCCAGCATAATTTTCTCCGTAATTTTACCAGGCACTGAAGTGAGACTGACAGGCCTGTGATTACTGGGGTCTTCTTTCTTGCTCTTCTTGAAAATTGGAACTATGTTTGCCAGCTTCCAGTCAATTGGAATCTCTCCAGATTCCGAAGACCATTGAGAAATAATTGAGAGAAGTCTTCCAATGACATCAGCCAACTCTCTTGAGTACTTTGAGATGAATCCCCTTTGATCCCATGGACTTATATGCATCCAGCTGGAGCAGAAAATCTCACACAAGGTCAGGATTGGCTTGGAATTGATCATTACTGCAGTTACAGTCCTCCAACTCAGGGCTCCTGGAGTGCCAGTGCCCACCAAAGGTGAACAGTATCACTGTAGTCTTTTCATGTCTCCTGACCATGCTTCCAGTGGTCATATACCTTTCTCCACCTAAGCTGTAGAAGAAGATCCCTGTTCAGCCAAGAGGCCTTCTGCCCTACCTGCTTGACTTGATACATCTTGGAATTGCTCATTCCTGTCCTTAATTCCTGATACTTAAAAAGTGACCAGCACTGATGGACCTCAGTGCTTACAGAAGAAGTTTCCCAGGGGATCTTATTAACTAGTTCCCTGAGCAGTCTGAAATCTAGCCTCATATGCAGGCTTAGGGTTTGGATGTCAATTTTCCTCCTGTCACAAACGATGTTAAATGTGACCACTTCATGGTCACTGTGGCTACAACAGTCATCAGCTGACATTTTACCCACGAGACATTCTCTGTTCATGAACAAGATCTAGGTTATGGTGCTTTATAAATACTCAAAATATGTATATTAATTATTCCTTTAGAAAAATTATATTTTAATTTTTTTTAAATATATCTTTCCCAGGCAGGCATCAAGGGACAGGTTACCTGTACAATTATAATTTACTTCAGGGTATTTAACTTATTGTTTTTTTTCCCCATTACATACTAAAGTTTTAGTTTCTACTTTTGTAATACGAGAAGTAGGCTTAATTCCCTACTACAGTACATGAATTAAAGATACCTTTTTGCTTTGAAGTATAACAAATCCTGTTTTTTAAGTACTCTAAGATCAGCAGGAGCAACTTTCATTGTAGCTAATGAGCTTACTGATATGACAGTTTCTGAAGATTCATATAATTAAAGTTACCTCTTCTTTTAACTGTAATGACTTTCCTGCTTTTCTATTAGTATTTCAGACAAGAAATATTTTTGTAATTTAGTGCACTTTACTGATTTCTTATTTTATGGTATTCTGAAGATGTATATTGTATTTATCCAGGCTGTTGTTTTACTTACTTGACTCTAATTTACATAGGGATATTCCTTTCACATCATAATAACAATATAAAATTGCAAGTTTTCCTTCCTCTACAGTTAACTTTTCTGTTTTGTCATTTTTGAGACTTTATTAATTTTTTCACAAAAAAAAAAAATACCACTTATTTTTTTTTAAATGACAAATTATGATTTTGATATATTTTGAAGAAAAAATTCATGTTATTGATGTTATTCAAATATTCATAGAAGAAGGAAAAAAAACGGCTTGAGAAAGTGCTCATTAACACGCAAGCATTGAATCTGAATGAAGAGGGAGAATTTTTCTAATCAGATTTTTTGTGAAGGAAACTTAAAATGATGCCATACTCCAATATAAAGGAGAGAGATGAGTCATGGTGGTTAACCTGCTGACTACGCCAATAAAAATGTCACGCTCCAATATAAAGGAGTGAGACGTGGTTCTTCAGTGTATATCCAACGGCGAGACTAAGACACAACGGGTCAAATGTTAGCTCAACCAGTTTATTACAATTACTAGTTGCTTAGGGATATGGGGAAGGGAAGATGAGTGATAGAAAAGGGATAAAAAGCAAGGAGTCTTGGTAGAAAGCAAGAGAGATATAATCACCACTGTGGATCCAGCGAGGTTCGTAGAAGGTCCGTTGATCTCAGGATCTGGTCTGCTCACTGTGGGGGATGGGAGAAAGCCAGGAAGCTTTGTAGCAAGCAGGCCAAGGGGATCGTCCGAAGAGTTTCTCCCTTCAGGGTATTCTCTGTCAAAGATTTTTTTCTTTGGGAGTTCCTCTCCAAAGTCCTTATTTTAGTGTAGGCCATTTATCCCCCATTTCTCAGTTTGTTTTTTTTTTCTTTTCTCTCTGTTAGTGTGACAAACCTGGCCCAACAGATAAGCCAGCCTTCATTGAAATGCACAAGCATTATCGACTTTTGCAGTGATCAGCTTCTCCAAGCCGAACCCCGAAAAAAAAACAGTCTTGTCCCTGCTTCTGCTTATCTTTACAACAATAAGCAGAGGCACTGTGGCACGGTGACACCCACCCAGATAACCTGCAGTTCTCAGTTAGAGTCTTATCACCAGAAAGGCCTCATGAAGCAAGCTTTGAGACAAAAAAAAAAAAAAAGGAAAACAGCTTTTGTCTTTCACAGATGAATTCACATGGATAGTGAGGTGGGTTGAGAACTGGCTGACTCACCAAGCTCAGAGCATGGTGATTGGCGGTGCAGGGTCTGGTTGGAGACCTGTGACTAGCAGTGCTCCCCAGGGGTTGGTGCTGGGTCCGGTCTTGTTCAAAATCTTCATCAATGGCCTTGATGAGGGGATAGTGTCCACCCTCAGTAAACACACTGATAGTACAGAGCTGGGAGGAGTGGCTGTCACACCGGAAGGCTGTGCTGCCATTCAGTGAGAATGGAGGGCTGGGCAGCAAGAAACCAGGTGACATTTAACAAGAGCAAGTGTGGAGTCTTGCACCTAGGGAGGAATAACGACATGAAGGTTGGGGGATGGGCTGCTGGAGAGGAGCACTGAGGAGAGGGACCTGGGTATCCTGATGGATGATAGGTTGGCCATGAGCCAGCAGTGTGCCCTGGTGGCCAAGAAGGCCAATGGCATTCTGGGGTGCAGTAAAAAAAAACTTATCCAGCAGGTCGAGGGAGGTGATCCTCCCTCTCTGCTGTGCCCTGATGAGGCCTCACCTGGAGTATTGTGTCCAGTTCTGGGTTTCCTGGTACAAAAAAGACAGGGATCTCCTGGAAAGAGTCCAGCGGAGGGCTACAAAGATGATAAAGGGTGTGGAGCATTTCACTTATGAGGAAAGGCTGAGTGACCTGAGCCTGTTCAGCCTTGAGAAAAGAAGATTAGAGGTAATCTTATTAATGCTTATAAATTTCATAACTGTGGGAGTCAAAGGGACATGGCCACTCTCTTTTCAGCAATCTATGGGGACATGATAAGTGAAAATAGCCATAAACTTGAGCATAGGAAGTTCCACACCAGTATGTGAAGGAACTTCTTCACATTGAGGGTGATGTATACCTGGAATAGGCTGCCCAGGGAGTTTGTGGATTCTCCTTCTCTAGAGATAATTGAGACCTGTCTGGATGCCTACGTGTGCAGCCAGCTGTAGGGAGCCTGCTTTGCAGGAGAATTGGACTCAGTGATCTCTAGAGAGCCCTTCTTACCCCTACAATTCTGTGATTCTGTAATTCACTGTTTGATCCAAAATTTTTAATAGATATACATGTATTACATGTATATGTATTTCTTAATGCATACACTTGTAATTATTTTGATACTTAACATTATCACACAGTTATTTTTTATATTAGTGTATTTTAATAGCGTTTTTTCTGTAAATTCTTGTTTTTTAAGATCCACCATTATTCAGCTTGGTAGCAATCAAGCAGCCAGTCCCTCTCTCACCGTAAGTGAACGTGGGGATGGGGAATAGAATCTGGAGAGTAAGTGAGAAAACTCACAGGTTGAGATACACAGTTTACAATGTAAAGCAAAACATAGAATTTGTTCTCAACTTCCCATTCACAAGCAGTTGTTCAGCTACGTCTGGGAAAGCAGAGCTCATCACACCTAACACTTAGGAAGATAAATGCTGTAACTCCGAATATCTCCCCTCAGGCTTTTCTCTCTCCCAGCATTTGTTTCTAAACACAATTCCATGTAGTATGGAAGTTTGAGTTAGCTGTCGTAGCTGTGTGCCCTCCCAGCTTCCTGCCCACTCCCAGCCCACTGGTGGTGTAGTGTGAGAAATGAGAGGGGCTTGATTATATGCACTGCTCAGCAATAAATAAAATATCGGTGTGCTACCAAACTATTTGCGAAGCACACCTATGACATTACCAGCTGCTGTGAAAAAAATTAACTTCATTTTCCAGTCAAAAGTAGTACATATCTGAAATGATACTTATGGCAATGCTATTGGTATTGCTTCATATTCTCAGTTAGACCACATCTGGAGTACTGTGTTCACCTCTGCTCAGTAAAAAGAAGCCCTAGGCATACTGTAAAGCATCAAGTTGGAGGTGGGACATGAAGTTGCTGAAGGGCCTGGGACACGTGAGGAATGGATCTGAGTGCTGGGGGCTGTGCAGCCTGGAGCATGAGGAGGCTTAGGTGTGGTCTCATCAGTGTCCATAGGTACCTGAAACAAGGGGGACAGGCTATTTTCAGTGGTTCCCAGTGCCTGGACAAGAGGTAGCTAGCACAAACTAGCGCAGGAGGTCCCCTCTGAATGCCAATAAACACCTCTGTATTGCCTCTCTGGAGGCTGGACCAAAAGGACCCCCATCCACAACCATTCTGTGATTCTGTGAATCTCTGCTTTTGTCTGGCATTTGCTTTTTCTCTTTCCCTGTTCCCCTTCTCTGGCAAAAAGAGACCAAGTGTAGTTTAATCTGTATTCCATAAGAAGCAGAACATCACAACATCCAACATCTAAAAACGTTAAGACAACATGAGAGCAATAATAATATATATGCTAATCACAATTCATTTTGTCAAAAAGAACTTTTTCTTATTCTGTTAACAGATTTTCTAAAAGTTTATGGCAAGTTTCTTAGTAGTAATAGTCTTTCTGTTATTCATTGTTTGGGATTTTTTGCTTTGTCTTGTTTGAAGTAGAACATTCACAGGGTGCCTTTTCAGGCAGCCAACATTGCTGTGTTTACTTGCTGGATGGCATTTTTATGCTTTCAGAAAACAGTGCAAACTTCATGATTTGATCCATATGCTATTACACTCAGTACCAAAAATCAACAGTTGACTCCGCTGTTCTGCAGGTTACAGGTTAGATTTGTGAGTTCTTAAGAGAACTTAGGTTTGAACATCATCTATTCAGAGCTTTTCTTTGAACAGTGTTTTTAGCTAACATGTTAACCACCTTATCTTTTTATTTTGTTTCTTTGTTTTTGAGAATTCCCTTTTTTAAATGCAGGGTTTATTTTCCAAATTATTTAGTGGTGTATGGAATGTTTTCCTGCCTTAAATGATAGTTTTCAAGAATGTTGACTATGCTAACTAAGTGGAAGACTTGCTACCAACCTGAGGCCCTTTTATTTATTTTTTTATTCTGCTATCTGAATTTTATTTTGGGTGGATCTTCAGGAAGAGGGTGAAAAAAAAATTAAGCAGTAGTGAGATTTAGACAAATAGAATGTTACTTCTGTTTATTACTGGGAAGAAGAAGGTATCTGCAGAAGACAAAAGCAACGAATGATCTATGCAGAAATAATTTACAAGAGGAATGGTAAGGTGGCACAAAGGACAATGGAATAGAAAAGCTAGATAAATAATGAATGTGTAGACTCTTGAAGATGAGAAAGCTTAATGAGTAGAGAAGTGTTGCAAGAGCATTTATTCATACGTGTGTGTTTGTGTGTCTCTGCCTGTATATCCAAAGATCGTGATGATGGTTTAGAATGATAAATTTGGTCTGGTTTAAACTTTAAAACTTTACTAGACTGATATTCATTAACTTTTCATGCTAATGGTTCATCCTTAATCATTATAAGTTAGTATTAATGTATGTTCAAAGCATTTAGTTATTAACAATCATATCCTAAATTAGCTGTGAATATGTAATACCCTGCAGTCAGCTCAGTAGTACTTCATGGTCTTGGTCCCACAGGGCCAAGGTGTTGAGGCTCAAGAGCTCTTCAATCAGGGAAACCACAACTGATGCAGGTGTCTTCTTTCTCTCCTTCCTACTTTACCTTGTGTACTCTGAAATATGGGGATATTATTTTCCTGTGCTGTGTCAGGTGGCATATCATGTTCCTTGGTCATTTTTTCTCCTTGGTTAGCAACTGCTTCTTTCTTTCAGTAGCAATCCAAAGATAAAGAATTCACTGATGGCCAATTATTCATGATTTGAGGGTGTCTGTTTTCAGCTGGCCATTTTTTCATGTTCTGAGCTTGAACTGTGTGTCATAAATAGAGACATGGAGCCAAGCTTCATTTTGCACAGTTCTAAAAATAACAGACCAGGGCTCTTGTGTACTTACTATTGGGCTCTAAGGTGTGAGCTCAATTCGTAGTGATCGTGGTAACATTGTTAATGGAGAGCTGGATTCAAAAATTCTCATGCATTGTTTACAGTAATGCTATATTACTGTGCTTACATGTGAATTTAAAATAGGAGAAAATTTATTAAATCCTGCTTAGAGAGCTTTTGCTTTCATGATTGCAGCTGGAGGCTGCTTTGTCTACAGAAGAGAACGTCCTAGGGCTTGAGAGGCAATGGCATTGTCAGAGCTTTGGGGAAAAAAAATCAAGTGTAGCATATAGCGCCTTATTAAAACAAGAAAAGGCAAGAGACTCAGGAAAAGGCTGTAGAAGACAAGAGAAAAGGTCATTTTGGGAACCATCAGACATACATATTGTATTTTCAGTCTTCTGTGACACAGAGTATATCCAACTACATTTTACTGTTAATGGATATCTCAGACCTTTGCTAGTGTTTACAGAAACCTCCTAGCACTTTGTCTTTGCATTACACACTATTTTTCTGTTAAGGCTGTAAACCAACTGACAGTGAAGGATTTCACTGTTTTGTTTTGCTTTTTTTTTCAGTCTCAATTTTGTCATTCAACGAGTATGTTGTGTGTTTAAGTATTGCATCAATAATACACGGACGATTTTAGAGAATCATTCAGTAGACTTTGTCCTCTATCCAGTATTCATGAAGATCAAATGGAAAAAGGCAACAGTATAGTCTCAGAAGCTTTTTTGTGCCGTATAGCTTTCTACATGAGGCTAGAGATCAGAATGTCATTGTCACTCTCTCTCCTTCAGAATGTAGTGGCCAGAATAGCACAAAGAAAGCTAAATACCTGTAGGCAAGGCAAAGATTCTCTTGGTACAGAGATGGCAGCCATCCAGGAGAACTGTCAGAGGTTGGGCAGCATGGATCTATTGCAAAAAGTAGCTGAAGTCTTACAGCAATATAAATGGGTGAGAACATAACTAGTAGTGTGCTACTTTAGAGAATTATTTCTAGGATTTGAGATGAAAAAGGTATAGAAAAAGAAACATTGCTTTATATTTAAGCAAGAATAATGATCTGGAAGTGAGGGAGAGGAGAGGGCCTCGACAGAAAATCAGAGTTCCTTCTAAGTACCATTTTCCATTTCTGCATTCTGATGTAACCAGGATATGGAACTAAAAGTTCAATAACTATGATTTTTACCAAGTTCTTCTGTGGCTTCGGTATTGCTGTGTGATTACAGAACATTTAGGATACTGAGCAGAAAAGACTGATTTGGGGCAATTACACATCTTTTTATCTGACCTAAATGATGTGAAAGTTTTAAAGGAAGGAATAATCAAACATAAAGGTTAATGACAATGACACAAAATGAAAATGAATTTACTGGTAGCAGACTAATCTGCTGGCTGTGAATATTAATTTCCCTTTCTTTCTTTTTGACACATGAAATCTATGTTGACTGTAGGACGGCATTTCGTATAATTTAAAATGGGAAGCTGTACATTGGAATAAAAGGGGAAGGAAATGTAAAATGCTGCCTAAATGGAATATGGTAACAAAATAAATTTGTGCTATTGAATCAACAAACATATCTGACAAAAACTTAGGCAGCATTGTCAGTGGAGAGCAGGATTAGATTGTCATCGCTGAATAGAGATGAGGATGTAGAGTAAAAGAAATGAAAATCCATAGTATGGAGTACAGGATCATGCATCTTGATGCTGCAGTAAGAGCTTTGGCCAGGAAAGATTTTTTTCTTTATCTGAAGATAATCAGATAAGGTATTTCCACTACTATTAATGCAAACTTTAAAAGGACTGGTGAACCATCACCTGAAATATTATGTAGGGAGATTTGAAAACAGATGCATCTGCAGGGGCTTCTGGAATAGCCACGGTACTAAAAGACTTGAATTAAGAGAAGAAACTTGAATAATAAAGTTGTTTTAACCCTGAATAGTGAGAAAGGTTAAGTACCGTCAGTAAGGATATAATGAGTCATTTTTAAACAAGGATAAGGAAACAGAGTGTATGAACTACCTAGTCTTCATGCATGTATACATTGTATTTCAACAGGCAACTTGGTTTTGTGGGCTCGCTAGCATTGTGAAAACTCCATTCTTTCACTTGAATTCAGAATTATCATATGAGCTGTTCACTTCAGTTTGACTTGGATTTACATCTAAATCTCCTCAGGGTTAGGAGTAAAAGTTTGTTGTTCTTTTTCCTCTTCTATCATTCTATTGCCCTCTAAACTTAAAACCATATTTTCTAGAGGAGCTTGGGCAAATGTTGATAGGTATCTCAGGTGATCCTTAGAAAAGCTGCTTAGATTCATGGTTTTGATTTTTCATCTGTTTTCACTGAGCTGGAAGTTGCTACAACAGTAATTCCAAAACAATATCAATATATTGTGATCTAGTTTCTGTTTGAGACTGTCTGCAGAAACAGTCTTAAAGAAAAATATATCTAGTATGTGTGTATTGCTGAAATTTCATACTCAGGAACTACCTAAGACCATTACAGAGAAGAAAAAATCCCAACCAACTTTAGAACAAGACAGACATATAAAGATACTTGATCAAATACATAACTGATCACGGTCACAAAAAAAAAAAAAAAAAAAAAGTTACTGTTTTTTTTTAAAGGCTTTGCTGAAAGTAAGAATTTGAACATTTCAGTGCTTAGTCACTGAGTTTTCATGTGGTTTGCAAATCAACTCTAGGCACTGATTTTATCTGGCAGAAGGTATGTAGCTCATTCTCAGCTGCTAACTACGTTTTGTTTTTTAAACTTGTGTACTTTCTGGCTCTGATCATTCTGATATTTTGTAAATATTTTAATTTTATTTAGGACAAGACAAACTATGTTGTAAAGAGTGATACTGAGCTTGATAATTAATATTAAACACAAGATGTATATTATGCATTTCTTGGGAGCTTTCTATATATATATATTTTAATATTCTTCAGTTTGTGTGCACCTACCCTCAAATGCTTCTTAAGCCAGCAGAAGTATGACTTTATATTAAAATTGATGTTGATTCTGGAACCTACGGAGACTTGAAATGCAGTAAGAATTATCAACTTCTAATTTTAACTCTACTTCTCTTACAATGCCGTTTCTTAACTGTTAAAGCTAAATGATCTATCTGGTGATGATTAGAGTTTGCCAAATCACTCAATGAAAATCTGCCAAGCCTGACATAAAATTGGAACTGTGATTTTGAGTAAACAGAGTGTTTTAAAAATTATGGTTATAAACTGAATTGTGTTATAAATTATAATATGAACATACATTTATATTCCCTTATCCTTTTAGAAACAGTGATTGTATAGAAATTACTTTTTTTTACGCTGCATTAACATTTTCACGGGTACCATTGATCATTTTATACTTGTGTTAACCTTTCTGTTATGAATGGAATTGTAGTTGCTATGCAACATTTTAATCCAGTCATTTGGAGATTCTTGTCAGAATTTTATGAGAGAAAGATGTGTTCTCATATTTTCTATCATGTATCTCTATGCAGAAGGAAATCATGGATCCATTACAGATCCTATTGACACTATGGGGCCAGAAACTTTTTTCCATGTTTTTTGTAGATGAAGGTACCTTTCTAAGAACAGTATGTTGTGCATGGAATAGTTGATAAAAAAAATGTCACAGAATCACTGAACTGTAGAAATTGGAAGGGTCCTCTGGGGCACGTCTAGTCTAACTCCTCTGCTCAAGAATGTTTGTTATAGTATGTTACACAGGAATGTGTACAGGAAGGTCTTGAATTTCTTCAAAGACTCCACAACCTCTCTGGGCAGTATGTTCCAATGCTTTGTCAGTCTCACAGCAAAGAAAATCTGTCTCATATTCATATGGAACTTCTTGTGTTCCAGTTTGTGCCCACTGCTCCTTCGTCGTTGCCCTTAGATATTTATAACCACTGACAAGATTTCCTCTCAGTCTTCTCTTCTACAGGCTAAAGATCTTTCAGCTTTTCCTTGTAAGAGAGATACTCCAGGTCCTGCTTGTGGCCCTCCACTGGACTCTTCAGTAGTTCCCTGTCATTCTTGAGCTGGGGAGCCCAGAACATACACTCCAGACGTGACCTCACCAGGGCAGAATAGAGTGGGAGGATCACCTCCCTCGACCTGCTGGCCAGGTTCCTTTTAATGCACCCCAAGATGTCATTGGCCCCCTTGGCCACCAGGGTGCACTGCTGGCTCATGGTCAACCTGTTGTTCACCAGAACCACCAGATCCTTCTCTGCGTAACTCCTTCACAGTAGGTCATCCCCACATCTATACTGATGAGTGTGGTTATTCCTCTCCAGGTGTAGAACTCTACATCTGTCCTTGTTGAACCTCATAGGGTTCTTCTCTGCCCATCTCTCTAGTCTGTCCAGGTGTCATGGAGTGGTGGGCAGCACAGTCTTCTGGTGTGTCAGCGACTCCTCTCCATTTTGTGTCATTAGCATTCCTTGCATTCCTTCAAATGTCTGGAAGTCGCATTCCTCTTTTTCTGGTAATAACTTCTGTAGTTTTTCCGCATCCTGTTATAAATACCTGATGTTTCCTGCCTGCTCTTTTCTTTTTCTTAAGCCCCTGTATTGCTTTATTTCATCTCAGTGTTTGCACTTCTCTCCAGCTTGAAAAGCACTTACAAATTCTGTTGTGTTTCTTAACAGACGCTGTGCTATCCAGCTGGGGAGTTGGGTCTTAGGTTTCATGCATAAGTGTTTAAAAACCTGTTTTCTTTGTTTTGAGGGTCTCAGTTTCTTCATGATCTACTTACTATAGGAATGTTGGTATTTTCTATTTTAACAGAATGTTGTTTAAGAAAGCTCAATGATTCTTGGAGTTGCTTCAAATTTGCCTGTAATTGTTAATCAGAAGAGAGGCTGGTATATGTATATCTCAGGTTATTTAAAACTGACTGTGATATATTTTAGGCATAAGAATAAAACAGAATGCAACATTCAAACAGTATTCTAACCAGAATAAGGCAACTTTATAAGTCAGGAAACTGAACATTGTCGTGTAATTTCCTCATCTTGCATTGTAATTTGGTCACTACTGAACGTCAGAATTGTAAATGTAGTTGCTGTTTTGGAGAAGATTTTAAGTTACAAATTTTACAATGTTTCTTGTTTAAGGTGTTAACAGAGTTAATGTACTATGTTTTAGTCTCGGCAGAAAACCTGGAGAAGAGCCTGAAGCATATGGAAAAGCAACTCCAACAGCTTGAGAAGGATTTGCAGACTTTTCCAGCTGCTGAAGATAAGCACGACAAGTTTGTAGCAAAAATGTCTATATCCTTTGGTGTATTCTTTAGAAAATAGCACACAAATAGTTTAACTGCAATAACTCCAACTTAAAATTTCTTTATCTAGCTTCAGTCTGAAACATTTATTTCTGAAAAAAAAAAATTCTCTTAAAGTGCATAAACAGCCTTATTAATGGAGTCATCTGTAGTATGCGGAAATAGAAATGGGGGAAAATGCTGTTAGTTTTAACTCTGTGTTTAAGTGTTTTTGTGGGTGATTTTACTCAGAAGAATATATTAGAGGAAGATGTGCATCAACCTGTGTTTGTTCTCTACTGTTCTTCATGCTTGGCATGGAAAATATTTCTAGGAGAAGAAATACAAGCAGGCATGGAGAGAAAAGTTGAAATATCTTTACTAGGTATAGTTTATTACATGGAAGTCTACTTTGCTATTGTAAAGACAGGAGGACTCAGGAGGCAATTATTCATTGCTTTTGATTAATCTAATCCTATTAGATAAAGGACAGCAAGAGACCCTACAGCCAAGTGGCTCTTATCACTACCTCAGTAGGGACACTTCCCTCTTCAGAAGTCTAGCTGCAGCCAAACCATATAACTTGGCTTTAGGCCTTCTCTGGAGTATCTGTAACCTTTCAGTGTTAGTACTACTTTCTTTCAGTTGTCGTTTGTTTTGTTGGTGAAGGTATTCTTTGTTATTGTTGTTGTTGTTTCTGTTGGTAGTGCCTTTCTTTTCCAGCTCAGTGTGGTTTTGAGAGATTTGTTGAATCTCACTAGCACGATGTCTCTATACTGTGAAATGTTTTGTCTCTGAAGAAGCCAAGAGTATAGAGGAGAACTCTAAATCTCCTCCATAAAAAAAGATCTAAAAGAAGTTAACAAAAATCATTTGGGATTGAGTGAAGGATAGCCTGAAGATATATGTTTCACTTAAAAAGGAGAGCAGAGAGTAGTGAGTTGAGAAATAAATCTGTGCTAATGTCAAACATCTGAAATTCCAAAAATGATTAAGTAGGATGCCTAATTTCCTTTTGTGTTACTGACACATTAGGCATTTCTGGATCTTAATGGCAGAAAGTTAGTGGAATACTTTGATAGGAGGTTCTAAATCGTGTTTGAGACAGAATAGGTCACAGTTGTAAAGCAGTAGTGATAGAAGTTAAAATATGATATTCAGATAGGTAAATGGATGGACCTTGTCAGTAAATGATATAACTTTTCTCGCAGTAATATTCCATCCCTACATATGAAGAACATTAGAGCAATTTACTGATCTCTTAGAAAGGATATTGGTCATTTTAGGAAGTGAAAAAATGTCCTTTTCAGGCATCTCAGATGCAGTACTTAAGCACTAGTGCAGAAGATGTAGATTAGCAGTATGTCACAAAGATAAGCCATAACCAAAAAGTTAAATCAGTTGTTTGCAAGGGTTGTATCCAGAGAGATCCACAATTTGAGCGAACTGTGCAATATTTTGTATGAAGGGATGATCTACATCTGAAGTCTGTAGGAGTTTTATTAAAATAAAAGAATAAATAACAATAAATCCCCGGGCTTGAAAATATTTAAAAATAAACTCAAGTATGTACCCTTTGGATGACATATTCCTACATGAACTAAGGTAGTGCTAGACACCAGAGAAATTGGAGCTGAAAAGATATATTTTTTTAAGAGGACTGCAAGGAGGAACTGAACTGTGTAGCTGTAAGTCTGGTTTCTGTACCAAGGAGAACTGATTAAGACTAAATAAAAACAACTATCATATATGTATATTGACAGAACCCATATATATGTATATGTATGTATATGTGGGTGTATATATATATATATATACATATAAGCAAGATACAGTATTATGTGAGAGGGACATTGTGGGATTTTTTTTAAGGAGAAACCATATCTTGGAGAACTCAGATTACAGCAAGACATTCACTGGAAAATAAATGAATATCTTTGTATTAACAAAGTCTTTTGAGGAGGCGATTCTCAGGGGAATAGTAGAATGATTAGTAATTTTGGATTAATATCCAATTAAAAAATTAACATTGAAAAACTCAAACCAAAAAGCAGACACTAGTAGATACTAACAGAAAGGCAAGTGCATTCAGTGACTATGAAGTAACGTATGTAGCAGAAGAAAGTTTTGAGTTCTTGAAGTTAAAAACAATTGTAAAGCATAAATAAGCTACTGTAAAAATCAGCAACACTCTTATATCATGAGTACTTCCATCACCCCATCTCCAAAAGTATATTGTACACCTATTGATGTGGTAGGGATTGGTGACAACAATGATCAACAGTAGGCAATAATTTCAGCATGAAGGATCTTTAAATAGATTAGGACTCTGAAGCTGGTAAATCATATGAGAATCAGTAAAAAATACTTCTAAATTTATATGCCATGGAACAGGAAAGTTAGGAAGATATTCATTCCTTCTTGTAAATAATTATAAATAAAATCTTACCTCACAGATTATAATATACTAACCGGAAATGTTTACTCATGCAGCAGACAATTAAACTCCGGCATTTACTTTCAAGATGCTGCAGATGTTGGCATCATAAATGAATGTCATTTAAGGCTTAGATAGTCAGCGAAAGATACTATGTCTGGAGTTCAAATGTGTTAGAGGTAGCTTTAGCTCATAAAATCAGTAATCTGCAGACTGTTAGAAGCTAAATATTACATAAGTTGACTTATCATGCTACACTTATCCTATTTCATTCTTGTTTTCTGCAGTCACTGAGTATTGATTGCTGTCAGAAACAGCTGAGATGAATATTTTATCATAGTCAGAATAAATCAGTGCAAGCAAAACCAGCTATACTACATATATCATTATATTAGTCTACTCAAACAGTATTTTGAACTGAAAATATTATCAATGCGAATAGTTTGCCCTCACCTACTATCTGTCCCAGTAGAAAGGCGGTAATTTCAGAATGGTAAAGTTGTATTTGGTTCCTAGTAATTTCCTTGAACACAATAATTAAAGAAGCTCACTTTTAGGAAAGCAGGAGCTTTAATAAATTATGAAGCAAAAAGGGTTTGATGTAAAGGTTAGATAATCCTGCACAGCATGATGAAGTCTGGACGTGTCTTAACTTTTATTCCTATGACAAGGAAAGCTGAATGATGCTGAAGTCTTGAAAGGCATGCAGCTCATAAAGAGAAACCAGTTGGAAATCTGAAAAAGGAAGGATAGTGCTTTGTTGGAAATAATTTTTCATCTTGAGTACAATTAGGCTTCATGGACATCAGGCTATTACATCCTGTCACAAAATATCACAACCCAAAGGTCCCTAATGAACTGATTAGCATTCTTGTTTCTTCAGGAAGTCAGATATATGCACAGTTGGTGCACCCTTTTATTGACAAAGTCTATAATTATGAATATTCCTCTTATATATTAAATTACGCTGGTTTGTCGGTCATTGTATATATACTAGGTGGAAAAAAATTACAATTATTGTAGTTCATTTGTTTGCTTTAATTAGGACAGTCAAAGAATATTGAATTGATATTGATTTATAGTATTAAATTCACTCTGTAATGTTCAAGAAATAGCACAGTGAGCAGAATACATTTGTATGTTCAAAATGAAAATTTAGTGTGTTTCTGAAGCAAATTTAAATTACATGTTGAAATTTTAATTAAGTAGTTTAGTCAACATCTTCTGTGTCGGTCCAGTTCACATCTAATGATTTTCCAAGTAGCAGTTGAGAAACTCTTGACAAATTTTATCCCATTTAACCACTGAATGTATTTATAATGGCAATTTTCACAAAAGTTTATGGAACTAATACTTGAGAGATAGTAAGTTGGTCAATACCTTTCAGCTAGGAATACAGACCTTTCTTTTTCATCAGTTCTCTACTCCTTTTTCCTTGTTAAGTTAATTTATTAAGAGAAGGGAAGAATAGCACTTAGTCTGATTCAAGTGAGGTAGAAGAAACCCAATTCTATTGCAAAGAAGAAAATACATGCTGCCTCTAAAGTGTTGGTTAGCCAACAAGCAATATGGTTTGAAATTCCTTCTGTGCAATGTGAACAAACCAAACTCTAAGACATCCTAGAATCCTAAGGGATTTGGAAGATTACAAGACCAGAGCTGGTCAGGTGAAAAATGACTGCATGTCACTCTTCCAGAAAGGATCAAGATGTTGACTATGTGGACATATAATTAATAGGGTTTGGGCAAATGATATAAATATAACTTGAAGTGTTTTTTTTTCTATATATCTTTTCTATCTGGTCTGGACTTCAGACTTGTTAACACTGGTTTTGTTCATAAATATAAGGGATATACACACTGTTGTACAAATGCATGTCAATTTCTTTTAGTACTATGTTTAGTATAGAGGTAAGATGGAGTGAGTAAGTCAAGGAAAAGGTATTATTAGACAAATATTCTTCAGAAGATACTAATTTAAAATTCTGAACATTAGTATGTCTTTTTTGAACTACTATATTCAGAGAAGGAATTTTACCACTGATCCTTGCTATGTATATAAAATGAAGTGTCTGTGACATGTATTTTTCAGATAATTGCAGCTATTTCCCCAGGAGCTTCATGTGGTAAATTCTCCCTAAAGCCCTGCACCATTCACACACTTTGGCCTTCAAAAAAAAATTGTTCATTGAAATCCTGGTTTGAAGAGACCTCAATCTATTTACAGCAGTCTTAGAAAAATTTGCTGTGTTTTTGCAGAGTCTGTTGCTGGCTTATATGGTGACAGTCTCAGTTCCATTTCAAAGATTCTGCTAAAATACATTCAGCATCTATTCACCTATTAATCTTTTGTACTCATGCAGAATCATATTGCTTTTTGGATTGCCTACGTTTATACACGGGTTAATTTGTCTAAAAGTCACATGCAATAAATATAGGGTCTTCTGAGAAAATGTTTGGCACACTAAAGTAATTTGTTATCTACTGTAGAGTAACAGCTGATTTCACATGTCTTGATACACTCCACTACGTTAGTATTTTACATAGCGCAATATATTAAAATCAGTAGTCTTAAGACAAGCGGTCCACTGTGAAAAAAGCTGCCATGAATATGCAAGACCAAATATATAGTACATGGAAATTCCACCACAGATATTACTCATTTCAGCCCTGCATTGCATTGCTTTTCTGTTCCAGTAATGAGCAGAATGATGATCTGTAGTCCCACGAGTACAGAAAGGCTTCCATGAAGTGAAGCCATTTCAGAAAAAGTTAACAAATAATCAACTTCTTGATTTTCTTTTCCTCCCACCTGTGTTGCAGATTCGGTGTACTTCTGTCTTCATTCATCCAAAGCCAATGAATTGTGTAGCTGATAATGCATATATATCAACCTGTTCATAATAATTACAGTTGGGATTGCCATGCTCAGTACTATTCCCTGTTGCCTCCAGTTTAGCTAGTGCTGGCTAACAAAAGCTGTATTTAAGGAAAAAAAGGAAGAGGACTTATTAAAAATGCCTAAATTGAAGCAGTCTCAGTAGAATGCCAAGAGCTTAGGGTATCCCATAGCACACCAGACAGAAAATAAAAATCTCAGAATTCTGTGTCTGCAGTTGAAATACTGCATAGTGTAGCATATCTTTCCAGAATACTGAATTTTGAGTTTAAAGTTTTGCACAGAGTATTTTAGGGGAGTCAGTTCCAACAGTTTAATATAAGCACACTATATAGACACTACTAGCATAGCTGTAACTCTACATACATCTTGTAGAACATCACAGATATTTCTTCACAAGTTTAGTTTTTAGTACTGACATATCATTCATTTACATCATCAAATATACATTTTATTTTTATTTCTAACTTTCCTAAGATTTTTTCCTTCCTAGAACACTGGAGAAAGTTACTGGCATGTTTGATATATGGCATTCATACCTTTTGTCAGCAAAAGCATCAGCTTTAGCATTCCAAGCTACGGAAATAAACAAGATCAAAAATGCGATAAATAGTTATTTCTACCTAAGTTCTGTTGAAGATCTAAGATTTACATATAAGTAACCTAAATTATAGTAAGAAAAATAATCAAGATGCAAAAACCATTTTTCTACTTTGACTTAATTTTTGTTTTCCACTGTTACAGTGTTTTTAAATTCCTGACTTTTCTTTAGATGGTTCTAATGTGTGCTCGTGCCATGCTTTATTATTTATAATTCTTTTATAATTCTTTTTTTTTTTTCCTTAGTATTTGGGCAGTGTTGAATTCTGATCTCTCATCCATGTTTCTTACTGTCCCACCAATAAGTTTTATGCATGTTGGGGAATAAGTAGAAGAATGTTTTAAAACTAACTGTAACAAACTATAATACCATCTTATAGTGAAAATCAAATGGGATGCAGTTTCTAAGTAAAGCTAAAACAGTACATGGTATAAAATTTGAAGAATAAAAATAATCAGTAATTTAGTAAGTTGTTCCTATCTATTTGAAACAGCAGAGTGGACAGAAATACTATTTCTTAGATTTTAATTCACCTAATTAAAAATCCTGCTCTTCGTAAAAATAAAATGGCAGTAGTGTATGCATTTGTGGTAAAAACTATCAGTCAGTTCTCTTTTGTAGTAATGAGGTGGGCAGTGAGAGGAAAGGTAAAGTTGACATTTTTTGCCTTTTACATTCCTTTCTGCAGCATCAAGAGAACAGATCGTAACTATTTGTTTAGTTGCCTTTCCGTTTAAGTAAACACTCTATGAAATTGCCCTACAGACCTACATGTGGTATTTCTTCTTTATAATCAAGTCATGAATAAACGTAGTTATTTTTTATTTTATTTCATTTGCTATGCACTGTTTTGTTGCTTTTTATAAATTGTGGAAGTAGTTCTGTTGTTTTCACCTGTGATTTAATTAAAATGTGTTGGCATTGTAAATAGCCTTAGAAAGTATAAATATCTGATGTAGCCCCCAGAAATTAAAATGGAAGCACTACTGTTGCTACACTGACATTTTAGAAAGCTGTTAGGATGTTTTTTTCTTTTATATTCATTATTTTTAACACTGTTGTTTATTGACATTTCCATTTTTACTGTATTTAAAGAAGTAATTACAGTATTTCTTGATATGTTAAAGTATTCCAGTTAGTTATTGATACCTAAATTTCACTTTGCTTTTATGCATGTGGCCGAATGGCATGCAATTCAGTGAAGTTAGCTACTAGTTCTAAATCAAATAACTCATATATTTTTCAACAAATACACTTTAAAAATATGTTCTAAGTCTCTAATTTACTTAAACTAAAATTATGTGTTTTATCTTAAAGATAGTTGTGCATATGTTCTTAAACGAAAATACAAATTAGTTTCTGGAGAGGGAGAGAATGGGAATGCAACTGATTTGCTAC
This sequence comes from Callipepla californica brunnescens, assembly GCA_023055505.1. Taxonomy (NCBI): domain Eukaryota; kingdom Metazoa; phylum Chordata; class Aves; order Galliformes; family Odontophoridae; genus Callipepla; species Callipepla californica. The sequence continues at coordinate 3,176,515 of JALIRH010000038.1, forward strand.
CATCAGTAGTGTTGGAAACTATTTTATTCGTCTGAATCAAAGGCATTATTGGCTGATTGGTAGTTTTTTTGGCAGGTTTATTTGGGAGATTTTTTATGAATGTATTGTACACTTGAACTTTTAGTTTCAATGAGAAAGTGATATAAAAACAGAAAGAAGTATTAAAAAAAAATACCACTGCACTCAGCTGCTTAGTTTCGTGCTTTTAGTTTCATAACAAATGCATATCCATAGAACAATCTTTAAATTAAAAGAGGCTGAGAAAATTTGGTGGAAACGTTTTGATTTATCTAGAATGCTAATATGCACAGAAAGTACTTGGAAGTGTATATGACATGGGAGGAATTACCTTGACACTTCATTTAATGCAAATGAAAAATATTCATGAAATACAGATCTATGCTAAGTTAAAAACTATGGATTTGGATGGATTTGCTGAGCCTTAACAGCAGCATACAGCTTTCTGGTTCATGCCAAAGAAGATTTTCAGAAACTTTCACGGATGCATGAGAACATGGAGAAACTATATCAGAACGTGATGGGATATTATGCAGTTGATCTGAAGAAAGTTTCTGTGGAGGAGTTTTTAACTGACTTAAATAACTTCAGGATGATGTTCATGGTACAGTCTTATTCATTCCCTAACATTTCTTATAATCTACTTTTGTAGTCTTTAAATTCTTGTACAAAGTAAAATAATTTTCTTCTGCCTCAAACAGCATCTGATGCTCATAACAGAAACCTTTCTTTGTACACCTAAAATTCTACTAAGTTATGATAATTAGTTTTTGAGTTATTATTTTTGGATTATTTCTTTTTGAAAGAAATGGAAATTCTGTATAACAATGAATGCAATTTAAAACTGAACATCTTATGTTTATTTATAACCTGAATAGGAAAAATATGAAACTTCACCTTTCTTAAAACTGCTTTTTCTTTTGAAATGATGCTTGTTATTTACTTAAAAATAAAAAATAACAGTCATTCTATGTATTCTTTTCCCATACAAAATCCAAAACTGTATTTTATTTCATGGTAACATTCTCTAATATTTTGTTTTTTTATGCATTCGAAAATCTTTCTTATTTCACCTTTTACAGGAATGATCTTTTGGGGAGAAGTAGATAAGAAATATTCTATAGTTATTAATGTTGTTATTATTATTTTGATAAACAGCCATTAGACTGATGCTGGTTATTTTTAGATAGCATTTCAGGTATAAAGCTCAGAACACCATCAAAGGTGTAATTCAAACTCACTTTCAGTTAGTAGATTGTTGTTTTAGATTTATCTAAAATAGTCAAGGATTATGAGGTTAGTTCAATCTTGTATCACACGGAATCATCCTGCTTGCATTATATACAAACTTATATATAAACTTTCACAAATGGTGCAATAATAGCTCATCATAAAACATAGTTTTTTTGGAAATCTCAATTTTCTTTAGGTTTCTTTTTAGTCCCAACACATTTTCATTATGTTTACAAATATTAATAATAGGCATTATTTATTCTCAGTGTAGTGTTTTTATTATTTTTTGTTCTGCCAAAAAATACAGGTGCCAGTTATATTTTCCAAACTTGTTCAGTTCCTAATTTGAAACCCAGGGAGCTGATTTCAAAAATTGTAAATGTTATGAAATAATTGTATTAATTTAATTTCTAATTTTTAAGCCATACCTTCTATTTAAATGCTATGGAATAAGAATTCTAAGTACTCGGATTCTTCTTGAATTGGAGACACAAAGTAGGGGTTGTCCTTTATCTTAATTTCCCCACACTTGCTTTCTGTGTCCACAGAACTAGCACAGATACTAACCCCCTCTACTTCACAGCTGTGTTATAAAGATAGATTCATTAATGCTTTGAAACAGTTGTTATTGATGAGCATGATAGAAGAAACCTTGAGGAAAATTAATAATTCTGTCTTGCAAAGCACAATTTGAAGGCTATATGAAGAAGGTGTGTAGATAAGGCATGAATCCACTTATCATTCAATGACGCTAAACAAAATATTGAGTAGTTGCTCTGGTTTTAGTCTACTTGGGAAAGATTTTTGAGATACCTAGTGTGAGACACCTGAGGCCTTATTTTCAGAATTGCTTAGGATTGGTTTTGATTACTGACAGAAATGGAAGGTGTTTGGAAAACTTAACTCAGAAGATGTTTAAACTTAGTGCTAAGCCATTACTGGATTCTTAAATAGTCTAAAACAAAAATACAGCTTTAGTCATTGCTACATGTGGGAAGATTGAGTTGTGTCATCTTTGTTGCAAAGTTGATAATTTACATTACATTTACCAAACCCAAAATATCAGTGAAGCACCTTACCTTCAGTGCTGTAACACCTGCAGATGAGTTCCTGATAGACTTATTGCAGCATCTTATTTATCTCACATCTCTGTTCACCTGTGCTTTCATAGGGCTGGATGTATTGCTAGTAGTCTTGCTCTTTTCCTCGAGAAAGAGAGCTTTCTGAAATAATGTGAAGCAATTGTAGCATTTTCCCTCTTATGTGTGTCTAATGGTTAGAATTTTCCAGTAGGAGTGTGCGCAGGAGAAAACAAAAGATTCTTTTTATCAGCAACACTTAAGTCCAAAACGGCATACTAATGACAGAGCTACAGTTGCTACAAGTTTCTACTTGTAACTATTGCTACTTGATTGCTTTGTAGCAGAAATGACAGAACAAGAGAAAAGTTTGAATCAGTGCAAAGCAGTTCAATAAAAACATACAGAAGAAGATGTTAACATTTGTTCCCTAGATCCTAGAAGATTTATCTTCTGTATTGTACAAATACTTAAAAATCACGAATGATCCAGGAAAGCACAAGAATGCCTCCATCCCAGAAACTCTAAGCCTTGGCATGGTATGCTAAAAGCATCTACTTCTTTAGCTCTTCTGAACAATAACTTAGCATGCAGTGTTAATCTACATACAGTAGATGTGGTCACTCTGTACTGTTTTAGGCTTTTTGAGCAATCTAAAAATGAGACATTTGGTTTTTGAAATGCAAATGGCATGAATGAGCAGTGTAGGATTTGTTTCCGGGACAGAGACTTCTTAATGTAGGCACCTTCATCTTGCTTTATCTGTTGGTATGCAGTCACCTAAGTTCTTGGTTATCTGTTGCTCCCTAAGAAGATCTGTCAACAGAAGTGCCTATATCTTGGAGCACTCAAATGGTGTCTGAGGCATCATCAGCCTGAAATTTTAAGTTATGTCACAGGACTTGTGGGAGGCTGTTGTCCCGCTGAGGGAGAGGCTGAAAGCAGGATGTGATACTCGAGAGCAACCAGTATGCAGTGGATATTAAGGTGTGAGCTACTAAACTGGCTCCTGTTGACCATATTATTAGAAAAGAACGCACATCTAAATTTGCATGGTTACAATCTGAGGCTGAGTTTGACTGGTAGTATTTTGGGGGAAAGAAAAAGTAGATGTGAAGTAGAATTTTCTTTGATTACTCTGGTATGCAACTATGTAATTCCTGCCAATATTGTACCTGTGCTCAAGTCCCTTTAGAGTTTTCCTGTCTAGTTTATTTTATTGAATGCTCAATCTGAAAATCTGCAAATAATTTGTTAAAATGAATGCAATCTAGAATGTTAGCATTCTTTAGTAGGTTTCTCCCCACAGCCCCTGACAAGAAAACTGACAGGGGTGACCCTGGAGAAGATACTATGGAAGTAAAGTTTTGCTGTATTTAAAAAAGAAAATCCTTTCATAGATTCATAGATTCATAGATCCTTTCATCTCATAATCATTTCATTTTTTCATGATTGAAAGCTTATTCTTCATCAGTTTTCAAGATGTGTTTCTTTACAAAATCCATGTACATTTTTTCCTTATCTTTCATCACTGCCTATTGCAGTGATGTTACAGGCAGTGCCTGTGCAAATATTGCTATAATCCGTATTTATCTATGCTGTATTGAAGATGAAAGAGTGGAAATGTTCAGTCCATTCTTACATTTTTCTCAAACTACAAGCTAGAGTTTTTGGGGTTTTTTTTTGCTAAAAATAACATGCAACAATAACTACCATTGCAAACATGCCAACTTTACATAAGAACTTAAGAGAATATTAGATACTTTGTAGGAGGGGGCAGCATAGATCTGCTGTGAAAGATGAGATGTTGTATGTAACCACACTGTGAAAAGTGAAGTTAGTTTTTCTTGTAAGACCTTATTTAAAATTATATTATAAATCCTCCCTATATGAAATACCTTTAAAACACACAGAAATTGAGGAAGATTTTGAGCATACGTATTAGCATGTGTATTCCAGCTGCAATGCACTTTACCTTTAATGTAACCTACAAAGCTATGTACCAGCGTACACAGCTAACGCTGAAAGAATGAAAACTTTACCTTAAAAGCACTTTTAAAAAATGTTATTGAATTTGATGTTTTTTCTTAGTGTCTGGATAAGCAAAATAATGATTTTAAAACTCTTAAACGCTCAGTTCTGTTTTGGCTTTATTGGAAGCTCTTAAGTACTTATTTATGATTCAAAATATGTTATGTAGTATGAATGTTAACCAGAAAACAAGAATTTATAAACTTGGTGAACTAATTCTTATGTAGATAACAATAAGAAAAATTAACTGATCAGTCACCAAAACAATTTTGTTTCCTTTGGTCTAGTAGCAATATGAGAAAGAGTAGATCTTGAAATCCCTTTAGAACTACAAGAAAGGGACATAAATTTATAGTTTTATGAAAACAGGTTGTTTAGATATTCTAACTTCTTGCTGCATTAATATATATACTTCTTAGCTGTAATTCTTGCTGAATTTGTAATCCCATTTGGAGCTGATTAGTATGCTTTCAGTGTATTTATTCTGAATTTTCTTGTTCTTCTTAATAAAAGGTACTGTATGTAGAATGTAAAATATTCAATAAATTGAGATTAGTTAGAATAAGTAATTTTTAAGTTTTGTTTTTAAGCTCAACTTTCTTTTTTAAGAATTCAGTTTTCATGGAACTCTTTTTTTGCACAGCAAGCAGTAAAAGAGAACTTAAGAAGGAGAGAAGCAGAAGAAAAACAAAGGCGTGCTAAAATAGCTAAGGAGAAAGCAGAAAAAGAAAAACAAGAGAGGCAACAAAAGAAAAAACGCTTGTTAGAAATGAAAACAGGTGAGTAATTTAGAAAATAACTAATTTTACTGGAAATAAAACTACCCTTTTTAAATTCAAACGTGCTATAGAGAAAAGGCAGAATAAATGGTTGCTTGTCACCGGTTAAAACTTACATCGAAGTGATTCTTAAATTTTATTTTGTTAACAGGCTTCTCTAGTTTATCTCATTTCCTCAAGGTAGTTTAGAACTTGTAATGTTGCTTAGTATTTTTCCATTTGAGTGCACTGAAACTTGTGCAAAGTTGGTATACCTTGAATCATAAATAAGTTCATTTATGCTCAGAACCTGTTATATTACCTGAGAATAAATATTCTCCGAGTCATAAAGCCGTTTTTATTTCTTTTAACTAAGATTACATATTCATTTTGTTCTTTTAAGAGAAGAAGCCCATTCTGAAGTACTGTGGATTCTTCTTTGAATATGTCAGTTGTTATTCCAGCAGGTCCCTATTGAAACACCTTCAAAGTAATTTTTTCCATGCATTTTTAAAGTTATTCACTTATTCTGTGTTGTCTTTTCTACCAAGAGACTACAGACACTGTAAATTCTGTTAGTAAAGAAGATCTCTGATGATTCTCTATACTGCTATATTTTATCTTAGATTGAACTTCTAGAATCCTTCAGAATGATACATGACTTACAGTGTAAATTATCATGAGCTGCTTTCATTTTTTCTGAGCAGATCTTGTTTAACAGTTCTCCACTCAATCCTTGGTTTGCACCTTTGGAATAAATGATTATCTATTCCATGTTTCACTAATATCCAGAGTAGCTGTGTGCCTTGAGGTGTGATACTGAAGTTTTCTATTAAGGTAGAAACCAAGAGACTGACTCTGCCAAACAAAGAAATGTAAATTTTTTAGAAGTAAACGTGACACTTTTTAAGATCGAAGTACGTAGTGTAGAAGGCTTGAAAAAGGATAGAAACAGAGGCTGTGTTCTTGCATGGTTGGAAGTGTTTCAAAAAAGGTTAGTTATTCTTCTCTAAGACATGTCATGAGAATGACTGATAGTGCTTTGGATATACAACCGTTAGTACTCTTGGGAAAAGGAAAATTCTTCTCAGTCTCGTTTTTCCTGTATTTGTGTTTAAACTTTCTGTGAAGCAGGTTCCAGTGTTACAGACTTCTGAGTCACATGCCCAGACATGTATATAGGCCTCTGGTAGTTAAATCCACTCCTTCAACTGCTGTGTCTGCGAACTACATTTGCCATCCAGAAATCATCTAAGTCATCCAGAAATCATCTAAGTCATTCAGTAAATAGCTACTTTGTCTGTTAGTAGATTGCTTTTGTTTATTTGTTTGAATAGATCACATAAATGTACAGAAAGAGATTTCTTTCCTTCATTAGCAGCTACTTAAAGTCGTTCATCAAATGGGAAAAGAGGATGTTGGAGTCACCCAAAACTAGAAATGTATTGGATCTGATATTTGCTAAATTGGCCATCGCTGCTGTTGGTTTCTTTTTGTTGCTGTTGTTCTGCAGAGCTCTTTGAAAGGTTTCCTGTGCTTGTCACTTTGAATTGTCATTTTAAAAGTCTATTAGAAAACCCAAATTCTGTCGGTGGAAAGCACTTACGGTAAATTTATTTGTCAGGAAGTACAGCAACAATGCTATGAAAAGTGGGAGCTTTGGGGGAAGGGGAGGTTGTTTATTTTTTTACTTTGGCAGTTTTATTGCAACCATATTTACTAAGAAGAATAGCAAAGTCTTTCAAAAAAAATTACCTTTATTCCTGCTATTTTCCTACCCACAGCTAGTTCATTGAAAGACTAAGTCTGCTCTTTAAGAATCTGTGAATCAGTCCCTAAATGTTTACATCTGACCTGATAACAGACCTTTAATCATGCCATCCCTCTGTCCAGATATTTAAACACTCTTATCTATGGGTGACAATGTGGGGTAACCGATTTTCTGCTACATTTCATTTCTTTATAGGGTTTCTAGATCAGATATTGAATTTGTAGGAACGTTATTTCAAATGTGTGAATGAAGGCACTAAAAACTCCTCGATGTCACCGTCCCAGAAAATATTTTCTTATGTTTAAACAGACGCATACTTAAGAATAGTCTGTATGTACTGTCTGATTCTTTAAGGCACTTTTTTAACTTAAGAAATCATAGTGTGCTCTGCATGTCCACTTTCAATTTTCAGTATCACATTTTGACTGAAAATGATATGAAGGTTAAGGATGCCTATGTATCACTGTGCTATATGCCACTTCTGACTTTCTTAATGTTCCTGTTAGACTTTCAAAGAGAACTTTATTAGACTGACACTTCCTAGATATTATATTTCATTATCACTACAAATTATTTTTTACTTTCAGTCACCATCAGTTCATATTCAAGCAGTCAGTCCTTAATATTTGCACCCTAAATCTGCTTTAAAAAAAATAAAAAGCCAAAAGCACAAAGCTACTTTTGTATACTAGTAGAGATAGCTACCACTGATTGCTGTCAAGATGGCATGATCAAATTTGAGAGCCCTTCAGCAAGAGAAGACAGAAATGAGTATTTTTTTCTTCTGTCTTCTCTTTCTCTCCCCACTGATGCTCTAGCAAGGTGGCTGACAGTTTCAGTTCTAGACAGTTTCCAACCCTTGTTTTCTTACCCTTAGATTACATGATGTATGGTCCTTCAGAGGGTACCTTCCCAGGCTGTAGCAGCAGCTTCAGCTGATTTCTTTTTCTTACTTAGCTGCCGATTCATTCCTTAAATATCAGAACAGTCTCTTCCCACTCTTTAAGTTGTGGATTTTTCAGTGACTGTTAATTGCCCAGTAGTGACTACAGTGTGTTCACAGTTCTGAAGCTCCAGCCTTCAGAGTGCCCATAAATTCGGGGCCTGAACTGCTGTTTAGTGCTTAAGCTGGGTTTATGTCATCATCTTGAACTTGTTTTGTTAACCACTGGTCTTGTTTACCACACAAACACTGAAGTCTAGATTCTCCTTTCTTCTTGAAGTCCTGTTCCTTGCACTGCTTCATCTCTCACCTGCTTTTGAAATTTATTTGAAGAATAAGGTTGTCTTTTTTATGGCATCACCTTCGGCTGCGTGAGGCAATTCATGTCTTGAATAAGTGCTTAGATAATGTTAAGAAAAAGTTAGCTATTTGGGTAATATCACTGACTTTTTTGCCTTCAGAAAAGCCTAAGAACTATAAAAGAAAAATATGGATTTTTTCTAACTTAGATGCATGTAGCATACCAGGAGCTTATCACAGCAGGTTAGCACTACATAGATTATATTAACTCAAAAAGAAAGTGATCCCAAATTTAACATAACTTCTGATTTTTAAATTCTGGGTGGATACAATCATTTCATCAGTAGTAACTGACGCAATTCAAACTGGAGAACTGAGGTGGTCCTACAATAGACCAGCCTTCTTCTGAACTTTAATAGTCTCCTTAGCCTTTGTTTTGCCTTAGTTGTACAAATGACAACTTTGACGTGTAGATCGTAATTTATGTGCTGTCATCCATACTTCTGCATCAAACTGCCTTTATATGGTGATTTTCTAAAATTAGATAAATACTCACAGTGTATGATAAACCTTTATAGAGCTTTTGCTTTGATTTTTTTAAATATCTAAACTATAAATATATTTGTAGTTCCTAAAATGTAAAATATATTTAGGATTTTATGAATATTTTGAAAAAATGTAGACTTCCTAAAGACTGTCTAAATTCAGTCTTCTGCTAATAAGACCATAGATTTTGGTTATTAATGGAGATGCCTGTTTTATTCTCTTGCAAGTATTTTTTTGTGACTGCTTTGAAACTTAATCCAATACCACATCCAAATCCTTGAAATCTGTATTTGCTAGCATTCTGCATCTCTACTTTACATCTTAGATAGAAACACTTATGTGGCCTAATGATCACAGCTCAAATGCCTCACTGCTATAACAGGCTAAAGCTTAAATTCACATAGTAACGTAAGTTCCAGATTTTCCTCTGAGCTCCATCCTAATTTGAAAGGCACACGGGACTCAGTAAAAATTCTGAGTATTTAAACAGTGATTATTTTTGGTATTTTGAAATGTATGGTAAAATCAGACCCCTAAATAATCTCTGGTATACAAAGTGATATTCATCATGAGATACTTTGTCAGTAGGAGTGCTTTACTGCTTGCACCCGAAGCCAGTCTAAACTATCACCTACTATGGTTACAAAGGTAAATAATTTGTAGAAGGGGATCTATATGTAAATACCACTTGTCTTCATACTATTAACATTCAGGTACATACTTTCTTGTGCTGTTCAGATTCTCAGCAGAAAGCACATCAATCAATTATTTTGATCCTATCACAGTATAAAGAATCCTATAGCTGTGATAACACCAGCTAGATTTATTTTAACATAATTGAGAACTCCATCATTGTGGCATCTTCATTGTGTCCTTCTTTGAATGCTATTTAAATAACAAGTTACACTTTAATCAGTGGTTATTTACAAAGGATGCTCTTTCTTATGCTAAAGCAGTGAAGTGACATCCTAATGATTTCTTAACATTCTAGATTGGAAATCTGATGTTTAGTTTGTTTTCATTGTTGTTTCTCAGTTTCACTTTTATCACAAGAAATTGGGTTTAAATCCATGGTTCAGTTGATTTAGACAGTTATAGCTTAATGTGAAGTCAGTTTTGCAGCATTCCTTTTTGCAGAGTTTTTTGTATTGTTTACCTGGTTTAGGGAAAAGGGGGGGGGGGGTCATGCATTTCACAGATTTGCTAGAAGTGTTTTATGCTTTGATTCTTCTTTATTACTGTCAGCTACGTTGTGAAATATGAATATTTTCATTTACTGAGTAGTGCTCTGAAAAGAAAAAAGGCACCAAGTATTCTAGCACTGACAGTTTAAACAATGAAAACTGTAAACATAATTAAGTAATTAAAATTCCAGTTCCGCCAGATAAAATGAAACAGCAGCAACACTACCTATATTAACAGTTACCCTCAAAGACCCCATTTTCGCTGTCTAGCGTAAGTTCATAAGGCCCCCATTTTATTAATTTCATCTCACTGGGAAAGCAGAATCAATAGTTCTTAATAGTATTCCTTCCCTCTGAGGGGAGTGAAGGATTGCAAATGTTGCATGTTGTAAAAACCAGTTTCTGATCCATAACAACTGAAATGTCATCAGTGATTTCTAACATATGTTAGTAATCTGTTGTCTCTGGGGTAATTTTCCTCAAAAACCTCAAGTTCTGGACAACTGTAGGATTATTGCTAGATCTTATGCATTTTGGTATATATGTTTTGTGTGATTAAATTTACTGTTAAGCAGGAAAAGTTCTAATAATCCTATATATGAAGAAATCCTGAAGGTATGATTTTGATATCGAACAAGTATTTTGTGTAAGGTCTCTCTAGGGAGTTCTTTCATGCTCCAATATAAAGGTGGGGGCCCCAGGACATGCCCATCTGCTTGTCCCTTAGACAAAGGATTTCACAACCTTTGCCCAGGACTTGCTTGGACATGTTCGGACATGTTCATCAGCAAACTTTAAGGCAATGGTATAAAATAATAACGATCTCTTACAAGTTCTCCCTTTCAGAATTTTCCTACTGTAGATAACTCTTCCTAGTTGTACCCTGACTTTTAGTTGCGCCACTGATACTTACATGGATCCTCTTCACCAAGGGGATTCCTGAGGCAACATTTCTGTCATACAGATTTATTCCTAAAGACTACTTTTATCGTGAAATCACTGCAGAATGAATCTGTTCTGTAACTGAGAAGCACAACTTTTTTTCTCTTTAATTAAATAACAATGAGCAGAAGGATTTTTGGGACTGTATATCATTGTCTAATTGCTTACTAATATTAATACTCTGTGGGAAGTTAACAGTAAGCTCAGGACAAACTTGGATTGTAGGTTTAATTTTGCTTTATACCACTTGAAAGTGAGAAAAGAAGAAAGGAAGAAGGAAAATAAAAAAAGAAAGAGAAGGAAGAAAAGGTGAAATAAACAGAAAGAGAGAGAGGAAGAAAGGGAGAAAGGAAGAAAGAAAGGAAGAAAGGAAGAAAGAAGACCCATGCACAGTGAACAAGATGTGACAAAAACTGGCCATGAATCCACAGGAAAGGAGACTTAGAAGACATGAGCTGATATGTCACTAAGCATGGAGCTTGTTGGTTAGCTGCGATTGTATTGCCTTGGCAGAAAAGCATAAATTATTGAAAGCAGATGTTCCCTCAAGAATATTTGTCATGTTTGTACTTGAAACTAATGCAGAGAATGATAAATATGCAGGTATATTTCATTTTTAAAAAATAGCCTGAAAAACAACGTGCAGTACATCTTCAGAGGCTACATCAAAATTGAGACGCAGCAAAAACCTCATTGGATCTCACACTGTAGGATGTTCAGGGAATTAGATGCTTGTAGTACAAAAAGGAATAGAACTGATCAGAGTGTATATTAGTTAAAAACCAACCTGTAGTAGTCACAAGTCATATTTTAGCAAGATCTCAAAGGTGCTAAATATTCTTAAACATACAGTAAGTAGTTTATGTGGTTGCTGGTAATCCGTACACTGAGAATGCAGCAGTTATTGTTCATTTGTATGAAGTATTTGTTTAAAGCTCCAAAAGAAACCAAAAGGTTTAGTATAAACAGTTTTTTTTCTTTCTGAAAATTTTACTTGAAGTGAAGCCTGTAGCAGAAAGGCATTTGGGAAATTCATGTTAATACAAAGCCATGGGAAAAAAAATAAATAATAGCAAATATTGAGAGTGAAAGAAATAGTCAAAACAAACAGCACTCTTTAAAAATTGTCTACAGACTTCACTTTAGTGACCTTTGTTCTCATAAGACTTGTAATTTATGTTGTAGCAGTAAGATTTTTAAACAAATGTGATTAAAATGCTTCAAACTTTAAATGACACACCTTTAATAACAATGGGAATCTCTGAAGCCATCTTTGGAATTTATAGCTCTAACATTTTGCAGGTATGCAGATAGCAGGTTTAGGTTAGAGCAGACATTTCCAGGACACTGAGGCCTGTCCTATTTAATATCTTTATTGATGACCTGGATGAGGGATTTGAATGCACCTTTAGTTAATTTGCAGGTGACACCAAATTGGCAGGAAGTATCTATCTGCCTGGAGGTAGGAAGGTCCCATAGAGGGATGTGGACAGGCTAAACCACTGGGCTGAGGCCATTGGGATGAAGGTCAAGAAGACCAAGTGCCTGGTCCTGCACTTTGGCAAGAACAACCCCAGGCAGTGCTACAGGATTGGAACAGAGTTGCTGGATGACTGAAATGAACTGTCGGATGTTGGTTGATGTTTGGCTGCACAGAAGCCAGCAGTGTGCCCTGGTGGCCAAGAAGAAGAGCAGTGGCATCCTGGCTTGTATCAAATACAGTGTAGCCAGCAGGTGTAGGGAGGTGATGGTCCCTCGAGTATTGTGCTCAGTTTTGGGCCCCTCACTACAAGAAAACATTGAGACTGTGGAGCATGCTCAGAGAAGGGCAATGAAGCTGGTGATGGATCTGGAACACAAGTCTTATGAAGGACAACTGAGGGAACTGTGATTATTTAGTCTGGAGAAAAGACAGCTCAAAGGAAGACCTTATTGCTTTCTTCAACTACCTGAGAGGAGGCTGTGGTGAGGTGGGGATCAGCCTCTTGTCCTGTGTAACTAGCAAAAGGACTAGAGGGAATGTCTTCAGGTTGCACCAGGGGAGGTCCAAGTTGGATATTAGGAAATATTTCTTCTCTGTAGTGGGCTACTCAGGAAGGTGGTAGAGTCACCATCCCTGGAGGCGGTCAAGGAACCTTTAGATGTTATAATGAGGGACATGGTTTGGTGGGAAAACGTTGGTGATTGGACTTGGTTGGACTGGATGATCTTTGAGATTTTTTGCAATCTTGATTCTACAATTCTATAATTTCTACTCCAAATACGATCCCTTGTCTCCTTCATAAGCAGGGACATATTAGAGTCCTCTTTAATCTCTCACGTGTACTACTTGTAAATGCTTTTATTCTTCCTGTTTTGTTTTTTTTTCCCTGAATCTTCAGAATTTTCTTCTTTTAGTGGCAACAGAGAGAAGAAATCAATATAATTACTAAAGCATAACTTTCATTTCTTTAGTCCAAGGCTGTAAAAAAGCCAAGAACCTCTTCTGTCATTGTTGGAAAGCTAGCAGAAGAGTAGGTCATGTCTCTGACTCTTCTTTCACACTGAGTCTGTTGTTGCTTCTGTTTCTATGCTCACTGTGACACTTATCTTCACTAGGCAATACAGAAGTGGTTTTGCAGAAGTACGGTGTTGTTATTGCATACCAAAATATTTGTGTTCTGAAGCTTGCTAACAAAAATTACATAATTTCTCTAGCAGCTTCTATTTATTGAAAACCGTTAAATGTAAATACAAAGCCTTTGAATCATAAACTGCTGGAGACCAAGACAGCATCCTGACATATTTCGTCTTCAATACTAAAATGTGTTTATCTTGTCCTCCTTATAGACGTTTGCTGTTGGCTGCCAACAGACAAATGCAGGGTTAGGTGGACCTCTGAGCTGATACTCCGTGGTATTCTTATACGCTTACAGCTGCTAAACGAAAAGGGCCTTGCCTACCCAAGGCTTCATGGAAGATTTCCTGTGTCTAAGCTGAACTGTGTCACCAGTCAGAATGTTCTCACTCCACAAGTGAGAAATTTATAACTTTTAAAGTTCCTTCAGTCTCTCATCCCTGTAACATAGCTGTCAGTGTGAGTGATCATTGCTTATATTTTCTGATTTATTAGTCGTTTATAAGTTGGAATGGCAATAGTAATGTCTTTCTCTGTACTCAATGAACTCCTTCAGAGGCAAACGGTAACAAAGAAACAGATGTTCATAGACATCCCCACATAGAGAAGAATATCTGTAGCTGAATATAATATGCAAAGCTAATTTCACATAAGAATGCAAATAGAGTGGTTCTAACTACTTTCTAAATGAAATTGTAATTGGCAAGCCTCTGCTAATAGATCTTTTTTGTTTGTTTTTATGTTTTTTACTCTGAAATGACAGCACTTGAAGTTCTTGTTCTTGGCTAGTCTGAGACTGCAATCTTTCTTGTCAGTGTCGTCTGATTTGAGCTGTAATGTGTAAAGAAAACAGAGAAATCACGCATTAACAGTGAAAATTTGACTGACCTCTTTGTATGTAGCTGATTTTGCTCTGTTCGTTGTTCAGCCAGATCTTTACCTGATCTTAATCTTAGAAAACAGTGCATAAACATGGTCATAAAAAGTCTAAGCCCTTTAATTGACATTCTGAATATATTATTGGGTGACGTAATAAAACACATTAGTAGGATATCCTGTGTTGAGAAGGTATTATATGGAGGTAAACTATTTTATTTTCAGCCTTTTATTTTTAGTCTCTGATGATATAGTAGAAAGGTATGCTACTTCTTAATGTAGCCATTGCAGTTACAGGGTACTTGTTCTATTGTTTGACTTCTCTCAACAGCAAAAAAAAAAAAAAAAAAAAAAAAGATAGTTAAATGCAATTTCTTGGATTTCAGTTTATTCCCACTGCCCTCCTGTCTTGTCTCCAGGCACCTCTTTGATGAGTCTGGCTCAGTCTTCTTTACACCCCACACCTCCCATCGGATGTTTAAACACATTGATAGAATTCTCCCTGAGCACTCTCTTCTCTAGATTTTTGAAGAGTCTCACCTCTCCTCACAGGAGAAATTCTGCAGCCCAATAATAATCTTCATACCCCTTGAGCGAATTTGCTCAGTTATGTCCATTCCATTCATCCTCCGGATGTGTCTCACCAGCACCAAGCAGAGGCAGCGGATCTCCTTCTCTGAACATCTGGCAGTGTTCTTCCTCAGCTTTCTTTGCCCTAAAGGCACGCTGCTGACTCAGGGTGCTTTTTCCACTTTCCTTTTTTGAATTTCACTAAGATTCCTATCTGCCCGTTTCTACAACTTCTTAAGGTTCCTCTGAATGGGAACACAGCCATCTCGTTCACCAGCCATCCCTCTGAATTTTTTACTATATGCAAACTCGTTAAAGGTGCTCTCTGTGTCATCATCTAGATTGTCAAGGAAGATCTTACAGTATTGGCTCCAGTATCAAATCCCAGGGTTTGCTTCAACTTCAACAGCTTGGCATTCAGTTTATTCTTTGCTAAGACCGATTTCCTCCATGACATCTTTTTGTGATTCTCTCAGAAAAGCTTGCTGTGGCAAGCTCCTTATTGGATCTAGAATCAATATAATTGATTCCCAATAACATCAGTGGAAAGGGTATTACAGTGGCTATCATCTGCTGTCACAAAAAACATGAAATCTGTAGAATTGCGGTGAACATAATTTTATACTTTTTTTTTTTCCACAAAGTTTGAGAATAAGATGATTTCACTCTGTTTGATTATTTAAATGGGTAATTGGGATCCAACTGAGCTGCAGAAAGATACCACACATCACCAAAGTTTTCTTTTTAATCACTAGTGCAGAACTGCTTCTAAAAGCACATTTCACTTTTTGGTTTCCTCTGATATGAATTAAAGAAGTTAAGATGTTACCAACCTTAATTACAACAAACAATCTTTAAAGGTTTGTGAATGATGGAAGCTTGCATTTCACTTGTTTTTAATTCGTTGGAACTTAGGTCCAGCTTTCATTCATATGCTCAGAGCCACAAACTATGTGTCCCATGAAATCACTGTATGACAACTAAATGGTGAAACAATTTTAACATGAGCAGACAAGATAGAATGAAACCAACTCTCCTCTGCTAGAAGATTTATGGAATTAGGTGCCTCGGTCATTAGGTGAAATCCTATTTTAATGGTATAATTTCTAGGGCTATAAAGTACTAGCGCAGGCTTACTACTTTGTGTTGGGCGACAGTAAGAAATTGAACTGTTTGTATTCCTGTGAGGAATACAAAGACTGTTACTGTGACTCCTGTGAAGTATATACCTGCTGTTTTGGGAAGGGTTGGTATATATTTTTTTTCTTGAAGTTGTCTCTGAGGAAAGACAACTGAATAGCAGCATTCCTGGCAGAAGCTGAGTTTAACTCTTTGATTATAAAGGGAAGGGGAACTGTCCTTTCAGTCAGTCCATCCAAGACATACTTGGCAGCTATTTCAACCTTGCACTTGTACATCAGAAGTTTTATTTTCTTCAGGTATTGTAACAGCATTCTTACAGGGACATGATTTAGCGGCGTGTTGTTAGTCTTAGGGTAGTATTTTTAGGTTGTGGTTGGACTCGAGGACCTTTAAGGTCTTTTCCACCTGAGTGACACTATGATTCTACAGGAGCTGATTAGGGATAAAGGAGCACTTATGTTATGAGTTATTGCTCTAGTACATGCAGCATTACTGAAATTCCACCATTTTCTGGACAAAGTTAGCTTTCACATCCACCCACAACTTCTGTGTAAGATTGTATCTGAATTTCACAGGAGTGGGAAGTTACAGTTTTAGCAGGTCACAATAATGCACACTTTGAAACAGTTCTTTCTCTGGAAAAGGAAGTTTCTTGTATTGTTGCATTGACAGTGCGAGCCTTCATAAGAGCTCCTGCCCTGTTCATGTGTAAGTCTGAGAGGCCTAGAAAGTTGTGTCTGTAGTATGAATATTTCACAGAATCTTATTGCCTGAGAATTTTTTAATGGTGCTCACACCTACATTAATGGCTTCAGTTATCTACTCTCCACAAATAAAAGTATCACAACATTATACCATGGCTAAAGCTTGACTCCAGTGATATTTGGTCCTTCAGTTTTTACTTGAGACCTTTAATCGGTTGGGCATTCCTTTGTGGGATGTACTCTTACAGTCAATCATTATTCAAGCAAACCTACAGTAGAGCACTTGAAAGGGAAAAAATACATATTTTCTTCTGGCAGATGTTGTTTTTTTCTTAAATCTCTCCCTCATCAACACTTAAGAGTAATGGATAACACTGAACAGTTGTATCTTTTTCTCTGTTGCATGGAATAATCTGGGATATATCTGCTTTTCTGCTTTTGTCTGAAGACTGGTATTCACTTGCCTCAGAAGTTTTATTATATTATTATGAAAAACCTAATGTAGACAAACCTAGAAGGAATTAAATTCCATTTCATCAAAAATTGGGCATATATTTGACCTGAATTATATCCTGAACTGAAGAGGAAAAAAATCAAACAACACAACAGAACAGTTTATATTTTAGTGGGGAAAAAAAAAGTATTTATTTTGCTAACTACTAAATTATGAGATCAGGACTTAATTATTCAGAAAAGAAGAACAAACCCAGTAGCTTCAGTGCCACAAGTTTATTTTTGAATTATATAAAAGCTAGAATGCTTCCATCATACCTGGAATTTACTTCAAAGATGATGTCAAGTCTCTGCTGTTTCAGTTAACTTGATGAGTATCCCCTGAGTTCTTGCATCCTTTTCCTTCTGTTGCATCTGTGAAATACTAAGATGTGGTTTTACGCTGCCATGACAAGCAGCTTCCACCATGCTGCTCTCTCACCTCTCCTCAAAAAGAGTGGTATGAGAAAAGATGATGAGAAAATGGTCATCGATAAGGACAGGGATATCATGCACCAATTGCTGTCACAGGCAAAACAGACTCAGAATAGGGAGATCAATGTAATTTATTGCCTATTACTAACAGACTAGGATGATGTTAACAGTATGGGTATTAATAGCTATCTATACGACCTCATGGAAGGTGGTGTAATCGGCTGCTGATTTAGGCATCAGAAACCAGAATTTGGAGTCTAACTGAAGATGTAGAAGTTTGAAAAACAGCATTACCGCATGTTTTGGTACAGAATAGCAACCATGAATGTTTTTATTTGCAGTCATTCAGATAAGAAAGAAAAATAGGTAGTACCCTTAAGTATGTTTCAGCTATGTGACAAAATGTTGGTTTTGCAATATTTCCATTCCATTATTTGAAATATTTAATATTTTTTATACAATTGTTCTTTTTTTTGTACAACAGATTATTCACTATTTGTATTTTTTTTCTACTCAAACTGTTATGTTTTTGAAATAACTATGGAATCCATAATAGTCCTAGAAAGGCTTAAAAAGAAAAAAGATGACATGCTGAAATAGAATTGAAAGTAATTTTTTTTTCATGTTATTACTACTACCTAAAACAAAGCTTATGAACTCTTCTTTCATAAACAGTTACGGTGTTATTTTGAAGATTGTAATATTATTGAGTCTTTT
Source organism: Callipepla californica brunnescens (assembly GCA_023055505.1). Taxonomy (NCBI): domain Eukaryota; kingdom Metazoa; phylum Chordata; class Aves; order Galliformes; family Odontophoridae; genus Callipepla; species Callipepla californica. Next base: position 3,194,874 of record JALIRH010000038.1, read on the forward strand.
TTGAATTGCTGCTTATAACTTTCCTCCAACATTCACGTACTTTAATGGCTTGTTCCTCAAGCATCACTTTAAACTGAAACATTCACTGATTGGTTTCATTTGAGACGTGAATATTAAGGAAACAGATAGGAAAAAAAAAGCTGAAATAACAACAAAGGCCACCAAGAAGATGTATATGAAATCTGAGTAATATTTTTTGAGTAAGCTAGTTACTGTACTGGTCTTCTGGTCTCGAAGGAAGAAACTTCATTGTGGTAATATTTATTATTATTTAATTTATATTATTATTATTTAATATTATTTAATTTATACTAAATTCAAAGGAAGAGAAAGTCTATATTTCAGTCTTTACTTATATTCCACATCTGCCATGTATTGCATGGAAATAAACGGTGATCAGTGTTATGCAAAATTATAAAATATTTGCTAATTTTCCATTATTTCTCCCTGTGTATAGCTCTTTAAGTCCAGTAGTTGAGTCTATAGATAAAAGAGAAGAAGTGAGGATGTTCTCAGATTATAGTTTATAGTATAGTAGCAGATGAGATACCACAAAGAAGAATGTTCTTCTTAGGGGGAATATATTTAATAAATTCCAAAAATGAAATAATACTCATTCCTTGAACACAAATATACATACATAATTATAGAAATCAAAGAAGGAGTGATAGCACAAACAAAACGTAAGTGTGTATGAAAATCTAATTTAATTCTGAGTCAATGTTACAGAAAATCTGTAGTGAGTTTTAAATATGTTTATGTATATCTATTTCTGTAGATTATTTTGGAAAAGAAAACCTTTTTTTTTTAATATTTAATTACATTTTTCTGATGGACATCAGAGCTCAAATTTTGAGTAGAAATGTGTTCACTGTTAGTAATATCTGCAGAATCATGTGATGCATCAGACTCTATCCAAGGTGCATGTTGACCTTGGGAGTTTAGCCTAGTGAGACATAATGAGATTTCTGTCATGTAGTTAGTTCTTTATTACTCTGTGGAGATCTTTCATTGTACAGGAAATCCATGGGGTTGTGGGTTTTTTGTTTTTTTTTTTTTGTCCTCACAGATGTAGAAACAAAGGATGAATTAGCTTTTCTGATATATTTATTTGAGGAAATCTAAGTAATGTTTTTAATGCTTGTGTTTAATTATAACATCATGATAACATTCTTAATTCTTTCAGAGGGATATTATTCCCAGATGTATAATCTGATGAGAATTATTTTCCTGGACTACAGCAATATTGACCACAGGTCATTAAGTATAAAAGGAAAATGGCTTTTGATTAAAGCTACCTATAGATACTATTTTATATCCTACTTAGTCCAATATTTTTCCTTCAGCTTCCTGCTGAGAAACAATTTCAACTTTTTATAACAATAACTGAAATGATCTCTTTTGTCTAATATAGCAAATCACTTAAGGGACAGCTCTTGAAAGCTGACATGAAACTGAATATTTGCAGTTGCAAAAGGGTACTGAAATGAAAATATGAGTGAAATGGCATTTCATTTAAAACCGTGGTTGGGAAAGAGGAATGTGAAATGAATGAAATAAAATGTGCAATTGACAGAAGACCGTATCTGTTCTGTTTTGTTGTTAGAGAGCAGTGTTCTGAATGTTAAAATTCTGGTTAAGTTTGAAATAACTGATTTTAATACTACCACAAGTGTCTTCTATTATTCTTGTTTCCTATTGTTAATATTATTTATGCTTTGATATTGCTGTGGTTACCCAGAGGGTTCCGTTCCTTTCTCTTACAGAAGGTGAGGAGACTGGAGTGATGGATAGTCTGTTGGAGGCCTTGCAGTCAGGTGCAGCTTTTCGAGATCGAAGAAAAAGAATACCGAGGGCTAAAGGTGAATATTCTATTTTACATTTTATTTTCAAGACAAAGCTAAATTCATTATGGGTCCAGTGCTCAAAAGGCTTTGGGGTTTAATTCTTTCTTGCAGTGATATCTATCTATCAGGGACGTTCAGGGCCAATTTGCTTCTGTCTGTAGTGCTCTGGTGATCAATGCACTGAAATTAGCGTAGCCTGATTGTTAAAGCTCTTCCATATATCCCTGTATACTTTAAATTTTAGGGATTTATAGTAACAGCCACTGTATACAGGAGGTAAAAGTCATCTTTTCCTGCCAGTGCATTGGTTTGTTCCACTGTAGCTTTTCACCTAGAAATATCCAACTTTCAAATATTTCTGCTTGCTCATGTTGTTACAATACTCCATCCAGTAACTTTCAGAGAGGTGTTTATTTTCCTTTGTTTTCTTGCTCTTGCAGACGTACCACAAAATCTCAGTCCAACCACACAGAGGCCTGTGCTGAAAGCCTGTAACCATGGTAATGAACCATATTCATGAATTGCACGCTCTTTTTAACTTAGCTTATGTAGTTGATCTGTGTTTTCAAAAGACTGCTGTGATATTTTCTGTTTTCTATACTAGTGGAGTACTAAAACAGCATTGGAACCTTGTTGTTAAGATTGACATGAATATTACACCATGAAAGAGTACTTGTTGCTTATCTTGTAAAGCTCTTCTTTTTAAAGTTTATTATTTATTTATTTAAAATTTTATTGTTTTTCTATGTAATTTTATAAACCTCAGGAACAGTAATGCAAAAATTTTACTATATTATCTACTAGGTAAGAAAGCAGAGGTTGTAGAACATTTTACATGTTAAATATTTATGATACCAAATTAAATAACCTTTCGCATTCATTCTTTTTTCTTGGTATTTTAGCTGGAATACTTTAAGGTGTCATTCACTAAAATTTTTCAAAACTGATGTTGTATCAGTGAAGTAAGAGGAAATTAATCAGTTATTTCATGGAATAGTGAGGGTATGGGTGCTTTTTAGCTTTCCTGAATCATATGCAGAACATTGTTTTGTTAGCTGTCTTTTATCTAAGACTCAGGAAACCAGATTGACTATTTTCACTGGCTTCTAACCTAGTGGTCTCAGGAAGAAGTTTATTTAAATAGTAATTCTATTAAAGAAAAATTTTCATTAACCTTAAAAAGAAAAAACAAAAGTCTTCATTTTGTAAGCAGAATGCATTATCTTTTGATATTTAAATACACTTCATAATTTAAAAAAGCAGATGCAGTCACACTAAGGATATTAATTTTACCTTGTGTTTCTTATGTTTTCATTTCTTAAATATCTACAGCAGACAAAAAGACCATACAGATTTTGTCATGATTAAACTGAAAGTCAAATAATCTAGAGCCAGAAAGACAGGTGAAAGATAATTTAATTCACTTCTAGGAATTGGCCCAAGGAGGAATGAAGTATACTTGGCAGGTGCTTGTCTGGCACATAACATGCTGATATTTAAATAATGACTACAGAGCACATCTGAATTTTACCCTGTTAAGTTGTAGAAACAGTTATGTTGAAGTTTGCAGTTGCTATACTGTCCACAGGCAGTACAGCTTCCATTTTCAAACATGAGGACTAAGTTGTTTGTTTCAGGTTGAAAAAAAACACAAAGAACCCCAAACTTCAAATTGTGCAGTGTGAGAACCAATTTGTATGACTGATGGATATAATCTGGTACTCACGTTTGATTAAAGATCAGATGCTTGCTCTAGAAAAGTAAAAGTAAACTCTTGGGTTGCTTTAAATTTAGCTGTTTTTTCAATAGAACATCTTGAGGCAATCTGATTCTAATACATTTTAGAATGAATGCAGCTTTTCTTGATCCTTTCTTATTTTTTGTCAGGAACAAGATAATACATTCCTAATCTTTCTTTTAAGGAATTAAGTATGTTGTTGTGTTGTTGGCTCTTGCCACAATATCTGTATCTTGCATTTTCTTGTCTCGAGCCAAACAAAGCACTGAACGTGATATAACTTCTGGTTAAATATATGGGAATTTATTATTTTGAGTTAATCTTGTAGATTATTCCTTTTGTTTTTTGTTTAATTCAACTGTTGAAAGGCTATGTAGGTAATTTGTGAATTTTCTGTTTGATTGTTTATTTTTTTATTAGGAAATCGGAAATTGTGTAAATTGCATATTAACTAGAATGTATGCTAAACCCTGAGTGGCAAAGCTTGTTCTTGGTAACCTCACTGAAATGAGTAGTCTGGGCACTCAAATCAACAACGAGACCTTTCTAATTTTCTGTTACCAAGGAGTTGGAACATTTTATGATGAAAGGCTCTTGGTTTTTTTTAAGTCTGGTCCTCTTTGAAATTTTTTTCTTTCACTTCTTTTCTAATGTGGATAAATATGCAGTAACTTATTGTTTCTGTGTATACTAGGCATAGTGATTTATTTTCTGTAGATCATAGTATGTGTACTGTGTAGAAAAAAGTCTCCGATTTCAGCCTACTTCAGAAAAAAAATTGGGATTTGTCATTAGGCAGAAAGATTGGTTTGGCCTTTAATTGATTGGCTGTTTTTTTCCCAACTTGAATTTTCAAATGAATGCTAGATTTTGCATCAGTGTGCCAAAAAAGCTACTACCTTAAAATATGTGGAAAGCGATAAAGCACTTTTCTTGTTTGCTTCTTCTGATGAGACTAACAGATTCACTTATAGTGGATATGCTTTATTAATACACATTGCAGATTCATACCTAGAGCGTACTTCTTTTACTCATAATGCAGTCAGAAAGAATTACAAGCCATGTGTTGAAATATCTGCCTACTGAATGATTCAGAGCGCAGCAATCTCTATTGGGCAGATGCCATCAAATTCTAACTAATGTTTTGTGCTTAAAAACAAAATAAAACCAAACAAAACCTGTTCAGACTTTATGGTTAAAGATTTTTCTCTAAAAAAGGGGAAATAAGATTGTACCCCAGCAATAGATGTAAAAGCAGAGAGTTCATATTTCACAGAGAATGGAAAGGGAGAGAAATACAGAGGGAATACCCACTCTCTCCATAGCTGTGGCAGCAGGAAGGTAATTTATTTCATCATTGCCATCATTATCCTCAGTACAATACTGCTCAAGATACCGAACTACCTCTTAATGGTGAGGCTAAGCCAAGTCTTAGTAAAAAAAATATAGTGAAAAACAGAGGAGGCAACAAGCAAGCCAACACTAAATAGCTCTAGAACTGAGAGTGGAAATTTCCTGAAATTAAATAGATTGCTAAAAATAAAAACAAGAGGGAGGAGTAGTAATGTTAGTGGAATGCTGGCCATTGGTTGGTCTGTTGTTTTCTTTTGCTGTAATCCGTTGACCTCCCCTGAAAACTCTGGTAGTCTTCGCTTGGTATTTCTTACTATTAGTTCTCCTGCTACTTCCCAGGGTGGCCTCCTGAGTGTGTTCTTTTATTTTCAGTTCTACTGCACTCTTCTTTAAAAGATTGTCATTTTATTTTATTTTTTTCTACCAATGTTGTGTGTTTTTTGTCATTTAATTCTACTCTTATTTCTGTGATCAGAATTACCTTAGTAGTACAGATCTTTTCAATAGATTTTTGTTGATGTTGGTGTGATTAGAATGTTTATTTCCTTTGTTTCCATCAATGCTGTTTTGTATTTATTTTATTAACAGCTGAATTATGTTTATATTCAAAACTGCCTGATAATGTTACAGATAGCTGTAAATGAAAATAAGCATGAACTGCTGAACTTTTGCAGTATATCCTTTTGCTGTATTTGCTAGTCAGAGTAGCGTACAGCACTAGTTGACTATTAGTGTAGAGTTCTACTGTTTTTGTACCTTTGGTTCAGTGGTATCAAATGGAGAAGATTTATATTTTGAGAGCAGCATAACTTAATTGCCAGTGATCAGGATTTTGCACATTGTAAGATCTTTTCAAGCAGCTAATACCTAATGTTCATCTGAGTTTATCAGTTATTTAAAACAACAGTCAACATACGTTAGCATCTTGCGCATTTATTCTAAGCTAGTTACGTTCACATACACAAACAAGCACATCTAAGGCAGCAAAGTGCCCACTGCAACATAGAAAACTGCATTATTAACTAAGTTTTCAGTCAGGCTTTGCAGCCTGTATCAAGTTCTCTGCTGCTATGGCTACACATTTATTTGCAGTCACATTGGCCAAGGTAATGTTATCTGAAATGCATGAATACAAATTCAACATACAGCTTTGATTGCACGTATACATATCTCAAATGCAGTGGAAAGTGGTTTTCTTTACAAGGAGGTTAGATTCAAAACACTGAGAGTAAAGAAAAGCCATAGTAAAATGAAAGTGAAAATGCTGGTTGATTTCTGTGACTTGAAAGGTTGAAAGAATTCTTTCTTTTGCAATCAGATGGGTTGTGGACTGTGCTTTCAAAGGTAACAAGAAGGTCTTCTTTCCATAATGAAGTCAAACCTTCACTGTAAAGGATATGGCATAGCTTTTTGTTCAGTAAACATGTAAACAATAGAATAATTTTCATTTGACGTTTAGTCTGAACCGTTTTAAATACCTATGTTAAATACAATTCTTGCCAAACAGTGGTATTCTGATCCCAGCTAAGCAGAAGGAAACCCCTTTTTTATTCCTGTGTTTCTTTTATCTCTTATTCTGAGTAGAACTGTCATCTGAGAATCATCCTAGTGTCTCTTAGCTGGCAATGAGCTAAGGCTCGTCATAGTTCTCAAAATCAGTAGTGCAACCACTTGGAGGTCATTGTTCTATTTGAGCATTGCTATATGTAACAGCATATGATGATTTATATTTGGTCATAATTGTTCATTAAAAAAAGAAAATAAAAAATGTGTATGTTGCTGTGTTTTCCAAAATTGCATGCAGGAAACACTGGAAAGTACCTAGCAATGAAGAAACACTGAAGACTGTGAAAGTTTTTCCCAGTATGTGTTTCTTAACCTGTAGCCCTGAAGATGCATCCTTGAACAAAATCAGTTCCTCGTGGTAGACACGTGTTTTGAGAAATTATTGATGTTAGCCTGGTTTTCATTCTGAGCTCAGCATTTAGGTAGATGTTTTTAACTCACATACGGAAAGAAGAAGATAACTTTTTTGTAAGGATTTGTGAAGTTTCAGTCAACAGACTTGTTTTCCTTCACAGACACAGAATATCTGTAGGCACTGTTATAAAACAAAAATATTTACTAGAATTTCTGTTAAAAAAGGAAAGGTAGTTCTCAATTGCTGCCATTTGAAGACCAAGTCTTCACTTAAATATTGACTTCAGAAGTCAAGTAAAATTTCTACTGATTCTAACGGAAATAATTTCCCTGAAACCACGTATGTTTATTTTATTTTTTTTTTTTTCTGGCGCAAGCAGCGGAGTTCAAAGAAATTGTGGCCATAGGAGTAAAGTTTGCATGTGTGAAAAACACCCAGATGAGGGAAGTTAATTTGCTTATTTTTACTTGTTTTCTTTAGAACTAATTCTGCATTGGTATAGTTGCATACACATGCAGAGTCTTACAGACATGGCCATGTAGAGTTAACATTTGAAAATATAGAGAGTATGATTAATTTTCTTGCAAAGTTTTTAGGATCTTTATCTAAGGATCTCCCTTTTTTGAAGTGTAATGTTGGAGTATAGGAAGTGTGCAAAAAGGGATGAAAGATGAAGAGAAGGGTTTTGGATGAAAAATGGGAAAGTTTGATTCTTTCAAAGCCTTTCCAAAAAGAAAAATAAAATAGCAACATTGACATTTTTTATTGTCTTAAGATTGACATAAACAGAAAATAACCTTTAGGAAAAAAAAAAAAATGATACAGGTTCTGTTAAGAATGGAAAGATGTACTTTAAGTAAGTACTAAATGCATGTTAGTACTCTGAAAAAAAATGGTATAGAAAGAATATTGGCTGTCTGTATAAGCCAAACCCGAAGTATCAACCTCTTGGCACCACCCATATTTAGAAAAGGTAAAGAGGAATTGTAATCTTAGAAAAAAGACCATAAGTAAACTGTCCTGCATATCTTTACCTCTCTGTGTCTTACCATAAAGATAGTGAACATAGTATAGACAAGGAAGAGAGGAAAAGCTTTTTAAGAGTAAGAATTTTTAAGTGCCACCTTGGACCTTATAATGGGACTTGTTCTCTGGAGATTTGATGAGTTCATTTCTAAAGCGAGATCTTCTGAAGAGTTCAAATTAGACACTCATAACAACTAACTGCTTTCATAAATACCTTGCCAGTGTTCACTGGTACTCGTGCAATAAGAATGCTTCTTCTAGGAGTTGCAAGGACATTTTCTGCAAGATAAGAACTGCAGCAAAGAAGTGACATTTGAAAGCACTGACACTCTATATCCCATAATTGCACATATAGTAAATGTCAGCTTCATAGTCATCTGGCTGGGTAACCAGATTTCCAAAAGGTACTACAGGCAGGTTATATATTCAAAGCAGTCCTCTGAATATGCATCAGTGGACAATCTTAAATCTGCAAAGGGAGCAGTAAATTACCAACAATTTCCCCATATTTGTCTTTCTATTGTTTAGTCATGCAGAACTTTCATTTGAAGACGATTACTGAGCTGATCTATATAGTAAAGTGGTTCTGTCACTTCTCAAAGTACTTTTCAAGTCTCTTCCATATTTGTTTAACAAAGCTTTAGGTATAAATTTACCAGGCCTTTTCACTTCTGTTTATTATTTTCTGAGCATTAAGAATAAGTGGTATCTAAACTCCTGAAGCTTTCTTCAAATGCTTTAGAGACGCTGATCCAAATAGAATAAATAATATATGTATAGTCTGAACAACAGTCACAGTTCTCATTATATTGTTACGTATGTCATTTTAAAAGGATTGCCTTTACTTTCTTTCACTATGTTGAGTTGTGAAATTTCAATAGCAAGATGTTAGAATTGAGTTTTGTCCAGTTAATGGTACACTAGGGACAAAATCTTAGATTGATATGGTGTATTGATCGTGAACTGAGTCTTTTGTGACTCAAGCAATGTCTAGTAAATGCAACAGTGTTCATTCAGTATTTCAAAAGATGTAGAGAAAGCACAAAACATTACACATCGAATTCTTTAAGCACACTTAATTCATCTTTCATTGCCATGTAAGTGAATGTGTTCCCTTAGTGTTTTTTACCTCCTTTGGGATTATTTAGTTTCATTTTCTGAGTGGTTGTTGCTAGAGAGCAAAAATGTGCAGTGTATAAGAAATATTGGAGTTGTATTTCTTCCTGATGTTTGTCATTGTAAGTCAACATTCAGGAAAAGCATAAATAAAAGATATTAAAAGATGCAGGAAAAGCATGAGCATCCTATGCTTTCTTCCTTTTTTTTTTTTTTTTTTTTTTTTTTGGAGTAGGAACACTTGGAAGATTTACTTTCAAGTTTTGGAATACTCTAAAAGGAAATTTGCATTTGAGATGAACCAGAACTGGTGGCTCTGCCTGTAAGTTGCTTGATAAATGTGGTATCATCTTTGTTTCATCCCAAAAATAGATAAGTCTTGCACATCGCACATGCCTAAGGCAAAATTCACATCAGCCTCCCAGCAAAATAATGAAAAGGCTCAAGAGACTTTCTTGGTGCTGCCTATTTAGAGATCATGAGTGGCAAAGACAGTAAACACAGGGCACAAATAACAGCTTTCACGTGAATGTCAGAAGGAAAGTTGATAGCCAGGATGATCCAGAGTAGTGCAATACAGGCTATCATTAGTTGGTTAGATCCTATTAAAACGCTTTGGGAAATTACTCATAATTTTTCATTGCAATTCATCATTGTCTACCTTAAACTGTTTATGAGATAGTAAAAGTACTAAATAAGGCAGCTGTCAAAAAATTACACAGTTCACTTATGCATCAATGGGCAACACCTTTGTGAATACATTGCTCTTGCAATGTGATATTTTCACATCTTCTGACTTTCTGCTTTCAGTTCACACCATGTGTACAGTCTATGTGACAGTAACACATTGCCCACAAATCTTACCCATTGCATTTCTTTAAGTTCATGTAGCTTACAAATCCGAAATGAAAGGATATAATGTAAGCACATAGAGGAAAGAATATTTGGATTTTGAAGAAAATTTGGCTTATAAAGAATATATTCACTTTCATTGGACATTGTAGTTTGACTCTTGTTCTTGACACAGGATCAATCATAGAATCATAGACCCATTAAAGACCATCTAGTTCCAGCCCCACTGCAGGGACAGGGAGACCTTCCACTAAATCAAGTTACTCAAAGCCCTTTTCCAGTGTCATAGTGAACAATTTCTTCATTGTATTTAATCTAAATCTTTAATTTTAGAGCTGTTTCCCTTCATCTTATAGCTACATGTCTTTGGAAGAAGTCTCTTCTTTCTTATGGGCTCTTCTCAGGTAATGGAAGGCTGCTGTAAAATCTCTTCAGAGCCTTGTCCAGGTTGAAGAACCACAACCCTCCCCACTTCTCTTCATAGGAGAGACTCTCCAGCCCTCCTTTAGACTCAGTCCAACAGGTCCACATCCTTCTTATGTTTGGGGCCCCAGAAATGAATGCAGTACAACCATTAGTGTCTCATTCTCAGAGCAGAGTGGGAGAATCACCTCCCTTCACCTGCTTACTATACTTCTTTTAATGCATCCCAGCATAAGATTGGGTTTCTCACAGTGAGTTTTTCATCCACCAGTACACCTCAAATCCTTCTTTGCAGTGTTGCTCTCTATCCTCTCTCTGCCCAGCCTCCTTAAAAAGCTCCTTAAAAAGAATCAAACCTGTTACCTGTCCCGACAACACTTATTGTATAATTGCCCTAGGTTTTCAAAACTGATGTTTTTTAAACTGAGTTTTAGAAAGCTAAGTTTATTCTATTTTGTATTTAAGCTTGCAGTCCTTGGTTCACTTTCTCTTTGTGACATAAAAAAATGAAAAAACACGAAAGTGAAAAGATGACATCAAGAATATTTAGTGTCATTAGCGGGTAAATGGAGTGAAATCACCGCACATTTTCAGTATTGGCAAATCACTCTTCCTGAGTTTATTCTTTTCATCTATTTTCTCAGTCTTTACACCTGTTCCTTTGTATTTGAAAAGAGATGAGTATATCTAGTATGGTACAGTACAGTGAGTGTATAGACATTTGAGTTACCTCTAAACAGACACAGTGTCAGCTTGAAACTGGATGGCTTTTAGGAACAAATCTGAGGTATCGTAACACACGAACAATGCCAAGACATGTCCAAGAATTTTGACAGGTATTAAATCACAGAAAAGCAGAATGTGCTGTCATGACAAACAATCTTTTCATAGGCTTCTTTTCTGTTTCTTAAATCAGAGTTAAATAATTTAAAAGGCTATGTATTTTCACATCTAGAATCACTTTGTCACTCAGGTTCTTCTTTGTTGTTTGAGAACAGATACTGGCTAGAAGCATTGTACTTTGTTAGTATGGTTTTTCTTAAACAGAAAGATGAAAAACATATCAGATAATCTAAGAACAGGATATGCCTCACATTTTCCTTAACGAAGTGACTGTTTTAGTTAAATTTGAGATTAATTTCTACACTTCTACAGAAAAAATATTAGTGGGAAATGGTAAAGTTTGTATTAGTATCATAGGTATTTGTGTTATGGAATGGAATTAAATCACAGCTGTTTTGGTATAAACATCTTGGATAAAAGAGCTTAATAAAACCATGGGTAAACTATTTGTTGGAAAATGCCTGCCTAGTGGGACACAAATTAATAGGCTGGTATTTTCATGGTCGGAGCTTCCAGATCCCCATATGCATTTTACTTCAGTCACTGGATTAAAGACTGAATGTTTTCTGTGGCAGGAATCATAATCGGCTTTCCTCATTCAGTATGAATATTTGAATCACTAGGCTCAGTAATGTTTGTTATTTATAGCAGAACTCTGTAAGCAGAGGAGCTAATGAACAGAGGGAATTTTCCAGGGATATGGAGAATACGGTTTAAATTCATGCCCTAAGGGAATAATGGAGTCTGGATGAACCGGAGCTAAATGTAGCTGAGTAAAGGTTTTCATAATCATTTTGAAATGGGTACTTTTTCGTACTGTATTCATAATTATATTTGGTGACTGTTTTTTCCCTTTTTTTTAGTTACAAAATTAATGAATTTTTGCCCCAACTCCCGTACATAAATTAATCGACAAAATTGCTTTTTCTTACCATAAGAACTATGTCTTGAGAACTGTATCTGAAGACCTATTCTTATTTGAGCGTGCATTACTCTTGTTACCAGAGAAGGGAGAGATAATACACTTTTTCTTCCTGTGTTCTAAAATATAAGTATTTTTTCTTCCATCTTTTCCATGAGAAAGTAAAGTTCATGACATCTCTCCTTTCACTCTACCATCATTAGCTGAAAAACTGGGTGAGTCATTGTAGCGATTCCAAAGCTGCTGATAACCCATATGAACACAATGCCAAATTAGGCTGATGGGGGAGCTTGGAGAGGACTGTTAAATTCTGAAGAATGACATAAAAACTATATCAAAAGAAACAGTGCTTAAAGAGTTCCTCCAAACCAGAGCAGTTCCTGTGTGCTTTTCTGTGGTTGTGGTTGGTTTGGTTTGTTTTTCTGTTGTGATTTTTTTTTCCTTTTCCCCAGTTTTCACTCTTTGAATGTTGAGACCCTCAGGATCTACTCTGCAGATGTACCAAACATCCAAAACTGCCAGTGAAATTTATACGATCAAAGCGCTAAACATGTAAAGTGCTTTCTAATGCTAATTAATTGCTTGGGCATATCAGGTGTCCATTTGTAACTGATCTTCTAAAATTAATACATGTATTTAATTTCTTGAAGAATTTTCATATCTCATTATTACAGATACCCAATTAGAGGCCGGATGCTTCTTAGATTGGATAGAGAGAGGGACGTACCCATCTTAGACGAGAATTAGCTTTTATAAATTGTTAAATAGTGAGTCTAGGCCTCTAATTTTAGTGATCTAAAGAATAGATTTCTCCATGTTTTAGTTCTGTATCTACAATAAAGTTAATAGAAATTGGCACAGCACTATGAATACTGAAGATAAAACAATAGCGTGAATAGTTGCTCTTCAAGTTAGTATATTCTGTCCTAAGCAAGGAATGAAGAAAAAACGAAATGAGTTAGTTGTATTACAGTGCTTATATATGAACATTTGCATTGAGTTTGGATAACCAACCTCCTTTTGTTTTCAAATTCTAGTACCATGATAATCAGCTCTTTCTCTTTAATATAGAGCGTTTGTGTAATTTATACTTTACTGCTAGCTACTATGATAATATTTAAGTGTGCTGATGTTTCATTAGAATAGCTGGATAAAAATTAAATGAATCAGTACAGTAGCATTATATTACGTGTATATATTTTTATTGATAAACAAGATTTGAAGTTAATGTTTCATCACTGCTGACTAGTATAAAAATATAATGTTTGCATTGAATGTAATCATGGCACACTTCAGAATATATTAAAACAGTTAAAAACTGCAAGATTATTTATAGGAATGATAAGAAAACTGACTCAGCTAAGTATCTGAATTGGATATGTTAAGTTCATAATTTCAGCTTAAAGAGCAAATCATATATTAATAAAGAGTGATGCCTGACTAGTAAACTCAGTCCTGGCTATCCAGCACAGAATAAAAAGCAATATGCTATCAGATCATCCCTAGTTTTATAATTGTACTGTAGATGGTAGTCTTCCCCTTTCCCTAAGAAATATAAAATCATTTTAATTCTGTGTGATCCATCATCAGGCAACTACTCAAAAAAGCAGCGTTCTTAAATGCTCTCAAATGTCCAGTAGCAAAAATAAATGAAGGGCAGAGTGCATTAAGGGATTTCCAGTTGTGTCTCACAGGGCAAGGAAAACTGCTGTAAGAGAGCTCTTGGGATAGCTCCGACTCTTGCTGCCTTTAGCAATAGCTTCCTGACTAATCAGTCTCCAAGCTTACCCTAGTGCTTTAAGTCTGTTCTTTCTGTTTGCCAGTCACTGACTGAAAACAGGACACAGCCAATTACTTTCCACTGAGCTTACCCAGTCTCTGTTTATCTACCTAACAGCAGTTGCCCTGAGATCATTTTACTGCAAACTTGATATGCAGTGAGATCTCCTATTAGAAAATGTTAGTTTCGTTTCAGCTTTGTCAAAAAAATGTTTGAGATTGAATGCCTTATTATTTAGAGTAGATTCCTCCTATGGAACTGAAAACAAAGTATGCTGAAGCGGAATTTTTTCTTCCTTTCCCAGATTCCAATGATAGACAATTAAAAAAAAAAAAAAAAGTTTGGGGAAAAAAAAAAGCTTTGTTAAAAAAGAAACTCCAATGACTGTGCCTTTGGGAAACAAATAGTTGCATCCTAATTTCTTAGTTTGGAATCTGATCTCCCTTCATGGGTCATTTTCATCTTCTTTGATGGTTATTTCTGAAGCCTTTTAAGAGATACCTAATGATAGTCTTTCTTGTTCCCTACCACATCTTGCTTATTCCTTATTCTTGGCCCATCTTCCTTGCTTATCTATCAGAACAGTCAACAGTACCACTTACCACAATATATAAAACATTTTTTTTCTATTTCAGTCTGTAACTGCAAACTTAGCTTAATAAAAATGGCATTTTTGACCTGCAACAATAAACTGTAAAGCACACTGTGGTCTAAATGAGAATATTAATGGATATAGGATTGGTGAAAATGTTCATATTGAAGTAACAAAAAAGAATCCAGGAAGGCTGCAGAAGTATCTCCAACTTAAATTTTATGGGAAATCTGTGGTGAAACAAAATACGTAATACTTGTGATTGTTATTTTTCTATTAAATACAAATACCAAGATATTCATTTGAAAAGTGTATTTCAGCTTGCTTAAAAGAAAACTAAGTGAGAACCATGTCAGGAATGCCTTAAATATCCTAACCCTAACACTGTCTAAACTTAAATAACCATATTGTATATGTCCCTTTTAAAGATCTGTGGTTGAGCGAGGGATGCTGGGCATTGGGGGAACATAGCTCATACAGAGAATTACAGAATGTTTTAAATTGGAAGAAAACTTAAAGATCATCTAGTTCCAACCCTCCTACCGTGGGCAGGGACACCTTCCACTAGACCAGGTGTTCAAAGCTTCATCTAACCTGGTCTTGAACATTTACAGGGATGAAGCTTCCAAACTTCTCTCAGGAAATTCCAGAGCCTCACCACTGTCACAGTGAAGAATCTATTCTTAACGTCTAATGTAAATCTACTCTTTTTCACTTTCAAACCATTACTTCTTGTCCTATCACTACATGCTCTTGTAAAAAGTTGCTCTCCAGCTTTCTTGTAGTCCCCTCTGGAAGGCTGCAATAATATCTCCCTAGAACCTTCTCTTCCCCAGTCTGAACAACCCTAGTTCTCTTAGCCTCTCTTAAGGAGAGGTGCTCCAGCCCTCAGATCTCAGAAGGGTAGAGCAGAGGTGTACAATCACCTCCTGGATGCTTCGCTTTGAATGCAGCCTTGGATATGGTTGCCTTTCTGAGCTACAAGTGCACATTGCTGACTCTTGTTGAGCTTTTCATCCACCAGTATCCCCATGTCATTCTCTGCAGGGCTGTTCCCAATCCACCTATCACCCAGCCTGTATTTGTGCTAGGGAGTGCTGCAGCCCAGGTGCAGGATTTTGCACTTGGCCTTGTTGGACTGCATGTTTTTCACATGGACTCACCTCTGATGCCTGTCCTGGTCCCTCCAGCATGCCAACTGTATCACTCAGCTTGGTGTCATCTGTAAATTTGCTGAAGGTACACTCAATCACACTGTACGTGCCACCAGCAAAGTGACAGCCCCAATACTGGCCCGTGAGGAAGACCACTCATCACTGGTCTCCACATGGACATCAAGCCATGGACTGCAATTCATTGAATGTGACCATCCATCCAATTCCTTACCCACCAAGTGGGCCATCCGTCAAATCCATTTTAGAGACATCACATTTTCAGATCTCCATCCAAACTCTATGCCACTCAGGACCTGTATTTTACAGAAATTGCTGTAAAATGTGCAACTACTAGCTCTGGTCTTGCAGAATGTAATCCAGCTAGGTTTTCTTGATCCCTGCTTGCACAATGCTAGTACGCTGAGTGTTTACAGGATATTTTCTCTTATACTTACCACTTTACTGCTTTTAACTCAGCCCTTTTTTTTAATAGGAGCTATTTCTTATTTTTAGCTTGCAAATTTTTATTCCCTCAGCCTACACTGATATAGTGAAATAGTTATTTAAATGTTTGCAGTAAGTAATACATTTCTGCAAGTGATAAGAAAACTTATTTCATCAAGAACACTTTTTAACAGGAATACTAACTGCATTTTTATGTGGAAAAGAAATTTGACTAAAATTAATCTTCCAATGTCTGGTTTTGTCGAAGCTAAACTGAACAAGTTGGAGAGAACAATACGAAAATATGAGAAATAGGAAAGCTCTTTCTAAGCTGACAGTATTTATGTTAGTAAATGGCACACTCCACTGCCTCATACTTTCAGTGTAAGTTGCAGATTTCAGCCTTAATTATTTTAGCTATTAATGTGAATTTCTCTTACATCAAATTGAATGGAGTGCAGTAAAATTTTACAATCTGATGGCATTCTTGGAAAAAGTTGAGCAAGCCAGTGGAGAAGTCCACTTCAAGGTGCTTTGTATTCAGAAAGGTTTGCAGCCTTGTTGTCCTAAATTTCAGATTTTAGAGGTAATCTTATACTATAATCATATACCTTTGTATGAAATGCTGATAGAACTAGTTTCAACTTCTGTTGAAACTTGGTTGCTTCTCTGTAGTGTCAACATCTGTTCCTTCTCCATGGAACAAAGTTTGGTGGTTCTTGCAATAAATATTTTTAATTAATTGGTGTTTGAAGTCCTTTTAATGTGCCCTTATTTGCAGCATCAAAGAAATTAAAGCTCAACTTTAAATCTATGACATTTTTCAGTAAAAAGAAGAGAGATTTAAACATGTAATTAAAGGAACAGTCATTTCATCCATTGCTTTTGTGAAATTTCCTATCGTTGTGACAGTATGACTCGAATAGTGCAGTGAATTTGATTTTAATGTAAACTTGTATAGAAGTAGCATGTGGAAGTGAATAAATTCATGAGAAAAAAAAAAAAAGTAGAAATAAGTTTGAGTTTACTCAATAAATCAGCTCAGGGTCGTTCAGTCAACCTCAGAATAGAATGTCTATCATTGAAACTTTCCACTGGGATTTGTCGTTGGAGTGCACATAATACCTCATTACTGATCAGTGCTCAGGAGATATTCTATTGCAATTTGTATTCATGGAAAGCATCTTTATTAACTTTCATTTCACATTTTTGTAAATAAAATTCCATTAATTATTAACAAAAAATTGAGTGACCCTCAGTACTCTTTGCAGCATCAAACAGAAGCAGTGATTTTTCCAGAATACTGTCTAACTTAGGTTTTTAGTTAACATTACTTATTTCTTTCTTGTTGATGAATGAAATTTTTAGCAGTTCAAGGAAACAAGAAATATGATTGTCCAACCGATATTATTTATCAAACTAAAAGTTTAAACTAGGTACATAAGACTATCTTCGAAACAGCAGTAAGATGAAATATCCAAGTGCTATCGCTGGTGCTTGTGATGAGAAATTTGCATATTTCCTTTTTAAAAATCACACTTTACCGAAGATTTTTTCTCATAGAGCAGAAATTATGGTCTTCAAACTAGTACTGAGAGAAGGGGGGCTATTACTTAAAAGAGAAGTGTTTATAGTTCTTTGTTTGTTTTTAGAAATTGACTTTTTTGTGCCCATTCCTTTGCTACTTTTGAATGGAGTCAGGGATATAAATTATTTCACTGAAGCAGTGCTGCTGGAAATGGGATTGTGATTTATATTTCAATATTCAGTTTTCTTAATCTGCTCTTGTAACAGCCATTTTTCACGTGCTGGGAGAGGGAAAAGAAAGCACTTATTTTACAGAAAAGAATTCAGTAAAATTTATTCATTTTTACACGTTCCCTGCCTCTAGGAGGTGGCAGCTGACACTGTAGCCAAACTGACTTGCGGTCTTCAAGCGTACAGTATTTAACTTGTGTATTCCATTGGCCCAGCTGCTGAAGGAGCATTCATAGTCAGCATTCAGAGTGGAGTTTGCATTGGTAAAGTCGAAGCATTATCAAAAGAAAAGCACTAATCCTAAGATGTTTTTAAAGATTTAAAAATTCACAGCTGCTTCCTGTATTAAACGCGCGGCCGACAGGAAAAAGCAGCGTGAAGCACTCTGTGTTGTTTGATTTCAAAGTTTAGCGCACCGCTTCCGGAACGCATTATTTACACCTTTTCATTTCTGTTGCCATATTTGTAGTTAATTCAAATTCAGCCCAAATTAACAACTCTTTGTGCTCTGGGATAATTAAATTACTGTCTCCTCTTATCTTGGCTCACCATGCAGACTGCTGCCCACCCATATAGCTGCTGCCTTTACCCCACTGCTATAGCAGTTCCGTTATTTAGAAATAAATCTTTTCTTCTCCCCATCAGTCGCTGTGAAAGGAGTTGTAAACCACCTATGAAAACCATTAGCATATCTGGACAGACTTCTTGCGTTCCCTTCTTTGGCCATATACCAAGCGGGTTTGGGTTTTTTCATACGGCTGCGTAAAGGAAGGAATGAGAAAGGTATTTCAGCTCATCCTGCTTACTGAAATTATCCTTAGCGAACCGGCACGGGAAAAATAATAGCGTTAAGAACAGTGATGAGAGGGATGCTGGGCTATCCCAGGGGGTTGGGAGGAGCGGGCAGCCCGGGCAGCCTGAGCAACCCGGGTTGCCATGGAGACCGCGGGCGGCTGCAGCCGCGGGGTGCATGCTGATGGTGGGGCTGGGAGAGGCCCCGGCTGAGGCTGTCTGCATGCTTTAGTGCTGTTGTGTGCTTAGCAAAACTTTTTTTCGTTGCTTGGTTTTGTTTCCGTGGAAATGCGCAGAGCATTGCCTGGCGGATAGTAGTGGTATCATAGAACGGTTTGGGTCAAAAGGGAGCATTAAGATCTCCTAGTTCCAGCCCCCCTGCTATAGGCAGGGGCACCTCCCTCTTGACCAGGTTGCTTCCAGGGATGGGGACATCCACAGCCTAGGTGGGCAACCTGTTCCAGTGTCTCACCATCTTCACATGAAAGAATTTCTTCCTGATTTCTAGTCTAAACCTATCCTCTTCCAGTTAAAAGCCATTTCGCTACATGCCCTTATAAAAAGTCCCTCCCTAGCTTTCATATAGGCCCCTTCAGGTACCGGAATGCTGCTATAAGGTCCCCCTGGGGCCTTCTCTTCTCAAGGCTGAAGAGCCCCAGCCTCTTGAGATCTCCCACCCAAAATTACTGAGCATGTGCGAGGATGTGGGACACTATGTTAGTGATTTTGGAAGTATAGAATATGTATGTACTGCCCAGGAAACCTTTTGCATACGTAACACAAGTAATGTATATATGCTGAGTCTTTTGTTCAAGGTATGTGTGGCTAGAATGACCCCTAACACCACACTGGATTTAATGAGTTTATTTCTGAATTTCAGATGACACAAGCATACTGCCCAGAGAGGTTGTGGTGACTCCTCCTTGGAGATCTTTAAAAACCACCTGGACATGGTCTTGGACACACTGATCTGGGTGTCTCTGCTTGGGCCATATGGCTTATTTAACCTAACCATTCTGTGTGATTCTGCCTTTACATTGCCATATGGAATCCATCAAAATAACAGATCATATTCAACCTTAAAAATGTAATCAAAGAAGGATAAAAGATTTTTTTGTTTCTGAAAATCAGTTCAGTATTAAAACTGACTATTTACAAGTGACTAAAATTTATTTTACCCCTGCACCACATAAACTAGCTTAAAAGACAGTGTTCTTCTACTTTTCTGTCCCATCTGTGCACATACATCTGTTTATCATATCCAGTCCTTTCCTTCAGCTCCAGGAAAGTGATGGGAAGCGTCCGTACAGTGAGGGTTTGGGTTGGATTCTTTTTTTGGTTGGTTGGTTTTGTTTTGGCAAAGTTTTAATGAAACACCCAAAAAGTATTAGGAGAGTTTCTGCACACCTTGTCTCTTCTGAAGATAAATATGTTGCTGAACAACAGCCTGCAATCAAGAAGTACACTATGGTAGATGTATTTGAGGAAAGAGTGGGCTTATGGAATGGGTTACTTGGTGATGAGTTTGAGTTTTTGAAGTTACTGCCTAAGAGAAATGTTTGGAGCAGAGCTGAGCATATATATTTTTCTTTTTTTTTCATTCTTATATGAAGACAGAGAAAATAAATTTGAGCAAAAACGTGCTTTTTTCCTCATTGTATTGAAAACTGAAATTTCTTTCTGTTTGTTATGAAATATTTGCTTTTCTGAGAGAAAGAGAGAGATGAATGTTACTGCCTTTGCACAACATCCAGGTTACTTCATCATTTAGCCAGCATGTGAGAAACACAGACTCAGTTTCTTTCCTCTCATTGAGAATATTCGTGAATTTACTAGGAATAGAACAAGTGTCACAACCACTTTGTTAGATACTCTTTCTCAGTCAGTACCTGAATTAAGTACTCTAAGTACTCTGAATATCTGTGACTAGTGGGACAATCCAGACATGTTGAGCATCTAACTTAAGTCTGAATGACAAATAGGTTTGATAAAGTTAAGCCAGACATCCAGCCACTGCATTAGATCTTCAACTAACTTTTTAGGTGAAGTTGCAAGATTTATGGCCTCAGTTATTACAATTTAGATAATTATTGCTTGAGGGGATAACATTTAATAAGACTTAGATTGGTCTTTGGGCCTGTTTCATGAGGTGATGGATTTTCTTTGTAGATGATGTGCTAGTGAAATCAAAAGAAAACACATCTGCAGCCTTTCTTTTACAACTTTCGTACATCTCCCCCCTCTTCCCCCATTTTTTTTTTTTTTTGAATAACCCATGAAAGCTTACCACAAGAAATGAGGTTTTTTTATTTGTCTTTGAAGAAAAACAGTCCCAAGGCAACTTCTATGAATTCCTTGGGAATAAAAAAATACTGTTTGACATAGTTCTATAGATCATAAGACCAATGCGATCTCTTTATGCTTTTCTTCTTTCTTTTCTTTTGAAGGTTCATGTTTTGCTACAATATTCAGATGAACATAGTGACTTCTGAGAAAATTTAATGTTCTAATTTCACTTCATATTTTTCCAGATCGTGTCTCCCATTACCCTTTTAACGGTCCTTCATGGGAAAAATTGTTTTAAAAGATGATACATCAATTTAGACAAAAGCAAGAGAAATTATCCTATGGCTTAAGAAAAATCTCTCTTGTATTCTTTCAAATAACCATTTGAATATACCATTTAAAATACCATAATCATAGATTCTTTTGTGTTGGAAGGAACCCTTAAAGGTCATCTAGTCCAACTCCCCTGCAATGAACAGGGACAGCAAGATCGGTTGCTTAGAGCCCTATACAGCCTGACCTTGAATGTGTCCAGGAGCAGATCTTCCAGCACATTTCTGAAACATGGTTCCTGTATCTCATCACCCTTACTGTAAAAAACTTCTTATGTCTAACCTAAATCTCCCCTCTTTTAGTTTGAAACCATTTCCCCTTGTCCTATTTCTTCTTATAGTCCCCCCTTTAGATACTGAAAAGCCATTATCAGGTCTCCCCAGGGCCTTCTCTTTTCCAGTCTGAACAGCCGCAGCTCTCTCAGCCTGTCCTCACAGGAGAGGTATTCGATCTATTGGATTATTTGTATGGCCCTCCTCTGGTCACACTCCTACAGATCCATGTCTCTTCTGTACTGAGTACTCCACATCTGAATGCAATGCTCCAGGTAAGGTCTCACCAGCACGGAGGGGCATGTCCAGCTTGCCATCAGCTAGTACCCTAAGATCTTCTCAGCAGGACTGTGCTCTGTCCATTTATCTCCTAGCTTGTACTGATGGTGGGGGTTGCCATGACCCAAATTCAGGACCTTGTGCTTAGGTTTATTGAACATCACAAGGTTTACCTGGGCCTACTGCTCAAGCCTGTCTAGGTCTCTCTGAATGGCATGTCATCCCTCAGGCATGTCAACTCCACCACACTGCTTAATGTCATCTGCAAACGTGGTGAGAGTGATCTGGATCTCACTGTCAGTGTCACTGATAAAGATATGCACTGGTCCCAGTACGGGCCCCTGAGGGATGCCTCTTGTCACTGATCTCCACCTGCACACCCACCGCTCTCTGGATATGATCTTACAACTTGTTCCCTATTCACTGAACAGGCCACCAATCAACTTCATATCTTTCCCATTTGGAGAGAGGGATGTTATAGGGGACTGTATCAAAGGCCTTCATATGAATTAAGCTGATGGATAATCCTCAGTATGAATTAAGATCTGGTGTACAAGTATTGTCCAGTTGCTTCCTGAATACCTTATTGTTTTTTGTCTTATTTTCTTTTGCCTTTATCTTCCTCTTTAGCTGTTAGGTATGGTTAAGGTAAACAGTGAAGAGTACAGCGTATGTTTCTAACAGCTCTGCAATGTTTCATACAATAACAGAAGGATAGAAGGCAGTGCTTAAATTAGGCTTTCATCCCAAAGGAAAATATCCTTCCTGTCCTATATATTTTGTGAAAAAGTGAATCCACTTTTTCTTGGGTTTTAGACTATAATGCTAACGCCTTAGAATTGCAGAGTAGTTGACTCATAAGTGTTGGAGAAGACCTTCAAATTCACCAAGCCCAGCCATCAGCCCAACATACCTGTTTTTCATCATCTCATAAACTCACTTGTTTTTTAAGATAAATTCCTAGATTTTTTATATGTTAGTCACAGTAAAATATAGGTAGAAAAAAAATGCTTTGGGCTGGTTACACATTTTGGTTACACAGATTCGTGTAAGTAATTGGTGATGATAACACTTTGAACATAAGTGCTCATTGGGATAGCAGATGATGTTTCCCATAACGTGAGGGAGACATTTCTTCTTAATTGACCTACGACATTCAGTACCAACATTTTTTTGTTCCTTTAAAGTGTGCAAGTTCTTTGATGTCTTAGTCTACCTTTTAAATAACGGAATATCTGAGAAGGCTGTTAGTCAATATCATTTCTGCCAGGTACGCAAGGAAGGAAACTCAGGGAGACAAGTCATCTGGAAACTGGTTATAATCTCTTAGCCTTGCTCAAACTTACTTTGCTGTGTTCTTTCATGAATCCTTTACAAATTAACACAGGGACTGCTATGAATGCCTGTGGCAGAAAGGAAAACAGGATTATCTGTCCTTGGCCAATCAATATTCCCTCCCATAAGAGTACATATTATAGTATTTCCATATAGAAGAGTGAGGTATTAATTGAGCTATTTTCTGCTGGTTTAACTATCTAGTATTAATAGTAGGGATTTGAAAAAATTCTGAGTGAATTAAATATGAACATTTTTGATACAAGTGTTATTAATCCGATTTGTAATGTTATTATAAAATATGACCACAGAAGTATCATTGTTGTTCCAGAGGGAAGTATAGCATGTCCTGTGTACCAAAATACCAAAATATCTGTCCCAAGATATGATGTTAAAATAATATTCTACCCAGCAACATCTGAAAAGTTTGCTAGAAAACTAAGTGTCAAAAGCATTTGTTTCTAAGCATAAGCTATAGCCTGTTAAATACCATGGTTCAGAGATTCACTGTAATAATGTCAAAACATTCACCAACTGCTTTAAGCAAATGAAAATTCCAATTCATTTTGTGAAACAATTCTTTTTAGATAGAAACTTCGATATAAAGTAGATCCATATGTTAAGATATATATCTTCTCTATCACTACACAATTAGTTGTACCACTTGGTATGTCAGTGCATTCTGAAGCACAATAAAAATTATATTTGTCACTATTTGAAGTGTTTTACAATATTTTAAATAGATTTTCATGTTTATAGACTTCTGATGTTTTTAAGCAGTCATCCAGGCTCAGCATGGTAGGAAGAACATAGAGCTTATCTATCACCACATGCTTGAAAAGTCTGAGTTTCATTTAAATGATTCACTGTTCTAACTTACACATGTAATTATTTTAAGGCCATAATTATGGGTCAGAAAAAGTAATTTGGTTTTGGATCAGCTGACAGTATTACCTAGTAAAGAGAAAACTCCCAGTGAGGATAGGTGGAGATATATTGTTAAGATTACAGATCATGATCCTCTTGGTTCCTCCTCCCATCTTTAAAAATGATTGACATGCTATATTTTGTAAGTATTGCTCAGGTGCCAATGTCTAGGAAGTTCTAAAAGAAGCCAGTTGTACACATTAACCTTCCTGAATAGTTTATGCATTAAGAATTATAACAGTAAAGTGAAACCAGATGGACTGAGTAGAGTTGACAGCACCTTTCTGAGTGATGAAATTGCTATTGATTTATGACAAATGCTAGTAAAAGCAGGCAGGGACTGTTTTGTTGCTGTCAGATGAGAACTGAAAGTAGGCAGGTTTTGTTATCAATCATTTGTTGTTGGTGTAAGACAGTGGCAGGCTGTTATAATTGATTTGATAGCTCTGTCTGTCTTGAGCTCTAGTGGCCACAGCAGATTGTGGCAATGCAGCAGTGAAGAGAATTGACATGAAAAGGAAGTGACATGAATCCTCACTGGCTAAGTTGTATGATATAAAGGAGTATGTGTATCAAAGGATTTTATAAATCAGAATTTTCAAAGGGAAATGCAATTTATTGATAGCATTTATTTTAGCACCAATTAAAGTAGAGTAGGATGATGATTTCAAGTAGAGATTTTTTTTTTTTTTCTAATTATGTGAATAAGTAAAATCCCAGAGGAGATAGATATTATTTGTATGTATCCTGAGAGGGAAAAAGCCCTGCTTACTATCAGAAGTCAGTGAAACAAATGGAAATAAATGTTTAGATGTTGTACTAAGGGATGTGGTTTAGTGGGGAAATACTGTTGGTAGGTGGAAGGTTGGACTAGATGACTGTGGAGGTCTTTTCCAACCTTGGTGATTCTATGATTCTGATTCCAACCTGGAAAGTAGTTTATCACTTATTGTAGCATTAATTTAATTGTTGTTTTATGATCTGAAAGGATTTGCATAGATAGAGTTTTTTCTCATTTCTTTGCCTTGAACTAGCAGCTGACATGATTTCATTCAACTTGTGCTTTTGTTGAAGCTTTTGCCCTGATAAGGTATCTAACTCATGCCTACTGTGAGTAGAGTATTGCTATGACACTTTGATCCTCTGTAATAGGCTTAGTTTTTTATCATAAAATTAAAAGCAAAAAAAAAAACAAAACGAAAGACAATCCAGTTCTTGCCATTGTAGACCTAGTATGACTGTTGGATAAAACTTTTGGGAACTGATTCTGTGGTAGCCCCCAAATTATTCTACAGTGTAATTTTCAAGAAAACTTATTCGTTTCTCTGCTCCTTTTTTGATTCCTGAAGAATGTTGAAGTTCAAAGTTAATTAACAAAGACATGTCATCACCTGTCCCTACAAGGGTAAGGATTATAAAATGAAAACTCACCTTGCAGAGAATTATCTTAAGGAATATTCAACACATATTTTGGTATAATCACATGGAATTCATGGATGCATTCTTTTGTCCACTTCCATAAATATTAAGTATACCAATTAGATGCAGACT
Organism: Callipepla californica brunnescens; assembly: GCA_023055505.1. NCBI lineage: Eukaryota > Metazoa > Chordata > Aves > Galliformes > Odontophoridae > Callipepla > Callipepla californica. Next base: position 3,220,418 of record JALIRH010000038.1, read on the forward strand.
TTATTCCCAAGCAGAATTCAGTTTCAATATTTAGTTTAGTACACGAGACCTTGACAGATAAGGAAAGATCATATTTTTTTCTATAAACTGAGGATTCCTGCATTAGGAAGGATTCAGGTAAACAGGTGGAAAGATCAGTCTATTTTTTAAATTTCACTGCACTATGAGAAGAATCAGCAATTCTCTTGACTGTAGCAAGGAATCTATTTTTGCAATAAAGAAAGTGAAGTATTGATGCCATTTACTAATGTTCCAAAAAAATTAATTTAAGTAGGGTAAATTTAGACACGTGCTGCTAGAATAATACAGAAAAACAGAGGCTATTTAAAATAAATTCAATTATGTAATTGAAACCATCTGATCTGGACAGTCTTATGAAAGCATGTGTATGTGTATGTATAAGCATGTGTGTGTATAAAATACACATATATGTGTTACATACAATTACAACATAGAATATACTATATGAGTGATGTACATATTTAAAAGAAAAATGTGGGAGAGGAAATGTTAACAGCATTAGCACAACTACAAGAATTGTAAGTGAAGTTTTAAAACGAGCTTTCTATTAGGACAAATGATCAATCACATTTTGAAATGTCACCTATTACTCATCAAAGTCAAAGAGTATTTAGCTTTGCGGTTAAATATAATAGGGAATACTTTAGGCCTGAATTCTATATTTTTAACTGTGATTTATCGACACTTATTTGTAATTTTTCCTAGTCATTGCCTCTCTGCTTACAGTGCTCATCATCTGTATTAAATAATATGCTCTTTCAGGGTTGTTTTATGTAGTTTGCATTGAAGAGAAGAAAATGTTGTTTGTCAAGTTTTTTTATATTCCAGACATCAATTATAGCTATACATCTTTTAAACATACATAAATAACTTTCCTAAATTCTTTCCTTTGCTTATTATTTTTTATTATTATTATTTTTACTTTTCTGAGATTCTTTTTACAGAATCCATCTTAAAAAAAAAATTTGTTTTATGCTGAATCAAAGAGAATGTTCGTTTCAGAGCAACATTACAGATAGGTCAGAGAAAGAAAAGGCAGCTTGTGGAGCTAAAGAGGGTTCATATTTCATACTGTTTTTTTAAAAATCTAGTTTAAAGAGGTTGTTAGGTGGATAAGAAGTGGTGGAAATCTGCTTCAATTACACGGGTGTTTTGATAAAACACTTGAAGCTAAGATTTAAAGAAGACACAAAAGGAGTTCTGAACTCTGCAAGGATCCTGGAGTGAGTGAGAAAATTGGAACAACGAGAATTAAAGATGTGGGTAAAGGCAATATTATGGATATAATCGTGCAGAATTTGTGTTTCTGTAACTGAAAAAAACGTCTAACGAGAGCACTTGTTCAGGTCCTAATTGAGTTACTCTGGGAACAGAAATCCAAATGTTACTTTTTGAAAGAATTAAAGAATTAGAAGATACATTATTTGGATTTTTAACAGTCTCCATCTTACATACCTAGATGCAACCACCGCAAGGCATATGAGCACTGGTGTAGTATGCTGCTTAATGACTATATTACATTCAGAAATACCATTTGAAAACTCTACATGAGTCACTCATAGGAAATGATGCATTTAGTCTTTTATGCCACTTTTGTATTAAAGAATAATACTGCAGATGTATTTTGTATTAAAGAATAACGCTGCAGATGGAGTAAATTTAAACTATAAATAAACCTGGAAGTTCTCTCCCACATGAAACAGGTCTGGAACAGACCAGAAGACAACCTGGGTTAATTAGCTACAACTTCTAAGACCCTGTTTACTAAGTGCTGGTATCCATGGCTTTTGACATAGATGAAGTACTGAAATATCAAAACAGCTCATGTCAAAGGTGATTGTGCTTAAACTAAGCTTCAAATAGCTTTAACTATTTAAACTAATGATGCTCCCGTGTCCTTGTCTCCTTATTTTATCTGTTGCACTTCCATCATTAATGCTGATCTTTTTCTACTTGTTTCCACGAGCAATGAATTTTTATATGCTGTGATTTGTTTAATACACTAAGTTCCTCAGTTGAGTGGAAAGCTTGCTCATTATGAAGCTGACACTGCACTGAGGACTGTTGCTGAGACTTAGAGCTAAAACTGGCTGCTGTGTACTGACTGTATGCTCACTAAGCTATTGGTTTCTAGCCCCTACCACACCTTCCCCCACGACAAAGTCCGAAGAATCACTTAAGTTATTAAACTGCTATTTCTCTTCATCCCTTAACCCACAACTCCTGTTTCCTGCTTGGTGTTTTAGATTCCTATTTCTGCTTTAATGAAATTTGAAGCCACTGAAGTCACTGCATTGGAACATTTATACTTCAGGATCTTACCTTTTATTATGCTTAAGAGGACAAATTCTAGAAATTCTTCACCCTTACAAATCCTTTCTTACGGTACAAGCAATTGAAAGGCAAAATATAAATTTACATATCCTGTAAGCTAAACGAGATGTGGCATTTCAGCTTAGTTGCAAGTGAATAAAATGAATCGCTTGTTTTCATTAAAGTAATTTCACTTCTTTTGCAATTCCTTATGAAGCTAAAAAATAGCTTCCAATTTTTCTTAGTGTACTTATTCAGAGATTCTCATGGTCACCTGCAGTAGACCATTAACATTTTGGAGAGGATTTCATTAACATTTACATGGTGTCCTATCAGACTGTCCTTTGACTTGATATATCTTGAGACAAAATCACCTCTGAGGTTTCCCAGGGTGCTTCTTGCCTCAGAAGTTAGCGTGTCAAAAGCCCTAGAAACTTTCATGTTTCTAGATTAGAATGTTAAGATAAGACTGCAATTCAGTCTGATCTTTCAAGAAAGTCCACCAGAAGACAGAGGCTTCCTATTTATCTTTTCAGTAATATAAGAATTGGTAAAAGTTTAATAAGAAAAAAATATGCCGTGAAAAATGAAAACTGGTGGGTGAGCTGGATTACACTTAAAACTTCAGAACTCATTTACATTTTCGGTGCACTGAAAAAGTACATCTCTTCATCTCCTTCCATCCTACATTAAAGCAGAGCACATGCAGTTCATCAGGCAAGAAGCAAATTGCCCCACTGCCAGAAGGTTCACCTCTGCAAAGCTTAAGCAGGCAGCCTTTCTCTTTGTTGGCTTGTATTTGGGTTCTGTTTGGTTGTTTGGTTGTTTGTTTTTTTTTTTTTTCCAAATTAACATTACTACACCTGTGCTACAAACTGCAAACAAACTTCAGTTCTTTTTTATATCATGCTGTTGCCTAGCTGTTGAGATAAGGTGAATCACTTGGAGATGTTTAAAAGTTATCCAATGCCTTCGGAAGAAAAATAAAGCTTTCACGGTTTTCTTCTGTAATGCTGTGTATGAATGCGGAGGTGGAAGTTTTATTCCTTTCTTATAAATGACTTGGGTTTTTTTTTGCTTCTTTTATATTTTTTTAATTTTACTTCCCTTTCTCCTTCTGCTGAAGGGTAAGCCATGCTTTATCACCATATATTATGCAGTTGTAGCTTAATACTTTGTGTTAGCAGTTCTTAGGCAATGTATTTCAGCTGAAAATTTTAATTGTATGCATTTATACCTAATCTATGTACACCATTTCTACTTTCTGTGGTTTTATTATTATATTTTTCCTGAGTTTCTATCCATTGTTGCTTTGTAAAAGACCAATGCAAAAGAAGAAATTTGTTAGCCAAGTAAGGTAAATAATGCAAAATGTTCCCTCATAGAAGGGAAATTATTTTCTTTATTTTATTTCTTTGAATTGCAGTTGGGCAAATGTAAATTTTAAGTGGGCTGTGGCCTTTTTCTAAAGCACTTGAAAACATTAAGCCAGATACTGATGCCTAGCTAAATCTTACGGAGGTACTGAACAATCTCATCATTCTTTGTCTTCCTAAAACCCTTCTGATTTTTCCTTTCATCATGTTTATGTTATGTTGCTTTTTTGTTTGTTTTGTTTTGCTTATGAAATTTTTGTTTGTTTGTTTTCTGGCTTGTTTGATTGTTTTTAATGGGGGGGGGGGGGGCGGGGCAGAGGAGAAGTAGGAGGGGTAATAAACAGTTCCTAGAATGTTATTAACCTCTGTTATAGCTGTATATATATAGCTGTGTTATAGCTATAACATTAAGACATGTCTCCTTTCAAAAATTTTATTAAAGCTTTTTAAGTATGTATGTATTGAAATCTGTCCTAACAATGGCAAGGTTTGTGTACTTTGAGATCTCTCCAAATGCATACATCATGTGTGAACTAGGCCTACATAGCTGTTTTCCTCAGCGGTCGGTACTGAGTCCAGTCCTGTTCAACATCTTCATCAATTAAAAAATTCTTTACCAGGAAAGTACGCAGGCACGTGATATATTGATAATTTGATTGAAGAGTGCTGTGCCAACTTAGGGAGACAACCAAAGGAAAAGCCCACCAGAAAAAGAGAATACTTATTTCCAGTCATCCTTGTGGGTATTTTGTGGAGTTAAGACAATATTGTATAATTTTAACTTGATAATTCTAATCTATCGTGGATCAGATGGTTATTTGAGTATTATTTTGGGAACTAAACATTGAAGCATAGGTTCATTGGGAATATAAGTGAGTACATATCCCTGTCTGCAGATACATACCTAAGTGTAAATACATTTCTCATATTAAAGCCTTTCATTCTACTGTTTGCTTCTTTTTTCTTTCTTTGTATTTATTAAATACATATATTACTGAATTAAATATCTCACAGTAGAAAACAGAATCTGTCTTGGGAATAAAGAAGAAACTAGTAGGTGTCCTTCTGATGTACCTTCATTGTCCTGTATCTTTCCATGGTATTTTGCTGTCTGTAGATTAAAGAGCACCTGTTCTTTATCTTTCTGTCTTCTATATTAACATTTATGGATGTTCGTCACTTTCATTACTCTCTTGATAACCCAAAAGAAAAAGTCAGCCTCACATATTTCAGAGTCTAAAACTGGACTAAGACCTGATGTTGATGCTGTTTGTTTTTTGTTTGTTTGTTTTAATTTTTAAGGAGGTACAGAGCTGGCTGTGTATTCTGTGACATTTTTCCTTTGTTCCAATCTGATTTTTAGTGAATCATCTCTGATATTATGTATCATTATGTACTTACAGTGTAGGGTTTTTTGCTAGTTGTATCACATTCTGTGCACTGATGTTTCTTCTTTGTCCTCAGACAATTGCATTATTCTTGTATATTCATCCTTACTAATTTTCTCCAGCTAGCAAGGTTTGTGTTTTTCCCTTATGAATTTTGAGTCATAGATGACCTTGTGAATTAATCAGATTGATTTCTTATTACCTTTTCTGCACTTTTTCTGAGTTGAAGTAGTGGGGGTTGTGACCTCATGGTGCATTCTTGTAAATGTGACAGTATCTTTAAGTCATCTTTTTATTGGTATTTCTTTGTTATGGGATGTGTACTTCTGTGTAAAAAATAATGTTCTGTGTTTCAGATTAAGCTAGTAAAAATAGTATTAACTTCTTATTTTCTAAAATATTTTTGAGACTTAAATATTTCTAGCATTAATCTAAATTTGAATGTTGGTGTTTCAACCTATTTTTATTAATAACTAATAATTTCTCTCTTAACAATCAAGTACTATATCTAGTGACTTAAAAGATTATTTGTTTTAAAAAATGGTTGGAGAAAAGTATACTCTTGAAGAAAACCAATTTTATTTCATTAATTATATCTAAGAAAAATGAATATATTGGTTACCTGACACCAGTTTAATTTTCTGGAGTAAGTTAAAATCTATACTATGCGAAGATTTCTCTTTGATAGTATTTCTGATCTCCCAGATTTAGCAGGTCAAAATAGACAGCTTTTCATACCAGTCTGTTTGGTTTTTAACCTTCAGCATTGAAGGTGGATAGCATACTTGTTTATTATTTTTGAAAGATATTATATGGCAAAGTTGGGAAAGAGCTGTGTTTTAGCAATATTTGACAAATGAGGAATATTTCAGCTGACTTGTATGAGACCACTTGGTAGTTAATTATCAATCTACATGCTGAAAGGCACGAACTTCTTGTTGATTTTGACAAATAAGGCTTTCTTTAACATCTTCTACATTTTACTTTTAAATGAAAAAATGGAAAACTGAAAAAGAAAAGTCTGTGTTTTTCCACTTATCTAAACATTTTATTCCAGAAGCCTAATGTTGGATGAGTGCTTTAAATATTTAACATAAAAATAATGCTAAGGACAATTTCTACCATTAAATTAAGTAATGTTTGCAATTAAGTTACATAGGTATAATTGTGCTGTAGGTGGTACATGTGTGATGTCTGGTCAAAAATTTTTATGTGGAGAAATAAGAGCCTTGGAAAGTATGCTAACAGCATGGGAAGAAAAGTAGCCAGAAAATAAACAAGATATACCTAAAATCACACCCCTCAGATGAAAACTGTTATCTATTTTTCTGTTTTTCTGTTTTGTTTTGTTTTGTTTTGTTTTGTTTTTTTCTGCTGAAAGTTTGCAGTATTGAAAAGCACTGTACAAGGTTTGCTTCAACTGTAGTGTAGCTCAGGGGATGTTGAATACAGCCTCGGGTTATAGAGCTGAATCACAAATTCACAGAATTGTAGGTGTTGGAAGGGACTTCCAGACATCGAGTCTTATCTCCCCGCTAAAGCAGGTTGCCTAAAGTAGGCTGTGCAGGTAGGCATCCAGGCAGGTCTCAAATATCTGCAGAAAAATAGACTTTGCTGCCTTTCAGGGCAGCCTGTTCCAGTGCTCCATCACATAGCGAAACAGAGAGGAATATACTAAATACCAGAAAATTACTTCATGTGTTACTAAAAATATTTCAACATTCAAACATTTCCTTGTTTTCGGAAGGTTGAAAATGGGTTTAGAAAGTATCTTTGTTCCTCTTTCTAAGGGGACCGATTAGCTTTTCTTTTTTCCCTTTCTGTTGACTAAGACTCTTATATAGACAACATTTCGTTTCTTTGAACTTCTCTGTACTGTATTATATAAGTAATATTTTGAATCCTTTTAATGGACTTGATAAATCTTTCTTTGGTGGAATAAGTCTCTTAAAACGTGAAATGTCTTTTTCCGAGTTTGGATTGCCAACTGGGATTTTACTAAGAGTCACTGTTTCAAAGTATTTGGGCAGAACATTAATAAAAATTGTATTGGCATTAGTAGTTATATTAAAGCTTGAATTAAAGATGAATATAGTATACAGGCTTGCACAGTATTTCTGTGTACAAAATATGTATATATAACTGAGGTATTTTGTACATATGTACATATATATCCATATAAGTATCAAACAAATGTAGATTTTCTTTTTTTAATTTTTCCACTTCAGGAAAATATTAATTATATTTTTTTTGTGATTTTTTTCACTTTTGGATAATAAATCCTCTGACTTTTGTACCTCAATCACTCACTGACAAGCATGTCAACTCTGTCTGACATTCACTGACTTCAGATTGACCTACAAAAAATAACTTATTTAATTAAAAAAATAATAGTAATAATTGCATGAAGAATCACTACTGTTCAGATAGTTCAGATAAAACGTCGCCTTACAGTTCTCGACATGCTAAAGTGTTAGAATGAAAATAAAAATTCATAATGAAAATATCTGGAAAATAAAATAATTGTATATTATGAAATCTATCGTTTATATTTCTGATTTAGATTTTTTTCAAAGCGCATTTCTATTGTGTATTTACAACTGTAGTTCATTTTCAAATAACAATCTTATTTTAAACTTAATATCAGTTTCCCTTTGTGACAGTTCTACCACAGAGAAGCACAATTTGCAATGTCTAATTACAGCAAAATTCTGATTCTCGTAGGGCTGTCTTTGACGAAATTCTGGCCACTGTGAGCTTATGGCCAGTGACTAAGTCAGATCAAAAATAAAACTTCCCCAAACTTTAAAGACTTGGTTTTAATGTTCCTTAAGGTAAAATCATACATTAGGCATCATCAAATGATTTCCCAGCAAGTGCAGAAGTGTCTGAATTATAATGTGAGTTTCTAGCTATTTGCAATAAGAATGTAAATAAGGTGGCACAAAGCCTTATTTACAATGACTAATGAAAGCTGTTATACTGCAGTCAGAGGGATACAGAGCAACAGGGCAATTCATTAGGAGAAACACAGTTAACAAACAGCTAAAGCATGCCAGTTTGGACCTTTTCCTTTGAAACTGAAAACATATATTCTTCTTTTGATTTATTATGCTAGATAATTCTTTCTAAGGAAAAGTAGGTGGTAAGTAACTAACTCTATTAATGCCTGCTGGTTTCTAGTAACTCACAGAAGTGCTTAGAGGAGATGTATCATTTCTGGCTTTGTTATAGGTAGATAAATACGCTTTTGCCATGGTAAACCCCTTTAACACGCTGTACTTGTGTTTTGCTACAGTAAGATGTTGATTCAGTATACCATATAAGTGCATACGTAAATCCCTCCTGACTTCAAGCACCTCTATTTAAATTTTGTGCTCAACTAAACTAGATGAGGGAATCAGTAATGTAAATCAGGGAATCTGGACTTAATTTATATGCTTCTAAACTACAACTTCTGTACTAATATGAATATATATCTTAAAAAAAAAATAATACATTGCCTACATTTGCGATTGATTTTCTTTCCATTTTCAGATGTTTAAGTCACAATTAAAAGAAATAGTAATTATAAAAGCTGTATTTAAATTCTTTTTTCTTTCTCGTACAAGCAAGATATATAGGAAAAAAAACGCCACGGAAACTAAATGATCAGTTTTATACTTTTGAAGATAGTCTTCATCTGATAATTCCTTTTGGAAAAGGAAAACAAAAATAAAGAATAGTACTTTAAAAAACTGAGTTGACTGGTGTAAAATACTCTCTTAAGGATCCCTGATACTAATGGAGGAATTCAGAGAGATACAAGTTCTTACATCAATTCAAATACCGTATTGCATTTCTATTTGAAACAGCATTTTTGTACAGAGCATTTTTACCCAACCTTAGTGACTGAACTGTAAACATCATTAATTTTAAACATTTGAAGTATCACATACCGAGATCTTACTGTGACTTAATTACATGTGTCATAATTTCCTTTACATTTTCAGGAAATTTAAAAGGTGAGCTGAACTATCAAAGCTCAGTTTCACTAGTCTGGTTTTCACAGAAAGATGTATGTTGCTGGTTACAAAACACAAAAAGGGCAACTTAAGATGTATAAAAACCAGGTAGTACTTGCAGGATATTTGCACTGCGGCAAGGCTGAGATTCTACAAGATGATGATTCTAAAAGATAAATTGCTTAATTAATTTCAAAAGTCAGACTTAACAGAAAAATAAGACACCTGCAAAACTCTAAGCATTTGCACTCTAGTAGGTTGACAAGCATGCAACAGAACTGTACATAGTTCTACAGAACTAACTTAGAGAAGTTCTACTTTACCACGTGCTAGTCTTAATCTGTACTAAACCTGTCTGTAATTTTTGGAAATTAAAATTACTGTGAATTTAAAAGTACTTTAAATAATATATATAACACAAAGGACTTCCTTGTATAAGCTACATACAATTAGAGCAAAGTTTGACAAAGTATTTAATAAATGCCCTTACATATATACCACAGAAATAGAACATCATAAATAAACTAGTTGCCAATAGTTTTTTGAATTTTCAGTTTAAATCTCTACAAGAAAATGACCTTTCCTTGAACAGCAGTTTTATGTAACTGTAAGACCTCACTTTCTTTAGGAGAAGAGCTGGAAATAGGACAGTTAGGCCATTTGATCCTTCTTTTATTCTTTCTCCCATTGAAGCAAGCTACAGTTTTGCTGTCTATCCATAGCAAAATCAAACTGAAATATTAATGAGATTTCTCTTTAGGCACTCATACGAACATATCAGAGTTAAGAGGCGAGTTTGTCCTCCAAATAGCATTAAGATAGTTGCATATCTTTTCCAGTAATTACCCATCACAAATAACTTTTCAAAGTATTCTGTAACAGGCAATAAATATGCGGATTTGCTTTCACAGAAATGAATCTTATATCTTAACTGACCCTTTGATACATTACAGATGCTTAGTAAGTAGAGGTTACAAGTGATAAAGAATGATTGGGATAGTGAAACAATTTAAAATGTGTACAGCTTTAAGAAATTTTAAGGCTGTATTGAGAATGCTCCTTTTGGATGCTTTGGGATCCATTTAGATTTTTAATTTCAAATTTAATTGTGGAGGGGAAAAACACATAGTTCTTGAACTGTCTGAAGGATATTCAAACACAGTAGCTTGGACTGAGTTGTACATTATGGAAGCAATTGGTACTACAGCACTCTTCTAATGTAGTACATTTCTGAAAAATAACTCTTTAGTATTTCATCTTTTGTCGTAGTTTTACTGAGAAATCAAATTGGTGATCATACAAATGCATTGTCCAGATATTGATATCTGCTTATCTATTACTGCCTCTAGTTACATAAATGTTTGTTTTATACGAGGGGAGTATGTATTGTTTGTTTTGGTCAGTACAGTAAATTGTAAAATGCTTGCAAGGACTTCAAGGTGATAGAATCTGTGTTGAAAAGTTTATAAAGTGGCTTTTCACACCAGTGCAGATATATGAAGTACTGTCTAGGATATATTATTACAAATTTTTCTTCTCTCCAGCCCTTTAAGTTCAGTCTGCCATGTGTAAGTCTGCAAGTGGAAATGATGCGTATGAGTGTGAATTTTCAAGCTTATAGGGAGTGTTAAGATGATATAGTTTGTTCAGTTTTCAGTGAGGAAATTTTACTAGAGTTATATGACAGTAAAAATGAGAGCTATACAGAACATAGAAGTGAATATATTATGTGTTAGGAATGACCATGCTTTTGATGAAACTGTTGTCTAGAAAATTCCATTCTGTGTAATAGAAGCTCTTAGAAATATGGTAGTGTACAAAGGATGCTTCACTGAAATTAAACATAATTAAGAAAACTTACTTAAGATTTGTGCTTTGGCTTGACTGTCTCATATGAGCATCCCTGTCAACAGTCTGGAGATTCCACTTTGAAACTGCTGTTTTCCAACCAGTCCTACCATATGGGAGAAAAACTTCTGTGTTTGTCGTGCTACAGTTCCTAATCATATATGAGCAGAAAATCAGTGAAATCTTGTTTCCTTCACAAGTTTTGGTCTGTCTTTAATCTGGCAAAAGATGGAGTTTAACTGAACAGTTCCAACAGGTTTTTCTATGTTTCTATACCCTTTCAGGACTACAGACTCTGCACTGTCATCTTAATTTATATATTTACCATCTTTGAATTCCTTTCATTGTAGACTGAAAAAATACACAGTCTGCTTTGTACCAATTATTAAATTATTATTATTTTTTTTTCACTGTGGTTTTCAATTGCTTATGCCTTTGGTAATCTTGTTATAGATAAAATTTTCTAGGGACTTCCACCTGAGGCTGGTGATCCCCCACCCCTCTGGGTATTCCTGTTATCCTCTGCTCTCGCCACATTGGAAGGAGTCCAAACAATGTACAGAAGGTAACTGAAAGAAAACGTATCTGTGGGAGAAGATTTCTGACTTCTAGGTTTCTGGCAGATGGGAGTTCTTCATCAGGAAGTGGATAATTGGACTAGAAAATTTAGCAAGATTGGGGGTTGAAATGAATGGAGAATAAGGAGAAGAGATAGAGGAGCTAGATGGGCAGTGAAACTGCACATGAGAGCCAGGCATTCAACTAAAGTTGGAGAAATGAGAGTTAACAGTTGAAGATGTTAAAAAACACAAAAATGTTTTGGAAAATGATACAAAAAAATATTGTATGATAATTAGGTGGTGGCATCTATTCCAGTGCATCTGTTCAAATGGAGAAAAGTTAAGGAAGTCAGGATAGCAGTCCGAAGTTTTGCCAGGGGAGGTTTACATTGGATATTGAAAAGAATTTCTTCATGAAAAGGATGATCGAGTACTAGTATGAGCTGCCAAGGAAATGGTGGAGTCCCTGCCACTGGAGGTATTGAGCCATGTGGTCCTAGCACTAAAGGATGTAGTTTAGTGGTGTAAATTGGTATGTCAAATTGATGATTGGGCTTGATGATCCCAAAGGTTGGTGATTTTCAACCTAGGTGATTCTATGATTCCTCATAGTAGGAATTCAGGTGTAAACAGTAAGAAAATTTATGTAAGTAGTTAGCAAATGTATTGTCCAGAGAAGGAATAGGCCTGTACTTATCAGTTTTCCTCAGGGGTCAGTGCTGGGTCCAGTCCTGTTCAAAATCTTAGTCAGTGACCCTGATGAGGGGATAGAGTCCACCCTCAGCAAGTTTGCTGATGATACAAAGCTGGGAGGAATGGCTGACATGCCAGAAGGCTGTTCTACCATTCAGTGAGACCTGGACAGGCTGGATTGTTGAGCAGAGAGGAATCAGATGAAGTGTAGAGTCTTGCACCTAGGGAGGAATAACTGCATGCATTGGTGCAGGTTGGGGGATGAGCTGCTGGATAGGATCTCTGAGGAGGGGGACCTGGGTGTCCTGGTGAATGACAGGCTGGCCATGAGCCAGCAGTGTGTTCTGGTGGCCAAGAAGGCCAATGGGATCCTATAGTGCATTAAAAATCTTGTCCAGCAGGTCGAGGGAGATTATCCTCCTCCTCTACTCTGCCCTGGTGAGGCTTCAGCTCGAATATTGTTTCCAGTTCTGGGCTCCCTGGTACAAAAAAGACAGGGATCTCCTGGAAAGAGTCCAGCGGAGGGCCACAAAGATCATAAAGGAGTGGAACACCTCTTTTATGAGGAAAGGCTGAGAGACCTGGGTCTGTCCAGCCTTGAGAAAAGAAGACTCAGAGGGGATCTGATGCACGTCTGTAAATATGTGTATAAGTAACTAAGGAGCAGGAGGCTAAGGAACGAGGCTGAACTCTTCTCAGCAGCGTGTGGCAATAGGACAAGGGGTAATGTCCACAAACTGATGCTTAGGAAGTTCTGCACGAATGTGCATGGGAACTTCTTACATTAAGGTGACGGAGCACTGTCGCAGGCTGCACAGAGAGGTGGTGGAGTCTCTTTCTCTGGAGACATTCAAGACCCACCTGGACACCTGCCTGTGCAACCAGGTCTAGGGAGCTGCTTTGGTAGGGGGTTGGACTCGATGGTCTCTAGAGGTCCTTTCCAATCCCTACAATTCTGTGATTCTTTAATAGGTAAGTTTCTTACATTCATTAGAAAATAATGCTAATACACCTTTATTTGATCAGTAAATATTTAAAGTCACTCATCAGACTGATAATTTGATATAACTAGTGCCTATGTCACACTTACTGCAAAATGTTAACCTTTACTACAGTCTATTCACTGATTCTTGCAGCATTTTTAGTGAACAGAAATCTTACAAATTTTCCTATTTTTACTCACTTAAAAATCAAATACATGGTTATTATGAAACATTGTAACATTGTAAATATAATTTTCTTTTTTCATTTAAATTTGGTGTTTGTTGTGCATTAAATTCTTCTTAACAAAAATAGAATATATAGTTACCTTATTGTTTTAATATTATTTCTTCAGTAGTATATCACAGATTGATCTTTTCCTAATCTGGCCTTTAAGGCATATTTCTAGCTCATTCAGCCATGCTTTGAGGTGCTGTGTGGTAAATAATACACAAATGGATTTATTTTTATACCAACTTTCTCAGCTTTGTGACTACAGAAAGGTATTCTCTTGGCTAACAAAGGTTAAGTTTCATCTGATTTAGTATCTCAAATAATATGGTTACTGGATATTCTGAGTTTTCCACAAATTTTAAAACTAACTATTGAAAGAAGTTCTTTTTGGTTCCAGTTGTTTCTAGGGAAATGCTCTAGATGTTTGAAAATGTATGATGCAGAAGCTCTGAAATGCTAAATTTGAACACAATTAACTATCGTGGTACTGCTTGCGAAGAACAGTGGCATTTGAAGTACAGGATGCTAAACTACATAGCTTCTTTGATTGGATTTAACAAGTGGCTGCAAGTTGGAACAAAATGTTACTTAGGAGTGTTTGGAAGATCCCTACTAAGTATCAGGGATAAACATTTTTGTATTATGTTGTGTTTGCTGATCTAATGTAAGAAATATTGAAGAGTAACAGATGTGTAGCAGAATTTCTAGTATTTTTAACCATTCTTAATCAAAATAATCACTTTTTTATATATCCCCTTTGTGTAGTATTTTACTTACTTAATAGGGAAATAAATTTCATTTGTAACTACACTGAATTCTGTAGTTTTAAACAATCAGCAATAGCTTGTAAGTAGTGACTATTACCAGTATATATTGGAGCAACTCCAGAAGAGCCCTCTTACAGTGCTATCATTCTCTAAAACCATTCAATCTCTACATACCAAATTTGAATTTATTCTCTGCTTTGAAGTATCCACAAGACTTAAGCAGTAGTACTTACCTCTAATAATTCATCTTCATTTGAGTTAGTAAGAGGTACAGCATTCAACTGTTAATGCTACTTTCTTTTGAAAACAGAGGGGAAAAAAGTGAGTATTCAGGAAAGGGATGTGATGTCATGAAAGAGAAAAAAACAAATGAGAAATAAAATGCTTTGTGAACTTTATTGTTCACAAATCCTGGTTACTACACATTTGTATTTCTTAGCTGATAGGCTGTGTAAGTGAATTTTACTTACTTCTCTGCGTAGTATGATAATACTGTCCTGTGTGGAATGCATGGGCAGTTTTTGTGGTATCTTAGACTCCCAAATTTAGCTGAGGTAATTAAATGTCACCAAGGTTGAATGATGAAGTTTGAATCTTTTTATCTTTTATAAGGATCTACCTAAACAGCCGTATCTCACTTTGAAGTTGGGTTTGAACCAGATGACTTGGAGAGATCTTCTCTAGCCAAAATTGTTCTACTGTCTGAGAGATATATGCCTCTTTATTAAATCTGGTAGATTTGAAACACATAAGCAAATTTGAAAGTTACTAGACAGGCAAATGTCTTGGTGATGACTTTTTTTTTTTTTTATGGCTTCCATCAGAAGTCATAAAAAGAGAAAACTGTTCATTAACTTTTTAGTAACATTTTCATATTCTATTGGATATCAACAACTTTTTGATTAAAACAAAAAGATGTTTTGTCATGCACTGTTTAGGTTAAGATTTTAATGGGACACCATATATTTCAGAGAAGTACATTAGGAATTTTTTTAGGGTAGCTATTGTGCACAGATAGTACCAAAGTCCTCTGTGGTTTTATATCAAGTAACAGCCTTGGTATTTCTTTGCACTTTCTTATCTAAAGTTGTAAAAGATCCTTTTTCCCTTTTCCCTTTTTTCTCTTTCCTTTTTCTTTCCTTTACTTTTCAATTAAAAAAAAAATAAAAACCTACTCTTATACATCTTCCTAAAACCCCACTGGAAATCTGTTCATTGGCAAGTCATCTCATAACTGCAGATTTTGTTTTGTGATGGCTAAGCAGAATCTGTTTGTCTTCATGACAAGCTGTACTACCTGTCTGAGGATTCACTTACCTAGCTTCAACAAATTTGATTGCAAAAATCACTAACTCTGGTCCTTAGCTTGTCCACTGACAGATTTTCTCTATAGTATATAATTGGATATTGCATGTTTTATTTCAAACTTTTTTCTTCTAGCAGTAATAGCTATCTCAATTAATAAAGGTGGGAAAATGTTTGAAATTGGTGGAATTAAACTTATCAGAAATTGCATAGTCTACCTTGTCACATTCAAATTGGAAAAACAAAAAACTACTGTCAAAAATTCAATTTAGCATTGCAGAGATCACTGCTGTATAACAACCCTTTATCTGTAGTAGTGTACAAAAGCACTTCTAACAGTGCATCAATTTTCACAGCCATTTAGTAGATTAGAAAGCAATTGTAAACAGAGTAAAACCCACATTAACTCCTGTCAACAGCCTGCCTTTTTCTCAGTTATGGATTTGTTTGAAATAACAGTGAAGTCTAAAGTGATTGCATCAACATCACAGATTGTATTATAAATATGAATGAACCCATTGTAATGGACTGCATAGTAATATATGGCAGACATTTGTCCTTCCCATCAAAGTAACAGCTTTTGTAAAGGAAGAATAGCTGTGACATAAGGGAACATGTCACTCTACAAGAAATTATTCCTCCTGTTATGAAGCAGTAATTGCACCAACTGACAGGTTTTCAAACAATCCTGAATTTTATTTTATAGTAACCTACTGTTAATAACTGTTTGGTATTTCTTTTAAATGAAATCATATACACATATGCATGCATGTGTATGTATTTTTTTTTTTTTTAATTTATGTTAAAGTGAGCAGTTATGAATAGATTATTTTGGGATTTTTTTTCATACCGCTGCTTAAAAGCAATAAATACCATGAGAATAATAAGTATATATATATTTTTTTTTTCAAATAGGAACTCATCAGTTAGGGATAATTGCGATAAATTGATTTACTGCACATGGTGAAGGTTGATCACTGAGGAATTGAAGGTCCTTCATATACAGTATTGCACACAATGGAGTGTATTTTATATTTTCTTCATTTCTCTGGAGAGTTATTTTTCAAAAGAAGGTGGCACCTAATGTCAGTAACTATGCTGTAATACTGGACACTAGACATTTTCAAAGGCTTTTTTCAAGAAGGTATACTAGTGCACGTTTTATTATAGTCTTAGATGAGGATGTTTTCTCTCCTACAACTCAATTTCTCGTGTTAGAAATCTATGGCTGTTGATGAATTTTGATACAGCTACCACAATCCTACTTGCAACATTTTCTATTTGTGAGAGTAAAACCTGTTTGTGGAATAAATAAGAGGGCTGCTCCAAAGTAATGCCTCCTATTCTGTTATGTTGGCACATGTCATCAGAGGCAGATGTTGGTGGCATGGCAGTAGAGAATGAATCTTCCTGCCAAGATTCCATTATATTTTGTTGCTATGTGACAGATGGCAGCAGAGGGGTATTCTGACTGAAAGGCATCTGACATGGAACTGCATGTGAGGCAAAGGTGTGTCAATGAATTCCTCCATGTGGAAAAAGTGGCACCCATTGACATTAATTGATGCTTGCTGAATGTTTATGGGGACCAAACAGTGGATGTGAGCACAGTGAGGTGGTGGGTGGTGCTTTTCAGCAGTCGCAAGAGTGATGTGAAAGACAAACCATGTTCAGGACGGCCGTGCACAGCTGTCACACCGTGAAATGAAGAGCATCTTGATCAGCTAGCTCATCAACATGAATTGGCAGATTACTACCAGAGAGCTGTGCATGGAGCCGAATATTGGCTTCAATGTTTTGGAAATTATGTTGGCAGTATTGGCATATAAGCAAGTTTGCATTAAGTTCCCATGAACATTCATAGAGGAACAGATAGAACACCATGTGCAAGATTGTCAGGACCTACTGAAGAAAAAAAGAGGGTGAAGTTGACAGTTACCTAGATTGCATTATTACCGGTGGTAAGATGTGGTATCAGCACTACAAGCCAAAATCAAAATTTCAGTCCATGGAGTGGCAAAACGTGAATTCCCCATCCAAGAAAAAGTTCAGTATGCAGCTCCTCAGCAGGCAAAGTGGTGTGCACTGTCTTTTGGGGTAGGAAAATAGTGATCCTTCTGGATTTATAAGACAAGGGGAAATGGCCATAAACTGAAGCATAGGAAGTTCAGCGCAAATGTGCATGGGAACTTCTTCACAGTGCAGTGACAGCATTGGCACAGGCTGCACAGAGAGGTGGTGGAGTCTCCTTCTCTGGAGACATTCAAGACCTGCCTGCATGCCTATTTGTGTCTAGGGAGCTGCTTTGGCAGTGGGGTTGGAATAGATGATCCCTTACCAGTTGGAAGACTATGGATCACATTGCCAATACTGGCTGGACTGTCCTAACACATCCACTACATAGTCTGAATTTGGAACCTTCTGAATTCCATCTGTTCAGAACAGTGAATGATGGACTTTGTGGGCAGCATTTTCCTAGAAGGAATGCCATCATAGCAGTTGTGAAACAGTGGTTCACCTTCACTAGTGCAGATATTTACAAGCATGGCACGCAGGTTCTTGTAAATCACTGGCAAAGATGTATAGTTAATGGTGATTTCTTCGTTGAAAATTAGTATGTTGGAGCTGAGAATTTGTTCTATCAAATGTTGTGCTCCTTGTATCTGTTGTAGTTTTCATGGAAATAAATAGGAGGCATTATTTTCAGAGTGACCTACATAGCTACAAAGATAAATATATGATTTCCTTCAAATAGTGAGGATGAGATATGAGAATTTTTAGATTCAATCAGCTGTTACATTCCATCGTTACTTAATGAGAAACATTTTGTGTAAGAACTTGAAGAACTTAAAAAAAAAAAATAGATTTCTAATTGTGCCAGACAATGATGATGTGTTTTTCTTCCACGTAGTGATTATATTTTCTTTGATAACCCAAAGATATACAATTTCTAACCTTAAAAGTATTTATATTTCAATGTAATCACATTTAGAATGACTGTACACTAGTGAACATTCATTTTTACCCTTTAATAGCATGTTTTATCATTTTATTTATATTTTGATAAATGCAGTAGGAAGCTGTAATTCTTATATTTAAGAAATTTAATAACTGTTACCATATCCAGATTTATATTGTTTAAACCAAATTTAAAAATGATAATATTAATAAAGAGAAACAATATGAAGCATCTGTTATAAAATATACAACTTCATCAGATTTCTTCATAATCATCTAATTTCTTAACTCCTGTGTTTTCTACAGTTATTTTTCTAACTCAGGAAATACACGTGATGGAGTGGTTTCTTAAGTTGGATCCAGAATATTAATGTATTGTAAATTCATAGTTTAAGTGGTTTTCATGTCCCTCAATCAGATAAGTCTGAACAAAATTTAAGTGCATTTCTGATCACTGAAGTTATACAATCATAAATTTTGAGATCTTGCATTTCCCTGTCCATCCTTTCACAACAGGTAATCCAGTGCAGCTGAAGTATCTTCCACACTCCTTATATCCATCATATGCATTCATGTTAATTCTTTCCAAAACATGATACCATCTAATGCCAACTCATATATAGTCAATGCACTATGCAAATTATATCTTACTGATCTGGGTTTAAAAAATAAAAGAAATCTTAGAAGCCAGCCAGCTGCACACAGCACTAGGCTTAGTGTTTTCTGTCTACCATATATCTGTTTGACTTCTTCAGCCTACTTTTCTGTCTGACTTACAGCACTCAAAACATTTTCTTAAGAATGAGAGTTAAAAATTGCCATTCAGAGCTTACGGTTCTCAGGTGGGTTTCAATACCTATAAAGAAAGTAAAGAAAGTTAATGGTCTGATGTAGGTATATTCCATTTAATTTCATGGAACCTGTTGTAACTATCTATTTAAAACTAATCTAAACTGGACTTGAATAAAAAAAAAGGCAATAGATATCTAAAGTATGTGCTTTTAATTGTACTCTGAAGATTGCCTTTTTCCCTTGACTAGTCCCTTGACAGTGCAATCTCTTTTCTGTTTTTGTCCTGTAGAGTCAGGCATAATGATTCTGTGAAAAGACTACAAGGATTTTATTGTAGTGGAGTATGGCAAATGTGGATGCATAGATCTGTAGACAACATCCCATACTCGTGTTGCAAAAATTTGAGCTCTATTTCAGTAAGATCTCTTTTGTGTAGCACAGTCATTCCTGCTCAGAAGAATATGGAAATGTATATAATATGATGTCACGCTCCAATATAAAGGAGGGAGACGAGGTTCTTTGATTATGTGTATACCCGATGGCGAGATTAAGACACAACGGGTCAAATGTTAGCCCAACCAGTTTATTACAATTACTAGTTGCTTAGGGATATGGGGAAGGGAAGGTGAGCGATAGAAAAGGGATAAAAAGCAAGGAGTCTTGATAGAAAGCAAGAGAGATATAATCACCACCGTGGATCCAGCGAAGTTCGTAGTCTCGAGAACTCGTCTGGTCACCGCGGGGGATGGGAGATGACAGCAAGCAGGCCTCAGGGTCCGTCTGCAGAGTTTCCCCCCTCAGGGAATTCTCCGTTTCCTCTTCGGGAGTTCTCCGTCAAAGATTTTTTCTTTGGGAGTTCTTCTCCAAAGTTGCTAGTTTAGTGAAGGCCTTTTATCCTCCATTTCTCAGGTTTTTTTCTTTTTTTTCTCTGTTGTGACATACCTGGCCCAACAGATAAGCCAGCAGGGAGTGGTACCTTCATTGCCATGCACAAGCATTATCGCCTTTTGCAGTGATCAGCTTCTCCAAGCCGAACCCCGAAAAAGACAGGCTTGGCCCCACTTCTGCTTATCTTTACAACAATAAGCAGAGGCACTGTGGCACGGTGACACCCACCCAGATAACCTGCAGTTCTCACTTAGAGTCTTATCACCAGAAAGGCCTCACGAAGCAAGCTTTGAGACAATTAATAAAAGAAAACAGTTTCTGTCTTTCACACCACCCGGTGGCTCAAAGATTGCTTGAAACTGATGCGCAAACATCCGTCCACGGTGGTGAGGGGAAGGAAAGAAAAAAAAAAGAAGCAGTAGGGAAAAAGGGGGTGGGGGAGTAAGGGGGAGTTAAACGTTATACAATTGCTATAAAGGATTTCTTGGGCTTAGTTACAATTGTTGCTCTGATCTGTTGGACTTGTCCATGATCAGTTGAAGTGGTTACAATGTGCATAGAAGATACAACACGTTGTATAAGTTGAATAAAACATGGAATCATGCAAGGAATAAACAAAAGAGTTGCAACAACACACAACAGATAAAACAGAATACGTTTCACCCATGGGCCACCCGGAAGCCAGGAGAAAAGATCAGAGTCTAGGCCTTTCCAAGTCTGAACAGGAACATGGGCAATTTTCCGTATACCCTGGGCAATTTGTTTAACAACTTTACCGTTATCATCGATCTTTAGACAACAATTAGAGTCATTCAATTTGCCACAAACACCCCCTTCTTCAGCAAGTAAGTAATCAAGAACCATGCGATGCTGGAGTATTGCTGTTCGCATCTGTGTGGCTTGATCTGCAAGGAGGTCAAGGGCATAAGCCGTTTCATTAGTAATGATTTCAAGGACTGCTTGTAATCTGATGATACGGTTAAGGTTATAGATGGGTTCTCGGGCACCACTAATCCTTTCGTGGGGATTCCAGGTAGCTGGCCCATAGTGTTTAATTATACGCTGAGGGGGCCAATCATCTTTGCCCCAAGTCTGGCCACTACCTTTTGTTAAGGAGGTGTCAATAGACCTTCGTTGTCGTTGGAGATCATCGTATACCTTGATTCCTAATTCCTTACCCTCATCCCCTGGTAGCAGAAAGAACAGTGGACGGATTACACCCACATAACATACCCCGGACCAATTTGCTGGCAGTTGTTTGTAGGCATAGTGTCCACAAATCCAGTAATGTCCTCTTAGTGCTACTGATCCATTCTCAAAAGGTCCATCCCACTCATCTGCTAGCTTATTTACATGTTCCTTAGCTTGAAAGTATGTGGTGTTGAGAGGTCCAAAAGGATGTCCTGCCACATTACAGTTCCAGCCGTGGCCAGTATCACTCTCATTCCTGCACCACTTACACCTCCAGGCTCCAGCATCAGGTCTCCAGGTGCATTTCATACCTCCAGCTTCAGTAAACAGGGTGTTGTTGGTGGAGGACCAGAAGTGAGTGAACCCTTGTCCTCGTCCTGACTGATTGTACCACCCCCACTGATACAGGATACGGCTAGCCAATCGGGTTCCCATTTCATAAGCCATTTTACGATAAACCCAAGTGCAGTTGCTTGTCCCAACATAGATTCCACCTGGCTGAGTACGATTCAGACAATAAATTCCCATGGAGGGATACTGGATTGGCCATGGAGATGTATCCTTAATTTCCCAGTGGGTAGTGAGGTTAATTCTACTGTAGTTACTTGCCAGCCATTTAGGGGCAATGGGAGTTGAAACCCAAGGCCAAGTTTCAAGTCCCCTGGGTCCTCCACAGACCCAGCAGTTAGTCAGGTTGTAAACATTTGCTACTTGCTCAGCCAGTTGGAGAAAAGAGTTTTTTATACCACCCCCCCAATTCCCGAAGTTCTGGAGAGGATAACTTTTTGTTATAGGAGTTGCAACATAAACTACACACCAAAATAACCAAAATGACATTTTGCTTAAATGTTGCAATGGTAACTACAAAAACACCAATAATTAAAGCCAGCTGTTGTTCATTCTGGGTTCAGTCAAGGTCCCACGAGGGTCTTCTGAAAAATAAAATAAAACATCGGCTTGCCCTTATTGGGCTTTGTTAACATGATTAAAATGAGGGAATAATCCAGCGAGTGTTAATTTTATATTCCTTTTCCTGGGCATCCTTAGCTTTCCAAGCATGTTTATTAAGAGGTTCCATTAGGGTTAGGGGAACTGGCCCCACATTAGGCAAATCAACCAGCACAGGCTGGCCAGGAAGATAAGAGTTTTTCCCTAGCTTATCTGTATCCGACTCAAGAGTAATGGGCAGAAGTGGTGGGGCCTTGGGACAGAAGGCATTAAATCGAGGACAGCCATTAGCCCCCCAGCGATCATTAACTCTTCTGACTGCATCAGAGGTGCGGGTAGTCCAATTCGGCTTTTCTGGTTTCAGAAATTTCTTAAGGAGACCGTTGGATCGTTCCACAATACCATTAGCTTGGGGGTAGTAGGGAGTATGAAAGATCCAACAAATGCCTTCATCTCTGGCCCATTCTTGCACTATCCCTGCAGTGAAATGGGAACCATTGTCTGACTGAATGGAATTGGGTTTCGGGAGAACGCTAAACCACTTCTTTAGAGCCCTTGCGGTGTTCTCCCCTGTTGCTCGAGGGAAGGATTCAGCTTGCAATAGCCCAGAGACTATCTCCACTCCTACTAATACATACTGTTTGTTTTCAGATTTTCGGAAGGGGCCAATGTAATCAATTTGCCATGTCTCCCATATATGTTTTCCTTCCCTTAAATGGAGAGGGGCATCTTGCAAGGGGTGTCTGTCCAAACGAGTGCGGCATAGTTCACAGGCAGAAATGCAAGTGCGGCATTGTTCCCTGGTAACAGGCCAGCCACGAGCCTGGGCTTCACGGTACAGATCAAGAGCGCCACTATGCCCTCTTTTTACATGTAACCATTCGATAAGTCTCTCCCAGTTATCACTTCCTGGTTCTCCCTGTTGCAATGGAGCAATCCTGGCTATTTCATCAGCTTTATTGTTCCACTGACTTGCAGGGTCCCCATCTTCTTGGTGGGATGCAACCCATGCAACTGAAAATTGTCCTGTTTTGGCAATAGCAAGAATCTCCTGCCACTTTTCTTTCTGCCAGACTGGGACACGATTAACTTCCCAACCATTTTGTTCCCAGAAAGGAAGCCATTCTGTGCAACCTTTGAAGACAGCATATGAATCAGTATAAATATGTACACGAACAGTGGACTGTGATTCATGCTGAAATACACTCCATACTGCTACCAACTCCCCAACCTGAGCACTACCTTCCCCTTCAGTGATAATAGTGAAATTAGTTCCTATCTGTAAGGCTACAGCACGATATTTCCATATTTTTCCTTCACGTTTGGCAGAAGCATCTGTGAACCAAACATTCTGCAAATCATCTGAGTATTTGGGGGCAATCTGGATAACAGAGGGAAGATCAGTATCAGTGGTCGAGACAATATCATCCTGGATAGCAAGTGTTTTTGGAGCTCCTTCTGTGACTGTAAAGATATTACAATAGTGTTCAATTTGAGCATACCACTTTCGGACAGAAGCACGCTGTGCCACCCCATCAGGGGGAGGGGTGCCAGATATTACAGACTTGATAACCTTAAATGGGCCTCTCAGTATTATAGGCTGTTGTCGTATAGTCCTCTCAGCTTCTCGCAAAGCTAGGCTGACAACAAACAGCCCCTTCTCCAACTGAGAGTATCGCCTCTCTGCATCCTTAAAGCTGCGGGAATAGAATCCAATAGGTCTCACAGGACCTTCGGGGCCCTTCTGCCAGAGATGTATAGACAATCCTGAGTGAGCAAATCCCCATTCTATTTGTACAGGGTCAGAGGGGTGGATAGGACCTAAGGACTGGTGGGTGATAGCTTCAAAAATTAGAAGCTGCAAAGCTTCTTCATGAACTGGAGTCCATTCCCATGACGCTCCCTTCCGTAATAAGTCATATAACGGACGGGCAATAATAGAAAAGTCAGGGATATGTTTTCTCCAAAATACTAGAAGTCCAAGAACATGCTGTAATTCCTTTTTATTCTCTGGCGTTTTAAGTTGATCTAAGGCTGAGAGGGTATCCTGTGGAATACAGGCCATACCACCCTTCCACCAGATACCCAAAAATTTTACTTCAGCAGCTGGAGACTGAATTTTATCTGGAGGGATAGTCAAACCCAGTCCTTCTAAGTGCTTTATTATTTTGTCATGCATTGTTTTTACTGCTGTCAGCTGGTCTCCTCCTATGAGGATATCATCAATGTATTGATAAATTCTAACCCCTTCTTCCAAGGGAATCTGTTCAATCTCTTGTGCCAGTGCATGGTGAGCCAAAGTCGGAGAGTGTTTATACCCCTGAGGGAGGCGGGTAAAGGTATATTGCTGTCCCTCCCAAGTAAAAGCAAAGCGGAGTTGATCGTCAGGATGCAGGGGGACCATAAAAAACATGTCCTTAACATCAATAGATGCCATGATAGTATGAGCTTGCTCTTGGATAGCTGCTATCAATTCTGATATGTTAGGTACAGCCGCAGTTAGCGGTCCTGTGTTAGCATTTAGCTTGCGGTAATCAACAGTTAATCTCCATTTACCATTTGGTTTTCTAACAGGCCACACTGGAGAGTTAAAAGGGGAGTGAGTGGGTATCACAATTCCCTGTTCTTTTAACTCTGCCAGCACTGGGCTAATGCCACTGCGTGCCCCCAAGGGTAAAGGATAAGGCTTTACTGAGGTCAAATGAGTGGGGGGGAGCCGAGGTGCTACTTGCAACAGGCGAATGTCTAGGGTGGGGGTGCCAAACGCCCAGCTCCCACCCTGGTCATCTGTCCAGCTTCTACCCTTCAGGACATCTAATCCTAACAAATTAAGGGGATATTTCCCCACAACCATGGAGATTTCTTGTGTTACTTCCTCTCCAGGCAATCGTAATTTTACTGTTGCCACGGCTTGAGAGTGTACGCCGCCCATGGCATCAGCTACAAACATTTTTCTACGGGATAGTGTCACACCAGCACGATCAGCATCCTCTGTTTTAATAGCAGAAATTTGTGCTCCTGTATCTACCAGAAATGTCAGGGGAACTAGATTAGGTCCAACAATGCATGTAATTAACAGGTCGTTACCTTTTGTTGTGAGCTTTCTAATGTGCATCCAACCTCCACCCCCCCGCTCACTTGAGAGGGGCGAAGGCATTAGTTTCCCTGCAGTCCTAGTGCTTGTGTTGATTCCAAAGGAGGGGCACTCGGAAGTGGAGTATCACCTCTTTCGGGCTTTTGTTTTGGCCATTTATTAACTAATTCTTCTAACTTGTCTGTAGATAATCCATCCATTAATTCTCTTGGAATGCCCCTCTGACGGCCCAGCATCCAAAAATTATTACGTTTATGATCTATATTTCGCCCACTTGGTTTTGCTGAAAAGGATACACCTTTAGATCCATTGTGCTCCAGGTTGGATAGGGGAGGGGTCAAATTGGCCACTGCACGCCTTACTCCCTTTATCTCAAATTTACTGGAGGGAGAAGTCACCGGTCCATATTTTCTCCCATAGTTAATTAATTCTTGGGCAACCTCCCCCCACGTCCATGCTTTATATCCAGACTGCAAGTGGTTAGGGGTTGCAGCTCCTTCTAACGCTGCCTGAATTCTTTCTCCCTGAGACATAGCCTGTATTTTCCCTTGTAGTTGTATGCCTATAGGTTTTAATGATTCAGGAAGCCCCCTAATTAAAGGAGTCATCCTCTCAGGATCAACAGGAATCATCATAGGTGATTCATGATGTGTCTGCAGCTTTCTATCATACATCATTTGCAGACAAGCAGCCTTTTGAACGCTTTCTACTAATTGATCAACTGTCCCAGTAATAGCAAGGGGGTCTCCCCTTTCTAGAGGGTTAAGACCACCTGCCCAATAGGCAGCTCTCTGTGTGAGGGACCAAGGAGCACGATTGTTACCAGTAGTTAAAAATACTCCTGGTCCCCAATAACCTTCAGCTTCCTTTTCAGTTAACAGTATTTGGTCTCCACCACTGAGACTAACTCTCCATACAAACTCGGTTTCTGATTCTTTTGGAGAACGGCTAAAATCTCTTTTCAGTTTTGCTAGTTCAGTGGCTGAAAAGGGAATTTCCTTAACATTCATTTGAGGGTCTAGATCCTCACCGTTATCAAAAGTATATTCAGTTTTTATCAAAGGACGTATTGGAGCTGGAGAGGCCTCTAATTTGTCTAGCCTTGCCTTTATTCCTTCCAGTCCTTCTAGAGGATAGATTTTTTCTTGAGGCAAACTATTGGTAACAGTGTCACTGGTATCCTTACAGTTACCCTTCAGAGCCTCTAGTAAGAGGGCTGAATTATGTTTCTCATTTTCTAACTGCCTTTTGAGTTCCTCTGTCTGTTCCTGTAGAGTTTTAACCAACTCCTGCAGTGACTCTATAGTTTGGTTCTCTGCTTTAAGCTGCTGGTCACGGAATTCAATGGCTGCAACCAGAGCCGAACCCAGTACTGCACAAATAAATGCCTTTCCTTTTCCAGCTCGGGTACGAGCATTTTTCTGCAGAACACTAATACGGTCTGAAACACTCTGCAGATTATGCCAGTTTTGCCGTGCCCAGTCCACCCCTGTTAACGAGGGCCTGGCACCGTGCTTTTCTAAAAGTTCAAATAACACATCTTCACCTTTCATTGTGACTACACTGTCGCTCATTTCTCAATATGCAGAAAAATCTACACGGAGAAAGAGAGAGGGTAAAGTATCCAAAAAGTTCGAGCCAAACAAATGCAAATACTCAGACCACTCCTCTGTTTACTGAGAGGAGCGTGCAAAAGACAAAGAGGATCAAAGGAAATGCAAATACGTAAATCACTTCTCACTTCTCTGTGAAGCCACACAGAGAAAAAAACTTCAAACCTCACGACTAAGCTAGGAGGTACCCTTACGTTTCGAAAATGCACAATAATCTTCACGGGTCCCAAAATCACTTAATAGGTTCCCGAGAGGCACACACATAAACAGTTCCAAAGACACAGTTAAGTTTCAGTGGAGTGATCTTCCTGGAGAGGTGCTCACGTTAGATCGAATTATCACTCCTTGCATCTCCAGGAGGTGCACACAGGAAAAGGATCAACTTTACTTAAAGTTCCCACAAACACAGCTAAGGTGCAATATACGGAGTGATTCTTCCTGGAGAGGTACACACGCTTAAATGACCAAATTATCACAGTTATCACTCCTCACAACTCCAGGAGGTACACACAAGGAAAGAGATTCAAATTTCACAAAGTTGAGGTTCAATATGCGGAGTGATCTTTCTGGAGAGGCACTCACATATAAATTATCAAAAATAAATATCACTCCAGACAACTCCAGAAGGTACACACATCAACTATACCTGGAAGGGCAACACTCTCGCTGTCGGGTATCCTGCCGACTACGCCATTAAGAAATGTCACGCTCCAATATAAAGGAGGGAGACGAGGTTCTTTGATTATGTGTATACCCGATGGCGAGATTAAGACACAACGGGTCAAATGTTAGCCCAACCAGTTTATTACAATTACTAGTTGCTTAGGGATATGGGGAAGGGAAGGTGAGCGATAGAAAAGGGATAAAAAGCAAGGAGTCTTGATAGAAAGCAAGAGAGATATAATCACCACCGT
Organism: Callipepla californica brunnescens; assembly: GCA_023055505.1. Lineage (NCBI taxonomy): Eukaryota > Metazoa > Chordata > Aves > Galliformes > Odontophoridae > Callipepla > Callipepla californica. The sequence continues at coordinate 3,248,306 of JALIRH010000038.1, forward strand.
GGATCCAGCGAAGTTCGTAGTCTCGAGAACTCGTCTGGTCACCGCGGGGGATGGGAGATGACAGCAAGCAGGCCTCAGGGTCCGTCTGCAGAGTTTCCCCCCTCAGGGAATTCTCCGTTTCCTCTTCGGGAGTTCTCCGTCAAAGATTTTTTCTTTGGGAGTTCTTCTCCAAAGTTGCTAGTTTAGTGAAGGCCTTTTATCCTCCATTTCTCAGGTTTTTTTCTTTTTTTTCTCTGTTGTGACATACCTGGCCCAACAGATAAGCCAGCAGGGAGTGGTACCTTCATTGCCATGCACAAGCATTATCGCCTTTTGCAGTGATCAGCTTCTCCAAGCCGAACCCCGAAAAAGACAGGCTTGGCCCCACTTCTGCTTATCTTTACAACAATAAGCAGAGGCACTGTGGCACGGTGACACCCACCCAGATAACCTGCAGTTCTCACTTAGAGTCTTATCACCAGAAAGGCCTCACGAAGCAAGCTTTGAGACAATTAATAAAAGAAAACAGTTTCTGTCTTTCACATATGATAAGAGAAATTACTTACTCTTTTAATTCTGATAGGCATAGGTCACTCAGATTATTTCTGACTGGATGATGGAATGTAATATAGAAGTCTACTGAACAGTGAAAGTGAACAAGGTATATGTCCAGAGAAGAAAAGGAAAGTAATTTAACTGCATGCATTTGTTTCATACCAAAAACAGTTTTCTTATTATTATTATGATTGTTGTAGCTGTTAAAATGTTAGAACTTGAATGCCTTCCTTTACTAATTCTTTAGCTTTATGTTTTATTGATTAATTCAAATTTAATGTCCTATTTAGTATGTTTACAAGAAGCAAAAAATATTTAATACATGCATAAAAATATGGTGATACGATCCAGTGAAAGTATTTTGTTTACTGTATATTTTGAATGGCAATGAGACTATATGAGTTAAAGTGGTGTTGAATAACAGATGTTGCTATAGTTTCATCACTGTATACTATTTTTTTTGAGTTGCTACATATTCTAGTAAGCGCTGTTAGAGGTTGTTAAGGGTTTGTTTTTCTTTGAGAGAGAATTTGTATAAATTTTCATGAGACTTAAATCACTTTTCCCTTAATCCTTCCACCTGCTAAGCTAGCAGTCTTAGGTAACACAAATTCAAATGCATAAGGCAGAGCAATATTTGAAATCCAGTTGCCTTGCTATACAAAGCAAAGTGCCATATTTATATCTTAATCCCTTAAAAATAGAAGTAATCACAGCATATGAGATCCTAAGTTTCAATGTACACTATTAGAATGTATAAATTTTGCATGGCTAGGACTAAATCTAACCCATCATCGGTTTAAAGCAGTGATCATTTTCACGTGAGGGGTAGGATTCCATGTGTCAGTACAGAAGTACAAGTCATGTATTTTATAGGCTAATTGTAAGTTCTGAATATGTTTCCTGCTTGTTAGAAACTTGTGAAGCTACACAAAAGTATCACAAATCTAAAAGAGACAGGAAACTTAATAAATGTAATATATATGCCTATTTAGAGTAAAGGCAGTGAATAGAAAGGATTTTTAAGAAGCAAACATTTGTGATAGCTAGCATCTGAGTGGCATACTTAATAATGACTGTTTTCACATCTACTGTTCTTGACTGTATATTATATACAAAACAGGTTTCCTCTGTTCATATCTAAACTGTTTGCTTTAGCAAATGATATGATTCATTTCACCAAGAACTTTTTGAAATTCTATTGTGATTGGTGTCCATAATGTGCTATCTATCTCTGGAATCTCTGAGATTATAACATAGGATCTTAAAATCTGCTGTCACTATACTGACTAGAGAGTCCACACTCTTTATGCAGATTTTATGTAGTCAAAAGTTTGAACTTTTCAAGTACAGAAGTTGTAACCTTTAAAAATAGTATCTGGTGACTTACTTTTTGATGCCTAGACTGCAGGCATTCACATTTGAGTTACTTACTGTAAACTGTCTCTACCTGTTTCAGATGTCTACATCAGGGTGAAATGAAGCACGCTTTAGAAGTGCTTGTTTCTCCTCATTGACTGTGAAGGGAGCCTGAGGCAACAAGCAGAAAGTCATTTACTCCAGTGAATCTCACATGGGGATCACTGGCCTTTGGCCAGGCACAAGGGCACACAGGACTAAGCATGCTTCACTGTTACAAATAATTTTATACAGCTCCCACAAAAACAAATGATTTTGTTTCTGTAGATGCAGTGCACCTGCACGAATGCAATTGAACTTTGTTTCAGGGTATACTTTTACATAATAGAAGATTAAAATATAGACCTACACCTCAGCTTATTCAAACTGTCCTCATTTAAATATTAAATTGTGGAAAAACTCTTTGTCTTTACTGATCTTGGAAGCAGGAAACATAGAATCATATCATAGAATAATAGAATGGCTTGGATTAGAAGGGACCTTAAAGATCATCCAGTTCCAACTGCCCTGCCATGGACAGGGCTGCCACCCTGGCTGCCAAGGGCCCCATCCATCCTGGCCTTGAACACCTCCAGGGATGGGGCATCCACAGTTTCCGTGGGCAACCTGTTTCTGTGCCTCACCACCTTCTGAGTAAAAGATTTCTTCCTAACATCTAACCTGAATCTCCCCTCTTTTAGTTTAAAGCCATTCCCCCTTGTCCCATCACTATTTGACAGCGTAAAAAGTCAGTCCCCCTCCTAATTATAAGCTCCCCTCATGTACTGGAAGGCCACAATGAGGTCTTCACAATGCCTTCCTTCTTATTTATCAGAGAGGGTTTACTGCCCTTTGCCTGTCTCTTCTGACCTATGTATCTATAGAATCATAGAATCTCTTATTATTATTTATAATCTCTCTTGCCAAGATTGGTTCCATCTGTGCCTTAAGCTTTCCTGATCCTATCTCTGCACGTCTGGATTGCATCCCTATATCCCTCCCAGGCCATACATCCCTGCTTCCGCTGCCTGTATTTTTCCTTCTTTTCCCTCAGTTTAACCAACAGATCTCTGCTTAGCCATGCCAGTTTCCTGCTTCCTTGCTTTGTTTCTTATGCTGAGAATGGAGAGGTCTTGTGCCCTCTGAAATATGTCCTTTAATAACTGCCAGCTCCATTCCTATGTCCCTAATGACAGTTTCCCAGTAGATCTCATCCAATAATTCCTTATACGTCTGGAATTTTGTTCTCTTGAAGTTCAGGATTCTGACTACTGTTTGCCAAGCCCATATTCCTCAAGGTCATGAACTCCACCAATGCATGGTTACTATGGTCCAAATTGCCTCTTAAATCATCTTCTCCACACTGGTGAACAAGTCCAGTAATGCTTCACCTCTGGTTGGTCTGTTCAATATCTGGACCAAAAATTTATCATCAGTGGACTCCAGGAATCTCCTGGATCATCTGTAGCCCACCATGTTGTTTTTGTATCAGACATCCCCCCCCCCTTAGGATGAGAGCCTCAGAGTACAACACTTCTTGTATCTAAAGCAAGTAGACCTTATAAACATACTTCTCTTGATCAGGTGGCCTGCATTAGTATCTGACCACCAGAGGTATTTTGTTGGTTCAGTCCTTAATTTCCACACACAAGCCCTCCACTTGATCATGGCTATATTTTAGAGGCAGATCTTCACAGTCTATCTACATCTTAGTATTGAGAGCAACTCCTTTGCCTTGCCGATCCCTTTTAAAAAGCTAGTAGTGCTTATAGTATTCCACTTTTGCAATTTGCCCCGACATGTTTCTGTGATAGCAATTAAATCATAATTTTCTAATTTCACCACAGTTTCCATCTCGTCCTGGTTTATTTGCCATGCTGCATGCATTGGTGCAGAGGCACTTCAGCTGGGCTATTGGTCGCAATACCTTTTTTGAAGAGACCTCCAAAATTCCTCTGGAACAATTGTGAGGTTTTCCACTTCTGCTTTCTGAAGTGACAGAGTTCCGTGACTCTTTACTGTCACAGAGCAGTACATCCCCTTCCCCCATCAAATATAATTTAAAGTTTTCGTGATAAGCCCAGCCATATTGCTGCCAACTATATTCTTGTTCCTACTGCTCAGTTACATCCCATTCAATATCAACATGCCTAGTCTCAATGGTGAATCCAAGATCACAGTACTAGAAATCCTGAGCTTGACACCATCCACACAGACATTAATTCAGTTGGTCTGTTATCCTATTTCTGCTCTGGTTTCTGTCTCCAACCAGGAGAATCAAGGAGAACACTACCTGTGCTCCTGATCCCTACAATATCTTCTCAAGAGATGTTAAGTATTTTTTTAGTATTTTCTAATTTCCTAGTTACAGCCTCCTATGACGCAGATTGAAAGAGCAGACAACAAGTAGTTTGCACTAGCTGAATGCTTAGAGGGTATTCTCCCTCACCCCATAGTCTTCCTGAGTTAGGATGCATGAATATCTATCCATAATTTTTAGAAATATCTTCAGAATCTGCTGAACTGTGTTATTCTTTGTTGGTGCTGCACGATGTTGGGAATCCTGATTTGTTCATGGCTTTATTACACAAATCTAAAAATTATATTTCTTCTATAGGATGTTACATTGAAATGATCAAGTCTGTGCTTGAGATTTGCATTTTAATAGATTTCACCTAGACTGCATTTAGCTGCTGAACACTGAGTTATTTATCAGTAGAATTTGTTTTTCTTCATAACATTTCAAGCTATTTAGGTATAACATTACTCTTTTGAAATGAGTTCTAATGAGGATGCTAGGAAAGATTTGGAAATATAACTCTAGCGTATTTACCATGACTGAGTAAGCTAACTGATGAGCTGGCAATGTGTTTACAGAACATATTCATTCTAGAAAGAAATGTCATTAAGACAATTTCAATTATTATATGCAGCGTGTTTCCTAAGAGGCGTTTTTAGCTTCTCTTTAGAATGTGATGGCAGAAAAAGAGTTTTCTTTTTCAGAAATGCAGTCATCGTGATTATATATGACCTGTATATGACAGTTACATATGGGTATCCTGGTCTTCATGAAAATGTAAGGGGAAAATGAGCGAATAATGGCACTTGGGGAAGTGAGGAGATTTCTGAATAGATACTGCTGAGCAATCAGATGGTTTCCATCACAGACAGGTTTACTTCTAGAGCGAGATTGTTTTGTGGATTTTATTTACACTAAATAGAGAATTATTATCACTGTAGCTGAAAAATAGGAGCCATCAGTGGTTGCACACATTTGACAAAGCACACCCAAAGAGCAGAATGAAGAGCACAGACAGTGCAAAGATTTTTTTTACTATTCATTTGATAAGACTACCAACAGCTAATTTAATGGTAGAAGGGTATGCAGAGTATGTTGTTAATGAGTCACAGGCTATATACTCAGAGCTGAAATGCAGGCTTGTCGAGGGAGGTTTATTCCAGTACAAACTGATACAGTAAACTGAACAAAAGCTGAGAGGGAGAGGAATGGAAATGTGTTAGGCAAATATCAAAACTGCGAAAATCTATCTTCAAAGTCTTAAAAGTCTTAAAACTGGCACGTGAATCGCTTTCATCAAATGTAGATATACAGTGGCAACTAAGTAAGTATAGATCTGTTGAAATATCAGCAGTTGTACCGGGTCTGCCTGGGTGGCAGTTAACTTTCTTCCTGGCAGCCCATATGGTGCTGTGCTTTGTGTTCCCAACAGAGCTCTGCTGATGACACACCAATGTTTTGTCTGTTGCTGAAGAGTGCTAAGACTTCCTCTCCCTCACCCCCAAAACACATACAGCATCTTGGCAAGAGGTTGGGAAAGATGTGACCCAAGCTAGGAAGGGCTATTCCATACACATAACATCATGAACAGAAATAAAAACTCCAGGGAAAGAAAAAGGAAGAAGGAAACATTCGTAGCTATGGTGTTTGTCTTCCTCTTACATGCACTGAGAAAGAAAACCATTAATGCAATTCAGATAAATTTCCGTGGTCTTTGCTGTAATCTGTTGTCCTCTGAATTCTTTCACTGTTGAAGCATTTACTATCACATGAGAATTCATTTGACCGTGCGTGCTACAGAGAAATAAGTTAAGCATGTATTTTTCTGCTTGTGACTGACGGGACTTTTCTTTCATTATTTTAATTACCCCTCAAGCAAATTTTCTGGTGTGTGATCCCATACAGGTCAGTGTTCTGGGAGTCCTTCAACATGACAATTCATGGAATAATTATCCTGTCATCACACCTTGATTCATTGTTACGTAGTTTCTCAGGCTTGTACTCTTACTCACATTTGCTTAGCAACCAGATCACACATCTCTGATACTTATTATTCAAGTAATCACCCTCCACAGTACATAGATGCATCAATTAAAGTTTTACAATGAAGTATATTGTTCTGTGTAGAATCCTCAGGTGTCAGGAATTAAACATTGATTTTAAATGGTGCAGGCCTTCTTCAAATGGCTAATCTGAGTTTCTGTTAAACAAACATGCATGCTAACATTCTAAACAAAAAAGTGATAGGTCACAATCAACAGGAAATTGAAGAAAAAAGTATATTTTGTTCATGGAATGTTCAGTCCTTTGTAGAGACTTACCAATATAAAAGCAGCTATGAAATGTCGAAGGACTGAACATCTATTTTAGATACGTTTTTTTCAGATGCAAATCAATTTTGTATCTGCATTATTGACTGTTACCTATATTCTTTGTAAATATTTGCTGGCTAATTTTCAGGTTTGGGTAAATTTCACAGCAAATTATTATTAGAATGTGACTTGTGTATCGAGAAGCTGTCAAGATGGTTCAGTGATTTAATGTTGGCATCCTGCAGCTCTGACTGTAATCAGCAGATGCTCTGGCATTACCATAAATGTTTTCTCTGACAAAAAAGAGATTTTTCCTGTTTGGACTCTGCTGTTTCTGATTAAATTTGGTTTGACTTCTTTTACATAATTAATATATCATGATGATCTCTAACCTTTTGTTTTTAATTTCACCTTTTGAGGTAGGCGCATTTGCAAAGCTGCTTTGTAAGTCAAAATAGACAAAGGAATACCAAGTCTGTGCGTAAAATCCATTTTTTTTTTCAGTGGTTTAGGAGGTCTTACTGCTTTCGGCCTTGATTTTTCAGTGAATGTAAAGGGATCATTTTTTCAGTATCTTTTATTGTTTATTGACTCTGTGTCTACACAGAAGTTTTTCCTCTCAGTGAGAGAAAAGCTTTTTCTGTAAGACCAAAGATGCGTTATGTCTTAAATTAAAAAAAAAAATCATACCTTACATAGCAAGATTAACTGATCTCTTGTGATACTTGATCATTGCTGCTCAGTAATTGTGTGCAATTGATTACATAAAGAGGAATCTGGAAATCTTGTAGTTGGCTTTTGATGATACAACTAAATTTTTACACACCAATGTGGCTGCAAAGTGTTTATCTATTAAAATATAGGACACAAATGTGTTCATAAAGTGAAAAATTAATGATGTTAAGCACAACATTTTGAGTTTGCATAGATTGGATTAATTACCTATGACAGCGTGTTCAGAATTTGTTTCAGATAATAATCAGTGACAATGGGACTAGTGAATAAAAGCCGTCTTTAAAGAAAATTTCCTTACTTAGGTTCTGTTGAAATCTAGTCCATTTGCAGAATGATTTGTTACACTTGCAATGTAAAGTCAAACACATCTATCACTGGGTCATTACCAGAGCAGGATCATTTTTTAATCTCGTCTTCCTTCACACATGAACAAGGCCCAAACACAGTCCGTCCCAAAGAGAGGAAGGAAATAATTAAGTGAAAACAACGTAAAAGTGATTAGCTTGATACACTGAAAGAGAACTGTCCAAGTATTTTATACACAGTCCTGAGAAACAAGCAGAATATGAATCACTTTTTACTTTGCATTTATTTCCTAATATTTGGTTTTTAGCAAGGCTCTTAAAAATGTAATATTTCCAGCTGCACCATTTCAGTCTCCTTTCTAGCATGCTTTTGACCATTAAATCTTCTGCAGCAGAGAAAGGAAAGAACCATAATAATAATAATTCTTGAATGATGAAAGTCACATGAAGTAAGATGACTCAGCTTCAACCTATCTCCAGTGCATTCATGAAGGCAATCTTGAAATGTTAGTGTACGCAGGTTACACTTGACAATCACCTCTTTGCTTCTGTGCTGGAAAGAGAGGAGCATGGGAGGCTATGAAGCTATTCCTGCAATCTTTTGGATAATAGTGAATGGCGGTACACTGTGACTGTGACCTGTGTGGGCGTGAACTGCCCTAGAACATTGTTCCAGTATGAGTTACAGGAATGTGAGAAAATTGCATTTCTACTTGACTGTTAAGACTAACACTCGCCTACTTTACTTTCAGTCTTCGCCTCTTGACTTTATGTTACTCCCAGAAACATTTGCAGGACTCCTTTTACTTTAGAAGCAGGCTAACTCCATAGGAGAAAAGTGCAATGGATAATAGAAGAATTTTTTCCCATTAGTTCAGTTTGACATTACAAAATACTTGTGCTCTACCTTCAATATTTCAGTCTATCAGTACTCTGCTGGTATAGACATGGAAATGGAAATCTGGGCTAAAACAAGGGTATACCAATTGTATGCTTTTGTAGCAGTTATTAGAATACTTAGGATCTTTGTTAAGCTTTCATAGCAGGAATAGCAGATAAGAGGATAAACTCAAGAGTTTGGTATTAAATTCTAAAGGCAATTACTAGACATAGTTGATTTTTTGTAAAATATGTATGCTAAATTAATAAATGCTTAACAAGTAACAGTACTATTTAGTGAGATTTTATTTTTCAGAGATCTGAGGGTTCCCATTGTTCTTTCTGTTGTTGGGGGGAGGATGGGGAGAAGAGAGAGTGTTGGTCCATTACAATTGTTAAAAAACAGCCTCAATTTTTCTGTTTCGTTTCCATTTTTGGTTATTTTCCTCAGCATATGACTTATCATTACACACTGCAGCTGCCAGACGCTTTCCTTTGATGCCAGCATATGTATGCATAGTCCTTAAATTCTTTATCAAACTGTGCCTTGTATTCACTTATCTATAGATAGATAGCACACAGAAGACTGGAAACTAAATGGATCTCCTGTTCAAAGCCATCAGTTTAGTATGAGATGTACATAAATTATCAGAGTATAACTTTAAACTGGGCACCTCTCTGTATTTTGTCACAGATCACCAACACCAACTTGAAATGGCAAACTACAATATTCTTGTGTACAGAGTAGAATGCCTAGTAATAAAACACATTTCAGGAAATATGTTAAATGCCAGTTTTATCATGGATCATTATAATTTCTTGATTGTTTCCTTTTCTGAGGATGAGAAATGTTCGTACCTATTTGTACCTTGAAAGAAATTCCATAAACCCCTCACTTGCATAAGACGTCCAGCGATTGCCTGAAAGCCCACTGTCACTAGGCCTCATCTATGAAATCAAGATAGGATCAAGATCTTTTCACCCTCACTCATCCCAACATAAGTACATTTAATTTATTACTTATTAACACTAGAGTTACGCAAAATTATTTATCCATTCTTTAATTTTTATTTTTTAAAATTGACCCAAACCATGCATTCTAAAAATCGGTAGTGACCATAAAGTAGGTTTCCAGTTTGGAAGTCTCCATTTTGCAGTGTCCTAGAAAAACTACCGAAAAAAAGCTTTGGTGAATTTTGTCAGTAGTTTGATAATAATTGTTCTTGTTTTCTCTTGACAGACACTCAAGACTTTCATTTAAATCATAGTAACTTAAATTTGCATTTCTTGTAATGAAAGGCACTGCCATATTAGATTAAATTAAAAACAGAAATTGTCCCCACACATCTCAGTGCAAATGCAAGGTACATTTAGAAGAAGTAGGGAAAAGACTGAGTGGATTGCTCATCATGAGCTAGTCTTTGGGAAGGTATAGGTAAGCAAGAGACTAAAACAATTCTGAAAGGCTTTGCTATAGGAACAGGTAAAAGGAGCTGGTTCAGCACAGTTTGTTTCTTCACATATTATTATTATTACTCAGTGTTTATAATTGATTTGCATTGAAATTTAGTTTCTATAAATCCCCTATCCTAGTCTCACTTACTTCTGACATACTCTCTTCTTGTCTCTGAAATGAACACAGAAATTTTATTCAGTGTTTCTAAAAACTTAGTGAATCTAATCTAAGCTGAAATACTGGTTAGTGTCTATTCCTTGCATTTCACGCTTCTTAATAAAACTAGAACAGTCACATTAATTAAATGTACATTTTTATTTTTATTTAAACTTTGAAAGCTCAGTAAAACTTTTCTGTGCCTTATCAATTCTTTTCTGCTTTGGATTTAGTCAAGTTGTGAGCATTTAGCATGAAATATTAAGGTGTAGGGAATTTCTTATCAAAGATCATTTAAGTACAGCTTACTCTTCTTTAGGAGCTAGGGTTAATGCTGCAGGGTATGAATGAAATAAGTCATAGCAACACATAACAGTCCTTGAACATTTTGTGGACATTCTTCCATCCTACCCTTGCCAGTCACGGAAATTGTTGAAAAAATAGGAAACTAATAAAAAATGGCAATAAAATGTATTTTAAGTATTTTTCATTACACTATCCAGCAAGGAGATAGAACATTTTTTATGAATCATGCTGTGTAATAGGCATGTACCTTCTAGCTATTGGAGTCCTTCCTATTACATCTAAATTTTGCTTCTGGGCGGTAAGGCAGGCTTTTAAGGAAGAGAATTAGATGTTCTGGCATTCTAACACCAATGCTGAGGAATGGATTTCAGAGCTCTAACTTTGGGCTGTATAAATGATATTAAGGAAATATGGGTGCCTGACAAAAATCAAGGCTCATAAATGTCCAGTTGCTCACCACCACCCATCCAGTGCACAGCTAGCCCCCCAAGCAGCAGAAGAGGGCCAAATGAACTCCTACCACCTTCAAAACTCCTTCCACATGATAGTGTGGAATATCCTTTTGGCCAAATGATGTGGAATGTCCCTATGTCCAGTTTAAGTAATTCTTAATTCTAATTCTTTTCCCTCCCAGTCCTAATTCTTTTCCCTCCCAGCTGCTTGGGCCCTCCACTGAGAATGGCCTTGTTTCTGTACAATACTGCTTAGGATCAACTATAAACATCAGTGCGTTATCAGCGTTGTTTTTCTCCTAGATCAAAATGTAGCATCATACAAGACAATGAATAAAAATCCATCCCAGCAGAAACTATGACACCTACTTGAGAAGAAAACAGGAATTAACAATTTTTGTCCTTTCTAATAGAACAAAAGCCAAGAATCTGGCATGTGGAAGTTCAAAATCACAATTTTGAATATTGGAGTTTTTTTCTGCTGTTGTGCTGGGAATCCACGCGGGTACAAAATGAACATGATTCAGTACCTTTTCCCTGACTTCCACTCATCAGGGACAGGCAACCAAGGTCAAAGTATGACACCATGCTGAGAAGCCAGTGATGAGGGCTGTTACCTTTACCAAGCCAAAACTATTTGACATGGAGGCATGTCCTTAGGATATTTTCTAGCAAAGAAAAGTCATGATTCATAATGTAAAAATAATTTGCATTGGTGATAAGGGTGATGCATAAGTGTTGTCTGAAGAAAATCTATCAGCATAGACGTAGCTTCAGGAATAAATATGGCACGTGGAGCACAAGCCAAAAAGATCAGAAATACTGTGCTGAGTCTTTGAGCAATTTTCCTTGTTAACTCTGTAAAAGATGTAATGAGACTGTAACTGCAATCGTTCTTGCCTATATTACGATTTTATCATGCCCCACATTGAGATGTATGACTGTAATACGAGCTCATAATGCCATGTAATGTCGTTCTCTTTATTGTATTTACAGCTTTATTTTCCAATCAGTGTACAAGTATTTACATAAAAACTAAATATGTCCTTAGTACCAAGACTTTTACTGAAAGACTATGCAATGAAATAAAGCATTTCAAAGTACTTTTTTATTTAAAATATTTATTATCAGCTTTAGAAAAACCTGTGTCTCAACTTCAGTAAGTCTCTTGAAATCATTTTTGTTCACCATTAAAGGTAATATATAACAGCATTAGGCAGGATTTAAAAAACTCCAGCTGATCATATTTTGTTTCCCCAGGTTCACAGCAGGCAGGTCTGATATTACTGATTTTCTTGTTCACATACTGTTGCACAGTTTCTTTTTTTTTTTTTTTCAGAATATAAAGTATGTAGCCTTTAATAGATTATAAATTACTCTATGCTAGGACACCATTTAAACTAAGGAAAGCTATTAAGCACAATCTTCTGTCAACTATTTTTCCTGAACATTGCTGTTAATCAAAGTAATTTTTAAAAACTTATGTTTAGAGGACAGTAGCTATTTGGCCCCAGGTTATGTGAATACAATTTTGAAATGTTTTTGATTAACAGCAATGTTCGGGAAACTCGTATCTGGAAAAAGTGAATTTTAATAGGTCTGAAGATGTCAAGGATCTACAGTAAGATGAGATCTGAACACTCAGACTTCAGTAGTGTACAATGTGATCTCTATCTAACCTGAGCCTCAAAGCATTCAGTAGTGGTAAAGTCAAAATTATTAGGGGTAATTTTTTTTCACTCTAGCCTTCAGAAACATTAATTGTAAAGTCAAAGATTTTGTTTCTTTTTTTTTTTTTTTTTTTAATTATTAATTTTCATCTGCGTAGTGATTACTGACACAGGTGAGTGATGATTATTGATTTCTCAGAGTGGCCAGACATTAGAAACATCAATCTTACAGGACATAACTATTTCCAATGTACACAGCTAATTAATAAGTTCTGTCTTTAATCAGTGATTTTTAATGTCTGATTTCTTTTTTGTCTTGCTGCTGCATGAAGGTAGAGCTTGCTACAGTAGGTGGACAAGTAGTGCATCTTCATCAATGTAAGCTTTTTTATTCACAAGACTTCATGTAGATAGATGTGCTTCTCCATGAGTAGTTGACTTTTAACTGCCTTTAACGTGATTCTTTTCAGTTTGCATTGTATTTGAAATAAGATGTTTAGTGTGTAAATGCATTTATTTTATTCTGTACATTGTCTCAAACGGAGTTTTCAAATATCGTTTCACACGTAGTTTTGGTTTCAGATAGATAAAAGCACAAACTAAATTAATCAATGACTATCGTGTAATGGTTCAGAGTAGTTTAGAAAAAGTCTGTTAATTCTGTCCACTTTATGGATCTCCTGTAGATACTGTTGTCATAGAAAGGAAAGAATTAAAAAGTGTGGTCCATTCTTCCTTATCCAGTTCCTTGCTATGGCAGACAACCATATGAAATATCTTTTCAGGAACAGATTAAATTGCTTCTCGTAACTTAACATGTTTTTTTTCTCTTGCTTTATTATACGTGCATTCCAGAACTTCCTTACTCTGATGGTTCAAAACATTCCAGTATGTAACAGAAATATAGCAGTGATTATTTATTCTTGCCTTACTTTATCGGCTGATTTTGACATGGGGCTTTTCCTGAAAATAAATGGACTGTGGAGTGGGTGGGATACAAAATCACCAAAGCATGAAAGCTTTGAATGAATGTGTGAAGCAGTACAAATTGTTTCAGAGTTTGGGGTTGACATACATTAATTACTTCTTTATTAAACTAAAACACCAGCAAAGTAGTTATTAATATTTCTAAGGAATTTATGTGAGTTTCGCAGAATCACAGAATTGTAGGGGTTGGAATGGACCTCTAGAGATAATCAAATTCAACCCCCCATGCCAAAGCAGTCTCCCTAGACCACGTCTAACTTGTTTTACTTAAACAGCAGCGATCCTTCACTCTGATAAAAAGTTCTTTGGATACATATTTACCAAAGTGAAATCTAGGACTACCAGTAAGTGTGTGTGCTTTCTGAACCAGGTCCACCTGCAAAGTTCAGTGTTTCTGGTTAGGATTCCTAACAGCCAGTTTACTGTGCTGGGAATTCCCTGCAGCCAACTCTGCTAATACTGAGCATACACCTAGGCGTTTAGAAAACCTTCCTTAATTGAAAAAACATTCAAGGTGCCACCTGATTTAGGAAGCATCTGATAGAACTGGATTTAGATAATGTATGTATTTAGATGATGTATGTAAATGTCTGAAGCAAAAATGTTCTCATTTCTTAGGAAGTGTGTTAATCACTAGACTATGTATTAAGGACATGACAGTGTGATTGTTTCAATGAATTGTAGCTTCTTTCCTGCACAGGAGTAACAACAAGCAAACTGAGGATTACTCACATAAAATGGCTGGTTAAGGCACATCCTAATGCTATTTCCTGTTTTTGCGGGAAGTGAAGGACTCTGGTCTTTCAAGTTGAATCTGTTCATAGAATCATAGAATGGCTTGAGTTGAAAGGGACCCCAAGGATCATCAAGTTTCAACTCCCCTGCTACAGGCAGGGTCACCAACCTCCAGATCTGATAATAGACCAGGTTGCCCAGAGCCTCGTCCAACCTGGTCTTGAATTCCTCCAGAGACAGAGCATCCTCTCTGGGCAGCCTGTTCCAGTACTCACTCTGTGAAGAACTTCCCCTGACATCCAATCTAAACCTTCCCTCCTTGAGCTTACAGCCATTCCTCCTTGTCTTATAACTATTCACCCTTGTAAAAAGTTGATTCCCCTCCATAATCCCCTTTTAAATACTGGAAGGCTGCAATGAGGTCTCTGCAGCCTTCTCTTCTCCAGGTTGAATAGGCATAGCTTCTTCAGCCTGTCTTTGTAGGTTAGGTGCTCCAGCCCTCTGTCCACTAGCATATGCCAAGAAAGTCATGATTATCAATGCCATTGCTGCTGTTTTAAGAGGAAAAAAAAACCAAACCAAAACAAAACAAATTATACTCAGCTTTACTCAAGAATTCCAGATTGTAAGATGCAAGTTTTGAGAGACGTCTTTCTGCAAGCTAAATCAGAATTTCAAAGTGGGATAACACTTCAGATAGATCCCAACATCTACTATGCCTTAGCGGTTAACTTGAAGCTGTTCCTTGCTTAGATTTGTTTGCTTTTCTAAGTTACTTAATTCATAGTATGAGAAAGTAGAGAAAATGTTGAAGCCTCAGTGCATAAGTGATCACTACATCTTTTATTGAGTATAGTTCTTAATGCTTAATTGATCCTTATACTTGACCTGAATGGGGGTAAGGATTCCAGTGAACTGTGAAGTAGCTGGAATTTGAGTGTTAGTACACAACTACACCTAATCTTCAATTCTGGCTTTTTATCTTTTACTTTAAAATGTAACGATTTTCAAAGCACTGAAGTGTTTTTCCCAGTACTCCTAGGTTGCCTTTAACACAGTCTAAGCAAAAACAGCTACAATGCAGCTTAAGTTTTGTGTACTGACACAGATAGCGTGCTTTTCTCAGCCTGCAAATATGTGTTCAGAATCAATAAGTGTAAACATTTAAACAGAATGGGATATTTTAATTTATGTAATGGGTTTATTATGTGTAATTATGAAGATGTGTTCCTCTCCAATCTTTGGCCCTCAGTGATTCGGGAAATCTGAAATATATGTTGGTGCATCTTCAGGGGCAAATTATTTTCCATAGTTCAAAACAGAAATTAGATTTTTCAGCTAAGTGAAAAAATAGGCTATTATCAAAATTTAATTAAGAATTATTCATCTGCTTTAGAAGATGGTAGAAAGGCATTTATTTTCCTCCACTTCCCAAAAGGTGATTGCACTTGTAAAATTTGCTGAGATTGTCCAAGAAAGTGTGCAAAATCCTCATCCATCACTGGGAGCCTCTGGTCAGGGAATGACAGTGCAGTAAATATCTTCAGCAGCTGCCTTTTAATGTACAAGCTGTTTTTGGTAGGAATTTTCAGCTCTCACATAAAACACACTGTCATGAGTGACTGCCTGTGCTCCAAAGTCATTACTATTGGGATGATGGAACATCTTTCAGAGAATAACCAAAAAAACTTTAAATGTCATGTCAAGTTTGCTGAAGCCATTTTCAAGCCTTTTTCAAGGTTACATGAATATTGAGTATGCCTGTTTTTAAAAAGTTTGAGATCTATGAGAGGGACTCTTCAGGTGCCGTTACATGAATATTGGGGTTGCGTGCAGGGACGAAATCTATCTCTTAATACATGTCAGCCCAGCAAAGCTCCTGAATCTTAACCAAGCGCATCTTCCTCTGACAATACCAGTGACATTTAGCAAAAAGTAGCAAATTCTTAAAATGAGTTAGCTGCCTAAATAAGAATTGCTACAATGGAAATAATTTTTTTTACATTTCAAAATTTGATCTGTTAAAAAAATATGCAGGAAATGTAATGAACCAAATTAAAGTTTGGAAGACATTGTGAAGTGCTGAGCAGTGTTTTCTCTTTCACTTGGGTGAGAAAGAAGGATCATGTCAGTCTCTGTTCTTGCTTTTATGGGGAATGTGGATGCTAACCTAATAAAGTTGTGGAAAGTCTGTATCACGTCCAGTGGACCAGGCCTGCTGCTTTTTTCTCCATTGGTGTCACTTCTTTGGACATCATAAATCTTTTTAATGTGTCATATGCATGTCTCGTCAAGAGATGTGTTTAAATTACAGAATACTGAAAGCAAGTGTTTTAATATTGAAATGAAGTGTGTTTGTTTTTATCTTTCGCAGAGAACCAGAAAGCGCCGCTAGAGAAGTCATGTTCACACCACAATATCAGCTCAAACTTGACAAGAAGCCCAATCACCAAAGAGGTTACTTATGATGTGGAAAGGAGTCCTATGGCATGGAACAAGGCTGCTGGGAGGAAGGAAGCCTGTAATGGAGAAGGCAACAAAGAAAGGAAAACAGAGCGTAATGTGTCTCCTTCTAAGGGAGAAACCATTCCAGAAGTAGAAGCTCTCTTGGCAAGACTACGAGCACTATAGAACATAAAGGATTAAATCAAAGCTTTAAAACAAACTATAATAGATAGCTTGAAAAAAATACACTAATTTACCATTATTGACGTTACGTATGTTTGAGTCCCAGACTTCTCTACGTATTAATACTCTGCTTCTAAACTCCACAAAATGAGACTGTAGTTTTTCTTCACATTAAAAAGATTTTTGTTATGGCTTTATCTATTGAGACTATAAAATATAGCTGCAGAAACAAATAATAACTTATTCCAAGACACAATCCTTTTATTTGAGAAACTGCTGACCATACGTTTTGAGAGCTTCTCGAAATAGATGTGTCTCTCCAATATTGTTAGATCACCATGCCTAGGAATAAGGGAATGCAAGAAAAGTAGACTTGTGTTTTCCACTACAATTTCTATTACGAGGTGATATCCGTACCTAAAAGGTGTTATTACAGCTGCATTTGCAATTATAGTAATGGGAAATGTGTTTCACGTATATTTTTCAGATGTGTTCCAGTTTGAGTTCATTGAAGAGCACCAAAGTTCGCTTAATTATATATATGCTTTTACAAAATGGAAATCTATGGACAGTAAACAGAAAAATCTATGCAGATAATATACTTTATGTGTGAATAATATATTGCTCATCTTAATCTTAGTTATGTTGATTATATCAAGATAATATGTACATAATTTCTATGAATGCAATATTTTGCAATTGTATCCGTAGTGGGCAAAAGGTCTTCCTTCACAGTTATTTACCAGTGTAATTTTTTTATCTTTTCACATGTGAGTTAATATGTTTCTACAAAAGGAACATATAATGGAAAAGGTTTTTACAATTGGTTTTTCACAAACTCATTTTCCAGTAGCCCATAAAGTCTTATTTGCTGGCACAATAGGAAACTTGCACATAATTGCATCCCTTTTATCGCACTGTCATTGTACGTTGTTACATGTTCGCTATCATATTTATTAATTGCACATCGTAAAGAATTGCTACCTGTGTTACCAAGTAGGAAGCTACTATTAGTATCTTTGCTCCATTATTTAAAACTTCCTCATTATTAGAGTGTATTAGGTATCTAATATCTTTCTTCTAAATTACTCTATTTTTCTTTACAAAACACTGAAAAACATGTCTTTCCATAAGAGTCGGTTATGAAACCAGTGTTTCAGTGCTTCAGTGCTTTTTATATCCTTGTTTAAGTTGCCTTCTTACTTTCTGCACTAAACATTAATAAAGTTAATTAGAACTCTGAAATTGGGCCTGTTTATACATACTGCACGGAGTGTTTTTCAGCCATCATGGGAATCAATCTCGTGTTTCTGGGGCTGTTGTAACCATCATTATACACTCTAATTACACTTCCTGCATTAGCTTTTGAAAAATAAAAAATATGAAGGGAAGTCAGGGAAGGATGCAGGGAAATTCTGTGAGACCATCATTTGTTCAGTGCTGCTTGCAATACAATGAGCAGAGGTGTCACACAAGACTGCCTTTGGTGCCTTTTAGTGAGCGAACAGCAACTGCTAATCTCGTAAAAACTAAAGTCTGGGTCACACTGTAGTTAACAATGTCCTCTGCAGTCGCTACAGTAAGTTGCACGCCATAACTGCGCGTGATGCAACTATCGCTAAAGCACCACTAAGATCTTCTGCACCTTATCAACTGAGAAGGCTTATTACACCCGCTCACAAGGTACCATTCGAAGTGCAGCGTGCTTAACTAAATAAAGCTTAATAAAATATATTAAAAAAAAAAAGAACAGTTGCTGAGGACATGCTGAAACAAAAGGGCTGAGAGTAGAGAACTACCTCTGAAATATGAACATGATGGCCAGCCAAGTGAAGGTGGAAGAATAAACTCATTTTCATGAACAGTTTCATTAGGTTTGTTCACTTGAATTAGTGGGTAACAGTCCATACCAGAATACTGACAGTTGAGGACACCAGTGTGTCATGTATCAATAAAATCAAATTTATGAAGCTACCTACTGCAGTTTTCCATAAACAAAGAGCTCCTAGCAGCCTAGCTTCTTCTGATTTAAAAAATAAATATTTACGTTTAAAATTATAGATCTTAAGCCATCCTTTTGTACAGGCCAAGAAGCTGTTAGAAACATGTTCCAGGGCTTTTGGTCCTTGATAGACATTGTCTTCTGAATTCACAGTTTCTTTCATACAACTAGGAGAATTAAAAAAGCTTTATAACTTTTCACAACCCATGGAAATACAATGTGTAATCTTTCCCCTTAGCATTTCTTTTGACCATCATAATTGGATGTATTCAGAGTTGAAGCACACAGTCCAGGTGAAGTACAGAGTAAGTTTTCTGTCTATGCTTCATCCTTCTTTATAAGTAAACAATTAGGATATTTTGAATAGGAAAAATACATACATGGTTTAATGGATTCAGGTAACAGTAACATTGAGAATACTATGTCTGTACTCCATTATTATGCATTTATGCTTTTATTAAAGTGTAAAACTTGGCTTCTAAATTGTATAGGGTGAATTGTTGTAATTCACTTGATTAATTCTTTAATTCAGTTTAAAATTTAAAGCTAAATAAATGTTTTTAAGCTTAGTGCAGACTTGTAATGCCATGTGCTCGTTATTTTTAGTAGGATGGTTTTAGTATGTATCACGCCTATTGCCTGATGTGTAGGATTGAACTATATACCACCTGTGCTAGATACTGAAGAAGGTTTCAGAAGCAGTGAAAAACCCTCTGCTTCTGTAATTCACACCTGAAAACTAAATTCCTGTAAAAAAGAGCTTCCTGCTAGTTTCAAACATAACTGCTCAAATAAAAGCATTTGAGATATCTTGTGGGGGTACATTCCACTGCTCATTCTTTCCTCGAGCAGCGCACAGAAGGCACAGACAGCAGGGGCTTTTCTTGCCAGTAAGCTGTAAAGGTCTAACACATTTTTGGTACTTCACATTCATTTTGGGTGACTTTTCATTTACTTCAGTAAAAGAACTTTGATTGTTGCATCAATTTTTTAGTTTATATACGCACCACATTACTCATGGCAGTGGTCTAAATTCGTACATACATAATTCTGGTGGCTCGACCTTCTCAAGATATTAATGTTTGTTATCAGTTTCCTCAAGCTATATAACCAAGCTTGACATCTGGCTTATGGACCAGAGATAATATACTCATCCATGTGAATGCAGAAGGAAAAACGATGATGGCAGCGACTTTATTACCAACAATGCAGTGGCACTGGGAGGTGGTGGCTGCCATGGGATACAATGCTGTTCTGAATCAAGCACATCATTAGCAGAGCATGGATCAGCAACCTGAAAGAACTCCAGTTACTTTATATTCCTCATTAATTATGACAATACTTCTGAAGAAAAAAAAAAGTACAGCCCAGCCAAAGTCACAGTTTCTGGACCTGAATGAGTTAATGCTGAAAAGCTTGAAGTACTACAGCCCTTTAGGCTTCTCTAACAAAAGCTGGAAAAGAGGACATTTGCTGCTAACTTTTTCTGCATCCATTTCTAATGAGCAGGAACAAATTATAATTTTTACAGTAATGTTTCTGAGCCTTACAATACTTGGTGGCTATAAAACAAATGAACAAGCAGGGGTTGGTAAACCCAAAGCTATGGCACCTAAAACATAATAAGAAACCAGAGTCAAGTGAAAGAGCCCAGAAAAAAAAAAAAAAAGCAATTACATGAAAACATTGTTTTCACTAGAACAAAATAAAGCGTTGCTATACCAGTTTTTGTTGTTTTAATGCAATGTGTTTGTTATACACAACTGAACTAAAGCAGAAAAACAACTTCTCTTATAATTCAAAGTCTGAGGAACTGCTTGTCTTGCTCACTAAATAAATTAAAGAGAGAGAGAGAGAGAGAGAGGGAGGGAGAGATGACTTGCTGCTTTTATGTTTTCATGTGCTTTATGCCAAGTTGCCTACAGGTAAGAAATTCTGAAATGACCACCTTGCGTTAATTATGCAAGAGATTAATAAGCTTTGTTTAAATTATTATGGCATGTGATGCAAGCACCTTCTACACTGCACGTTTTACTGTATCTCGTTGTGAAGGAGTGCAGATAAAGCATTCTGGTCACTGTAACACCACTGAAGAACAAATGAGAAGTTGTCCAGATGCAATTTTTCTCCTCTCCCTTCCAGTTCCTGAGCTAGCCATTGAGTTGGATACGTCAGATGAGTGCATTTTAAACTCCGATGTATTTCTATTTTCCATCACAAGTGCAGCTTTTTCTTTTTGTGATCCATGCAGTGTCACACACTGAAGAATTATTAAGGGAAATATTTTCTGACAACGTACCGAGCAGATGACTTGCATGCAACATCAGTCTCATATACCACGGAGGCATAACTCTTGAATGTAATCCAAAGAGAGGCAGATAAGGCTTTTCACTCCTCCAAAAGAAAATAGTTCCTTTCATCTAAATGAGCTTATTCCACTGCTGGTATTGGAGCTGTATGTGTTTCTAGAGGGTAATGTACCTCTCTTTTAAAATCTGTGTTATATTACCCAGAAAAAGAAAAATAAACTATGGAAAGGCAGAATTGAGGAGTCTTAGGAGCAGAGTTGATTAATGTGCTGCCTGATTTCACTTCTGGGATCTGAAATTGCATCTAGTGCAGAATGAAACAACTGGAAAAAAATAGTCTCATCTGACATCTTTAAAGGTCATGAAGGAAATGATGGTGGGTGATCCAGAGTTGGTATGGCCACAGGTGTCTTGTCTATTTGAAGACATATATCAGAATATCCTCAGAATAGCAATAGTTGGGCTGCTCATTTGCAACATTCTCAAACTATAAAGGGAAGGAAAAGTCTGACAGAGATAAATATGAATCACCAAAAAAAGGAGAATATTTTCTTTAACTCCAGGGTCAGTCCTGCTTCCATTCACTTTGATAGGTAAAGAAAGAGTATAAGAAGTCAGATGAGTCCACAATACATCTCTTTACAGTCATACAGGGCAATGCCGCTCTTGGTAGCTATGGTTGCTGGCACAGAGAAGGTGGCAGAGAAGGCAAATTTCCTCATAGTGTTTCAGACTGTGGAAAGCTACAAGGATGTTGGTCAACAAATTCAGCTCAAATTGCGATCAGAATATAAGGGCTGCTCCAAAAGTAGTGCTTCCTATTCCCACAATGAACTTATTCATAGATTCATAGATTCATTAGGTTGGAAAGGACCTACAAGATCATCTAGTCCAACCATCCTCCTACCACCATCCCTACCCACCAAGCTACTAAATCAAATCCCTTAGCACCTCATCTAAACGCTTCTTAAACAGCGCTAGGGATGGTGCCTCAATCACCTCCGTAGGCAGGCCATTCCAGTGCCTGACCACTCTTTCAGAAAAAAAACCCTTCCACCAGCGTTCCATTACATGGTATTGCCATGTGACAGATGGCAGCAGAGGGGCAGACTGACAGAATGATGTCTAAGGACGTGCATATGAAGCAAAGGTATGGGACTGAATTCCTCTCTGCAGAACAAATTGCACCTAGTGACATTCTTCAGTGCTTGGGTCACTACTGTTGGTGCAGATTTTTATGAGCATGGCACGCAGGCTCTTGTTCATTACTGGTGAAAATGGATGGCTAATGGTGATGACTTTGTTGAAAACTGGCATTTTGTAGCTGAGAATTTGCTCTGTAGAATCATATTCTTTCCTTTTCATCTGATGTAGTTTCCATGAAAAAAAAAAAATACATATAGGCATTACTTTTGGGGTGACCAATGTGATAACTGAAAAAGAAAAAAAAAAAAAAAAAAAGGCCAGCAGTTCTACAGACAGAAGTTCAATATAAAGACTGCCTTTGTAGAATTTCAAGATGTCAAAATCACTTCAGAAGGTCTGCAAAGAAAACTTGAAGTACGTCAACGTTACAAGCCTGATGACTCCATGCAAGCTACAAATTCAGAAGGACCTTTAAATCTCGATTACTTAGACTTTGTTGTAGGCTGTTCTGTCTCTTCTTGAAACGTTCAGTGCAAAGTAAAACATAACCTTTGCAGTCTGTAACTGTTAGTAACAAAAATAAATACATAGACAGCTTTTGTAAAAGTGCTGCTTAATTTGTTGCATTTAATATGAAGATTGTTTTACGTAGTTGAAAACATGCATTGCAACAAGACTCTTTCCATTAAGTAAGACAGAAATGGCAATTATGCAGTCTGTTGATCGGATTTTTTACTAATGAAGTGTACTTTCTGCTAATGGATGGGAAAGCAAAGCAGCGAAGTCAAACAAGTCACCTTGATAGTATAATGCAAGACCCATCAATTTTGTACAGACATTCTTCAGTAATGAATCCTGGAGCACAACCCATCAACATTTCTCCTGAAAGACAACAACTGAGGTAGAGGAACCGCAGTAAGTGGTTTGAAATGAAAAATGGGATAAGAGCTTTCCACTCCTTTAAAATTGGAATTGATTATGCCAAATTTATCTACAAGGTGCCTGAGCAGTGCATTAAAAATGCTTAGACAGAAAAAAATATGTTCTCATTGTGCAGTTGGTGGCACATCGCCACTTCGTGCTACGACATCACAGTAAAATAGCTGGGGCCACATCTTCATATCTTTTCTTGAATCAACCAAGACTGTGGAGAATCAGACTCAATACTGAAACTATAGAGTGGCAGAGAAGAAAAGACAGCTTTCTCTGTCTCCTCTGCAGAGAACACTGGGCACTCTGATCCACGAAGAACAGAATGAGCTCTCATTAACTTCAGCCCCAGAATACAATTTTCTACTTCTTGATTACCAAATCCCCAAAGAAGGATCAGAAGGTTTTATTTTTCTCGGAAGGACTGCACTACAGTAAATCTTTCCACAAACTAATAAACAGTTTAAATTCAATAGCATCTAGGTAGGGCATCAAAATCAGCAGCAACAAATTAAACTCTTCTTGAGAAAGGCTACACTGTTTCCTAACCAATATATTTAATACTTGATACACTAATCTATATTAAAATAAATATGGGATTCATTTTAATTACATATAACTAAGAAAATTCAGTGTTCATGCTGCACCTACTACTAGGACGCTTTGATTAGCATAGCTGTCTCAAAGAATTAACCTGTCCCATTATTCAGTGCAAAGCAAGTCCAGTATATGAACACAGATGGCTAAGGTAAGGGCCTAATCCTGTGAGGTCCCCTGCATGTCCTCGTAAATGCTCAACTCATCAACCTCAAATGGCACAAAGTCATTCAGAGCACAGGGTTACTACAACCTTTCAGGATCATGCCCTAATGAATAAAATATACAAAGGTGACTTGAGTAAAATCCTTTCCAATGTGCTGACAACAGTAAAATAAAATATTCCTCTTAGGACGTTTTCCTGGCAGAACAACTTGACCCCTGTATGACTGGCCTTGAGAAAGGAATGGGTAATGCTCTAACCAATTCATCCAACCGATTTTGCGGCATTTTTTTGTTTTGCCAAATGTTTGGCATGTTGTGTAGATCAGCAGTGAAAAATAAAAATTGCTCATAAATGCAGCAGATGTAAAATGTTAGATTGAGCTTGTAATATCTTTTTAACTTCGAGTACCTTGCATGCAAACTGTACTGTTAATCGTTTCACTTGGAAACAAAAAACATTTTATTTTATTTTATTTGACAAATCTGCCTCATACTGTACACCAGGCAGTACCCCAGAAATCCAACTTCGTCCTTGATCGCTGATGAAATTTTACTATTATGCAGTAATTGCTGTGCCCTGAACTCTTATCCCCCCTACAGATTTAATATTTCTCCAAAGAGAATGGCTCTTCTTAAAGTGGTATTATTTTATCCTTACAGCGCAGCTCACTAAACTTGCCTTTTGCCCCCTTGTTCTTAGACTTTAAAAGGAGACTACAGCAATCTGATAGAGCACCCACTGAGAAGAAATCAAAGGCTCTTGTTGACTTCAGTGACTGCTAGAGACAGCTCCTAAATGGGATGACTCGAAGTGCAGCTCTAGCCTGGAGGCAGCTATACAGATGGTGTTGTGGGGCTTTATTGTCTCATTGCTTCTGGCTCCAATCTGTGCAGTTTGTAAGTATAATTATTATTTTCTTGTTGCTAGCCCAATAAATATGATGCTGAATAGGCGAGTTGAGTTCTGCCTGCCTGAAATTTTAAGCAGCAAAAACAGTCCTACAATCACTATTCACATTAACACCTAGGTGCTGCCAAATTCAAGGGAAAGAAATCAAGGCTGTCAATCAAGAGCAAGAATGGGTCTTGGGTACAGTTCTCATTTTCCTTGAAAAAGCCACAGCCATTAAGTCCACTCAAGAAGAGTATACACATGATCTGCAAGGCAGCATTTCTGTTAGGGGCTGAACCAGCTGAAGGACAAAGAAACAGGCAAGCCATTTTGAAGGTCTCTTGTCCCAGAACAAGCTGTCTCATTATTGCCTGTTGTGATATCTACAGACAGTACAGGAGTGGGATGGCGGGGATCAGGCTCATTTCAGGGTTAGTCTGGCAATTATACAGTATGGGTGACTGAGGGCCAATGTGTTGGCCCATGCTGTGACACCTTTTAAGATATTAATAGAGACTTTGTCAACTTGAAATCCACATTCTGACACAGTTCTAGCATTCCTATATAAACAAAGTACATAAACACACATCTTCTGTCCATCCAGTGCTAACACAGACATAGATCACTGACTAGAAGTAAGAAATATGTGAGTGAAATTGTTTCTGTAATGGTGAAATTAGTCATACCGAACAAAACTAACTCCCACCTTTAGCATATGTCAAGGTATAAGAGCATAGTGCAGTTTATAACCTCACCAAGAAACCAATCAGGTTTGTTTGCATGGAATAGTCACCATCAGGAGTTTGTGCATATGGTTGTCATTAACAAGTGAAAGAAAGTTAATGCTGATAAAGTTAAATTAACATGAAATGCCTGACTTGTCTCATTCAGTCGTTTGACAGTGGCATATGCTCCTGCTTTACACATGAAAGCTTAATTACAATATTTCAGGTGGAAAACTGGTTAATTATATAAAAATGAGACCTAGAAGTCTGTAGTATGACACCTTTCTATGCTTTCCTAGGGGTTATTGTGCATGAAAGAAGATGCTTATTGTTGGCAACGTTGATCTAAGGCCAGCAGGAAGGCTCTACAACTGAAATCTAGGGTCCCTGCATACAGTCCAGCTAAAATGAAGTGCAAAATTCATTTTATACAAATCGTAACAAAGCTCTTTTTCCTGGGACAATACAATGTCTCTTGCGTGGGATTCATCTTACTTAAGTTCACATGATTCTGATGTAAAAGTGTCCAACAGAGATAATCACTCATCCTGGCTTTCCTCCTATATAGAATAGGCCAATGTGAACTGTGTATGTAAGGAGAGAAATGATTCTATAGCCATTCCTATTCCCCTTCTTTGACTAAAGAGAGAGCCTGAGGGGACCAGCTCAGATGTGGGCAGATGAATCTGAACATTTCCAAATGATTAGAGAGACTAATGATCAGAGAGACTAGTGCAGTGTGCCACATGAGTCTAGAATAAAGGGTAGCTGGAGCCCCTACGCAGCAACCTGTCACGAGCTTCTCTTGCTTTGTTCTTCCTTGGCAAAATTAAAACAGCAACTACATCTATACCTCTCAAAAGGAGGAGGTGAGTTGAGTCCTCTTGCCAGAAAATTGTGTTGTTGAATGGCATTAGGACAACTTTCTTCTCTCTTCCACAACTTAAGAAATACCTGGACAATTTTCTTCCCCATGACCTTTCCTTTTGCATTTCAGTTGACCATAAACTGGACATGCAGCCCCAAGGCTGAAGCCCAAGCTATGATCCAGTATTGTAAACGTTTTAATCTAGAGTTCAATTGTGTCGTGGATTTTCAGCTCACTTTAGCCCTCAGTTTACCCATCTTTGATTCAGCCACCAACACTCAGTCATTAAGCCTACGGCAAAACAATGATTCACCAAGGAAGTGTCCTCTTTTACTCTTCATGCTGTGTGCATTCCATACCTTGAACCAGTCTTTGCCTTGTACAACAGCTATTTTTGGCCTGAATTGTATTGAAAATAAACAACCTCTGCAAATTCCTCAGCTTTATACCTCTGTGTAGTCACTTATAAAACCTGTTTATCATCTCACATTCTACCAGTATGAAAACTGTAAAAATACTACATAAAGTACACAATACAAGGCTGTGTTTTTACCTCAGGCTTTTGATGACAAGAACAACTACTTGAACTTCACCTTGAAGGGTCACAATATGACTTTAAGTTCTTTATAAAAATAGAAAGAAGATATTGCTTAAGAAGATGTCAAAGGACTTTCTATTGTGTTGGTTTTTTTAGAGACTATATCTCAGAGAACAAGATGAACAACAATAAGAAAAAATAGGAAAAATTACTTAAGCTTGCAAAAACGAGAACACTGCAGAATGCTGATCTCAGTTTCACCTTCCTCTCACCTAATTGTATCTACATGGAGAACTGATAATCCTCTGCCGCACTATTCCAAAATGCTTCATAGATCATAGGTGCAGCAACGCACTGAAAGCCTCTGGCTCTGTGGCAGATTTGCACTGTCTTACAGAAAGCAAAGGGAGATTGTCTAGTGTTGTGTTCCAAAAGGCTGAAGATTGTCACTTTGGTGCAGGGGATTTCTAAAAGGCACGGCTGTTACCAGAGAGCAAAATGCGTTATCTAGATATGAATTTATTTATTTTTAATAAGAGGGAAAGTCAAATGCACAATCCTCGAACATTGCTGCAGACACATGGCAGCCGGACAAAAAGCAGAGAAATTTCATTCTAAAGCAGAGCTTTGTATTGCTGAAGGCAGAGAAAACTTTATTCCATCAGCTCACTGGAAAAGCATGAGATTTTCTAGAGATAACTGCAGTACAGTTAAGACAATATAGTAACAGCAACAAACATCCCTGAGCCCTGGAGGGAAATTCAGGGACTTACCTGTGTCAAGCACAATGCTTATCCCATTGTGAGAAGAGTTACATACTATGGAAGCAATTCAATTCTGTAAACATGTCTAGCACCCAGCTGATCTCTCTCTCTCTACAGATTTTTTGGTCAAGTTACAATGTCTGGTACAGTGTTCTTTGTTAAGGAACTCAATGCATTTAGTCCTCTACTCCATCTTCTTTTATTTATTTTGAACTTCACTCTTACTGACTCCATGTGCTGGCCTTAATTCCTGTGCTGCAGGTATAGCTCCAACCTCCCTGGCAGTTTAGGAGGATCTGCACACTCCAAAGGTTCAGCAATTCATCATCATTTCCAGAAAGAAGCAAAAGAGCAGTGGTGGTGATTGCTGACGCTTTCCTAAGGGCAATGGAGGAACATATCTGTCAACCAGACATGACACTCAGTGAAACTTAGCACCAACTGCTACCCTATGCTGCTCATCCATATGGCATTAATAATACTGACAGGAATGACCACTGCAGACCAAAAGTCACTAAAAGGAACTAGAGCGTGGGTGGAAAAACTCGCAAGTGCCAGTTCTCCCTAACAAGGATCATATTTCAGGTGAAAACAGAGTATGCTCTTGGGGGTGGCACTGAATAACTGACTTTCTCATTTGTTCAGTGTGTGACTGGGTAAGGATTGAGTCCACATTACAGCTGCATTTGCATTTAATGAGTCTACTGAAAGGAGAAAATTAAAGAGAGTGATAGTATAAACAGACTGTTCTAAAAACAAGTGAAGATCAGTGTACTCCCATAGAGTCCAGACAGGAAGATACTAACAACTCAGTTCTTATTCTTACATACAAGCAAACAGGTGAAGATGGAAGCCTAGATACATGATCAAGTTCATAACTGAATCAGGTTTACTGGATAGGAAAAATGAAATAGCAGAAGAATGGTGACAAAATAAGATAGTTCTGGAAGGGACACAACAATATATTCAAAGATTTGCCTGATGAAGTCGTATGGATATCTGATTCACAGAATCACAGCATTGTAGGGGTTGGAAGGGACCTTTAGAGACCATCAAGTTCAACCCTCTGTCAAGGCAGCTCCCTAGCCCA
This sequence comes from Callipepla californica brunnescens, assembly GCA_023055505.1. Classification (NCBI taxonomy): domain Eukaryota; kingdom Metazoa; phylum Chordata; class Aves; order Galliformes; family Odontophoridae; genus Callipepla; species Callipepla californica. Next base: position 3,277,184 of record JALIRH010000038.1, read on the forward strand.
GGTTGCACAGGTAGGCAGGAGGGTCTGGAACATCTCCAGAGAAGGAGACTCCACCACCTCTCTGTTCAGCCTGTACCAGTGCTCCATCACCTGCGCTGTGTAGAAGTTCCCACACACATTTGTGCAGAACTTCCTATGCATCAGTTTGTGTCCATTTCCCCTTGTCCTATCACCACACACTGCAGAGAATAGTCCAGCCTCATCCCTTTGCCTCCTGCTCCTTAGATGTTTATAGACATGGATCAGATCCCCTCTGAGCCTTCTTTTTTCAAGGCTGGGCAGACTCAGGTCTCTCAGCCTCTCCTCATAAGGAAGGTGTTCCATGCCCTTTATCATCTTTGTAGCCCTCCACTGAACTCTTTCAAGGAGATCCCTGTCTTTTTTGAACTGGGGAGCCCAGAACTGGACACAAAGGCAGTGGAAGATAAAGATGGCTATCCCTCCAAGAATGCTCCAGCAAAACAAGGAAACTGAAAACAAGAAAAAAAAATCATGGAGATAAGTACAAACATGAAGACTGAAAAGTAATATCTGTCGCCAGATGTGAATAGAAGTAAGTTGGATTCGAGAGACAGGAAGATTTCACAATAAGACAAACTTTATTGAGGCTTCTAAAGACAGGAAGAAAAAAAGTGAAGGCACAAAACAAAAAGTGATGTAATCTGAGATTCAGCTGGCAGTTAGCAAGATATCCGTTTGTAAAAATACTGGCGTTAACACAAAGATGAAGAGAAATAAAGCTATCAACAGAGAACTACAAGAATGCCTTAATATCTTCCTCGCATGCTTTCACTAAAAAGAGATAGTATGATCAAATGGCTGTCACAGTCCATATGTGAAAGTAAGGGGCAAGATCTCATTTTTTTGAACAAAGAAACATGGGCTAGAAAGCTTCAAAGGCACAAAAATGTTAAAAACTATCCCATCAGCTGGGTCTCTGGAAGTTCATCGCAGTTCATTCAATGACCATCCTTGAGAACTCTTAAAGGTTCAGGAGGTACAAAAAGACTGGGAAACAGCAAACATGGTGCCCAACAAAAAAGAAGTTACAAAACAGTAGCGTAGAATGTCACGTACCCTGGCATCAACATCACTTTTCGTTCCTCTTGGATGAAAACGTAGTCTACACACACAAAAAAAAATCCCAAATAATTACAATGCAGATTAGAAGAACGAATCCCTATATGGTGGAAATAACCTGTTGCACAAATAGGAATGAGAAGAAAACTGTAAGTTGCTACACTGAGAAAAATAGCAGCTATTCCTGTAAAACTGAATCAAGCACGACTGAACAGCACAGTGTCTCAAAAAACAAACAAACAAACAAAAAGGTAATTATCATACTGAGGCTTACAGATACTCATGCAGCGTGACACATCCATAAAGTACTCAAGCCTTTTTAGTCAGCCCTAGTAAAAGGTTGTTCTGGGGCACTGCATTTCAGTAATAACTGATTCAGTCAGTAAGAAGAAAGAGGGATTGATCAGAGGTTTAGAAAACACGGACTAGAAGGAGAGACTAAAAGATTTGGAGTTGTTTAATCTGAAGAAAAATGAGGAAGGATAAAAAATAAAGTAGGGGAAAGGAGCATGGAGAGAAGGGGATTAATCTCTTCTTGATGGCTACAATGATTATAATGAAAGTCACAGATTTGAACTGAAATGGCAATGATTTAAGGCAATATAGAGAAAACTTCCCAGCTGTATGGAGCATGGCAACGCATTCACTGTATGCACTGCTTCCATGAAATACATCCCTCACTGGCAGAGCATGTGTTCTTCCCACACTGTACAACTTCAAACTGCTTAGTCAAATACCTATCAGGATTTCTGTAATTGGAGTTGAACCTGCCTTATGGCAGAGTGACGGATTAAGTAAGCAATCTCTCAAGATCCTCTCTTGCCCTCTGATTTTTTTGTCCATCTGAGAAAACAGTTTTATCTTTTTGTTTTATGATAGAGTAGTCAGAATAATCCTCTGTCACCTAAGCCAATCTGCCAGTGCTTACACCAAGATGTGTGGCCCATATGCAATTCTTCTGCAGCAAAACCATGGTATTTGACTACTCTATGCTGTGTGGATCCAAACTAATACAGAGTTCTGCCCATTGCATGTGGATACCAGGAAGGGAGTGGGAAAAGAGAGGATTATTCCTGTCAAAGGGAAAGAATGAAAGAATATGCTCCAGCACTCCAGCTACAGCAAAGGCTTTTACTGAATTCAGTTCAAATACCTGAAGGTGAGGGTGGAGATTTCAATTTCTATACCTAATTTCTTGTTGCTAGAATTCCCTTCCTTTTCTTTCCAAAGCTCAGTATGAACAGAAGGCTGCAAGAAAAAGGGTTTATATGAAACAAAAGAGAAAAAGGATAAGACAGCGGTAGAGCTCTGAACACCACCTAATCCTGCTCAAACAAATCTGTTATTTTAGATATTTAAAGAAAAAAGCCTGCCTACTTGACAAATCAGAATGGTTCCAAAGAAACGATTACAACCTGTCATATCAGGTCAGCCTGAAAAGAGTTTTCATGCAGCCAATGATTCTATAAATTACATTTACAGTCACTTCATTTCCCAGCCTGAAGCAGTACAGGGCAGGGCAAAATGAACAGTGACAAAAAATACGTGGGTTTTACGCACTGCGGTTGTAAAGAATAATATGGAGATGGGAATGAACTTGATTGAATTGCAATGAAAGATTAATTGCATGACGTGTGAGTAATTGGTTAATGGGACTGGGTCAGCACCTGGTGTCTGATGGTTTGAAAAGATGAGAATGCAGCTTCAGCTATTTGGAAAAGGTTTTGCAGGCCAAAATGTTCCCAGCTCTGTAACTTGCAGAGTCTGAGAAATGAAATAAATCTAAATGTAAATTATGGAGACATCTGATAGTCAGAGCTATTTTCGCTGTGAGGCTAATATTCATATTGTCAGTGTTTGAGGTGCAGGGACACAGAAAGGCCAGAATGGGCGCCCAGAAAGGGAAAACATGGCCTGCACAGGTGAACCTGAGTGAAACGTGATGCATTAACCTGGAAGTAATTAAAAAGAAAGGGCAGGGAGTAGCCTTGTTAGTGACTACTCAGTGCATAACAGAGAGCCATTATGATAATATGGAACTGTAAAAAACGAGGCCTTGTCTGCTCTGCAAGGACATGAATGAATGAGAGACACTTTTCTCATGAAAAGAAGGATTGCCCCATTGTCCTTCAACAGCATTTTCTCTATCTTGTCAACAACCTGCCTGGATATTGCACTTCAATGCAAAATTGGCTGCATTTCATTTGTATAATACTCACACGTTTTTGAAAGGTAACGTTTAAACCTACAGCAACTCTAACAAAAATCTAATGTCAAGATTACTCCGCTGGACATTTCCATTTTTCCAGGTGTCTTTCCAGGATTACTCAGGAAGCTGTGTTGCATCTTTTGGTACAGTTTGGTAAGTCCACCCTGCATTTGTAAGAAATGAAGAAATTCCAGGTGATCTACTGCAATTTTCTGTGACCATTTAAGATGATTATAATTTCTCATTGCAATATTTAGTGCTTTCTTAGAACTGATCGAGGATGAGGACTTCCAACTCATCTCATCTTACAGAGGAGGGATTTTAAGCCACATCTGCCTATTGTATCAAGAATTAATGCTCAACTTCTAGCACTATGGGAAGGAACCCACCACTTTATTTGATCACACCAGTATTAAGCAGAGCATATAGAGATATAGTCAGTAGAAAAGGATATGCAAAGAAACTTGAGAAGTTTTTGCAAATAAAATAGAAATATGAAAAAGAGAAAGGAAAGCATAGACTGATCAGAGGGGAGCAAATAACTACTGACACAGAGATGTTTGTAGTATTTAATCTCTTTTCTGAGCAAGTCTTCTCAACAACAGTTATCAGTGATGTAGAGCAATGATTTTATAAGGAGATAGAAACATAGGGTAGGATAAAATAAGGATGTATAGATAGAATAAAGAAATGCACGCTTTAACAACTGATGAGCAACTCAGAACCACCACACTGCTCCCACTCCTCCTCCTCAAAAAGATGCAGGGAACTTCTACACCATATTTGGAGTATCTCCTCCCCTCCTTCTTCACTGATCTTAGTGTCTGTGGGGCTGTTTCTCTCAACATTTGCTCACTCCTCCCTCCTAGCTGTTGTTACAAGCAAGAGCAGACTTCAGAAGTATAGCTCTGCTGTCTTCATGGTCTTCAAGACTTTGTGAATACAAGAACTGTCCAAGTGATTAAGAGGAAGGTAAATATAATCCCTGTCTGACTAAATAGACAGGTCCAGAGGGATTATAATTAAATGGCTTAATTTTCATGTATGATAATGTACAATAACAAATTGTTACACAGTAATTTACAAACACTGAAAGTATCATTCTTCAGCATTTTTTTCCCGTCAGACATACTCACTCAGTAGTCAGGGCTGACAGCTAGCAGGAAGGATAATGGGAAAGAGTCCCACAGACCAGTATGGCAAATTTAGGAGGAGAAGGTAATCGTGCACAAACTCCAGGCCACTTAAAAAAGGCTCCTAGACCATGAGCAGTTTGACAGACGCTGGCCTACAAGGTGAGGCCATGATGGAAAGCCAACATTGAGCCATTGAAGAATAAACAGTGCCATTTCTTCCTTTGCTGCGATTCAGTGGATCAGAAGGCATCACCAGACGTTTTGAGACACTCTGATTATATGTCTGACATTAACCCAGACAATCCATTTCTTAAACAGACTCCATATATTTTTTTCTAAATAAAATTATAATATGTTATCAACGTAGTTGGAAAAAAATGCCTCACGACATTGAGAAAAATAAGGTGGACATTTTGCACTGCATCCTGACCAATCATAGTTCCAGTTCTATTCCAGGTTTATTTTGAACTGGTTGGATTACAGAAAAGATTACATCTTGAAAATATACAGATGGTACCTGGACATGAGAACTTGCAAGCAATTGAGATAATAGGATTAAAGTCTTAAATTATTCTGTAAATTGGAGACAGTATAAAATGAGAATGACGTGATTCAGTAAACAGCAAAGGGTAATACTTAAAAGGATTAATAGAACAATACAAATATGGAGAGCTTGATGAATTCAGCAGTGTATTGTCAAGCAATCCTAATTCAAGAAAGTAAATTATCATTACTATTGTAATTACTCCTTTTTTGCATTTTGGGATGTATTTATAATAATGTAGCAGTACACAAATTATTGTGCCTTATGTGATCAGAGTCCAGCTAGATTTTCTACATCCAGTTTCAGCATAGACAGTGGCAAGCACAGTTGAGCCAACTCAGACAATAATTTTGGAAATCCACATTCTACAAGGAATGATTAAACGTTCTGTCCAAAACTCAAGATGAAGGGAAAACAGCTTGTAAATGGATGTAGGTATATACATATGAATATGTATGCATACATGTGTATGTATGTGTGTATGTCTATACATACATACTTGCATACTTGTTAAATACATGTATTCTTTTACGCACATGTATACACACACGCACAAAGGGAGAAATGCCAGTCATTGTCAAAAAACATTGTGAGGAAATACAGAGTGTAATCTAGTCAGTTCACAGCACAGAAAATAAATTAATTAGAGTATCATCAAATTATTAAGTTCTCAGCTGAATTTGTGGATTTCCCCTTCTGTTCCCACACCAGAGTAGATAAGGGAGCAGCCTGCTTTTAGAGGCAAGTTAAGAGAGGTTCTTGTGGCACCTGAGAATATGCTGCAGACCAGAGATACGATCAAACACAAGTATGGCAAACACTTTTGGAAAGCACCATACACAGAGTGTGGTAAACTTAAGAGGTTTTAAATACACGTGACTCACATTCAAAGAAACATGTAAACCTTGAACATAATGTTCTTTGCTAAAAAGAGCTGAAATGAGTGGCAGTCTAAATCTCTGGCCAGCAGTGCAACAAGGGACATACTCCATTGTTAAGCTGCATCTCCACTTGTAATATTTTTTCTTTCAATTTCTCTGGCATATGATGCCTAGATAATTAATCATGTAATTCGTGTACTTAAGAAGACATTCTAGTTTCCTGGAACAGGCCAAGTATCGTGGGATGAAACAAACTGGAGCTCATAAACTGGGATGCATTGCGTGTGTGGAAATGACAACTGAATTCAAAACAGTTTCTTGATATCTGCGGGCTAAGGGACAGTACAGATTGCCAGCCTGCAGTGAGCCAGTGCAGAATGCTTGTGTTGTCAGTTATGAACTCTGAGGATGAATATCTGACAATGAGTTGGCGACAGCTACACCTTTGTCCTCAGGCATGGCACCCATCATCTATGACTTTCAAGAAAAATGTTAGACAAACAACAGCTTGAGGTAGCTCTAAGTAGTGGACTCTTCCCCAGACCAGGCGAATGAACTAGCTTCCTCTCTGATATTATTACACTAATCTTCCATGTGGTGCTCCACAAAAATGCCAAAACACCTCCAGGTGTTCATAGTGGACCAGTCCTTCCAATAGTCCTCCAGTCAGCATCATTTTAGAGCCATTTCTATTTAAGGTTTTCATTAATGACTTCAGTACAGGACTTAAAGGTATACTAATTTAGATTGTAGATGACACTGAACTGGGAGGAGCTGTTGACTCACTTGAGAGAAGACAGGCTATGCAGACAGATCTTGACGAATATCAGGGCAGGACAATCACCACGTACACGAAGTTTGGCAAGAGCAAGTGCTGGATTCTGCACCCAGGACAAGGCAGTCCAGAGTATTGGTATAGACTGGGGGGCAAGAGTCTCAAGAGTAGCCCCGAGGAAAGAGATCTGGGGGGTTCTGGTTGAAAGCAAGTTGAATGCAAGTCAGTGGTGTGCCCTGGCAGTCAAAAGAGCCAATGATACCCTGGTGCACATCAGATTCAGCAGTGCTAGCTGGTCCAGGGAAGAAATTGTCCTGCTCTGCTTTGTACTGGTACAACCTCACTTCAAGCACTGGGTGCAATTTTGGGCACAGCAGTATAAGAAGGACATAAAACTATCAGGAGGGCTACAAAGATGTTGAAGGGTCTGAAGGGCAAAAGATATGAGGAGTGGAGATTCTTTGGTTCATTCATCCCAGGGAAGAGTAGTCTGAAGGGAGATCTCATGGAGGCCTATAGTTTCTTCACAAGGGAAGCAGAAGGGCAGGCACGGAGCTCTTCTCTTTGATGACAACAATAGGATGTGAGGGAATGGCATGGAGCTGTGTCAGAGGAGGGTCAGGTTACGTATTAGGAAAAGAGGGTGGTAGTGAACTGGAACTGGCTCCTCATGGCACTGGTCACAGCACAGTGCCTACTGAAGTTCAAGAAGCATTTGGACAGTGATCTCAGACATAGTGTTTGAATTTTGGATGGTGCTGTGTGGAGATGGGAGTTGGACTTGATGATCTTTGTCGGTCTCTTGCAAATTGGGATATTCTGTAGCTCTGTGATTCTAGTTACCCTGACATTTTGTCCCCTCAGAGAGTGCTACCTAAGTGAAGAAGCTCATATACAATTGTCAGTATATCTATTTTAAAATAAAGTGCTATCCACTCACTACAGGAAAAAATTCCTGCTTTTCAGCCTAAATTCATCTTCATTGAATTTGTTTCTCATTTATATGAAAAGCACTACATAGTGCTTCAGTACTGCTTCAGTAGTGTAGCTGTGCTAACACTTTTCTTAATCAGGTTACAACACAATGTGAATGCCCCACCTTCTCCAGCTGCTTCTTATGTGACCAGAGAACAACTGTCTTGCAGTGAAATAACTGGACTGCACTTTTTTTTTTTGGCCCATCCGTAATATAGCATTCTATTAGCAGCAGCGCTTCTGTCCTTAAGGTGTGGACCACTTTCAAAACATTGCCCCTGCAGTCATGATCCACCTACCTTAAAACCGATGCTCAGCAACTTCAAGATGACTCATAGAAGAGTTTTCAATGAAGCTTTAACGTATTTTTCAAGCCACAGTTGAACATGCTCACCACTTCTCCAGACCATCTTTGTTTGGAAGCAGTCTGGAATCCTGTAAGTAAAAATACTTACAATTTTAACCAGGTTTGTGAAGACTTAGGCAAACAGAGACTAAGATCAGGTCTTTGTAAGTAATTACACTTTTGTTGTTCTCCTGAATTTTGAACTGAGATGGAGGATACACTATTTCCCAAAGCAGTGAGTTCATCCAGAAATTTGCCAGCACTCCTAATGCAATCCTATTCTTGCTCTCAGAATCTACATGTGCCAGGTTCCAGAGAGACAAATAGATTCAAAGCAAAATCTTGACAACTGTTATGAAGCCAAACCTGAGGGCAGTTTTGAAGGCAAGTTACTGTCTAAACCATTATCATGTAGAAAATTTAAATAAAAATTTGAATGATCTTTTTTTCTTCTAAAGCTCCACTGTTCATTCCAGAAATGACATTCTTCCAAATACCACTATAGACAAAAACCAAAATCCACACGATACACATTTCTGGGATGAATATATAGTATAAGTACAAAAGTAAGTTCTAGAAAGTGCAGATTGAAACACTTATTTCAGTACCGAGTCAACTACAGTTCATGTAATACAAATGTTCTCCCCTCTGTGAATCTAATTAGATGCTCAAATTGGAAATTACTATTTGGCATAAAATAAGTTGAGGTAGTATTTCAACAAGATTTCAACAAGATTGTCATTTAAGACAAATTAATTCTCACTTTCCTTGTAAACAAAAAAAAAATATATGAGCTCAGTGAAGTAACTTGCCATCATTATGAAAGAGAATACTAGCTAGGAGAACCTGCAGGGGTATTGCCAGCCACATATTTTAAAAATTATTCACATTGGTATATAACACTGCAGATACACCTGCTGCCATTTTGTTAGGTACTTGGGAAGCATTGGACAGAACTGGCACAGGGGAAGTCAGAAGTGACAATTGTGGAAAGAAAATGACTACTACCTATCTATGCTGGGGAAAGAAAATGTCTGGACTGAGAGTAAACCTGAGATTTCATCCTCAAATAGAGCCCAGCATATAATGCTATGCTCTGTACAATGCAGAACTGAGACTACTGATCTCAATTTGGCAGTAAAGAGGAGGCTACAAATGATCTAATTTATCTCAATTCCTATCAGCTTAGTGGATTTGGAAGAGTTTATATGAAAATAGGTAACAAGGGAGTCACAAAAGCATGGATTTTTAAAGTCTTTAAGCAACAATGACTTTTCATAATGCCTGATCTTTTTAATTGATATCTCTCTGGTAATCGGCAAGGAAATCATGAAGTGTGGGAAGAGAGTTTTGCTTTGGAAATGTAAGAAATAAAAAATGAAAATAGGTTTTGATGTTTTTTTTTTATTAGTAAAAGGAAAATCACTCCCAATTTCACTTGCAAGGTGAAATACAAAGAGATATATCTATAAGCATTTTTTTTACAGCAGTAAACAGTAATCAATCAATCATCAGACATAAGTGATTTTATACTTCAACATACAACCATTAAGCATAAAACTAAAATACCATAAATCGATTCTGCAGACATCATTTGCAAAAACAAAGCTCCTGTGGCAACAAGAATGATTAGTAGAGGAAAAAAAATCACAAAATAAGACTTTTCATGTAAAAACACTTAAGTCAGAAGGGATGCAAAAATGAGTGTAAATAATGAATAGTGTAAAGAAAGGTAATTGCTATCTTCATTCGTCTTTCCTTAGCTTAAGACTAAAATGACATCCAGAGACACTGAAAGACAGCAAATCCAAATTTAAATAAAGAACAGCCTTATTAAGTAGGCAAAACAAAATGTGCAACCAACCTTTGGAACAGATTGTCACATAAGGCTCTTGAGATTAATAAAACCAATAAGATTACTGAAAGTCTATACATAATTGTATTAATAAAATTGTTCAGATATAATATCAAACATAAATAGAAAGGTGGAATTCAAAGTCTCACAACTGACCTGTAAGGAGAAAACATATATGAGCATTTAGAATCCTACAAGCATTCAGTATTGGCTGGTAAGTAATGCAAACTAACCTACAAACTCTGACACATAGGTGCCCAAATTGGTGCAGTTCAGTTTCTACATTCCATTACCATGTACGAGTTACTGTTCCTGATAGTTGCCTAAAATATAAATTTTCTTAAGGATCTGTCAACAGAAACAGTGATTTTTTTAAGTAACGAGGAAAGAAATTTGCAAAATTACATTCTAAAAGTGAGTTTTTTGGGGGTGGAGAGGGGAAGACTGAATGCAGATTTTGCTTGATATAGTATAAAGTCAGTGCAATTGCTGGGAAAAAAAAGTACAAACCATTAGAGAGAAACTTATAGCCTGAATACTCCATGGTATCAGTAGTAGTAATAGTAGTAGTTGTAGTAGTGGTAGTGCTGTAGCAATCCTAAACTCAGGACAAAGTACAACCAAATCTAAAGGGAGAATTAACATCTTTCATTGGAAACACTGCTGCAGGTGAGGCAGAAAAAAAAAGAAAATAGTGTGAAATAAGCTTTCTAATATACAAGACACATTTTCAAAGGCTGACAGGGACTTGACAAAGTTCAATAGAGTGAAGTGCTGAGTCCTGTACCTGGGCAGAAATAACTGTTGATGAGCATGTGCTGAGGATGACTGGCTAAAAAGAAGATTTGCAGACAAGGTTTTGGACATCCTGGTGGAAAATTTTGCCATAAGACAGCAATGCACACTCACATCAGGGAAGGCCAGTGCAGCAAAAAATTGTTGCCAACAGTTGCAGAGAGCTGATCCATATCTAGAATGCTGGGTACAGTGTACAGTACAAGAGAGCTGTGGACATATTGGAAAGAGTCCAGTGAGGGGCTGTGACAGTGGATGAAGGGACTTTCCTTCCCAATGAGAAAAGTCTGAAAGAGCTGGGACTGACCAGTCTGAAGAAGAAAAGGCTTATATTACAGTAAAACTATAAGCAAGATAAATCTCACATCTCTCGCATCAACTTCCTAAGAAAACAGGTGTTCAGAAATTAAAGTCTGCATATGGAGAGGTGTAGAAGCAGACAACCCCAGGGGAGCAGTTCAAAAAATTGTTCCCTTCATTCTATCTACTTTTATCCTGCGTCCAAGACCTGGTCAGGCTGGAGAGTTGGGCAGGGGGGAACAGGATGAGGTTCAACAAGAGCAAGTGTAGAGTCTTGCACCTTGGGGAGGAATAGCCACGTGCATCCGTACAGGTTAGATGGCCTACTGGAGATGAACTCTGTGGAGAAGGATCTGGGGATCCTGGTAAACAGCATCTTGGCCATGAGCCAGCAGTGTGCCCTGGTGGCCAAGAAGGACAATGGTATCCTCGGGTGCATTAAAGAGAGTGGGGCCAGCAGGTTGAGGGAGGTGATCCTCACCCTCTACTTTGCACTGGTGAGGTCATATTTTGAATACAGTCTCCAATTCAGGGCTCTCCAGTTCAAAAAAGACCAGAATCTCCTACAAGGAGACCATCAGAGGGCCACAAAGATGACAAAGGGCCTGAAACATCTACCATATGAGGAAAGGGTGAGTAACCTAGGACTGTTCAGCCTGGGGAAAAATGGCTGAGAGGTGATCTGATAAATGTTTATAAATATCTGAAGGGAGCTGGGAAGCAAATGGATGAGGTCAGGTTCTTCTCAATGATGCATAGCAGTAGTACAAAGAGTAATGGCCTGAAACATAAGATGTTCTGTATGAACATACAGAAGAACTTCTTTATTGTAAGGGTGATGGAGCGCTGTTACATGTTGCCCAAGAAGGTTGTGTACTTTCCTTCTACTCATCTGGATGTCTACCTGTGTAATCAATTGTAGGGAACCTGCTTTAACAGAGGGGTTGAACTCAATAATCTTTTGAGGTCCCTTCCAACCCCTGTAGCTCTGTGATTCTGTAATTCTCACTATATCTACAGTAAAAATATCCAAGAGGTCCCTAAAGATATTACAAAATCATAATCTGGTCTAGAACACAGAGAAAAGGTTAAGGTATAATTCAAGTGCTGAAGTATAAATCAGCTGAGGCTGTATCATAAAGGAATTTCAATGAAACAGTTCTAGAGGAGTAACTATCTTAAACCTAAACAAAAGACCACACTAGAGGGTTTTGTTTTTTCCTCTATTTCTTTTTCTCTCTCTTTTTTTTTTTGCTTGCATGTTGAAGTACAGCGTGTGGCCTTGGACTGACAGTCATTGCTTTTTATTATCTTTGGATTTATTGCTTGTTTCGCACTTGGACACTTCTCTCATTTTTCTATCTGAGTATGTTTGTAGCATGACTAAAGTTGTACAAGGAAATTCTCATCCTGTCCTTTTTTCTGAACAATTTGTCTCTAAATAGCAACTCATATCCTGCCTTTCACCATTCATTACTGTTAGATAGTAGATAACTGGCCTATGTGAACCGAGTCACTGATCTCAGTCCTATCCTAGCAAAGTGCAGAAATACTGTCACAGCTGTCATTTGTTGGCACCTTATTTATAGACTCAATAGCATATTAATCAGTATCTCATGGAAAACCACATCACAACATTCTCTTTAAAAAATGTCAGCACTTTGTTCAGTATTGTAGTGGTACCATACAGTATGCAATCAAAGAGCCATTAGATACTGCTTTGTGATTTTATGTTTTCCTTCATAAAGTATGAAAAGTATGTTATGGATAAATCCCATACTCATGGGTAAGAACAAGATTTTAATCACCTCCAAGCCAATCAGAATTCTTTTGAGCTTTTCTGTAAATGAATACTAGCTTGAGTTATGTAAGCAAAAAGTCAGGAATATTATACACTTTTAAGAAAACTTATTTGCTTTCCTGACAAATTTAACCACATTAAATTCATGGTCACTTAGCCGTATCTCCCCAGATCTGTAATGGACCATCAACCAATCTAACTGGAAACTTAGAAACATATGCAACAATTTGCAATACATGGCCAGTCTCAGCACACACGTGAACATCACACCAGCTGAGCAGTCTGAAACACGCACATTGTGTTCCCCAACTCTAGCTGTTCCCTCAAGGCTTAACACAGCAGTCTACTTCCCTCTCTGTAATGCCAAAGTGCACCTGGATGGCCATGGTGACACGGTGATCAGGACAATGACCACCTGGGATTTAAAGAAGAGTCAAATCCAGGTCTGTTTGCTTGTTTTCAGCCTGATGATTTTGCTCCAAGTTACAGCTCAGCCCTAGAAGAAGTAACGCTGACAAAACTGATGTGCTAGTCAGATGTAGAATAAGTGCCTAGGGACAGAGATTTCTTCAGCAGCCTCTGTCACCAGCTGAAAATGGTCACCAAACAACATGGAACATCACTGTACTTGGGACAGCTTCCCTTTGGTCTGTTTCCATCTTTCTTCTGTTGTAGTCAGTGACCAGGCCACTCTCTCAGAAGATGAAACTCGAAATGGATCACTGACCAGACATTCCCATTTCTCCACTCTGGTAGCATGACAAGTGCATCTGGCATCTGTGAACCCTTCTTCCTTCAGGGATTTGTGACCACTGAGCTGACTAAAGGTTTTTGCAGAACAGCTTTTTCAAAACAATGCATTCTCTTTTTCAACAGAGCACACATGCAGAACAGAGAGTTAAAAATAACGCAGCCTTCTTTTCCTTTAAGCTTTGATATATTCCAGTTAGCCCAGTATATGCATTCTGTTTCCTCCAATTTATTCCTTTCTCTGCCAGAGAATTCTTTCCAGCTGCTGGTAACAATTTATTACTCATCTTCATTCTTAGTAAACTCTGCCATCATTAAAGCTTCATTGTCTCTCCTGAATATAGGTATAGCCTGGCAAACTGCAATTTCCCTTCCTTGCTAAACTACTCCTCAGTAACTAACTTCTCAAGAGAGAAACTACATAGAGTAATGACAAGCAATCAGACTGGTATCTTTTCATTCTCTATTATTATTACTATATATTAATATTAATACAATTGCATATTATAATATATAACACTACTAATATATAATATATTTATATAGTCCATATTATAATTAATATTAATATTATTAATACTAAGATAAACCGCTGCTCAGGATAACTGGGAACAGAGCAAAGAAGTGAAAAAGAACTACCCAGAAGAATGAAATTTCCTATGATCTCAGGAGGGCTAGATGACATCTGTGAGAAACAAGTATTTGTGTGTAATCCCCTTCTACTTTAAATCTCACTGGGAAGAGTACTTACTTAGGATGCGGAAATCCACATTAAATTTCTTCTTTTCTTTGAAGGATTTGAAGTGTTCATACTCTACAAAAAAAAAATTGTCTAGTAAGGAAAGTACAGGATTATACTAACAGAGAGTAGGACATCTTAGCATTTGAACATTTGTATCTAAGTCTTTGTTGCAGTTTATGTTCTAGTAACAAGAAAATCAAAATAAACCTCTTTGAGGAAGGTGATTACAGGTCTCCCCAATAAAATAGGGAACAGAGCTAGGTTTTCTTCATTTCCAAATTGTTCTCCATATACTGCATTAGTGAGGGAAAGGTTTGTGGTTACATTTGGATTTATGACTCAGCTGCTGGAAAATAAATTACCAACACAGCCCTAATTGTAATATAGAGATGCTTATGGGTCATAGTGCTGAGATCTGGATTTTGTTTTGCCAAAGATCCTTCTGCATAAGAAAGGAGATTTCTGAGTAATAGGAATACACAGTTCAGTTTTCTCTCAGAAATAATGGATGCTTTCCTGAAAAGGACTGTGGGATTTGACTTTGAACATAATGATGACTTTAGTCTTGCTATGGCAGTAATAAATCTGCTGCTGATGGTAATTTACAGATTTCATGAGAATTCAATTTTTTATTAAAAATATTCTAATCTAAAACTAAATGAAAATATTTACCAATCCAGCTGATAATTTCTCTTTCACAATCCTCAGGTAAGTCACACTACATAAACAATGGATTTTTGTAGGTAATATATTAATATATGGGAATTACATTTAGAAAGTGTGTATCTTCTAACATGATCAAACACAGAGCTTAGTCACATAAATATAAATGAAAACCTGATTGTGTTACTGTTTGCAGACGCACAGTGCAGTGCACTGATAACAGACACGCAAGTGCACACGCTATAGGTTATGCAGGACAAATAAGGATTTTGTGTTGCTAGTCTCTGTTGCTGAATTTGTTAGAAAAAGAAAGAACAAATACCTTGCTCTGGAATGACATTTTTCTAGCAAAATATCTGGAAAAAAACATGTAGAAACTGTTGAGAAGTATACAGAGAACTTGAAGAGATGTATCTCTTCTCCATAATTATCCTGAATATTTGACTGAAAAGAATAAAAAAACCTTTTTAATTTATTTATTTTTCCCTCTCTGTAACAGATGGTTAGTTGCTATTTCCATAGATTCTGAGTGGGCATCATTTCAATAAAGACATACCTACAGCAGGAGAAGTGCTCAGAACTAATTGCTGATAAACATTTTCAATAATAGATGATTTTTTCCTTTAGAACATCCAAGGTTTCTAAATATTAGCGATTATTTATTTGATGAACACTTGCTTTATGTTCTTTTTTGAAAACCGAAAACATTTCCACAGGAAGCTGTAAGAAAAATTAAAATATTTTTGGATGTTTACCAACAAATATACACAATAATCAAGACATTCATCTTCCAGTCTTGAAAATCTCACCTTTCAGCAAAAATTATTTGTATTCTATTTTACTTAGTTTAGATTTGCAAAAAGTACCAGATTTAGAAGCAAAAGTTCATTTTCAAATGGAAATGATTTTTCATTTTCCTTGACACATAATGTAATTTTGAATCTCAAATTTCATCTGAAAAGAGGATTTAGAATGGTAAACCAATGTGATACTTAGAATTTTTTTTTCCTTTGACCTGTCAAAAGTCCTTTAACTGAAAGGTCTCACCAGAAATGTAAACACTAGCCAACCTCTTCTACTTACTTGCAAGAATCTATGGATTTTATCAGATGGTACATCTGTTTCCAGATGGCATGGTGCCATAGGGAAAACTGAATTTTGCTTCCTTGGGGATCTCAAAAAATGTTTTTAAAACTGCTGCTGGGAAAGTCTACTACTGCAGTGGCTACTGTCTGTACTCTCCATTTTTTTCTCCCATGAGTGCAGGTAAAACATCCAGCTATTGGGACTCATAAAAATATAGAAATAAAAAAAGGTCGAGGGAGCAAGGCAGATAAGCATATCCCTTATCATCAGAATCTTGGCTTATGGCATGACTCTGCCTTGCACTTCAGCTGGGCCTCACAAAGACAGTCCTGAGATGGAAAGGGCTGGTGATCCCATCACTGCTTCAGGGTCATCATAAAGTCTTTAGATACTGAGAGAGAGGGGTAGCAAGTGAGAACCAGCTTTACTTTCACATCTCAGCTTGTTTTGAAATAATCTCGGCTGCACTCTGCCTTCAGTTTGGAAGGAGACAATGAGAGAGGTTGGCACAGGGCTGGGTTTTGTACAATAATGCTCATATGTTCCCACCATGAGGAGAGTAGGCTGGTGAGAGTGGGACATAGGAGGTCCCAGAATCCACATGATATCCACAGGGTTCTAGAATGGGCAACCACCTGTGTACTTATAGACTGGTTAAAAATCTCTCTAGGCAGTGCAGACTTAGACATGAAGTACAGAGCTCAGAAGCAGGAGCATGAACTTCCTATCTGTAATACTAAACTAGTGAATAGCAGCTTGAAGTGTTCTATCCTCAAGTAGAAAGTTGAAGATTCTTCCCTTAAAAACTACCTAAATTGCTTTGATAATGCATACCGAATTCTGCTTGTACGCTGGAATATAGCCAGATTTCCAGCCTCAGACAGCAGAAAAAAAAAAAAAAAAAGACCTATCTCTTTTTTCTCTGAGAAAATTTGCATGTTCAGATTCATCAAATCTGCTGTCCTCAGTCATACAATGCTCTATGCAGGAAAAATGAACAGCAAAATTCACCTAGTAACAGCAAACTCATCTCCTTGGACATTCCTTTTGTATTTTTAGATGATTTTTATCCTAGGATCACTTAAATAGGGGGAGGAAAAAAAAGTTCACAGGTAAGTTAGGATATATTTTCATGCTCTTTTCTATAAGCAGGTAAACTGACCATTTCTTAGCAGCCACTTTCATTTGTCGAGGCAGATATCCAAACAAAATAGTGTTCAATATTAAAAAGTTTTACCAAACGTTCCTGGTGTTAAAGTGAATTAAAACTTCTGCTTAGAATTGCTATTGACTAGGAGAAGTACATTCAAAATACATAACTTGATGGATTCCTATATTGATGAGAACATGCTATGAGCTACACTGCTCAGCATTTGCCAATAAATGAGAAGTTATGACTCCCACTGTTACTGCTTCTGAGAACTAGATTTTGATATTTAATCAACAGAGTAATCTTACTTGATCTTACTTAGAGAAAGACTGCATTTTTGAGAATGTGTATCTTAGAGTCATACTAGTATCTGTCTGGAAGAAATGTCTTAAAGTGAGGCAACATCTTGAGAACTGTACTCATTGCTAATGTGATTTTAAGTCTGCAAGCTGGAAATTAAATCTGGAATTTAGCCTTTGCAGACAGGATGCCTGGTGTGACTTAAGAACAAGAAAAACTAGAAAGAAACTGGAGAATATACGGTGCTGTTTCTTACCAGCCACTTTGAGATTTGTTTCTAGCCTCAGGTTTCAAACTGCTGGAATGGGTCCTGCTCTAAGTTTATCACAGTTTTATACTGGACTGTGAATACCAGCATTGTATTCACCTGTAAGGACGTTTCACATCACATGGAGCTATTAAATGAAAGGTAGAATTGATACTTAACTAAATCTTTATAAATGTAAATTTTGTCTCTGATTTCACAACTTGTATGTTCAGAAGTGAACATCAATTTTACAACAGAATATAAAAGCAAAAACAAGTTGTCAGTTAAAAACCGAGGTAAAGTCTCTTTTCAGATATATGAATTTTAACATCCTGCAATCCTGATAATCTTTTGCTGATATACTGATCATATAATAGCGCAGTAAAAATAAAAATCAGGCATCATTCTTTCCTAATAATTTCCAGGGCTAGCAAGGAAACACTGAAAGACTGTGTTTATTGCCTGAAGATAGAAGTCCTCAAGGAACAACTTGTAACCAAACAGTACAACTAACATGCAATCCGATGAATCTCAAAAGGATATGAAAATACACAGCTGAAATAAATATTCCACTCATCAAAAGTACAAAAATAAAAACAAACATCCACCTATACCACTATGGTTATAAGGATAGCTCTGATCATTTTAAAGCAGAACGTTAAAAAACCCTACAAATAAATTGAGTGAATATCATGAGTGATTTAAAATTAGTATCTGTAAACAACTCATTAACATGGAAAGAAGAAATAAGTTTTAGTAATCCTGAGACAGCTGGAGGTATTTTTTAAAGCTAGACTGAAGATTACAATTTGTATGATTAATCATTATTATTAGCTATGCTTTATCAGATATAAGACTGAATTGTTTGTTTAATTCCACAGACACGTTCTAAGGTGCTTTACAGACAAACACAAAATGACAGGATCCCTACTCCAAAGAATTTGAATCTGGTTTATTTATATATAGTTAGAAACACAAAAGCCCAAGAGAGCATATCACTACATTTAAGTTATTCATGGGTGGGAGGTGGGAGAGAAAAATATGTTTCTTTTGTTCAGCCCAAGAGAGCTGTCAGCTGTTAGGACTCTGAGACATGTATTTGCTTTGAAAGTGCAGCAAATAGAAAAAGAAATCTAGACAAAGGACAATCTAAATAGCTAGAACAAATGAAACAACTAAAATAAACATCCCCTAGAGGACTCAACTGTTTTCACAGCTAGTTCAGACACACTGACACTTGTGATTATAATGAATTTTGCAACTGTGCTGGCTTTTCCTACTAGGTTTTGCAAAACCAAAACAGAATAACAACCAACTCACACTTTCTGTCTCTGAAGAGGGTTTGGAAAAACATTCTATTCTGTTGTCTCCTGTGCTTTCAAGACAAGAAAAGGCCATGGAACATGAAAGTGCTTCCTATCTTGACATCAACATAAATCTTTTCAGCTGAGATTGCATGAGACATGGTAAGCATGTTTCCTTCAAGTCAACCTTATTTTTACCCTATAACACTTTTGGTTATCTTTTAGTCTGGATTGTGCAGGTTATACAGTAGGGTGTACATGATCAAAATTTGTTCAAGAATATGCATGAATGCACACTTTTCTGTCCCCCCTCTTACAATTTTTAAGCGTAGCTAATTCAACAAAATTTACTGACTAAGAAAAGGCTCCATGTAAGTCACTCTGACATCAATGTCTCCAAATTATTTCCACAGAAACAAAAATATATTCAAAGAGTACAGTAACACTATTTGATAGAGCAAATTCTCAGCTACAAAATTTTATTTTTCACCACCATTAGCTGATTTGTGCAGATGAGCTGATTGAGACACTCTTCATTCCATGGTGTGACAGCTGTGCACGGCCTCCTGGCATGTGGCTTGTCTTTCATGTCACTATTGCCAGTGCTGAAATGCACCACTCACTGCCTCACTGTGCTGACATCCACTGTTTGGTCTACATAAGCATTCAGCAAGTGTTGAATGTCAATGGGTGCAATTTTTTTCCTCGTGAAGAAATTAAATGACACACCTTTGCTTCATACACACTTCCATGTCAGACACTGTTTTGACAGACTTCCCCTCTGCTGCCATCTGTCACATGGCAACAAAATGTAATGGCATGTTGGTCGGAATGCATGAACTGCTTTACCAACAACATCTGCTTCCGACATAGGCCAATATAATAAAATAGGGGGCAGTACTTTCAAATCAACCCTCATATCTTTCTGCCTCTTTTCTTCCAAAAATCAATTTTTGTAGTGAAAACAAAGCATGTTAAGAATGTTCCAACTAGCCAAAATCTCCAGTTGAATTATATAAAATATTCCAAATAGAAGATCAAATTCCATCGAAATCTTGGCTTTCTCTGCTGCTAACAAAGCTACTTTTTCTATGTTTCCTCTAAATACAGAGGTCTTCAAGTGTTCTTCAACCTCAATCCTGCCTCATTTTTAGAGATTAAGGCAGATTCCTGAGAAGTGAACACCTCTAGGGCTTAAAAGTTTCAGAGTACAAGTTTCTATGTTAATCAGTAGTGATTATCTGATATAGAGACATTTCTACTGGCAGTAATTATTATAGACAGTGATATTAAATGTACATTTGAAAGCTACCACTATAAATATTTCTTACCATCTTTCATATATGACAGTGAAAAGTCAATATGACCTGTAGACGTGGTGGATGACCTCCTGACTCATTCTGACAAGGTGCTGACATCTATCTAGAGACAACATAAAGTCCACATACTTGAACTCATCCTTGCTGAACATATACACTTGTTTGATTTATAACCAGAAGCCTGTACCAGGTACACACAATCATGCATGCATATATGCTCATCATTGTGGATTGTTGGAAAAGGTTTTGGTTAATAAATTATAATTGTTTCTTCAAAGTAATAGACTTAAATCAAAGGTCATTTTTCAAAAATAGGCATGGCACAGTGAAAACAATGCAAGATTAATAGCTTCCCCCAGTTGCCAACCTCTCCCAGCATCATGCAGATAAGATGAAAAAGCCTCTGAGAAAACAGATCGTGATTAATTTACATATATCCTCTGCCCTGATGTGAAATCATTTTCAGTAGATAAAGGCTTTTTCTTTTCCCTTGAATGCTGTGTGAAGTGTGAAAATGAAGAGTTCATTCTTGAAGCCTAATGAAAATTTTCCCCTAAAAATCTCCCTTTTCCAGTTTTATAAGAATTACTGCAGGACTTTTAATTTTCATTTGAGTTGTGGAAACTCCAGAGGAACCTACCCATTGAAAAGATGGCACTGTGAGCACAGAGCACAAAATGAAGTGTCTGACCACCATGTGGCTTGATTCCCTTCTCTTATTTCAGAATGGAACATGCAGAGGGCTGCTCACATTAAGCTGAAATCACAAAGGCAGAAATCACTGAAAACCTTCCTCGCTAAAACTTTGCTGTGAGGGGAGAAAGAAGTTTCTGCACAGCAGTGAAGAAAGAAGTTCCCACTCAACAATCATGGGAACTGATGACCCAAAAGTGGAGATGCCATTAAGGAGCCAAAGACAACTGTAGATCTTGAGGTCATCTTTAGAAGCAATAAGTTTTGGCTGATAGATAACTAGGCATGCACCCAGCTATCATACTTAGACCTTAAAGATTTACAATGGAAATATAAACTAGTTGAGGTTAATCAGCTGAAATTTACCTCCATGCAACATTCACCTCAACATAGATGAATAGCCAGACTACTCTTATACACCATGTATTACATGGGGATTTCTCTGAAAGTAATGCCTCTTATTTTACTGTGTTGGCCCACAGTGTCACAGGTGAATGTTGGTGGTATGGCAGTAGAGGTCAAACCTTTCAACCAACGTTTCATGTCATTTTGTTGCTATGTGATATATGACAGCAGAGGGGAAATATGTTGAAATGAAGACTGACATGGAAGTGTGTATGAAGCAAAGGGGTGTCGCCAAATTCCTCCATGTGGAAAAAAATTGCAACCATTGACATTTATCAAGACTTCCTGAATGTTTATGGAGACCAAACAGTGTATGAGAGCACAGTGAGGTGGTGGGTGGTGAGTTTTAGCAGTGAAGACAGCAACAGTAGGTCACCTCCGCTGGTGCATATGAGTGCAGTGTGCAGGATCCTGTTCACTGCTGGTGAAAATGCATAGCTGATGGTGGAGATTATGTTGAAAACTAGTGCTCTGTGGAAGAGGACACTTCCACCTCAGCCATACTTACGTCTGTAATTTGCATTTCAAGAGAATCTTTTATGTAAACACCTCAAAGAACGTGACAAACATTAAATTTGTCAATCAAAAGCTTTCAATACATTAACTTCCTAGTACCTGAAAAGAAACTGAGGCACAGTATGATTTATCAAAGTCAAGTCAGAAAATAAAATGAAATAAAAAGGATATAAAGAGAGGGAGAGGAGAAAAAAAAGAACACTACAGGGATGGAAACACGATTTTAGGTAACTGACTTCAAGTCCTGTACTTTAATCATCAGCTAAAAAGTTCTTTGGTAAATGAGATATATTTGCCTTCCTAATGAGCTGACAAAGTGCAGCAATTCTTATTATCACAGCGCAACAATTACTTTTGAGTTATGTTGGCATTTCTGCATAGCTGCTAAGACTGAAAGCAAGGCTAACACTATAGCAACCTCTCTTGCACCCCGCTATCACACATTTGAGACTAAGCACATTGCTGAGCTAATGGGGCCTATGGAGATTAACATCAGTTTCTCCTACTATTACTTTATTTTTGAACTCTGAAATTCCAACTGTGAGAGACATGTATCTCTGTGAAGGAACAATAGAAGAAGTTGATGCTGTCAAAATTCTTCCTACTCAGTTTCCTCAGGGAATATTCCTAGAGAATGTCCTCACAAGGATTTTTCTGTCCTGGACAAGTTTGGCCAGAATAAGAGCACAGGCAGCAGTGAGCACCATGTGAGTACTTCTGCACTGTGGATAAAACTTCCCTTTAACAAGCTGCTGCTGGGAAAAAATGGCTAGTTAGTATCTTTCTGTGAACTGAGTGCTTCTATTTTCTTGAATCAAGCAAAGCATCTCTAACAGGCTTGCACACACAATCTCCTATTGTATGTATTTCTGTATCATTGAGTTTGAAAAGGATGAAATAATATTTAATTACTTGGGCAAAAAAAATGAAGCAGCTTGTCACTGTGCTGCCATGAACAGATAGAAGCCAAAGATTCAAATGGAGACTTAAGTTATGGAGATCCTGATATCCTGTGTATTTTCTTTACTTCTTCCAGAAAACAATCTTAAAACGCAGACAGTTCAGATTTTCTGAAATATTCTAAACTCTGAAAAGTGATGCTACTTGAAGTTGCATCACTCACAGCTCACACATAGTGTAAGCCTCTATTGCATTCTATCATTTTTTAGATTGCTTTAATCTCTACTGAATCCTGAAATAGTTCAGTAGGTTTCTTCTTGATCAGAAGCACAGAAACAAACTTTGTTTTCAGGAGACGACTTCCTCACTGGCTTCAAAGAAGTGTGCTTAGGATCTGTCTCCTTTCCAGAAAATGTTATGGCAAATAAATACTTTTAATATGATTGTATTAGTAGAAAGTGAATATGTTTCTTACTTAACAACTATGTGAAAACTGAGACTGCAACTGCCATTACTGTAAACATTTTTGTTCTCTAAGTCCCTTTTTTTAACACATATAGGAATGGCTAAGGCTGAAAATACAAGGTTAGCAGAACGCTAACAGATGTGCAGCCAAGTAACTGATAACATGTTGTGATCAACCGCATTACAACCCCTTCTGTCCCCCGACCTGTAGTGAAACCAAACATGAAGTGAAAAAAAGATATGTACAGCTCTGACTCATCTTTTTAGACAGTTCCTTCCAGACCCAGTTGCATTTTCAGCAAAGCCTTCCAAATGTAGGATACATGAAGTAAGTTTTTGTATTCAGCCCCCTTTTCCACTTCCCCAGTGTCTCCTTGAAGGGAGAGGTGGAGAGGGTCAGGGGATTCTCTCCTCTCCTATGTCATCAGCCAAGTCAGGGAGAGTTAATGGTTTCTTGCCATGTTCCCTAGCTGCAACTGTCTAAAGGGCAGTCTGGCTCTCAGTCACTGTCTCACCAGGAAAGAACAACAACTTGTACTTATGTCTGAGAGAGAAGGGAGCTTTGTTTAGCCCTACTTTCAGGCTTGATGATCTCAGGCTGTAAAAGAGTGCGAATGTTCTGGAGTTTTCCCAAGCAGAAGCCGTCTCAGGATTACAGCACCTCACTTAGGAGTTGTCACTCCTTACACTGTCAGCTGGACAGAACTCCTGACATGGCACAGAATAGTCCCTCTCTGGCTTAAAACATCTGGTATAACCTGATAGTGAGAAAAAATAACTAAGTATCTATATTTTTCAACTATTCTGAAACTTTTGTACTCTATTCCTCAGTACTTCAAACAAAGGTGAAGCCATTCCAGTCATAGCAGAGGGTATGTAATCCTAGTAATATAGGAGAGACCAACTTCATCCTAGTCAATAGAGCCTTGCTTGTGGTAAAGGAAAACTGGCAGAAAAGGACACTGAGATTTAGCTGCATCCAAATGTGAACAGCATTTTTAATCTAAATAGTATCAGACTGTATTAAGGCAGATTTCAGAAGGGAACACAGAGAACTACAGTGTTAAGAAGTCAGTGAAAATCTGAACCTTTCCTTTCTTTCATCTTGAAACTCAGAGATGACGTTCCTGTCAGTACACAGTCTGTATTTCTCCACCACTGTCCAGATGGGAAAAACTCTAAAGCCTGCTGATCAAATCAGCTATGTTAACTTTTGCTCATCTTCACCCTCATTAGTCTAATGAGACGATTTCAGACTGATAATATATGAGAGAACCTACCTTGGTCAGAGTCGGTGTTTGTAGAAGCAACAGTAAAAATTCAGACTGGTGGATTCACAGAGAGAATATTTTCAGTTCATTTTTCAAAGAGTACGTTAGAGACAGAGCAATACTATCTGTTTTGTTACTGCTGTATGGATGGAAGGACTTGTATTATACTGTTTTCTTCCCGGAAGAGAGAACAAGTTCTGAACAAGTACTGTGAAATGCTAAACTGCAACGGTGGGTAAACAAAGAGTACAAGTAAAAAATACACGCATGCTAAATCAATGGACTGAGCATTAGGCTGATGTTGGTCCCGGCTAATTATGTTAGTGTTTCTTCTAAATTTGAAGAACCAGGACAAGAAACTCACTCTTTGTATGGATGGCAGGAGTACACCTTCTGTGTTATAGGTGGAAGAAAATAGTGATAAGCATAAAAACTCTTTACTATTTTCAATGAGTTAATTATATTTTGAATTTATTAAAAAAACCCTCATTTTTTAATTTAATTTTTTTTTTGCCTTTCAGATGAGCTCCTTTATTACATTACCATGTTTTGTATTATATAATTCATCATGTTATGACTGAGAAATAACATACAAAGTGGCATTTGAAACACTGTAGGAACAGAGCGAGACAAACTGACCTATTTAAAACGCTTACTTCTTAAATAAACTTTAAAATTTTACTTCACAGAACAGCTACAACTGATATTGTGGCAACACTCTATCATTAAAAAATGCTTTGTTCTCCCAAGTACTGAACTTAATGAAAATAAAGAACAGCCTGTCTATCAAAGATCTTATTACAAAACATTGGAAAAAACGTATTTTAAATTAAACTATTTCTGAAATCAAATAGCAAAAAACTTATGCTATTTTCTATAGTAAAAATATTCAATTTGCTTTCTAATTCAACAGTTAAGCTTCTAGATCCAACAGCATTATGTGACTGTACAAAATAGCATGAGATTAGAATTTGGAGAGCTCCAGACTTTGAAACTTCTTGAACATTACTTGGTTTAGATTAAGCTGCGTTAGTAAACACAATACCGTGAAAAAGTAACAAGCTGAAGAATGTCTTCTGTAAAAATGTGGTATGTTTTTCCATGAGGTATGTGAAGGTCTGTTTTACTATACTTGAGCCAGATTAATACCTAAATGAATCCAGATTCCTATTAGCAGGCACAAAATGCAACAGACACCAGGTTTGCAGAATCACTCTGTAGAAAGTGATGTAAATCAAAAATTAGGAAAAGGCATCATTTTGACAAAAGTAAATTACAATTAACATTAACTATATTGATTGGTCTATAACACTGCTCCATTTACCAATGCAATCTAAAAACATCTGGTGTTCTCTAACTGCTTATTTAGGTGGCAGCTTATGAGTTTTCTATGCTAAGTGTCTCTCTTTAAATCACTTTTTTTTGAAAACTATCGAATGTAGGAAGAATACCTCTATCTTATAATTAGCACAAGGATGAGAAAGATATCAACAAGATGGCAATAATAAGGCTTTCAAGGAAAGTATTTTGCAATAAAAGGGTAGGAAAGGACTATTAAAATTGCTAATTGTAGACAAATTATGAAACTATTCTAAGAAATCAGAAAAAAAATGCCTTAGAGGCTGTAAATTGGCTTATGCTAGCTATTATGTAAAGGCCTTTTCCTTTTTAAAGGAAATTTCATGTCATACACACTGTTTTGTATCACTATCTTGAGCTTCATAAGGTGGAGGTCTGTACTTATAAGGAGATCCATTTTCTGTACTTGATACTCTCTACTTGAAGAAGAAAAAAATCAAAGGTAAAAAAAAAAATCATTATGTAAGCAGAAGATGGCAGTTTTTCTTCTAAAGAGAAAAAGCTACAGATAATAAGTGTGAGGAAGTGATGGTGACTGCCTTTTGCACAGCCATATCTGTCAAGACATATTTTCATTGTAATCACTTGATTTCAGTTCGTGTAAAAGCATAAATTGAGCAATCACCCCCAAAGAAATCAGAAACTCCATCATGAAAAGCAAATGGAATACAACATCCCTGTATTCCTCTAATTTCTGTTCTTCCCCTATGCTCTTCAGTAAGCCATTTTTATTTTTATCATTGCAGAGAAAATTCATGACAACAGACTGTAGGCAGGGAAGCAAGGTTATCTAAGCAAAGACCAAGGTTTCAACAAGGTCGAAATGGGAAAGAAATGGACAACACAGTTCTTTACTTATATGTAAATAAACAAAACTAACATTCAATCTGTAAAGCAACAATTGTTAGCTGCCAATTTTGCTAAAGAGAACGGATAATGACTACCTGAAAAACACTTGGGTGAAAATAGCTACAAAATGCACTTATATCCAGAAAAAACATAAATGCATATTGATGAAAACAGATGTGAATTTAAACTTTCCCAATATTTTCACATATTTTATCCAGGAAAACCAACTACTTCTTAAAGGGCTGTGATCGTCTAAGTATGAATAATAAGAAATGAATAACAAGTAAGAAAATGAATCTGCTTCTGTTTAAATATGCTTAGAAGTGAAAAGAGTACAACTGGAAAAGCTTACCAAACAGTAACTAAATACATCTTGAGTAACAGGGTGATGCCTTGGACACCAGGACAGTTAGATTAATATATGTGCTTCATTGGGAGTGATGATACATTTTTATTGACTCTTCATAACTTATGTTTTCGATGAGAGTAGCTTTCAAAAAAAACCAAAAAAACAACAAAACAAACAAATAAAAAAAACCTGACTATTTTCTACTTTCTTTTTATATTTCCAGTTTTAATTTTAGTTTTTAATTCCAGAATTTGTTGAAATTTCCTTAATTCTGATTCATCATCTAATACCACAATCTTTATATTTTAAATGTGTGTACAATATGACCATAGTAATGCTTGTATCTGTCAAGTGCATGCACCTAGAAACAGAAAATAGATCCTTATGTTCCTGTAAGTGAGAAGAAAAAACATGCATCTGTTTGTTAAGGGACATGGTTGTGTCCACAGCTCTTCCTGTGGCACTTAAATTTGAGTGGCAAAGCAATGGCGGCCACATCAAAGCTTCCACTGACTTTAATATTTTGGAGCAAAACTCCCATCAAATAAATATCCCTTTCTCATATCCCAAACACATGAGCAATATATCTACTGGACACTGATCTCAGGTCTCGGAAAAAATGTATGCTTCTTCAGGAGACTTTACAGAAATCTACACCAACCAGTCTGCCCACGTGGAGTCAGGCTGTGCTCTGAGACTGTACATTACTGGAAAGCATGAGTGCCATGGGAGTAGAGTTGCTCCTGTTCTGTGTGGTATGGTCACCTGTTTGTGGTAACTTGGCTTTTTAGGTAACAGGGTGCTGGCACTAGCTGTTCAAACTGAGACTTAAATAGGCTAAAGAAGTAGGGAGCAGCCTCATCATGCTCATACTGTCTAAAAAGCAGATGTCTAATGATGGCAGAGGCCTCTGCTTTTTTTTTCAGTCACTAAAAGAAGAACCTCTGCAGACATTGAGCACTAAGTGATTTGGAAAAACTTCACACTCGCAAAGCTGTTTAATCTGAGATTGGGCACTTAGAAAGTGCTCAAATCAAGCCCAAATGCCATTTTGTTGAAGCAAATCAGAAAAGAGAAAGTCTGAGCAAACAGCTTTGAAGGCCAGAGTGCATGTACAGCACTGAGAGATAGAACTTAGACATGCAACTGATTTTCTTCTTCATGTAACAAGAATGTAAAAATGGGCATCCATCTTCTTCTAAAGCCCATACAGCACAGGTGCTCTTTCAACATGATCACATGCTGAACATGAAATAATTTTTTTGTATTCTAGATGTCTGTGGTTTGGAACTTTAATATTAACATGCAGAAGTTCACAATAGCAGTCATTTCAGATAAGGCTTGAATGATTTATATTTTTGTTTGCATAATCTCAAAAACAGAGCAGTGTTTAAACTGGGTCACAGCACATGAAGATGAGGTGTCAGTGTGCTCTGAATGTCTGCACAAAGAGAAGGAGTAGTAAGAAGAGAAAAGCCTGTACCTGAGGGATGAGGCACAACTGTAAAATTGAATTTGTTTGGCAGCCTTCATGAGGTAAGACTGAAAGAAAGGGCAGGAATATAAAAGTTCCAAGATAATTTTTTCAAAGCAATTTCACTTCTATTATTCTCTGTTCTGAAGGATCAAATCTTGTTTAACCCAAACTTTATCTAAACAAACCATTAAAGACTTCAAGGAGGAATGAGATGCAATAAAAACTGAACTCAGAAATTGTGATGTCATATTTTATGTTACTATCTAGTAATGTCTAATAAACAGAACATAAGAATGGCAAAGGACATGTAGTAGGTGATGCATGAGGAAGTTTTCATTATGTCTATTTGCCCAGTATCTGACATGAATTACCAATAGCTATTCACAAAAATTAGAGGAGAAAAGAACTAAAGATGTAAATTTCTGTGATAATTCATAGAATCAGAATGGTTTGTATTGGAAGAGACCTTGAAGTTCATCTTGTTCCATTCCCTTTTACATGGGTAGATTGTCTAAAGCTCCATCCAACCTGGCCTTAAATGCTTTCACGAATGAGGCATCTACGGCTCCAGACAACATATTCCAATGCCTCACCACTCTCATAGTGAAGAATTTCTTTCTAATTTCTAATACAAATTTACTTCAGTTTAAAATCATTACCCCTACGCTCCCTGATAAAGAACCTTGTAGTTTCAATACTGGAAGGCTGCTAAAAGGCCCCAGAACCTTCTCTTCTACAGACTGAACAACCACAATTCTCTTAGCCTGTCTTCATAGGAGTGGTTTAATAGGACTCCATCCCTCTGTCCACCTTTGTGGCCCTCCTCTGGACCTGCTCTAACAAGTCCAGGTAATTCTTAAGTTGGGGGCAACAGTGCTGAACACAGTACTCTAGATGGGGACTCACAAGAGCAGATCAGAGGAAGAGAATAATCTCCCTTAACCTGCAAACTACACTTTTGATGCACCTGATTCTGGGCAGCAAGTACACACTGCTGCCTCAGAGAGCTTGCTGTGTGCCTTCCTCACTTCCCTAAGGGTCTTAGACTCCGCCATTTCACAGTCACTGCAGCCAAGGCTGCACTTGAGTTTCATATTCCTCATAAGCCTCTCCCTGTTGATAAGAATGAAATCCAGGGCTGTATCTTTCCTCATTGGATCCTCTGTCACTTGGAGAAGGAAGTTACCATTAGTGCATTCCAGGAGCATCTTGGATTGATCATGTTGTTCTGTGTTTGCCCTTCAACAGATATCAGGGTTAAGAAATAAAAATGGACTGAGAAGTGCCCAGTGGTGACAGGACAAGGCACAGTCTGATATTTCAGATCTGGCAGTCTAATACTGAGAATGTTTTCTTTCCAGATGAATGCTGAGCCTGCTGAGACCACAATAATTATTTCTCTAAGCCCAGCTAGAGTCCTAGAATGGATACCCTTTTATCTTTGAAAAATAAATGGACAGATAGCATTTACTGAAATAGCAAAGAAACAATTGGCACATTTTCTCATTTATTCCTTCAGGTGAAAGATCCTTCAATGTTTTTTACTTATTTTTCCATATTTTATTTCTCTATAGATATCCTCTTATGTGAGACAGTAAATCTGTACTGCCAATTTTTATAGTAAAATTCCAGGAGTTAGGAGATACATTTAAATATTATGAAATCTGGATAAAAAGTCGAACAATTTAAACAATTATTATATATATATATTTAAATATGTAAGCTGCTATCAGTAGAAAATAAAACTGAGTACAAAAGTAGTGAAACTAATGCCATACCTGAAAACCTTTGATGTATTGTGCTACATTTTCAGTCTCTGTTTTGGAATTTTTTTTCAAAACAAAAGCAGAGTATTTCTTTCACAACTAAGTTTTATCCTCTCTTCACTCTTCAAAACTCTCTTGACATCAAGTTGGAGCTAAAATAAACAATTGCAATAGTTTATCTTTACAAAGACTAGATATTACTTGTTTGCTAACACAATGATTTGGAATCCTATAGGAATAAACCATTTGTCAGGAGGGTCTTTGGCATTCCAGATAGAGTACCTTTCCACTTCTGAACAGAATTTTCACATATCTTAAATGTCCAACTGATCTGGAATTGTGTCCTTAGCAAAATTATGTGTGTTAGGAGACTGAAACAATACATGCTTTTAGATTGTGAAAGTACAACATGGAGATAGGTAATCTTACAGGAAATGTTGGGTGGCTATATAACATTGGTTATATATCCAGGTTTTTATCTTTGCATACAGACTCTACAGATATCTAGGACTTCACTCTTCAGAGTAGATGCCTGTGCTTTATCTGCTAGATCATTCAGTAGAAAGAACACAGATGAGGGAAAGCTAAGTGTCTAACACATGGGAAAATGGAGAAAAAGGCAAATTTATACTTACCATTTTTGTAACAAAAAATTAGGCTATAAAATGGGGAGTGTGTATAGAAACCCAAAAAGTAAAAAAAAAAAGAAATTATTATCCTATTTAAAACAAGCAGACAGACAAACAAAAAGCAGATTTGAAATAAAGCACCTGAATATTACTAAATAAATATATAAAAATTAGGAAATCACTGTGATGTATTCATATGGGAAAAAGAGATGTATTAGCACCATAGGAAATATGAGCTGAATGAAGCCTGCTGGGCCACTGATCCATGTGGTATTGCTGGCAATTACATCATGTAGCTCCCACTGTGAAATTATTGTATCATGTCTGCTGGAGGCTTATGAAATATGACATCATCCTCATAAAATATGTCATCCATAACCCTAATTATCAGACCATTATGGTATTCTATGCAAGATAGAATCTGGGGGAAAAAATCCACATCTCCCCCACTTTGTCTACTTATCTATCTGAAAATAATGCTAGGATCAGTAAAACAGGCATCTTTGGTCCGCCTGGATAAAAGACAGCAGACAGTTGGGATGTGCTTCCTACTACATATCTTTGTTTTATTCAAAACATTTGTTTTGATGTTCTATTTGGTGAAAGAATAAAAGCTGAGTTCCTATAATTTACACTGTTAAACTACTTCGTGTTCAACTATGTTCATACTAGAAAAATATTCTCTGATCTTTATTCAGAGTCGCTTAAGACTACGCTTAGGTCTGAACTGGTCTGTATGGTTCCTGTAGAAACTTATTTTCATTGTGACAAAACAATTATGTAATTATTTAGGTTTCTTACTTGCTTGAATGGATGAGAGGCGTAGCACGATGCACAACTGACATTTGCTTAAGTGCATTAAAGAGCCACATTTGTCACTGGTATAAATGCCCTACAACTGTCCAGTCTAAATGAAGCCTAGCTTAGAACACCAGAGAAGATAATCTCTGAGATTTTGACCTATTAGCAACAAATTGGAGTGTATCATTGTGAGCAGGTAGTTCCAACCCATCTCTCCCTGATTATATAAAGCTAAAGTGGTTGTCCCTTTGACTCAAGGGAGTCATTAATTCATTTGGTTCTGGAAGCATTAGCATGCCAGACTCTATAGAGTGAGGGACAGAATAAATGAGTTGGAGAATGGAAAGTGGAAAAGACAGAGAGGAGAAAAGAATAAAAAAGGAGAGTCAATAAATATAGTAAAGCATATTATTTAAATACAGAGAAGGAGGGAAATAAGGACAAAATGTTTAAATATAGCTAGGAAAAAAAAAAAAGCTGAGAGAAAAATAAACAGATGAAAGATGAAAGAATGCACAGGAGTAGAGGGGATAGAAATGTTTTGGATTTGCCAATTCATCCCCACAAAACAGACCTCAAAGTAAGGTTTAATAAGAAACTGATTAAATTCACTTGAATTCATGTTGCAAATTCCACATACTGTGCAGACTCATAAGAGCACAGAGTTAACTAGTCAGGGGACACAAACAGAATTAGGTATGAGAAGCTGGAGGGCTAACACTCACAAAGTTGATGTTAAGCAATGGAAATCCTTTTCAGACATTAACTGTTCACTCAGCATATGTCACATATCTAATGTATGTGTCTCAAGACTCTAAGACAGCAAGAGTGACATGCAGCAACCAGCATATGCCTGGCACTTTTCAAGTACTGACATACTGAGTGAAACAGCAAGTACAAGGTGAAGAACAGCAGGAGTGTATTAGCATCTTCCATTCTCCTGGAAGCTGAGAGTCAGAGACATTCTGTAGTTGCCAAAGGCAATATCAGCTTTACACAGGGACTCTAAGGTATGCAGGATGTGCATGATGTGCGCTACTGGAGAAACACACTATGTACTCCAAACTAGATGTCTAGACAGGTACCAAAATATTTAACTGACCTTCCATCAGGACATACTTAATTTGTTCAAATGTGAAAGATCAGCTGGCCAAGTTGTGAAACTTCTTTTTACAAACATCCACCCTGTTACCAAACACATAATTACTTTTCCATCTATGAAGAGGTATTAGAAGGGATCCTAGGAGCTGCAGATTAGTGATTACAGTTTCTGCTGATGGTAAAATGGTGGAGTTTACGAGATGATCTCTGACAGCCTGAGGATGGACTGCAAGGAGAACAGTTGACACAGTTGCTGTAAAGTGAAATCTTGCATCACTAACCTTGAATAGAGTGACAAGGAGATACCGAGGTAGAATGAATATGTCTACATAATGTATTTGTTTTTTTGTTTGTTCTGTTTTTTTAATCCTTTCAAAGGTCTTCAATAAGTTTCTGTGTCAAAGGTTATTAACAAAAGTAAGTTGCCACTCGAAGAGAAGGGGACACTCTTTTATGAACTAAAAGTTGGTTAAAGAAAGGTAGGTGTGTGGACAGATTAATAGTCATTTTTCCAAATCAGGAAGAATCAGAGGAGTCTCCTGGAGGTCAACATAGGAACTAGTTTTATCAGTGTCTTCAGCAGTTACCTTCTTAAGTGATTAAACAGGGACATTCTGTAGTCTGAAAAAGCAAAGCAAAAATTCTGAAGGTGAGTTTCAGTGTACATAGAGAGTAAGTACTGCATCTGGGGAAAAATAATCTAAAACCCGTTCACATGGTGCTGACTTCAGAACTGCTTCTAAAAGTACTGAAAGAGATTTTAAAGTAAGAAAGTTGACAGTTCTCTGAGTCTCTGGTTTAGTGAGCAGTGGCAGGAAAAAAGCCCACAGAATCTTGGGCATCACCGGGATTGGTACTTTGGACAAGACAGAAAGGACATCGCTTGATTGCTCTGCTACAAGCACATCGGGTCATATTTATCATTCTGTTCTCTGCATCTCAAGGGATGGTGTAGTGGAGTTTGCGACAGTACAAAGAAGAGTGACTGGAATCATCTCAGGTGAGGAGAAGCTGCCTTGTGAGAAGAGAATGACAATCTTCAGTTTAAGTAGGAGAGGGGATAGGATCAAGGTCTGCAAATTAATGGAGGCACTAGACACATTGCATGAAGAACTGCTATTTATCATATCCCACATAGTAAGACTGGGTTAAACTGTATGGGTTGAGTTTAAAATGAATAAAAGAGAACATATTTTTAGTCATTAGGTATTGTTGTGATTACAGGGGCTGTGAAAGTAGAGAGTATCAGCAGGTTTTAAAAGAGGTTAGAGACATTAATAGGACTACACACTCTTTAGCAACTCATACAAACACTGCAGATGCAAGGGGAATGTAAGGAGAGGGATCACAGAAAGAAGCAATTTTAATGTATTCTCTTAGAAAGCATTCTCATCTGCCACTATCAGAAGCAGAACACTGGGTCTTCTACATATTCTTTTGGCACCTAAAGTTCAGATACTGCCTTGGGAGACATATCTGGCTTTTGACAAAGTCCTGCAACATCTGGCAGAGCTGTTTAGGCTTTGCATTCATTTATAGATGCCTAAACGGAAGAAATTCTAACATATACTGACAGAATAGACTTAATAACAAAATGCAACCAACGGTGGTGATGCTGAGTGATACTAGCACAGATCTGAGTTAAAGAACAACATGGTTCTTATACAGACCCACTGAAATGGAGCCTGGCCAAGAATGACTGCATTCTAGTCGTTATACTTGAAACTACAAAATAATGAGAGGCTCATAGTAGTGTATCACAGGCTGCTTTAACACTAGCTAATCTCAGATCAGCTAGCAGTGTACTGAGGTCAGGTGGAAATTCAGCATGCTTTCATCCCCTAGTTATGTGCTATGGTCTACACAGGTTTGTTCTTCAGTATCTAAGCCCAGGGTTGTTTTTGCTACATTCTGCTGAAGCAGAGCTGACAGTCCACAGGAGTTGTATGGCATTTTTGACTGCAGTGTAGATACAGCATAAAAACTGAAACAGAAAAGGAGGTAAAACAATTGAGATCACACACTATATCTGTAATTTATCATGTGCAAGTCCCTCTTTCCTCCTTTAAAATGTAGATGGGATTGTGAAAATATCACTTTGACACTTCAGACAGGGCATAAAATAACCTCTAAAGTTATTTTCTGGTACTTTTCCTGGAACAAATTTGTATCACATTTGCTGGCAACCGATTTGCCAAAAACTAGGAGCAGTCACATTTAGAAAAAATAGACTCTATCTTGAGAATAACAGTATTGATTCCCAGCTTCATTAAAAATTATTCTTGTCTTACTGAACCGTAGCAGTGAACAATAATTGGCTTAACTTCATGCTAGTGCCTAACTATTTAAAAGAACATTATGTTTCTATATATTTTATGTTCCCTTCCCCTGACATGGTGGATCTATCCACTTTCATATGGCAGCATTCTATAATGTTCAAAGAAATCCTTTTATTTAATAGGAAAATAAAGAAAAATTGTGAGCTGTTTTATGTGGAAGACAAAATGGTGTTTTCTAGGGAGGAAAATCTCACAATATGTGGAGAAATCACATCATTGCAAGACGTACTCAAATTAATCAACTTGCACAAAACAAACCCATAGATAGGGGGCTCTGCAGGACAGGAGATAGAAGAGTCTGATTTGCCAGTACAGACTTTCATAAATCTAACACGATCTTTTTGTGTTCATGTCACAAGTACAGTAGACCTTGTCCCTCTGTTCAGATGATAAATGGTGATAGATATCCTCCTTAATGCATTTATGGATATATTTTTTTCTTTAAAATCCCAAATAATTTATCTGTAGTTGTTGTAAATAAGACTACCATCCAACTGACCAGAAGACAACTGCGCCGTACAGCCAACAATCTTTTTGTAATCATGGTTTAAAGTAAAAGAGACCCTCAATCTGCTTATAATGCTTCTTTTAAATAAAGAACTTTGCACCCTTTTGTAGATGTAATCTTATTGCTCTGCACATTACAGAGTGGTATCAAGAACCTTAGTGATTCTCTGCACTGTTGCTGAGGACAACGACAAATCTAGGACACTAAATGTTTAAAATCACTTATCAGACTGCAGCAAATGCTCTTTAAACCTTTTTAGCTAAGGTTGGTACTGCAAAAAAAAAAAAAAAAAAAAATTAAATTAAAAAAATAAAGGAGAAGCAGACACGATCTGCCTGTTTGGCTCTTATTAATGAATCTCCTTTTCTGAAATTCAGAGGGCTAACTGTTCTGGCAGTGAGACACTTAGTGACCGTGTGACACAGCAGCATCAAGTCCACCCCAGATGAGCTCATATAGTACATGTACCTATCCCACTCAGTGCCGTCATTTATCTTGCAAGTCATCAGACACCTGAACTAAATTATTCTATAAGTTTTTCTTCACTTAGTTCTGTGCCAGCTACTACCTCACTCAATTTTTCCCAGCTTTGCAGTTCTACATCATTTTGACTCCCAAAAGCATCACCTCATTATTTTCCACCAATATTTGTGCCTGCTTTCTGCCTTTTTTCTTTTCCTCTGTTATTTAACATCAGTGCATCAGTCTCTTTGCAGCCATTCTAACAGCTTGACCTCTTCTTGCCCACTGTCTGAACTACCTTTTTAATGACTTCACACCTCTCTCACCCAATGCTTTGCTTAGCATGTTAGTCTTTCTTACAAATCCAAAGCACTTCCTTCCACCAGCGTGGTCTGCCTCCCAACAAACACTTTCTCACTGATGGCATACATTTCTGACATCTGTTTTTCCTCTATGACTCTTCAACATGTCACATCAAATTCTTAAGACCATGCTGTCTTTGTCTCCTTTTATTAATGTTTCCTTTCCAACTTTCCTTCAAGCTAATGTTTAAATTATCAGTTAATCTGCCTGATGGATATCTCCTTCCCTCTGTGCTCTCAAAACATAACAAATCTCATCAGTACTGTAGGATCCAGGAAGATTCAGGTTGCTTGTTTGCTTGAATGGCTCAACAGGTGGGACTGCTTAGCACACCCACCTGAGCCATGATCTGATATTCTCTGTGGCTGTCAAACTCTCATTCATGTCATGAACAAGCACAGCTTCTGGGCGACAGATCAAATCCATCTGGATATCCTCCCCTCTTCTGATCAAGTGGCAAGAAATTCCTTCAATCCGCAACCCAAATACTTGACTCTGTCTCACTCCTGCTGAAAAAAGCAAAGGATCCAGAAAGGCACAGAAAGATCTAAGGATAAAGAACATTAGGAAACTCTGATTGTAAAAAAACACAGTCTGTGGCAAAATATTTTTTTCTCAGTCCTAAAATAATTAATTCAATGGTATTCCTTTAACTTATAATGCATACTTTAGAAATGAGAAATTATTTGTGTGGCAAATGTATTTAAATATGCATAATATGCTGTGATATTCTTTCCTTTGTTTGTCTAGTGTGTGTCTTTCATAATGTTCCACAATAATTCCTTTTTTTATAATCTTGAAATCTGATTACTTTCTCAGATACAGATTAATCCATCTTGTTTACCTCCTCAAAAAAACATACTCTAAATAGCAGATTTAAGCCTTCAGATAGATAAGGTTATAAAGAGGAAGTACAAAGTAAATAACAAGAACAAAATGGAGAAAAGCAACTGAGCAGGCCTTTCGTATCTGGAATACTGAGAGGTGACTTGACCACTTTGCTTCCTAAAGCTTGGAGATGATTGCTCATCTATTACTTTATCCAGCAATTTATTTGTTAAATGCCTGGGTTGCAGAGTGGGGAGGCATCTTAGGAAGAATATAATGAGGTAAAAAGATTGCTTAATACATTTAAATAAATGATTATTCAAACCACAGGAAAAAGATGAGAGAAAATCCATTTCCTGGCAAGGAGAGATTGGTCGCTTAAGGACAGGAAACAGATTTTAAAAGGGGATGAATTTTGCTAGCACTTTTCTCACTGACATGCTCAGTGGTTGCATTGACATATTCTCCTATGCAGAAGCTTTCAGCAGCAGTATTGCCTTTACACACAGATTGGTCTAACCACTGATAAGCATCATTTGATCTATCAAGAATTACAGAGAAATAACTCCTTTTCATCTTGTATAACTTTGGCTGCATCTTATGATAGGAATTCCTTCTTTATGGAAGTTGATAAAAAAAATCTTGTTTCCCAACATTAAAGCAATGCTCATTTAAAATCACTTAAACTTGCTGCGTGTCCACTCAATACCACTCTGTAGGTTGTTGAAGAAGATGCAAATAGTCCCAAGACAAACTCCTGTAGGACAACACTTGTCACCAGCCTGCACATGGACATAGAGCTGCTGGCCATGACCCTCTGGCTGTGATGAGCTCTTTATCCACTGAATAGTCCACTCTTTAAATAAATATCATTCCAACTCATAGGTAAGAATGTGATGTGGAATCACATCAGAAGCTTTGAAGAAGTCCAAGTAGATGGCGTCATTTGCTTTCTTTACTGATGCTGTAATTCCATCCTGTGAGGACGGCAGAATGACTGTAAGGTTTTGAAAATCCATTAATTTGTTCAACAGACTTTTGAAAATTGTCCTTTATCATAGAAAATTAAGATGATTACCTAAAATGTGAACTATTTTAGAATTTACTGTAGCAAGTTGTAGCTACAATTGTTCTTGCCGTCCAGTGTAACAAGATGCTTACTAACGAAAAAAAAATAAAAAAAATCTTAGTGACCTGCTGCATTTCTGTCATTATTGAAGATGATAGTACAGAAAGAATTCTGGATGGGATTACCTCTGTTAGTAAGATCTGCAGTGTTCCCCATACAAATGTGCATCATATCAAACTAAAGAGAAAGTAAAGAGCTTTTCACATGCACATTAATTAAGCCTTGTTATCCGTCAAGCAGACTATACTACCTGGAAAGACGAAGCTGATTTGCACCTCATGATACAGTTCAACAGAAATCAAATATCCATTCAGATGGGTTGATACACATTCACTGTAGCGGAAAGACCTCTGTCTTAGCAATGAATGTGACATACATACACTCAGGATAAGTTTTTTTATATCCACTTCCTGTACAACACAGGCAAGCACAGCTATGAAAAACACTGTGAAACTATTTCTGATTGCATTGCCTCCCTTCACCACAGTCTTGGGCAGTATGAAATCAATCTGGGGAACTGATCAGGCAGCAGTGTCTAGATAAGCAATACAAAAGAGTGGTTCAATCTGTATCATGTTTTTTATTTCTGTTACACCTTTTTGACCTCACATAAGAAAACTAAGATCAGTTAATTACAGAAATTTCCTAGGAAACTCTGTTGACAGAAATAGTAGGTAATTATTCCTTTCTCATGCCTGGCTATTCAAAACTGGCACATCAGAGTGGATTACCTGTGGTATGTGTTAAAGATTGTACTAGCCTACCTATCACTGACATCTTTCAAGCTTTACTTTCATCATGCAAATAAAATCAATTTCTTTTCAAGTCTGTAAGAAAAGATTACATATATTTTAAAAAATGAAATCAGAACAATTGGATTACAAGGTAAAACTGCATAAATAACAATAGAGCTGAGGCTTGGACGTTCATTGCAAGACTTGTGCAGTCAAGTACATAATCCATGTTAACATCTCATCTCTGAAATGTTGATCCCAGTTGGAATCAAAGTTTCTGGAGAAAGGATTCACTCTTCCTTATTTTCAACCTGATTATCTGCCTTAGAAAATAACTGCTTTAAACAAGAGACTTTATACTTGTCTGGATAAATTCTGTTCCAATTTTTATTTTGGCCACAAGTCAAAGATAACAGCTGTACACTTGTGGGTTCACTGAACTTTACGTGCTTGTTGGCTGCATCACCAACTAGAGGGAATAACCAATAATTAGAACATTTCAGGTCATCTTGAGAAGAACAGAGTTTTGCAGTGTTTGGAAAGGTCATGTGACCTCTTTTTCAATGTTCCCAAATGTGGAACTGTCAACCATAGCGCACAGAGCTGAATAAACAAATAAAACAGCCATTATTGTTGTGAGACCAAGGGAGAAAAAAAAAAGCATTAAAAAAAAAAAAGCCTACAAAATCCACCACAGCAGAGGGATCTAAATCTAGTGATTAACATAGTACAGAGATTTAAATTGCATATAGAAACTTTAATTTTGATCTCTGGAAGCTCATTGTAGACCCACACAATATCAATTGAACTTATCCATGTATTCTTTGTACGTAGACAGCGCTGGTCATAATGATTTGCAACACAGTGTTGAAAGCCTTAGTTTCTTTCTTTCCTCTCTCTCTCTCTTTTTTTTTTTTTAAGTTAAATCAATACCTGTTTACATAAATATATGTTCCTGTTTTCCAATTGTTCCTGCAACAGCATTTATGTCTATCCACTGACAAGAAAAACAACAATAAATGTAGGAGGATGAAAGCAGAAAGAAGAAAATAGAGATGGTTCATATTAAATGGCTTTCTGTGTATGTATTTTTTTCCTCTCCGTTAGAAGGGTAAATCTTTTTGGGCACTTTGGGATTATTATAAAGAAAAATAAAAGGTACCAATCTTTGAAAAATCTGAATGATAAGCCTGCCCTTTTCTTGTTACTAACAGCATAGATCTCTCCTAATATGGAAAGGAACGATAATTGGTTTTGTGTTGTATCTTTTAATCCCCGAGAATCCTAAAGCTGTTTGCAGAAGCTGTATCTAGTAGTTTTAGATGGGCAGTTAATTTGACAATATTGGACAACTTATGGATGTTAGAAAGCATTCGCATGTCTGAAGGATTGAATGATAAGATGTGAATTCTTGCAAGAATGCTGCAGTTATTCCTTCATCACTACAAATCAGCCTTGAGAGCTGTCAGTTACAATTGGTGTAGCTCTAGAGAAAGTGAAGTGTCTAAACATCTGAACATCACTTGATACTACAAAGTGATGGTCACTGAGAAGGACTTCCCCCTCTGTACTCCTTGTTATTGATATGTAGTCCATCCATGCCCTACTATGGATATGTAGCATACGTTGAAATGCTGGAGTGAGGATTTGCATAATGCAGTGCTGTGGATTCCATACATAAGCCTTAAATAACTCTCAGAAGTTAAAAGTCAAATGCTTATTCTAGGTCATATAGTCCAACAATTCAGTCCCTGACATCCCTGACATATCAGTAATATAACAAAAATCATAAAACCATGACACCATTGGAATGCCTAACACAGTAGGATATTAAGCAGTTGAGGAACTTGAATGGTACTAGTTTCTCCTGTTGCACCTACTTACTTGGTGGATTAACAGATTTCCTCCAGAACAATCATCTTAGAATCACAGAATCATTTATGTTGGAAGAGACAATTCAAGGTCATTTAGAGACCAGATTCCCTGCAATGAACAGGAACATCTACAGTTAGATTAGGTTGCACAGAGTTTGATCCATTCTGAGCTTGAATGTTTCCAGGGACAGGGCATCCATCACCTCTCTGAGCAATCTGTTCCAGGCCTTCACCACACTTATTATAAAAACCTTCTTCCTCGTATCCAACGTAAATCTCATCCTCCTGTAGTTTGAAACCATTTCCCTTTGTTTTATCACAGCAGTTTGTGCTAAGGAGTTTGTCCCCTTCTTTCTTACATTCCTTCTAGCTACTGAAAAGTTGCTATCAGGTTTCCCTGGAGCATTTTCTTCTCCAGGATGAACAGCTCCAGCTGTTTCACCTTGTCCTCACAGGGGAGTTGTTCCATCACTTAGATCACTGTTGTGTCTCTCCTCAAAACACACTACAACACAAAACCAAGTTCAAGGTGTTGCACTAGGGCAGGGAAAATCCAAGATATGAGTACAGACTGCAAGAAGAACACAGAAAGCAGCCCTTTGGAGAAGGACTTGGGAGTCCTGATAGATCTAAAGCTGAACATGAACCAGCAATGTGCACTTATACCTCAGAAGGCCAACAGTATCCTGAGATGCATCAAAAGAAGGGTGTCCAGCAGGGCAAGGGAGGTGGCTGTCCTACTCTCCTCTGCCCTTGTGAGGAGTTCAGGTCTGGGGTCCCCAGTACAGGAAGAATGTGGAGCTGTTGGAACTGGTCCAGAGGGGGTTCATGAAGATGATCAAAGGGCTGGAGCACCGCTTCTATGAAGAGAGGCTGAGGGAGCTGAGCTGGTTGAGCTTGGAGAAGGGAAAGCTCTGGAGGGACCACACTAAGGCCTTCTAGTGCCTGAAGAGAGGTTACAAACAGGAGTTTTTACACAGTCTGATAGTGACAGAACAAGGAGGAATGACTTTAAACTAAGTGAGAGGAGATTTAAGTTAGATGTCAGATGGAAATTTTGTAACTCAGGGGATTGTGAAATGCTGGAACAGGTTGTCCAGAGAGATGCTGTTCCTCTGGAAGCATTCAAGGTCAGGTTGGATGGGATTCTGGGCAGCCTGATCTTGTGGCTGACAGCCCTGCCCTCGGCATAGAGGTTGTAACTAGATTATCTTTAATGTCCCTTCCAAAATAAGCCATTCTCATGATTCTATGACTCTCTTGTGCTGAGGATTCCACATAAGGACACAGTACACCATGTGAGGTGTCGCCAGCACA
Source organism: Callipepla californica brunnescens (assembly GCA_023055505.1). Lineage (NCBI taxonomy): Eukaryota > Metazoa > Chordata > Aves > Galliformes > Odontophoridae > Callipepla > Callipepla californica. The sequence continues at coordinate 3,319,577 of JALIRH010000038.1, forward strand.
GACTAGAAGGACAAGAGCACCTCCTTTGACCTGCTTATCTGATCTTTCATCTCTCATACTCAAAAGTAATGCTGAAACTAGTCACTGACCCTCCATATATTATTTATTATCCATATTATTATTTATTTGAAGTGGAACATTTCTGAAAGGGTACACACATCTACTCTAGTTGAAATGTGTGACAGTCTGGTAACTCATCTAAGAATAGGAAGTTTTTAGATTACATCCTTCTGAATCTGGCAGAACAGCATGTTCATATTGATCTCCCACCTCACACTGCAGATCCCAGGTCTACCAGCAGTTCTGGCTGATTAAGGTCTCTCCTATTTTGATCATAACTTTCAACACTGTTGAAGATAATGCATGCATTCCTGCATTTTTTTAATTATTACCTGCCAATTATTTTTTCCATCAAATAAAATTTCACATTTGAAGAATACTGTACAGTTTAATAATCTCTCTTCCCTCTTTTTTTAAAGAGGCTAACACTGTGCTGATAAATCATGCATATGCTACACATAACTGCAGAATTAAGTCAATTGTTTATAAGATGGTGCTAAAATGAACATACTGGGACATATATTCTGCTGTCTTGTTATTCCGTAAATGTCTTAAGTATTTCTTTTTATTCCTACAAATAGCATTTGAAATTGCAGTGGAGTATACATTTGGGGCATAATACACAATTGCTCGACTCTTGTGAAAATGTGGGTTCAAGAAGACCCTGTGAACACTCTAAAATATACAGAATTCTGATAACAAATACCTGAAAGACATGCTCCCAGACTGCTCTGGGGACAGTTTACTTGCAGTCCATCACCTGATGCTTTTTTGAGTGAAAAGTCTCCAACAGAGTGTAGAACTGTGCTGATTGTATATGGAAAAGTTCAGCAATGCAATTCTTCCCAATGCCTCTGAGGTGAGCTTTCATCTTCTCTGCTGTTTTTTTTTTTTTTTAACCAACTGAAAGTGAATAACTATTCATTAAGAACTGAGGGGGAGGGAGGGGGGAGAATGAATCTGGATAGAAATAGGCAAAATAGCAAATAAATATATCTAAGGTAGCCAATTCCATTTAGCCGTATTAGTCTGCCTTGTCCAGCTTTTAAACTGCAGTTTCTAGGTGCCTGCTTGTCTACAAATCCTTGATAAGAGGATGGGAAAATTAGTTTTGAAGAAGGCTTTCAGTCTTTCAATAATATTTATGCCTAAGACTCTTTTGAAACCCTGCTTGAACAGCAAGGAAAGGGGACGGTTGTTCACTAACCTCTGTAAAGGGCAGAATGAGAAGAGCATGAGATTTATGCGAATTAATTTTATGTCCTGAGACAAATCTAAAAAGCTCAACCTGTGCAATTAAATTTGATATTGAGTTTACTGAAGAAGAGACATAAAATGGGATGCCATCAGGATGTAATGCTAATTTTTTATCAGAGTCTGTGTCTCAGGACATTCCGTTATTACACATATCAGTTAAGCCTGTTAGTAAAACGAGTAACACTGTGCTGGAGGTACAACAGCTCTGTCTGCTGAGATGTCACTGACTGATACTGACAATACAACAGTTGAAAATACTACAATGGATGCAAAGACTTGAATTTACCATACAAGAAATGATTCAGTCTTAAACACTCTGTCCCACTCCAATTTATAGGAGGGAGAAGAGGTTTTTTTTAATATATGTATACCCGATTGCGATATTAAGAAACAATGGGTTAAATGTTAGACAAACCAATTTGTTACAAATCCTAGCTGCTTAGGGATATGGGGAAGGAAAGATGAGCCATAGAAAGGAGATAAAAAAGGAAGGAGTCTTGGTAGAAAGCAAAAGAGATATAATCACCACTGTAGATCCAGCGAGGTTTGTAGTAGGTCCCCTGATCTCAGGAACTTGTCTGGTCACCGTGGGGGATGGCAGAAAGCTGGGAAGCTTCGCAGCAAGCAGGCCTCAGGGGGTTCTTCCAAAAAGGTTTTCCCCTCAGGGAATTTTTCTTCAAAGGTTTACTTCTTTGGGAGTTCTTCTCCGCAGTCCTTAGTTTAGTGTAGGCCTTTTATTCCCCATTTCTCGTTATTTTTTTCTTTTCTCTCCGTTAGTGTGACATATCTGGTCCAACAGATAAGCCAGCAGGGAGCGCTGCCTTTGTTGCCATGCACAAGCATTATTGTTTTTTGCAGTGATCAGCTTCTCCAAGCCATACCCCGAAAAAACTGCATGCCCCTACTTCTGCTTATCCCTCCAACCATAAGCAGAGGCACTGTGGCACAGTGACACCCCCCTAGATAATTTGCAGTTGTCAGTTAGAGTCTTATCACCAGAAAGGCCTCACAAAGCAAGCTTTGAGACAAATAAAGAACAGTTTTTGTCTTTCACACACTCAGAGCCAGTGATAACCTAAACTAACTAGAAATGTAAAAAAAACTAAGCTGTGAGTTAGTCAAGGTTCTCTAAACTTTACAGAAATTAGGTTTTGAACAACCATTCAGTATAATCTATGAGATTTAAATCCTAATGGCACTTGTAAAAATTATAAACTCATGTATGTGCATGTTTACAAGAATAAAACTCTCGATTTATGACCTTGGAGGTTCTCTGCAGACCTATGTAAAACATTTGTATCTCAAGGCTACAAAAACATAACTTGGAGGAACAGATTTCATGGGTGCTTAATATTCTTGTATATTTGTGTGTATATTTAAGAAGTCAAGAAGTATGGCAAATTTATTAGTCCTGTAAGTACCAGAAAAAGCATAATGACCCTGAAATTAGTATTTTTATGTCAAGATGATCGTAATTTAAAGATAAACATACAAAATCAATAAAAAATACAGAATGCACAAGTGTTTTCATACTTCAGTAACTAAGCAAATATTTTGTGTAATGAAGGAGTCAATCTAGTTCCAGTCTATAGTATGTCCCCTTGTTATTGCACTAGGGTATATGTAAACAATTTTAAATGCATTTCTTTGTTTTTACCAAATAATGGTTTTGTATAAGTTATTTTCTGAGTCAAAAGACAAACTGTGAATCAGTAAGGCTTCACTCCAGTGATTTTACTAGTAAAGACATGTTGAACTGTGGAAAAATTCTTCATAAGTGCTACAGAAACAGACATCAGGCTACTTAAACTCAAGACTGACCAAATCACAGCAAACTCAGGATGTCAGATCCTGACATCTCAAGTTCTCAAACCCTTACATTCCAAGGTACAGTGAAGATCGTGGCTTGCTAAGGGACCTGGAACAACAGAGAATCTCAAGGGGTCTGTCAGGGCAGGGAATGAATGTCAGGTCTACCCCAGGACAGAGTAGCTGGGGGCACCTGGTCTACCCCAGCCCTGCTCATTGGACATCTCCCCAAGAACGGGATTGGGCTGCAACCTGGACCCACCAGTTGGCCTAGTAAATTGGACCCGTGTCCAGGCAGGGCAGGGTTGTGAGGAGCTATGCAGAGCTGATATGGGGTCCTGAGCAGTGGGCAGGGTTGAGGTTGTGTCCAGGCAGGCCTGTGAGTGGCCCCTGGGCTCTGGTGTTGTGTAACTCGCAGTGCATTTTCTGCCCACACAGATTTGAATAGATGTGAATCAAGTGAAAAGCAGAAAGCTATGTCTCAGATTCTTTTTGTGCACTGGTGTGAATAATTGACACCATGAATTTACAGGAAAAAGTCTTTTTTTTCCTCTCTTTTGTTTACATACAGCAGCAGTGAATGCCAGTCTGATGTAATGCTGGCCCCTTGCAGTCTGTCAGCTTCTAGTTCCGTCTCAGTGCCCTCACTAGGAAATGTATTTTTATCCACAATCCTCATGGTCTTGACTGCTAGAATCTTCCCAATTAGGTAAAATATTGAGATTCTTCTGGTCACCAGAAGTTTGCTTAGTTTGAGGCAACATATATCTCCTATTTTAACTCAGAGAGAAAAGAAATTACATTCATATCTCCCCTGCAATTATAAACTACTCTTTCTAAAATTCTCCACTGCCTTTTATTCAAAAAATCTTCAGAAACCGGTGCTGAAAACTTGTCCACACTACAGCAGGGGGTCCCTTCTATGTGCTGCTTTGCTTACCTGCTCCTCATGTATTGACAGATTCCCCATCCCATCTTCATATCTAGGGCATTAAGCAGTAGATCACATTTAATGGATTCTGACAGGTCTCAGTAGCTGGTACCTCCTATAGTGACAGCCCCAGAGACAAACACAAGGCTACGACAAGGTTTAACATCTCTCTGTTTAATCACTAGAGCTCATGTAATTCCTTTGCCTACTTGACATGAAACAACTTGTGTGATAAATAATATGCTTAATTAAAAATTAAAATTTATAAACTTGTTTTACAGTAATTTTGGAAAAATGTTTTTATGTTATATTCTATGCATTTCACTTGTTCCTCACTTATTAAACCTTTTGTTATCACCTTGCTTGATCACTGTCATTGTACATCTCAGGATCAAAGAAGCCAAGGATTTTTGTAACTTTCAGGCAATTATTTGGCAGTACCACCTTACAGTAGCATTGTAAAGGTAAACTTTATGGAGATGCTTTAAGAAGAATACTTTGAAATCACCTGTAAAATTAAACCTTTATAATTCATCTCTATTATTTGAAGAGCTTGGGGAAGAGAGGATCTGACTGTTCTTGACCAGAGCATGTGCTATTCAGCTGCAATTTTCAGTCAGTCAAGAAGTAGCACAATACAGTATCTTTTAACAAAGCAGGCACACCCAAGTCAATCCTCCAAAAGATGGTCAAGAAGTTCTGTAATACATTGAAGCTGACTGCCTGGAAATAAGATCATTGGCATTTCACTTTTTTTTTTTTTCCTTAAACTTTAAGAAATAGATCTCCCACTCATTCAGGATATAACTTCAAAACATGACATCTATTTTTAAGTAGCCAAAATGTCAACACTGAGCATCTCTCCAGGATTCAGTTATCAGTAAAAGATTTGTCTTAGAAAGAATGTTAAAAATCTTCCTATGAGAAAGTATGGTATCTAGTTGTTTAAAACACATTACTTATCTTTAAGATATTTCTCATAGAGCAATGTAATAGTAAAAAAAAAATCATATCTAAATATATATGATAGCCAGAAAAATCTATTTATAACTTTGGCATTACCTTGAAGCAATTAAAATGTCCACTGAATAGAAATGCTCACATTTTTATATAAGATAGAACAGAATTAAAGTACTCCAGGTTGATGATTACACAGTACAAGAAATCAGTGCAATCATTCAAGCAGTATCGTGATTCTTCAAAGATTTTATTAATGCATTTGTCATTAACATAATAATTTTTTCCACTAGTCAGGTGAAAACTAAATTTCCTAGCAAGTTACAGCACCTTTTAAAAAGAGAAAGCGATATATACAAAGTTTCAGGAGTAAAAAGTCCACTTGAGGTAGTTGCAAATACAATTCTTCTGCAGATCATTAATAAAGCAATAGTTGTTAATACATGATTGCCTCATTATAACAGTGACATTCCAACTAATTGCTTCAGCACCTTTTGAATTGAACAAATTTCCTTCTGACATTCTTTATTGTGCCCTTCATATTCTCTTGTAAAAGAGAAAAGCCACTAATCTGCTTGAAAAGAAAACAAGTAGGAGCACTGCGGGTCCTATCTTTTTCAAGCAAGTTAGTAGACTTTCTCTTTTAAGAAGAAGTCATGAGTACTATAAACCATATTTTCACTCAACTGAGAGTAGCCATGTATTTTTCAGCATCTGAATACATTTTGAGATTTCTGCACTTTCCTTAACATGCTAGGTTCTTTAACAACCAGTAAGAATCAGCCTGCTAAAAGAAAATCATAAAAAGAGCCATATCATTGAGAGACTGTATTTTTATTCACACCTCTGCCGTATAATTTTCTATTTCTTTTCAGTCAGGACTTGAAGCTGATAAATAAAATGATAATTAACTGTAATAAAATACATACAGTTATAATTTCTTTTCTTTTCCTTCCAGTTTCAGCTCAGTGCTTGTGTGTATGCATTTGCATGCACTATCACACTAAAAGTACCTGAAATAAAATTTATCAGTTACTTAAATGCGTCTTTCTTCACACCATTCCCACTTGGCAGACAGTGCAAGTAAATGTTTGAACTGTTGGAATGAAATATCATCAACTCATTTCAACATCTCTGCATCTATACAACAATCAAATGTATATTTGGTGTAAGTTTCAGTAAGAGCTACAGATTAAAGATGGATGTGTCATGAAGTTTGGTCTAAATGCTAGAAAATTTCTGTGCAACTGATAGTCACGTCAGTATAAATACCTCTCAAGAGGAAAAGACTTAATATTAATATTTTGCAGCAGATTGCTGAATCAGAGTACAGCTCGTCTTCTCCAGAAAATACAAAAATCAGTAAATCTAACTTCTGCCATATTATTCCTCGTTCTCTTCTATGTTAGCTTAACCTAGTCACACTCTCCTTTCCTCCTGTGGTATTTAAAAAATGATAACTAAAATGAAGATTGTTCAGAGCAGTAGTTTAATGCAGAATATTAGTAGCAAGTCCTGAACAAGATGCAGGAATGCCTATCCTTTAACTAGAGCTTTCTGGTGCCTTTTCATCCATCCTGAATGCATAAATGCATGCCTTTGTTAAAATATTAATTTTCAGATTGGAATGATAAGCATGCATAATTTAAGAAATATTGGATTCAGTACCCTTGTGCACGTAAGTAAATGATTACTGATTATTTTTCATGGTCACATGATCTCTGGTTATTTTTCATTGAACTCCTTCTCTTTCGACATAAAAGATAGATGATGCTTGAAGAGTGAGCAGATGCTAGTTTTTTTCTTTTATCCTTAGTATTTGATGTGTGGCCTCAGGCTCTATTTGCTGCACACTATTCAAATGTCATTCTGACGATTGAATTATTACTTTCCACATGGGTATTCTCTATGGCATCTATTATTACTGCATCTGAATGCTTTAGAAATGAGCTGTTAAGCATCCTCTACTTCTCTGGAAGCTTTTTATGGAGCCAAGACACTAGCTACCTCCTCAATGGTATTTAATGTCTTCATCAAGGACCTGAGCAATGCAATAGAAAGCATCCTTATTAAATTTTTATACGACACTAGTGTTGGGAAACTAGTAATTCTAGGCGGAATGCAGGGCTGCCATTCATCAGTACCTTCATCAGTACAGGCTGGAGGAATGAGGAAAGAGGAACTTCAAGAAACTCTAAAGGCAGATTGAAAAGTCCTTCATCTTTCACAGAATACGTCCATGTAGTTTAGGATAGGCCTGAGTGGCCAGACAGCAGATATGCAGAATAGTACTGAATGAGGATAAGTAATCCTGGTGAACTACTTGAACATGAATCAGCAACATGATCTTCTGGAAAAGAGTGCTAACCACACACTAGGATGCACTGGCAAGAGGATAGCCTGCACTTCAATTGAATTGATATAATTATTTCCTTCTGCTGTGCCTTTTTGAAGCCTGGAACACTAATTGAGCTCCACAGTACAAGAGAAATGCTGACAAACTGGAAGGAATCCTGTCCAGAATTACTAAAATGCCTGTTTTAGTGACAGAAAGCGCCAAAGGGATCTGTGTTTCTTTAGTCTGGAGAAGTGAAGGTTAAGCACAGATCCAATCCTTCCAGTTTCTTAAAGGACTTTAAGGAATACAGAGCTAGACTACGAGAGGTTTGTATTTCAGGACAAGAGGTAATAGTTATGGATTGCAGCAAAGAAAATTCTATTTGAATAAAATTCCTCACAGTGAGGCTAGTTGAGTATTAGAAAATTTGACCAGCTAGAAACACCACCCTTGAAGATTTTTAGTACTGAGCTGGACAAGGCACAAAGGGTATAAACTTTAACTCTGCTTTGAACAGGAATGTAGGCTAGATGATTTGAGGATCATCAGAATTATTTTGTGATTTTGTGATTTTCAAATAATTCTGGACCACTACTGCAATTACAGAAATGCTAGATTGTGCATTAGGGTGAGAACAAAGAAGTTTGACTGTAGCCCTGTAAAGAGAGCATTTCTGTGGAGGAGGAGAAATCTGGGTTTACTTTTCATGAAGAGTGCTTCTCTAGGACAGCACTGAACATTATATAAACCTTAATATTCTTGGATGAAACTTGCAGAAAATGAATGCAGTGGGAATAACAATGTGTAATAAACTGCAAGTAAAGATCTGTATTAAATTCAGTTATTTTGAGCAGCTTTAATTTGGAGAAGAGATGCTACCTCTGGAAAGGCAAACAGGTTATTAGCAAGTGCTTCAAAAAGTACTTTTTTATGTTACAGGAAATTTCTCACTAGTTTAATTTTATTCACATCAGTCTCAAGTCATCTGTTATGAGATGTTCCCAAGTTGTTAAAACATTTATTAGGAGAGATTTTTATTAACTCTAGCAGTATTTAGAGAGCAATCAGTGCAGAACTCTAAACAGTAATGAATTATTTTTTAAAGGTATGGAAGCAATGCTTTCCTTAGAGTTAATACAATCAATCTTTGCCAGCTGAATACGTTCAAGTCACGCAACAATGAAATAAGAATAGTTTTCTAAGGTAATTCTGAAATTATCAACACAATTATATAAAGATTATATGAAGGCTATATATGAATATACAAGGAATGCTGTGAACCAAACAGGGATCATGTTTTAATTCTGTCAAAGGACCAGCAGTAGTCAAACATCAAATTGTAGTCCTCCAGAGAAGATTCCTGTGAAGAAATTCAATTGACAAGCTATTGTGTCAACAGTCTTCCCTAATAAAATACATCATGGCCAACGGAGGTGGTCCTTCCCCTCTACTCTGCCTTGATGGGGCCACATTTAGAATACAGTATCCAGTTCTTCACTCCCCAGTTCAAAAAGACAGGGATCTCCAAGAAGGAGTCCAGTGGAGCAACACAAAGGTGATCAGGGCCTGGAGCACGTTTTCCATATGAGGGAAGGCTGAGTAACAGCCTGTTCAGAAGGCAGAAAGAGTATCTGATAAATGTAAAGGGAGGTGGAAGGAAAATGGAAGAGGCCAGGGTATTCTTGATGGTGTGTAGAGTTAGGACAAGGACAAATGATCTAAAACTTGTACATAGGAAGTTCCCTACTTACACGTGGAAGCACTTCACAGTGAAGTTGATGGAGCACTGGAACAGGTTTCTCAGGTTGTGGAGTCTCCTTCTATGGAGATATTCAGGACCTGTCTGGACGGCTGCCTGTGTGATCTATTGTAAGGCTTTAACAGGGAGGCTGAACTCGATGATCTTTTGAGGTCTCTTCCAACCCCTGTGATTCTGTGATTCTGTTAAAAGTTAATGAAGTACTTGCTGGCTAAGCAGTAATGTGGATTGAAAACTGTCTGACTGGCTAGGCTGAAAAAGTTGTGTTCAGTGGTATTAAGTCTCTTCGAAGGCTAGTAGCCTTGATTAATACAGAATAATTAATTAGTAACCTAGTAACCTTAGCTAATACCAACTCTAATCCTATTCAACATCCCCCTTAGCAGGGTGCATTCTCAATAAGTTTGTTGACAATACAAAACTGTGATGAACAGTTGATACACCAGAGGATGGTGTGCCCATTCAGAGTGATGTCGACAGGCTGGGGAAATTGGCAAAGTATTGCCAGAAGGTCAAGGGAAGTAATCACTCCCCTTTGCTCAGCAGCCATTGAGGCTCCACCCAGTGTTCGGGACCCAAGACAAGCATAGACATACTGGAGAGTCTTGCTTGGGGCCACAAGATTGATTGAAGGGACTAGAACTTCTAACATATATGGTAAGCCTGAGAGAGAGAGCTGTGACTAATTAGCTCAGAGAAGGGAAGGCTCAGGAGGAATCTCATCAGTGTGTGCAGATACCTGAAACAGGATTTAGAGAAGACAGAGCCAGACTCTTCAGTGTTGCCTAGCGATGAAATGAGGCAGTGGCCACAAATCGAAACACAAGAGGTTCCATCTGGAAACATCTTACCATAGAGGTGTGACTGAGCACTGGCACAGGCTGCCCAGAGAGATTATGGTATCTCCATCCTAGGAGACGTTCAAGGTGCCTGGGTGACTCTGTTAAACCAGAGATTTGAACTATGTTATCTCTGGAGATCCCTTCCAATCTCAGCCAACTGTGACTCATTCTATGATTCTGGGACATGGCATTATCATGTTCCTGCCCTAAAATTTGATCTTATCATTAGTACACTGTGGAAGACTTTTTAACTTACAGTAATAACTCTATAGCACCAATAAAGCAGTTCTGCAGCTTATGTGAAAAGCAAAACTATTAATAAAGACATGTTCAAGATTCAAGCTTGAATACATGTTGGGATGTGATACATAACAGTTATGGCTCAGCAAAAGTCAAGGGGTAGCACTAGATAACAGTCAGTAGCTTTAGATTCTCCAAATAAAAAATGAATCCCAGTTTCAATCTGAGCTCAGCCATGCAATATCCCAATTCCTTTTCACCTTCATTCTCCAGATTAACCATTTTTTCCTAATTTACAACATTTACTAAATTTGAAGTCTGTCTCAAGAAACATCTGAGCAGAAACTGTGTTTTTTTATTTTACCGTGGCTAGAGTGATAAAGAATACTTTACAGAACAAACAGAAAAGTGAATCCGATCCATAATACTTACATTTTATAATGTGTTCACTGATTATAGGAATGTATAACATTTGCCTCCACAGCAGAGTTCTAAAAGCTACCTATGTCACTTACTGTATTCTGAAAACGCAAAAAGAAAAGCCATGAAGTTTTTCCTGCTGGTGTATTTTTCAAATCACTTTTGAATTTCCTTAGTCTCAAAAGAACAACCCAGCTTGGCCTTTTATTCTGCTGAGTAACTAGACATATTAGCCTTCACAATCTGACCTTTTATCTCCAGAGACCTGTTTCTTGCGAGTTAAAGGTGTTAATAGAAATCTTCAGAGTTCACAAATTTCTTTTGTTTTATATTTCATAGCTCCAATACAGTTCCTAATTGCTAAAATAGATCTTTCCACCCCCCCCCCCCCCCCCCCCCCCGTTTTTTCCTGCCTGAGGTTTGTAAGCTAGAAGAATACAAGCTTTATTGCTTCATTTGAGAAAATGTTTTAGTCATTCGAAGTCTGTCAGGTTCTGCCCACAGTCTCCTGAGATTAGTATTTAACTGCCCTCAAAAGATAGCTCAATTTATGATTTTCCGAGATGCTGTTTAAACAGATTTTTTCTTATTTTAGATCTCTCTCTGAAGTTTGTGAGCAGCAGCTTCTTTCTCTCTTCCCTTCCTGCAATCCACCCCAAAGCTATATTAGTAACTTTCATTACTGCTGTTTCAGATGTTTTCGAGGCACTATCTGATACTCCACAGTCTATCAATCCTTCACTCTGTTTCCTCTCAGAAAATATTCTGCCTCGTGAAGGTACTCTTTATTCTATGAACAGGCAGATTTCAATACTGTTCTACAAGGATACCTAGGCAATGAATGGAATCAAGTGGACTCTTCAAGTGGAAGAGAAAACCACTGACAGTCATGAAGTTTCCCATTACTGACAGAGACTCCATGAAGTTTTGGTCTGCTTTAGTAGAATGGCTTTTGGGATTAGATCAAATTAACACCCTATATATTAAAAATGTTTTATGTGTAGTGCTAGCAAAGGATGAAGAGTTGCATTGATTTTAGAGAGCTGAAGGAAGTTTAGGTTTCACCTTTGAAGATCACATTAGGAACTGAACCACTGAGGTATCAGAAAAAGTGTTTAGTCACACTCTATACAGAATTGTCTTGCATATAGGATAGATAGGATGAAAAGCTTCCTTTGTTTTAATTCCTTGTGGGAAAAAAAAAAAAAAAGAAAAAAGATGTATTTTAAAACTTTAACCCTCAGGAAACAATATCAGGAGCAATGGTGCAGAAGTTGAAGGCACACCTGGAGCATAGTTGATCTCTGCACAGTGGTAGTCTGGCACGAACCACAGGGTCCTCCAGCCATCTTGTTTCTCCTGACTACAGCCATCCAAGGCTGTAGGGAGCAGGCAGGGATTGGTTTGTGGTGACTATTACACTCGACCCAGACTTGCTGGTTTTGCAAGGAAAAGAAAAGACTGTTCCTGTTTGCCTTTCTCTCCTTACCAACTTCAAGTTCAGAGTCTTGCTGAGAGGCACTGGGAGTGTCTGGGGCTGTGACATGAGAGATGCATGTAAAAATGAGATACTGATTTTATCTGCTTGATCTCTGAAGTGTAGCAGGGTATTCAGTTCAAGGGCAAACAGGTAGGTTAGCAAAAACACAATCCTTGAAGCCAGTCAAAGATTATTACTAATATTAATATTAAGTATTTTCTTTATTTTGAGTATTTGTTGAGCTGTTTTTGGTTGCAAATGAACTTTTTTCTTCCCTTTTGCATCGTATGGTATTGTTGCCTTTGTCACAAAGTACTTTAAGGAAGGAAAAGAACTAGATAGACTAGATGCAAACAGCTAACAAGCTTTTGTCAATATTGCCTTGCAAAGCGTTAATTTAAGTTTCCTCATATAGCTAAATCTACTTATATCATGTCTTAATTTAGCTGTAATTGATCTCTTTTGTCTCTAAAGAGTATGCCTTAGAATAATCTATACTACATCCATAGTAAAATATATGCTTGCTTTGGCCTTAAAAAAAAACCCGATTTTCAAAATGTCTTCATTTGCTTCACTAGAACAGACATCTGCATTTCAGATCATTTATGGATCTGCTCCCTGTACCTACAAAGACCAACAGTTATGCAAATAAAAAAATAAAGAAACCAGTGATTTGTCACATAGGGTATAAGTAACTCACTCTGAAAGTAGCGCCTCCTATTTATTTCAATAACAATTACAACAGATACAAACAGCACAATGACATTACTTGATAGAGCAAATTCTCAGCTACAAAACAGTCTTTCAACATACAGTCACCACCACTAGCTAGGCATTTTCACCAGTGATGAACAAGAGCCTACATTCTGTGCTCATAAAATTCTGCATGACCATATAGAATGTGGCTTGTCTTTCATGTTGCTGTCTCCACCGCTGAAACCCACCACTCGCAGCTTCATTGTGCTCATATTCACCATTTGGTCTCCATAAATGTTCAGCAACATGAATGTCAGTGGGTGCTATTTTTCACACATGGAGGAATTGAATGACATGCTTTCATATGCACTTTTGTGTCAAAAACCATTTTGTCAGCCTATCCCTCTGCTGCTATCTGTTGCATGGTAACAAAATGTAATGGAATATTGGTGGGAAAGTTCACCCTCTACTGCTGTTCCACCAACATCTGATTCTGACATTGTGGGCTGATATAATAAAACAGGAGGCATTACTTTTGGAGCAGCTCTCCTATAATACTCCCCCCATCACCCTGCCATATTAATTTCATAATTACTGTGGGTCAAAGTCTCAAGGTTTTTTGTTTTTTTTTTCTTTTTTTTTTTCTGTTTTGGTGTGCATGTGTGGGTGCATAATTCCTCGAAAAACAATAGAGCTATTCCAACCCAGCTACATTTTACATCTCTCACGTTCTTTCTTTCTATGCAGACATGATAGGATTTATATAACAGTGCAGCTAAGAGAGCAAGCATTTTATCCTACAGAGTTATCTTCAACAGTAGTCCCTAATCAAGCATATTGTGTCAGCTAAGCTGCAAATTAAGAAGACACATACTATACACGAGGAGACATGAGACCTGGAGTTCCTACAACAAACTCTGTTTTGCAGCACAGTTATACACATAACAGCAGTCGTAAATTGTCTGAACTACTGGCATAAAATAGAGTTAGAAAGGTAAAGAATATTTCATAAATATCTTTGGTATTATCCAGCACTGGCCCACAAGACCACCAACAATAAATATAATAGTGGTATATCATACAATGCTTCCTGAAGACTTATTACAAAGCCGCTGCCAACCTTCAGCTCTAAGCAAAATATAATCTGTACCTTGTGTTAATGTTTTGTCTGGTACAACAGCCACTCAGTGTGCGCCACTCATCCAGAGCTTTTCACCCGCTGCCAAGAACAGCAGCTATGGAAAGTTGTTTTTTTGGAACTAGTGTTTCTGTCACTGAAATTTGTATGTGATAGCATCACTACTGTGGTAATATTTTTTTTTCCCCTGGTTTTATTTGTTTTATTTATTTATCTATTTATTTTTTCTTTCAAATCTGGATTATATTACCTTCAAATTCAGGAAGCAAACCACTCTGAGGTTTGCGAGGGTGCTTGCTTACATTTTGGAAGTGATGTGGGGCAAAAGGGCAGAAGTCTGAAATTAAAGAGGGGAAGAGCCAGTATGTCAAACCTACTGGATTTATCTTTCAGCTGTGTCAACAACAAATTTACTGGCCTGAAAGATTCAATGGAATCTACTTTCTTAAGAACATTACTTTTTAAACTTGTTGACTATTTCATATTAGTACAGGTGTGACCATTATAGCTTCTTTATTCTATATCTGTGATTACTCACTTCATGTCCCCTAAAAAAAGGCTTTTCTCTGCATTTACTAGGATCAACATGAATTCCAGGTAAAATCCTTCTCGTTTTTAAGATAGTGGTTTAAAACCTGATATACTTTGGCGTGTTTTAAAACACTCTCTAAATATGTTTTAGTCTTATGTCACTCCTTTAAAGTTTAGTTCTGTGGTGCAATTGTGAGTTACCATCTTCCATCTTGATCTGACTCATGGCAGTTGTGTAAATAGACATGTCTAGAATTCAGTCAATCTCTCTCGCTGCCTTGGAAAGAAACTTTTAATGACAAAATGCTTCCTTTAATCGACTTTATCTCTAAACTTTTATTGTCTTTCTTGGTTGCTTTTTTTACTGTTCCTTTTCTTTCAGGAAGAAATATGGTCAAAATTACATTAGGCTCAGTCCTACAAGATTTTGAACACCTATCATTTTAATTTAATCTGGCAGGATCTGACAATGCTTGGCACCATTTATCATGCCCATCAAAGAACAGACAGAGAGGTTTGGCAGAGCAGCTGATTGAGTTTCCTTTTGTTAATGAAAACAATGCTGCTGACAATCCATTAAAAAACATCCAATTTCTTTTTAATATTCCTGGAGTAGTAAGAATAAAGCCAGAGGGACAGCTGAAATTGGAATAATTGTTTTAGACTTCACTTGTCTCATTTATGTTTAGACTTTTTTGGTACTGGGTTGTCCTGATAATTTTTTATTCTGATCTCCATGGCAGGAAAAAGAGAAATGGAAATAACCCAGAAACTTCCTTTTGACATTCAAAAGTAGCTGCACCAAGTCCTTGTTGTCTAAATGTGCAACATCTATAAAAAAAATTTAATTATAAGTTTGTTCCTACTGAAAATCAAGTTTGAATGTCCAAGCTTTTGTATATACCCTAAGTTGTTGAAACTTATGTTTTAACACTTTCGAAACTGTTATTTTCATAAAAGAACGGATTTTAAACATACACCTCTAATGTAGAATACATTTAGATTTTATTGATAAGATTTACCATTACATGAACCATCATTATACTTCGTTTGCATTATTCATGACTGTTCCATAGCCACAGAGGATGTAGAACTTATTTTTCCATTGAAGAACTATTACTAGTAAAGTCTACACATGTGATTGAAATTTGATAATATCTGATATGGATCTGAACCTTGCAATAAAAATATTTAACTAGAAATTATTTTGTTGGTTCGTGTCTGCCAGATTCTATTCGTAACATTTGCAAAAATAGGCCAAGCAGCAATAACCCACTGCTCCAGTTACCAATGATATATTTTTTCTAAATTTAATCCAAAAACAATTCATTGTACCCATTTTGTTTTTCTTCAGTGTTTAGCTTTTAGTACAAAAGTCTAACTAAATGTATAATATGCATGCTGCAGAACAGCTTAAATTATGTCGGACCATTTTAAAAGAAAATTGTTCATATAGGGGTAACTGTTCATCTTAACTCTCATCAGCTCTCCCATTTTTCAGTCCCAGACTACATGGAGGAGTTCTTGTTCCCTGTGACTCTGTCTTGATGGTGTTTCTTAAAGATCATAATGCAGACTTTCCATCTGTGAGGGGTGTACAAATCCAGTCCACAGCAGAGTTGTAACATTTACTCATAAGATAACCTTGAACTCTGCTGACCTGCCAAACATTACACAACAAAAATATGCCAGACTCTTTCCTTTAGTTTTTATTGTCTTTTGAGTCTTTTCAATTGTGTAATAACTGCAAAAAATAGAGACAAATGAGAGGTTTTCATTAGCATAAATAAAATCTATGTAAATTATTCATGGAGATTTACCATTTTCAGTTGCCAAAGCCTCACTCTTGGTTCATTTAGACTTTTTTATTTTTCCATAACAGTAAATTTAGTTAGATTTTAATACAAATTAAGCTGTTCTAAATTAAGCCTTACTTCTCACTTACTGCAAACGAGCAGCATGCCCTATCCTCCTACTCTGCAGAACAGTTATTTGAAAACAAAGGTAGGGCAGATAAATTAATTTGGATTTAATTTGTTCATTAAATATCACATATGTTCACATATACATCTTATTAGGTTTCCAAAACATGAAGTAACAAAGACACCATAAAAATGACACAGCAACAGCAAATTACAAGAAGTGTATTTGGATTTGCTAAATAAGCAAGGGGAAGGACAGGCGGGTTAGTAACATAGTTTATAATACTTTTTCCAAATTTGTGAAAATTGAATCATTTTTAATATTTTTATTTTTATTTGTGTTTGTACTCAGTATGAAACTGTGTTAAAATCAGAGGTCATGGAGTGATTCAGCAGGACAGTTTGACTCAGATTCCTATATTTCTGTGGCAGGCAATATTTGTTACGCTCTTTTTCACCCTCAGCCTTGAATTAATAACCTACAGACTATAACTTTTCTCTCAGTGATTCGCAGGCCTGGCTACTCTTGTTTAGGAAGATTCAGGTAGGCTATTTGCGGTCCCTGAGACCTACACAGGAAGCCAAGATGCTTAATACTGGACAAAAACGCATTTTTAAAACCCTGGAGTACAGCACTAATGTAAATTAACAGAGTATATCAAACAAGAATGTCACACAGAGGCTGTACAAAAACAAAAATAAAACAAAATTGAACATATGCTTTTCTTTTCAAGGGAGACTAGGTTAGTTTATAAATCATGACTGATAATATTATTACAGAAGAAAAAAAATGCTCTATTCTAAAAGAAGAGAAACTGCTCACATTATTTTTTTGCCATTTTGACGTGGCTTATACAAGGACACATTCAAAGTGCCATATTAAAAACAAACAACAGACCTCTATTAAAAGTGTGGATACAAATTACAGACTTCAGTGTCTTTTTAAAAATGGTTCCTCAAATCTAATAAATGGAAGCAAAGTAATGTATTTTTCAATTACACTAAATTTTGCATTGTCCATATGTGAGCCTAAAAACAAAATTCAGCCTTCATGAAAGCTCTGACTTCTCAGGGATTGCTTACAACTTATTCCAAAGTGAATTTCTCTGCAATAAGTATTTTTGTTAGGGAGCATGTCTTCTACAAGCGTTATTCTCTTCACCCCTGTTTCAGCTAAGAGAATTTCTAGCACAAAGCAGTAAAAATAGCTTCTGCTTTTCTATATATGCTTCCTCTTTCAGGAATAATAATAAATATACATATTTCTGTTCTTACTGGAAGAACTTTTTTTCTTTTCTCTATTTCTCCCTCTCTCTTTTTCTCCCTCCCTCTCACTAATAGAAGCATGCACATATACACACACTCACATAGTATTACAAAAGGTTTGCTTTCTGAAGAAAAATACCACATATGAGTGGATATGTAAGGTAACAGTTATATCTATTAGTCTGCAATAACGAATTGTCTTAACAAAATTCCATTGTATAGCTGGCAAATCCAGGTGATTTCTTTTCCTCCTCTGTGCTTCTTTTTCCTTCCTTCTTTCTTTCTTTCTTTCTTTCTTTCTTTCTTTCTTTCTTTCTTTCTTTCTTTCTTTCTTTCTTTCTTTCTTTCTTTCTTTCTTTCTTTCTTTCTTTCTTTCTTTCTTTCTTTCTTTCTTTCTTTCTTTCTCTCTCTCTCTCTCTCTCTCTCTTTCTTTCTTTCTCTCTCTCTCTCTCTCTCTTTCTATCTTCTCTCTTTCTCTCTTTCTTTCTCTCTTCCCTTTTCTTCTTTCTGAAAATGCTGTTTTTTCTATCACCTAAGTTAGAAGAACTGAATTAAGTGAAGTTAAATTTTTCCAGTGTGTTTTCACACATGTTAAAGAGAAGGTGTATTCTTCTTTTTTCATTTTATTTATCTTGTTTTGCTTGTTTGTCTTCTTAAATATACAAAATTTTGTATTGATGTATTTCAGATTTCAAATGTTAGCTTTATTGCTCTCTCTCTTTTTTTTTTTTTTATTAAATATTAATGCCCTAACATTTACAACACAAATTCTTTGTAGTGTGTAGATTTATAATCACAACATCTTTTTAAAAGCTCAGATTGCAATTAGGTAACTTAGAATTAAATATATGTATATATAGGCATCGTGGAAATAACAAATGTACTCACATTTTAAATTTCAAGTACTGCCTTTAAAAACTGAACTCTGCATAAGGTTAAATGAAGGCAAAGTGAGAGCCATTTAGTGACTGCAGTCTTGACAATATTTTAATGGAGATTTCTGTTTGCACATATTTACACAATGCCTCTCCTCATGGAACATAGTTTCTTTGAATTCACCTTACATGAACAATTCAAGACCAAAAGGAAAAATATATACTGTACCAGAAGGACTGTTTCACATATGCTCTGAGAAGGGATGCAAACACAGATGTAAATGTAAAAGTTCACAGAAGCTATGTTTACATACCAGTGAAACAACAAATCTGTTGAAATTATTGGTGATCAAAACATGAAGATATCAGCCATCTCAAGAAGAAGTATTATTAGAACCAGAGCTAGCTTTACAGAAACCTGTTATTAATTGTTATCCAAATTGAATTTGATATGTCAAAGTCGAAATATTTGCTCAAGAAACTACAGAGCATGTCCATCTATTAAATCACTAAGAGTGCAATCTCTCAAATATTGGCAGAGCACCGTCAGAAAAATTGTGGTTAACAGCACACAGTTCACTGGAGCTAGTAAGTATCAACTTTAAAGAACCTCCTTTACATTAATAGAACAAAATTCTTTATGATTCAAATGAACAGCTTTTCTGGGTTCCCCAAAAAATTATTTCAGGGATATCAGTTAAAAAAGAAAAAAAAAGGTGTTTTTTTTCTTTTGTTTTTGTTTTTTTTTGCTGACAACTATTTTTCTTCTTTCTGCTCAAATCAGATCTGTCTATAGATTGACTTGTACAGTACCAGTGGACTAGTTACCATAGGCTGGCTTTATAATCAGCAGAGAGATGTAGATGTGCATAGGCCATGCAGTCTTATTCTAATTAGGTCAAATCACTTTGATGTAAACTTTAACATGTACTTTTCTCTCTACTGAATACAAGGAATCCAAGGTTATTAGCTTGGAGATGGATCCCCCAAGCAGAAATATTTAATGTTCTTTGATATAATTGCATGCCACCTATTATTTTGCTTTGTTTCCAGAAATTTTGTGCTGTTGGATTGACATTTTTACCCATATATTACAGTTAAAGTCTCATCAGTTAAAACCATGTTCTAATTCATTGATGTCTGGATTGTTTTTGATGTTTT
Organism: Callipepla californica brunnescens; assembly: GCA_023055505.1. Taxonomy (NCBI): domain Eukaryota; kingdom Metazoa; phylum Chordata; class Aves; order Galliformes; family Odontophoridae; genus Callipepla; species Callipepla californica. The sequence continues at coordinate 3,339,259 of JALIRH010000038.1, forward strand.
CCTACTTAACTGATGTTACAGAGTGTAACATATTTAATGGTTTATACTCAGTTTACCTGATTTTAATACATAGAAGATACATGCAGCTATTGTTGATTTTAACAAGACTTTCAGAATGCAAGTGAGAAATTATTAATGATAGAATTCTTTTATTCCTGTCAAAATGTAATTGATTTATTTATAATTCCATTGTGCTGCATTTCAGTGACTGAAATGTACTTCATAAAAGCTATTGTGTACGAAGCAAAGCTCACAAGGAAATGTGTTTCCATTTATGTGTTTTTATACGAGTGGCATTTTACCAGAACATAAGAAATGATTTTTTTCTGGCCTGACCTACTTGCAATCTATACATATTTACATACTGAATAAGAAGATTTTTACTCGTAACAAAAATATTTTGGTCATTCTGAAAAGATTGCCTCCTATTTCTTTCCACAGGTACTACAGTAGATACAAAGAGCACAATAACATTATTTGATAGAGCAAATTCTTAGCTTTTTCTTCACTACTCTTGGCTTTTTTAACACTATTTTTCAACATAGTCACCACAGTTAGCTATGCATTTTCACCAGTGATGAACAAGAGCCTACATTCAGCACTCATAGAAATCTGTATGGCCATCCTGAATGTGGCTTGTCTTTCACACCACTGTCTCCATTGCTGAAACACACTACCCCCTGCCTCTCTGTGCTCACGTCCACTGTTTGATCTCCATAAATATTCAGTAACAGTTATGGATGTCAGTGGGTGCAATTTTTTCTGCATGGAGGAAATCAATTATACACCTTTGCTACATATGCACTTCCACGTCAGATGCCAGATTGTCAGACTGCCCCTCATCAGCCATCTGCCAATAAAATGTAATGGAATATTGGTGGGGGAAGGTTCAGCCTCTACTGCCATACTGCCAACATCTACCTCTGACATTGTGGGCAACATAATAAAATAGGAGGCATTACTTTCAGAGCAGCCCTTCTATTTCACTTGCTGTGTACAAGATGATATGCTTTGTGTCCTGGGTGGCCAATTTAGAACTAAAGTTGACTGCACTTTGACTGAATAGAGCGAGACACTGGCACAACTGTAGTACAAGCTGAAATACTAAAGTTTTAACATTATTATTTTTCTAGCTCATGCTAGACCTTTTTCAACAGACAACCAAATAAAATAAGGCAGTGTACATCTGGCTGAAGGTAATGGCACTGCTATATATGAAATATTAAGTGGGAAGTTATGAATTGATGTGGCATTTCACTTCTATTTTAGGAAGGGGAATTTAAAGGTTTTGGTTCTCTTGATGGATGCATGCCAAATTAATGAAATGGGAGAATTTCCAAAGTGGTAGAAGAATATCAGCTTAGTGAATCTGAAATTGTCCTTATAGGAAGAGATCTGGGGACTTAAATAGAGAATAATCACTTTTCTCCTGGAACTACAAACTTCTCTATAGCCGGTATATAATTCTCTATTAAATCCTTCAGCCTGGATTAAATCTTGAACAGAAAGAACCTAATTTCTTGCTAAATTTCTTTACTTTGAACATGAATTTTATTATAACTATATTTTGTCCTACGGAACCTATAGAAATAGATCTTTGCTACATCTGCTGCATACTATATATTTTGACTTTGCAGATACAAACCTATAAAAGATAGAGAACAAAGGATCATCCTCTGCAAAGAGCAATATTTATGATTCACCTGCCCACTTCAGTCTCTTTTTTTAGAGTCAAAGGGTGAAGGGAGTAAATGTCAAAGATGCTGTGATCTTCTCAGAGAGGAAACAAGGGAATCCCCTCAGTGAGCAATGGGAGCCCTGGGTCAGGGATAATCTGCCAGGTGCTACTATCCCTTCTTATGACAGGACAGGCAACAGGATGTGGCACATCAGAAAGATGTTGTGAGGGCAGTTTCCATTGGCACTTCATGCAGGATGTTCTAGTAGAGAGGGTGAGCAGGGCTTTTCTCATCCTGAGTTGCGAGGGCATAACTTTCTATTAATACAAACATGGAGACCACTCTGTGTGGCAGAGAAGTTGAGGCAGAAGAGATTCAGACAGGGGCAAACAGCCTTTCTGGGATGACACGTGCACCTAGATGGACCTCCCAAGGAGCTAGAAAGCTGTCCAAACCTTCGGCTGGGGGGAACTCTGGAATCCCTGAAGTCCCCTGAGGGACTGAGTTAGGTTAGGTGTGTCATGTGTTCATCTTGACAACCCTTTTGAGCAGCTGAGAAAGCTGTAAGAAGTCACCTAGCCAAGATTATCGAGCAGTCTGAGAGACAGACTGATGCCTGGTGTTGTGTTGTGGCACAGGCAGACATTCAGCCCTGTCTTGGGGCACAGCCAGGGGAGGAAGATAAGCAGGCTTCTGATGGGACAGCTGGTAAACAGGTGACAAAGCAGTGGAGCAAAGCTGGCTACTCTTTAAAACGCCTTTCTGAGGGTGCAGAATGTCTCCATCCCTCAGAATAAGAAAGCAGATAGAGGCAGGAAACTGGCATGGTTTGGCAAGGACCTGCTGGTCAAACTGAAGAAAGGGAGGGCATGTACAGGTAGCAGAAACAAGGACATGTCACCTGGGAAGAAAACAGGGATGCAGTCTGGACATGCAGGGATGGGATTAAGAAAGCCAGTGGAACTGAACTTGCTGAAGGATGATAAAAACGAGAAGGGATTCTACAGGTACATAGGTCAGAAGTGACAGGCCAAAGAGAGCGTATCTGCTCTAGAAAATGAGAAAGGAGAACTGGCTACAACAGATGTGGAGAAGGCTGAGGTACTCAATGAGTTCTTTGTCTCAGTCTTTTCTGTCAGCCAGGATTCTCCTATTTCTCAGATCTCTGAATCCCTGAACCTCTTGGTGGGAAATTGGAGAGCAAACTCCCTTCCCTAGGGACCTGGTAGATGAAAAACTGAAGATGAGCCAGCAGTGTGCACTTACAGCCTGGAAGGCCAATGGTATCCTGGGCTGCTTCAGAAGAGGAGTAGCCAACAGGGTGAGAGAGATGATTGTCCTTCTCTACTATGCTCTCGTGAGGTCCCATGTGAAGTGCTGCATCCTGGTCTTGGGCCACCAACAAGGAAAGATGTGCAGCTTTTGGAAAGGTTTCAGAGGAGGGCCACAAAGATTATCGGAGTTGGAGCACCTCACCAATGAGGGCAAGCTGAAGGGGCTGGGCTTGTTCAGTCTGGAGTAGTCTGGAGATGACCTTATTACAGCTTTCTATAATTTGAAATGAGATTACAAACAGGAGAGTAATCAACTTTTTACATGGATGATGGTAGGACAAGGGAAATGGTTTAATACTAAAAGAGGGAAGATTTAGATTAGGTCTCGGGGAAGTTCTTCACTGAAAGGGTAGTGAGGTGCGGGAACAGGCTGCCTAGAGAAGTTGTCTATGTCCTGTCCCTGGAGGTGTTCAAGGCCAGGTTGGATGGGGCCCTGGCCAAACTGATCTAGTATGACATAGAGGTTGACAATCCTGCCTGTGGCAGGGGATTTGGAACCTGATGATCCTTGAGCTCCCTTCTACCCCAAGCCTTTCTATGATTATGTGATTCTATCTTGTAGGCTTGTCTTGTAAAACAGCTTCAGAAAGCCCTGAGGAGCAATTGTAGTAAAAGGGTACTGTTTCAGACTGGCAATGTTTCTTCTTCAAGAAGCTTGGGGAAGGTAGACAATGTAAGCAGGGGAATTTCTAAATAATTTATTAAGACATCTAGTTTGAGGCTTGGTGCGTTAAAAAGAGAGTGGCCAGCAGGTCAAGGGAGATGATCCTCCCCTTCTACTCTGCCCTTGTGGTATTGTGTCCTGTTCTGGGCTCCCCAGTACAAAAAAGACAGGGTTTCCCTTGAAAGAGTCCAGCAGAAGGTTACAACGATTATAAAAGGAGTGGAACCCCTCCCTTATGAGAAGCTGAGAGACCTGGGTCTGTTCAGCTCTGGAAAAAAAAAAAAAAATGACTCAGAGGGGATCTGATCCATGTCTATAAGTATTTAAGGAGTGGGAAGCAAAGGGATGAGGCTGGACTCTTCACGGCAGTGTGTGGTGATAGAACAAGGGGAAATGACCACAAACTGAAGCATAAGAAGTTGTGGAATCTCCTTCTCTGGAGATGTTCAAGACCTGCCTGGATGCCTGCCTGTGCAACCTGGGCTAGGGAGCTGCTTTGGCAGGGGGGTTAGATGGTCTCTAGAGGTCCCTTCCAACCCCCACAATTCTGTGATTCTGTGATTTTATTTCAGCACCAGGCATTATAAAGACATGATTAAAAATAATGACAGCAAACAGATGGTCACTCTTCATGGAATTACACTGAAGGCATCTGTAGATTATTTTTTTGTCTTTGAATATGTTGCAGCAAAATAATATATTTAAAAATCATGCAGTGTCTAAGAAAGTGAAGAAATATTTGTGATGTTCTAGTCAGGTTAATAAGCAGGAATTTTTCTCGTAAAAGGTGATGGAACTGCCTCCAAATATTCTGGATATTAGATACAACTATTATTTGCTTAAAATATGTGTAAAACTCCACTGTAATGAAGCTTCTCAATAGGTATTGGAAAGATTATTTTCCTTTTTCTGGAATATAACCATATTGTTCAGTATGCAAATATGCAGACGTTTAAAAGCTTTACTCTCTAGAAAAGCTTGACCTAAACAGAAAACAATAACATATGTTCTTCCAGGGTGAATAACCTCTATAAATATGAATTTTTTAACCACAGTGAAACACTGTGGGTAACAGTATACTCTTCCCTCCTCACAAAGAAAGAGGAGGGGCAGCTCTGATCTCTGCTCTCTCGTGACAGCGATAGGACCTGAGGGAATGACATGGAGCTGTACCAGGGGAAGGTCAGGTTGAATATTAAGTAAAGGTTCTTCACCAGAGGATGGTGAGGCACTGGAACAGCCTCCCCAGGCAGTGGTCATGGCTTCAAGCTGCCAGGGTTAAAGAAATGTTTAGACAACATTCTCTGACTATTTCAATTTTGGGTGGTCCTGTGTGGAGCCAGAATTGGACTCAATCATTCTTGTTCCTTTCCAACTCAGGATACTCTGTAATTCTATGAACAAATGGTACTGAGAAAGACCGATGAATAATCACATCATATGCATCAATCTCACACATGCCATGCAAAGGTCTCTTCACGTACTTCTCTACAGTGTGTCATTAAATATTCATCATAGATTTCTCGGTCAAGTTCAATCGTTTACCTTCAGTTTTTTTCTGACTGAAAATGTATAAATTGTCTTCTGCATTTTTATAAGTTTTAAAATAAACTTTTCTTTTTGTATATTTCAGCTGAACATTGTCTCTGTTTCCCTAGATTTGCTTATAGCAGATGTTGCTGAGAATGGGAGTCAAGAATACAAAATTCAGGAATGGTACTGTCACCCAGACTCTGTGAAATCCTACTGGGGTTTGCTTACAACCAAAGAAAATGTGTGTTTTCTCACCTTTGGATGTGTATCGCAGATGAAGGCACTGTGTGGGAATATTTGTATTTATTCCACTAGTTCATGAGACAGAGACCTGCCTGGTAGAGCTAGAGATCTCACTTCTCCTGATGTCTCCTCTGACTAGTATATGCAGTTATCTGTAACAGAAAATAGACCTAATTTTTAGTTTGATTGTGTTAAGAAATTGTAACTATAGACAATCATGATCTTACAGCGTTGTTCTCAGTTTTTACGCTACTGAACAATGAGAAAATGTCAAAGCTGCAAAAGTCAGGCTTTCACATGTAGACAAAGTCTTATTTTAGCTTTGTGGTCCAGTTGGACAGTGGTATAATCTGAATTTTGGAGATGTATTATTTCAAATTTCTGAAACAGAAAAGCAATGTCCAGAAGAAAATTAATAATAATCATGCATGATAAATGTGATATGGAAATATGTATGTAAAGACTCAAAGATAAAGTAGTATTTAATAGATATTAATTCGAATCTAAAGCCCAGGTCCAATATAAGTTCCATTGTGGATCACTGAATTTAAACAGTGTGCCTATTGCTTCCGTATTTTTGGTTAACCAAAGGGGATAAGAATTTAATAATAATAAAAAAGAATGAGTGCGCAGAAAGAGATGAATAATTAATGTGACTTGATTAGCATATAACAGAGGCTAGTGCTTCTTTACAATTTCAATAGCTTGAATATCTGGCAAGAGCAGAAAAGACAGAAAGATCCTGAGATGGTACTTTGTTACAACTTTTTCCCACTGAGAATTTGGTTGCTCTTATTACTCCATTATCATATACCGTAAAACCTAAGTGCCACACTATGCTATTGTGCATGTTGTTTACACTGTGCATTTAACAAGAAATAAAATATTTTCGAACTATTTAATTCATTTGCTTTTAATATTGTTATTTTTCACGGTCTTCTACTTTGAGTCAGGTTGATTTTTTTGCTATGCCCTCCAGAGCATGGGATAGAGAGGCAAAGGAAAATGATGGCTAATAAATTTTTGAAGCCTCTAAAAATTACCTTCTGTAAAATAGCTTTCCTGTACATAATAATGTCACTGCTTTATAGCTTGATGTTGCCTGACCTTCCATTGTAAGAAGTTGAGGCTTCTTTTCAATGGCGCGGAGCTCATGTTTATAGCCTTAATCATATTACTTAGGGGATAGAGAGATTTGCCTGTTCTGGGCTTTGCTATTATTTGATAACATACGAATAGAAACAAGGGAAACACTATTTTGATAGTGTTTGAAAACATGTTCTTCAGAAATATATTCAAAAATATAAAATTTTGACTTTATAAGACCCAACATACCATTGATCACCAAGGTTTGCTCCCTTATGTTGATTCATTACCACAATTCTCTGTGGGTATACTGTATTAGCTAGAGTAGAAATCATTTGGAAACAACCCTAAAGAATTTATTCCAATATTCATTGAGTTAATAAGGCTTTTAATGAAATAGAGCAAGAAAAGAAGACCTTAAATGGGTAGATCTGCAAAGTTATGCATATTCCTGTGCCTAAGGCTACTCAGAGATGAGATATTTTTAGGAAATCCAATCACTGGTGTTCCCAAATCAATAAGGTTAAAATGTCACTGTTTATTAGAAAAATATCTGCATTGTAAAAAGAAAAATAAACACAAACAACAAACATGAAAAAACATATATCTGTGGCATCCATAAGACACATTTCTGAGTAAGCTTTTTTGTTTTTTTTTCCAAAAGATTTTGGTAAAAGAAGTGAAAATGTTCAATTTTGGATAGCTTTTTCTTTGATGCTTTTGAATGTATTTACCACCTGTGGTTATTAAACCTCAGCATTAATGAATTCAGGATTGCAAACACCTGCCACTGCTTCTATTTTAGTCCCTTACCAGACTCAAACTTTATGTTGTTGGAAAGGGAATTTTATCTTTCACTGCAGAAATTATGCACATATTTTATTTGGTCAAAAATATGGGAATCCCTTAACCTTATTGGAATTCTGCTTGCAGCTTGTAAACCTTGTATCTGTGTTCACATTTTTGGATAAAATGAATAAATATGAATTGAATAGGGAGGAAGAAAGTGCTAGAGACTTTAGCAATCTCTTTTATTGGGTAACTTATTTGCAACTAGAAAATTTTTTCTGTACTCCTGAACCTTACTAAGATGCAACTTTTACCACAACTGTGTAAGAATGAGCTGATATTGCTTTTGAACACTCTCTGCATGTTGGATTTCTACAGCACAGAGTTCCAAACTCAGTGACTGTGTGACTGGATTGAATCTTTTCATATGGTTACTTAACTTGAAAATCTTTTTCTACTTAGTAAAATCTTGTGTTTTATAAAGCTCCTGGAGCTGCACAGGCATTTTGTCTCCAGTAAGTCATCACAATATTGAGTCTCAGAGATTTAGATACATTAACATTCCAATAGGATGTTAAAGATCATTTCTACTGGCAAGAACTGGATGCAACTTGACTTTATAATAGAAACTTTTCTACTTTGGATTTCCAAATGGAGTATCAGTGCTGAGGTGGGTAGAGAGACATGATAGTGTTTTAAACAGCTCTTACAATAACTAGATTTTCAGTGATGGTAAGGAATTGTTATTTAAATTTTTCTTGTATGAAATAAAAATTAGGTACTCCTCTTTTAGAAATATTGTAGAGGAATGAAAATTTTGTAAAGAATCCCTGAATGCCTCAGTTCAATCAGTTTAAGGAAGGAAATTTCTGCTGAACACAAAAGCAGTCCAGAAATGAGACAGTTGCTTAAAAATTTATTTTTCATGATTGCTGAAGACTGCATTGCTATTTTTTTTTTTAATCAAATATGTTGATCTGGTATGATTAATTCTCTTGGCTTATATGAGTATTTTAGTATTTTCTGTGTATCTTCAGATTTATATCTTAAGTTATTATTCAGATGTAGATTTTGATGAATATGAAAAAGGAATCTTAATAAATACAGAAAAATGGATTAGATGGACAGACTATAAACACAGGAGGTGGGATAACAGCAGGAGCAATAGTAGTTTTCAGATTACAGCCTATCTAGAGAACAATTTCATGCAGAGAGAAAGAAAAGCAAAGAAAAATCACAGATACACAAGAAGGCTAATGCTATGAAAGACACACAAAAAATATTATAACACTATGTTGATAAGAATTCAAAAGCTTGTTTTAAGTGTTCTCCTAGCTCAAAAGTACCCCAGAGTCTTTAGAAACCAAAATACTTTTATGTATCTCCTTTTTTTTTTTTCCTATTTATATATATATATTTGTTTGTTTGTTTTTAATTTGCTGTCCCAATGGCAAGAATAGCTGACTCTCAGGGTCATGGTAAATTGATTTTGTTTTGTACACTTTAAAGGATATTTCTAAACTTTTGCCTTACTACAGCTTGTTCTGAAAGATTTCCATTTTTATTGATTTTTATTTTTTGAGTTCTCTTTGAGATGCTTGAAGAAGAAATGACATAATTTTCATGAGGCAATAATTCTTAACTTGCTCTGAAAGTAATGCCTCCTGTTTATTTCCATGGAAACTACAATAAAGAACACAGTAGCACATTTAATAGAGCAAATTTTCAGCTACAAAATAACATTCTTCAACACAGACACCACTGTTAATCATGCATTTTTGCTATTGATGAACAAGAGCCTGCATTTCACATTTGTAATATCTGCATGGCTGTCCAGAATGTGGCTCATCTTTCACATTGCTGTCACCATTGCTCTAATGCATCACCCACCTCCTCACTGTGCTCTCATCACTGTTTGATCTCAACAAACATTCAGCAAGTGGTGTTGAACGTCAGCGGGTGCAGTTTTTTCCACATAAAGGAATTCAATGACATAGCTTTGCTTCATATGCACTTCCATGATAGACACCATTTTCTCAGAGTGCCTGTCTGCTGCCGTCTGTTGCATGGCAACAAAACAGAATGGAACACTGGTGGGAAGGTTCAACGTCTACTGCCATATCACCAACATCCACCTCTGACATCATGGCCAACATAATAAAATAGGAGGCATCATGTTCAGAACAGTCTTCATATATTCCTGAATGTAATATCTGTGAGCATTTTGATGCTGTGCACCAAGTTTAAAGCAAATTAATAAAAATAAATAAATGAACAGTGCACCAGAAAAGAAGTACAAGGATTATTGTGTGTGTGTGGTTTTTTAAAACTATAACAGATCTGCTGCTCACGAGGGCATAACCCTCGATACAGAAGGTGAGTGTTGGAGGGCAGAGAGCTAATCATGGGATTAATGTAGATTTCATTTATAATCCATCTCATGTTTGTATGCTTTTATCCACTGTTAGTTTGGAAACAGGACAAATCCCCTTTTAATTCTCATTATTAATGAAGATTTGCCCAAAGGCTTTACTGTCTTGTGTGGAAGCCCTGCCCTTGGGAAATGTATAAACATACCATTGCAGCTGGAGGATTTAGAGGGTCTTCCTCAGGGACTTGAAGTGCCATGTCAAGTTCAAGATATGTGCAGAAGGAACACGTTTGTTGATTCATCACATTACAGTGCAGTGGGCAAGACTGTAGCTGACTGTGCTGGACACCAGGCTTGTGATGCCATCCATGATCAGTGTCATGCTGTTATGCTGAACTGTTCAAAGCTACTGAAAGATGCATAAATCCTGACCAAGCATACATGCACTCAACACTATTGCAGTGCTTTCCATCCCTAGCCAGGACATCTAGGATAACCCTCATCTTCTTTCTCCTCATTTGAAGTTTTTATTCATAGTTAGCATGGTAGTGCCTGAACCTAGAAGACAGGAGGATACATTCTGTGAGTGAAACAGGGAAAGGGGTGGGTTATATATGCTGTAATTCCGTTGCAATTGACCATGATAACTTTGTGCTTTTGTAGTAAGTGCTAGACAGCTGAAATAACATTTTTCTTTCTTTTTTCTTTTTTTTTCTTTTCTTTTTTTTTCCAAGTGAAAACTAAGTTAAGGAGAGCACAAAGTCTTTGACTATTCTGTCTGGTTGGAAGCATCAGGTTTAAGCTGCGTCTACACCACTTCTACATTTAGAACTTCTTAGAAATTACCTTTGCACATTTTTATTTTTTTTTTTTGTTAATGGGTGGTTTTCTACAGTGTACTTGCTTTTCTCTCTTTGCTGAGTGTACAGATGCTGAAAGTCTGGAAGTCTGTCACCCTTCTGATCTAAGGTGCCTTAAATTTAGTGCTGTGTAAAAAAGGCAGCTAATATAAGCAGCACAGCCTTTGCTTTCTGTTCTTGATTGACAGTCTCAGCACCTAATTATTTGTTTGAATCTTCTGTCTCTGAATCCTAACCAGTTCATCTTGAAAGCTATGTTATAATCAAATGCTTTATTATCTTTGTTTCTGTTGATGTTCCATCAGATATTATGCTGCTGGGAGCTTGTGCCTGACCAAAGTACAACACTGAAAACAGACTGTGTGCCCTTCCTTCCCTGTGGTTTGAGTAAGCATTGTGGAGTGTGCTGGATGAGATACATAAGGAAAGGGGAAGGAAAAGAACCCCAAATATTTATCCGATTATAACAAGAATGACTCAAATTATGAGGGAGAGAAATCTTACAAATGTTTTGTTGATGAAATTACTTCACTGCATGAAAATTAAAGATTCCCTGGACCCAAGCCCCTTTAATACCCCAAACAAGGCTCTTGCCACCTCGGGAAGTCAATTATCTCCATAGCAACCAAAACAAATGGTGAATATTGCCTTAGCAGCTGCAAAGAATAAGAGGTGCATCTGAAATTAATTTATGTCTTGGGATCAGACACTTGAGATGAGAGAACTGGTCCATAAAGTATCCCAGAGGAGCTGGTAAAAGGAAAACAAAATAAGTCCCTTGTTAAGTTGTTGAGGGAGTTATGCTTGGAGTGCATAAATTTGCTTTCCCACTCCCTTTTTTGGAAGAAGAAGAATATTGTCAACATGTCCACATTTACACAGATACTCCCTTAACTCTTCCCTATAAATACAAGTCTTGACAGAGAAGGTTTGGCAATAAGTACCTGAAATGGTAGGTACTCTTAATCTCTCTCATTGTCCAGAAAGATCTATTCTTTATCATGTTAATTAATTGGAGATGAATAAATTTCATCCTATTTACCTCCCTGCCGAAAAATGAAACACTAGAATTTTCTTTTATAATGTACGAAGAAACAGTGATTAACATGTAGACTTGGAACTGTTTTCTTTTAAGAGAAAAACTCATGATACAGTTATTAGCAAAATAAGTCAGAATAGGGAAAGGGTGGCAGAAGCTGTGTGACTGATGCATAACAGAGGTAGCTAATCTACATATTTGTTTACTTACATCCAACATCAATACCATATGTCTCCTCAGAATCCTACTTTTGTGGGCAGATGTTACAAAAACAATTGCATTGTATACGTCTGACTGTATGAGCATGTTTTGGTTCATGCTATTAGACCTATGAAATAGTGCTACTATCAGGAATGTCCTAAATCACTGACATTTAGGGAGGACCAACTCAAACTGGATCACTCACTTATACCCTTCATATAGTACACCCTGAGCATCTGTAGTCAGCCAAGGAGACCCTTCTTATTATATACTCTAAGCATCCAAAGTTGGCCACTGAGAAAGTAAGACGTGCCTTTGATGTATCAGGGAATTTCATATTTTCTTATACTAAGCGTAAAGAATGGACAGATTTTCATAATAGTCCAAGCTTCACACCTCATCCTACAATACTGAAATAGATAAATTTTCTAAAAGCTTTTTTTCTCGGATAGACTTGCTGTGTTTCGAATCTTTTGAAAATCCGGGCCTTTATCTGATTTTTTTTTTTTATTATAGATTTTACTTCTTTCTGTACCATGAAAGTGAAATTTATTTAGAAAATACTATTTTTTCTTTACCTTGTAAGCTCTGAAAATGTGGCTAGTATCAGCAAAGTGGTAATGAGCCATTAGTAAGACATGGTATAAAGAGTCTGAAAAATTGCACAGGAAGGTTTGAATTGCCATTATTTAAATCCAGTAATATTTCCTATGCATTTCAACATTTGCTACAAGCTATGATTTCTCTACATTCTAATACAAAAGAAAAAATACTGGAGAATTTTTATCCATCTACTTTCCACAGCTGATCACATTTTGTCAAATATTAAAGTATAAGAAAGTTAAAGAGGATTTCCTGCAATTTGAATATTATTACCAATTGTTAAATGACAAAAATACATTACAGCAAGCTTCGAGTTGTCCCCACTGAGAAAATTCTGTGCTAGATACTTTCTTTTCCTTTTGTTCAGTTATTAAAAATATAAGAGAAAAACACCATATTAGAAATATTTTGATTTTGTGATCTGCTCAGAAACTTGCTCTTTTTCCTGAATGTTGGGTGAATCTGAGCTTTAGCTGGGAAGGTTAATAAATAGTTCCAGTGCCCAGAAACGTTTCTGAATATTGCTTAATTTCTTAGCATGTACTTATTCCCATCTTGGGATGTGAAAAAATCTTGTCCCTGTATAGAAATTCTTGTTCTACATTCAGGACTGGCTGCCTACAATTTAGATGGCTCCATACAGAGAATCTGAATTTTGTTCCTACAGATATTTATTGTGTTTAAAACGTTTTATTAGGATAGGGATCCACACAAGATCTAAAAAAAAGGAGAACAAAAATTCATTAGATGAACTGATGTAAAACCCTATTTCTATATACTGGACCAAACAGAAAATCCAGAAAGCAATCAAAGCACACGTAGTAAGAGAAAATAAAGGTTACTTTTATTTAATGAATGAGGACAGAGACAAAGAGAAGAATCAGATATTATGCTTCACAATAGTAACTGTGGTGTAAACATTATTCAAAAATTTCAGAAATCATGGCTACTTAAATAGCCAGACGTCAAAAAATTCTGGGGAGTTTAGAACTTTACATTTTTTTGAAGTTTTTGGTAAAAAATCAACCCTGAATGAATAACGTATCTAGTCATTTTGGTTATACTACAGTACTGTTGTTCAGTGTGATCTAATAAATACTGGAAATATTTGAATAAAAAACATAAAATTGAAAGGAAATTCAAAATTGTGAATAAAGGAACAATTCAGAACATGTAGAGAGTCTTTATATTCAGAGGGGGTTAAAAACTAGAAGATATAACAAAGCATAATAAACAGAAGAGGAAAATTAGGGATCTTGCACAGAATTAATGTATTTTATAAAAAGACAAATGAACAAATGGAATAAATTATCAGTAAAGTCAATTGAAATAAAGACTATAAATAAATTATGAAATATAAAGTATAAATGAGGTTGGAAGACTTAGATTTATTTCCTGAGTTAGAGGAATGTGAATGATCTTAGAATAAAAGTAGGAAGGTGAAACTAATATATTAAAAATTGAAGGTTGCAATTGCATTCAATAAGTTATTCTTCATAGTTCATTGAAGTAATCATTAAAGATAATTTATACTACATAATTAAGCAATAGTTGATATTTTTATTTTATATTATTAGTAATTTTGGAAAACCCTCTGATAAAATGGAAAATGGTTGAGAAAGGCAGTAGCACAAATGAGTATTATGTACAAGTGGAGCACCTGGTATTTTACACAGAGAGGTTAGAATGTAAATATTTAAAGAGAACAGATGAATGTGAGGACTCCTAACATAAAATAAAATAGGAATAATAAATAGTCTCCAAGTTTGAAAGGTCAAAAGTCTCTCAGACACCAATTAAATTTTCATGGTGTTTTCTCTAGAAATATGACTGTGTTCCCCTAACAGAAACATGACTTCAATTAATTTGCGTTCTTAATAGAAGGAAAGAAGTACAGAACAGCATTTTTATTGTTTTTTCAATAAAAATAAATATTATAAAAATCTTCCGTACATAATAAACAATTTCTATAACTTAAGGAATTTTAGTTTTTTCCCCCTCTATTTCTCTTGTATGTTTGTAGCACAACCATTAAGAGTGAAAATTTGTTGTGAACTATCTATAAATGCTCATTAGATATCCATTTTATTATTATTATACTTTTTTTTTTTCTGCAGTTAAATTAAGCAGCATCACTATTTAAGTATTTGTATTAAGCATCTTTTCTACAAGGAGGAAATGGGAACCTAACCCTGAAACAACCTGACTTTAGTGGGACTCTGTCTGTGTATAAAGATACTTCTGTTCTGAGTCCTGGTAGCATTTAGTGCCTTGGGCAATGTGTTACAAAAGACAAAGAATTTCACTTTTGCAGTTGGTGCCACAGTACTAAGACATCAAGAACGCTAACCTCAGCCAAATCTTTTAATGCCGATGTTCTTTAGCTCAGTGTTTTGACAATGGCTTTCTCAAGGGCATTCCCTTTTAATGTTAATTTATTTGCAGTCTTTTATCTCCATAGGAAGAATCAATGCTATTTAATACACAAATCTCCTGGAGGGGAAACAGTAGATGATGGGCTAGGTACAGTCCAAAATGAACTTTCAATTAGCATAGCACTGAAATATACAAAGACTCTGAATGTATTCATACCTCCCCACATCTTGTAGCCTACAGCACCATGGATACTTTTCTCTGACCACCTTTCCTCCAAAAAGACACATGTAATGGGCCAATCGCTTGCTTCCTCTTGTGCTCCTGTATTTACTGCCTATGCAACCCTTCCAGCCTGATAGGAGAAGCATTGAGGCAACTGGGAGAATCCTCTCTTCTTGTAAATGTGAGTACCTGCCCAAATAGGCCACCTGGGCTAACTTACATAGAAGAGACCTAAAATGGTATTTCTTTGCCTCAGCTATTGTGGTTTTGAGGGGAGCAGGCACCACAGCAGTGCAAAGTCAGACATGAGCTTGTAGGAGACACTATAGGACTGGGATCAAGTCTATTAGGATTGAGTTGGCAGTGTTTTGGTGTAGATATTATTTACGTATTATGCTTCCAACCCCTGAGAGAGTCTAAATGGAAATATTTGTGAAGGTTACCTTTAGCTGAGTGAGACTATTTCATCTTCCCTTTTACTGACTGTAGACAAAGCCTATGCAAAATACTCTTGATAGGCTGAAGGTAGCTGTAAATACTCTTGAGAGTCCTGTCTTTAAAACTCAAAATTTGGATGTCTTATAGGTCCAGGTTTTTTTTACTCTGTTCATACCGGGGTACTATCATCTTCAGGAAAGTGCTTATTGTGACACTGAAGACCTTGAAGGAAATTTGCAATTCTGAACACTTGAAATACTTGATCAATAAAGGCTTTTCGGACCAGATGTTTCCTAAATTTAAAATAAAAATAAGCAGAAGACATTTACATCAAGAAAGATTGTGGTATGAACAATACTAGAAAGACATACTAAAAACTCATGGCAGTTATACTGGGCTGTGTAACTCCATGTGGGGTACACAGAAAGTCTACTTTAACAGAACATTATATGAGTGTATTACTATCACATAAAACTAAAATAGAAAATCATTTAGGAAGTCCAGTAGATTTAACTAAAGTTGTATTCTTAAATGGGACTTAATTGACAATTATGATAGTAGTAGTATTTTATTTCACATGTGTAAAGGCTGTGATCAGCTGTTCTGTTGCCTAGAAGAAAACACAGACCACACTGAACTTCACAAATTACGGAGAAGTCTTACTTCGCTCTGTATACTAGAATCCATACCTTTGATGTGCTAGTATTTAAATAGTTAAAATACTTTATTGATATAACTTCACTGCAAAATGTGATTGTAAATTTCAAGTAAGATGCACAGGCATCTAGTGCCATCTGAGATTTCATAGGTATCCAAAACAGACAGATATTACATGCGAGTCATTTGCTATTTCATGGAGTTATTCATAAGAGAGGAAGGATACTCCACAGAGCTTAACAATGATGCAAGATTTTGTTTACACAGTATTGTTCCAGATATCTAAAATAGACGGGTTCAAGTTTAAACTGTAATTGTCTACAATTAGACTATCTCCCTTTGGATGTGCAGTAAAGGCCTCAAAAGACTCCAGCAACTGTGGTAATGTGTTCTGCATTGCCTATAATAAGAGTTTTGTCAACTGTCTCTACAATTGCTTTCTAGTATAAAAAGGGGGGAAGAAAAATATGTAATTATGGCAAGAGGAAATTCTGATTATTTTAGAGGTCTCCCTTAGGATGAGATGAAACAGACTGCTAATTTCCTATTTCCACACACTGTCTATAAAAGGAAATCGAGCAGACTAGATGTAGATGTTTACATCTTACCACTTGAAGCTAATGCAAATGTCTAACAGAGTTTGGTGTAAGGAAAGCCTGACTGTAGATCCTTGTCTCTGTGTTTATCTCCCTAGATTTGCCATTCTTGAGGCAAAACCTTTGTTTTGTTCCTGGACAGGACACCCATCAAGATCTATATATTCATGATGAATACATTTACATTATTTGAAGGATGTGTTATAGCAGAATCTATATTCTTTATGCTAATAGCACTCTTGTAATGCTCACTAATCCTTTGTTTCAATGCCTCAGAATTCTTTCCTATGCAAATCAATTCACGGGGGCATTTTAACATGTAAATCGCAATCTGCCTCACAAGTGAGGAATTGATGGATTTAAAATTCCTTGTCTATTGGGAAGTAATGAATGATACTTATTTAACATGTACTACTACTCTAGGTGTATCTCCAATGTTTAGTGGCAATGCTATTCTGAGTCTGATACTGCATTCACAGTTTTAGGAATATAAAAGAGAAGAAGCAAAAATCTGTGATAAATGTATTTATTTTCCTCTTTTGTCTATCAAAAGTAGTAATTCTGATAAAACATTCAGTGGTCTAGGATATTGGCTAAGGTATGATGTTGGTCTTCTATTATGGAGTGAATGTTAACTCCTCTTGGAAAGGATTACTGAATATTTCTAACCAGATGCAAGATGTTTCACAGTAGAAAAGAAGGAATATAAATTTTGTCAAGTCAAAAAAGACCTGATTGCACAAATAAAAATGGGATATCTATGAAAACCGATATGTTAAAAGAGTTGGACAAGCTAAACAGGAAAAAAATGTAGATATAGGAATACCGGTAAAGTTCAAACAGAAATTATTCGTTCTGAAGAATATGCATCGTATAAAAGGAATTAGCAAAATTATATCACTTTTTTTTTTTTTCTTTTTTTGTGAAAATTTGACCAGACTACAGGATAAGGTGGGGGTTTTACAAAAG
Organism: Callipepla californica brunnescens; assembly: GCA_023055505.1. NCBI lineage: Eukaryota > Metazoa > Chordata > Aves > Galliformes > Odontophoridae > Callipepla > Callipepla californica. The sequence goes on from JALIRH010000038.1 coordinate 3,356,919, forward strand.
ATTTAGTTCTATCACTGTGAAAGAATTAATGTGCAATTCTGGAATGGAAAAATTGCGTTCCTTACCATGAAAGTAGAGGTCTTATTTTGGTTTAGTTTAAGCTGACAATTATGAAATTTAAGCTAAAGAAACACATGATAAAATAGTAGCATTCTCCAAATGTTTTTCGAGCTATCTTCTTTGCGTCATATTGTACTGACTCCTTCATGAAGCCTATTTTACACTTACGAATGCAAATCATAAAATCATATCATCATAGAATCACAGATGGTTTGGGTAGGAAGGGACCATAAAGATCCTCTAGTTTCAACCTCTCTGCCATAGACTGGGGTATCTTCCACCTAGATCAAGTTGCTGAAAGCTCCCTGCAACTTGGCCTTGAACATTCCCAGAGATGGGCACCCACAACTTCTCTGGGTAGCCTGTGCCAGTGCCTCACCATCCTCAGTGAAGAATTTCTTCCTTATATCATGTCTACATCTATTCTCTTTTACTTTAAATCCATTACAACTGTCCCATCATTACATGTCCTTGTAATATGTCCTTCTCTGTCTTTCTTTTGGCTTATTCTGTTACGTAATGGTTGTTTGCAATAATGTGTTCACGAAGCCTCCTTTTCTTTGGGATGAACAGCTCCAACAATCTCAGCACAGCCTATTCTTACAGGAATGAAGCTCCACTCCTATTCATGGCCAGCCTCTGGATGCACTCTAACAGGCCCGATCTCCTCATACTGGAGTCCCCAAGGCCGACTGCAATACTCCACGAGGGGTCTCACAAGAGCACAGCAGAGTAGATCTACTTTCTACAATCATACAAATGATTTATAGTATTATTTACACATATAAGCACAGTGAAGTGCCATCTACGAATCTACTACTTGCTTTTTCAGATGTCTTCCTTTCCTTACAGAAAAAAAAAAAAAAAAAAAAAAAAAGTATTGTTTAGGAGATAAGAAAAAAAAATTCTGCTTGCGAAACCAGAAATATATCTATCTCTCTCTCTCTCTCTCTATATATATATATATGTATATATATATACATTTCAATTTCTAAGGAAGAAATCAGATCATCTTAGAAGGCATAACTAAAGTCTTAAACAACTTTATGTTTAAATAAGTGCACTGCTTGATCCTGAATGTTCACTGAAATATGAACATAGTCCCCCTTATCTGTCATTGATATGGAGGCAAAAATACAATATTTGGTTTTTCAGTCTCTCTAAGTTAAGAAAACAACCTAAAGTTATGCAGAAACTTTTCAGAATGTGGGAGTCTGCTCACTGGATATAGGCATAGAACATAAAGAACTACACCCATGCTAGTAAACTTAATCTACCTTTATGAAGAGCAGTAGGCTTTTACAGGGTATGAATCATCTGTTTCTACAACAGATCAAAGGATTTGTGCCTTCCTTCAAATGCCAGTTTTTCTTTTTTGACTAAAAATGTAATTTCACATGAATGATTCAACTTTAGTAGTCTATACTATACATGTCTAAAATGTGGTGAAAGCATATTGCCTCGAATTATTTTAATGAAAATATGAAATTACTCATCTGAAAAATACTTGTGTATGTATGAGCTGCAATATCATCATACACGTGTTATACAAGAATATCACAGAATACCTAGCATCTTTCCTTAAAGCTAAACCTACAATGTATTTTAAAAATATACTTTTAAATAACAAATTATTAGGTTGTTTGATGATTACATTAATGATTTTCTAAAGGTTTCCTTCATAGAAAGACTCTTTTCACGTTTGGCTGAAGACCAAATATAGAATTGACATGTATGTATACTACAGTTCTGCTGGCTAAACAATCCTTATCCCTTTAACTGTAAACATTCTTGACCTCATACTTCCTCCTTTTTTTCACCATATAGCAGCTTTAGCAAGATGAATAGGAATATTACCTATTTCCATGGAAAGAAACTCCATTATTCCAGTCTCAGTCTCAATCATAAGGTAAGTCTACATCGCTTAGGAAAACTTAGCCAAGAAGTCAAAGTTTGAGCAGCCAAACTACTTTGTTACTATTTTACTTCTTGGTTTTAATTTGGTTTCTTCCAACTGGATTTCTCTTTTGAGAGAAGTAATTATATGTACATTATTGACAGGGACCCAAGCAGCATCAATTAGTCTTGGGGGTCAGATCACAGTTTCTTGCCTTGACATATCCATAAACATTTACATTCTAGACATCCACATTTGTTCAAAGTAATCTCATCTAAAGCCTTTCATTGTGTGTATATTATCTTTGATAATGAGGTGTAATCATAATTGCTTAGCTTTCCAAAGAAGGAAAAAATAAATCAGTTCACTTAGTCTACTCTGTGGGAGACAAAAAAGTGATAACCTTAATTCTTACACCACAGTTGTCAACTCTTATTTTCTAGATGGAGCCCAATTTAAAATATTACATTAATTATGAAATAGACCTTTTGTCCCCTTGGTAATTGCTGGCATGAGGAAATAAGCAAACAAACAAACAAACAAACAAAACAAACAAAAAAAAAACCCAAACTGAAAGCAAAGACAGATTGTAGTAAAGCAGAATACATTTGTTTATGTGAACGGTGGTTTGCACAATGCATGATTAGAAAATAATCTGGAAAAATAATGGTTAGAGTACAAATAAATTCACAGTGGCTGAGTTTTTACTGCACCTGGTGTGACATTTTAATGTGTCTTTCACATACCTTTTTGTGTACAGCTGCAATTAGACAATAAAATGCATAGTGTTTTCAAATGAATATTTTAAGAATAAGAATAATATCTAATGGACATTTAAACTTTGGTGATGTAGTAGTTTGAAATATTTGAGAACCACTAGCTGCAGGTAATAATCTTAAATATGTTTAAATACGTTAAATATGTCCAGCTCTTGTGATATATTTTGATTATTTCATTTAGCGTTTGTACAGCATTACCCTTGTGATGATCAATTCTGTTTTGCTAGATATGGCTTAAGAAAACAGCAAAAATATATTTGTCCCCTTTTCTCTAATACTCATGTGGGAGTCATAGTATTAGTTTTAGTAAACCACTGTTTTTCTACAGTTGTTTAGTGATTTCACTTCACATAGACTAAGCTATGCAAGATTTGTCAGTCCCTTTAGGAATGATTTTTTTTGCCATCCATCGAAGTTCTTTACAGTTAGCTTTGATTAAGATATCAATTTCATGTTAAGCTCATCATGGCTTGTCTGAAAAAGTATCTGTGTTCATTTAGAATTTTCATTCAGATTCAGCTCACATTCCTAAGTGTCCAAAATGAGAGTGAAAAATACTGAAGTACTGAATTACAGTTCCATAAGCTTCTAACATTCTAGGTTAGTTCTAGGTGTCGTCAGAGGGACCTGGAAGAAATACTTTGGCTTTTAAAACTGCTTAAAGGATCATATGTAAGTCAATTGTAGCATATGAAAATGTGGTGACAGTTTTTACTTGTGGTCTTTTAATATTTTTGATATTTTTTAGAATGGATTTCAGAGTTTCAGTGATCACATGGGAGGTTTTTTTTTGTGTGTGTGTGTGTGTGGTTTTTTCTTCTTTTTCTTGTGTTGAAGGTTTAGAAGATATAAGGTCAATAAGGGACTTGTTCTGACTCTATGCTCCTTCATTTCTGCTGATATTAGCAGTACTGAGACTTCTGCCCCTTATAGAAAATAGAGTTGTTCTTTTTCTAAGATCACAATATAAAGTGCACACAATTTTTGAGTCTGTATTTCTCATGTTTACATCTTTAAAAAAGAGTATGCTGCATACTCTCCAAAAGACATAGGGCAAAGAAAATGCCATCACAATAAATATATGCCAAGGTATATTCGCAGCATCTTTCTGAGGCACAGTCCAGTTATTTTTATCTCCCCTTCAGATTCATTTTGTTTGTGTTTGCTTATATATACTTAGGAGTTGTTAAGGGGAAGTAGTATTTATGAAGTGGAGTGTGCTTTTATTGTCATAGATGTGATACCTATTCATCAGCCATAAAGCTCTGACTGTCCTTGGTTTTATTTTATTGGGCAACTAGATATCTGTCTACGATGAGAATATATGTATTTGTGCATATTTATTTAAGTATGTACATTTTTGTAAGGGGGATGTTTTGCCTGGGCTGGCCAAAGAACACCTGCTTGCTACAAGAAAGTGTCTCTGTACTTCTTTGCTGCCAGCATGGAGGTAGAGTGTATTTTTATGAAAATGAGCTTCTTCCTAGTTATATTTGCCAGCTCTCAAACGATTTATTAATAGTATCACCTTATGTAGCTTGGCACAACTGTATCTTAACGTGTGAGCGAAGTGCTATTGCACCAATAAAAACAGCAAAAGTGTTGTTCATTATATGTTAACAAATGAGGAATTTAAAACCCATCAGATTGTCATGTGTGAGACAATAACGTGATTTACACATTAAAATGCCCCTGTGGGTGGATTACCATAGAAAAGATCGTTACATAGTAGAGCTGTTTTCCCCTTTCATCAAAATCTCTTTTTAAACGCTCTTAGAGAAACAAGTGAAGTGAAAACTGTCTTGATTATATATCCCATTTCATTTCTCTTGTCTTTAAAAATCAGAGAAGCTGAAGTTCCCAATAAAAAAAAAAAAAATAGAAACCAAGTAGCTTAAGAAATGTGAGAAAAAATATATGACAGGCTGAGGAAATGGTTATATAGAGAGAAGGGAGGAGGTGGAGCAGAGGGCGAGAGAGGGATTAACTGAGTCTAGCAGCATGTAAGGTGATCTTGCACAAGCAGAATAGGCCTTAAGAAATTCGTCAGAAACGAAACAGTAGTGGTTATGCCAAGATCAACTCCTTTCACACAGACAATAAGTAGCAACTGACTACTGATCAAAAGGAGGTGTTCTTACATACAAAATCTCTTATAGAGAAAGAGAGACTAATCTGAAAATTAGACTATGAACTCTACCTCCTTTCCTTATTTAGCATTTTGTAGCAAAAATGCACACTCTGGTGATTTTCAATTCTCAGCATGAGCAGCAAGATCTTTTTCCCAAAACTCTCTGTATTGCTTTTCCTATGATTTAAGTCTGCTTCCTAAAATGAAATAATGCAATGAGGCTTTGTAACACAGGATCAGCTTGAACTATTCCCTAAACTGTAGCATGTGGACCCACGATTTGCCAAACCAGTGCTTTATCTACTTAGATCATGGCTGATTACTTAGTTCAGCCCTCTTATTTTTCTTCTCTCCTTATTATTCGTATTTAAAAATGGTCAACTAAAAAATCAGATTTCCTAGCATTTTGTTTTCATGCAAATAAGTGCTACATCTGAAATCATTAGAAGTTAAGGTGCAAACAAAACATGGTCTTGGTGACAGATTCTGTGTTAAACCGTACCCGGTGAAGAAGTTTCTAGAAGCCTTATCTTCTCAAAATGAAATTGGAGCTGACAAAATGTCTCTGTGAGGACTGTCACAACTTCCTAAAGCCTTGAACTGCTGATTTAGATGTTTTTATGAGATTTTATATTCTTGAGGCAAGTTTAATAAAAGCATTCTGTTTTTCTATAATCAATCTTTATGTCAGTATATTTGCTCTGATCCAAAGCCTATTAAAGTCAATTAGAGGGACTGTGTAAATGAAGTGATGTAATGATAATGTAAGAGTCATTGTGCTGTGACTTGCATTAAGCTTCATGCCATCTTCTTGTAGCTCAGCTATTTCCATAAAGCTCAGCAGATTTGGACTGACCAAGTGATCATTCAATTAATAAAAATGTCATACTCTATCTGTTGATAAAGCTCAGTGTAAAATGGTTTCCCATTACAGAGGTTATTCCATTTCTTTGTCACTAAATTTCCTTTTGATTGTGGATTGTCAGTGGTCTATAACAAGTAGTACTGTCATTCTCTGACACACTATAATGTAATAATTACACAGAACATATAGAATTCTTATTAATACTATAGTGAAGACGTAAGTTAAGAAGAAACATTAATTTTATTGATTTTCTGTAGCACATTTATCTCTTTCTGCCTAGTGGATGCTTAGGAAGGAGAATTGTTTCTTGATCCTCATTTTGAAAAAAAGTAAGAGAATAATACAAATTGTTCATTCTTTTCTTGTTTTATTTTTGATTTTTTAATTTGAAGTCCGATATTTCCTTTTAGGAGAAATCATGAAAAATGCATTGATGGAGAGAGAAGAAAATAGGAGAAAATAAGAAGAAAGTGGGTTATTAATATATACCAGTTTTGCAAAGTCTCATCTGCTGTTACTGTGCCAGGGTCCATAAGTTTTGCAAAATGTTTTCATTTTTTGTTGTTATTTATTTATGTATTTATTTGATTGTTTATTTTTGTCAATCTGTAGTAGGCCAATCTTTTTCAGTAAGATAGATTCAGCACCTCTTTAACCACAAAATCTGGAATAGAGTACAGAAGAATGACAGGGTAATAGAAGATAGTACTAGAACGAATGCTAGACTTCTGTTTTGTTTCAGAGGATATACTGAAAAAAACTTATGTGTTTTCATTCCTTGTCCTTGTTCTAAGCAGAACACCTTTACATCTTTTGTGATCAGAGAATGGGGAAAAAAGAAGACGGTGATGGTGTTATTTTGTTCTGATTGATTAAAGATCCTTTCAAGACAAGGGTAAGGAGTAAGCTGCTAAAAAATTTTATTTTAGCTATGCTCGCCAAACTTACCTCTTCAGAGATATCCTTCAGATATCTGACACTGCAGAAGTGTCAGTCTGCTCACCTGCTCCATTGTAACAGCACTGTGGTGTAATTGCTCTAGCAGCCCTGTGACCTTGTGCAGGTATGTGTACATGTAGTCAGCCATTCTAATTAAGTCATTACCAGTCCTTTTGGATCTTTGAGCCAATGTATGTATTTTCTTTCAACAAAAGTTTTAGGCCTGTGATATAAACTTCAGAAATGGAATATTACTGTTGTGATCATGTTTTGCTGAAAATAAAGGAGTTTTTACTGACTCCTGTGAGAGTAAAGCTAGGCACGAAAAATATACTCAAGTAAACTGTTGAGCGCTGTGTCTTCAAACGTTTCTGCACCCTTTTAACTTTACTAAGCCACTTACGACTTCTGTCTTTACCATCTTTAGATACAAAAACAAAAAATCATAAGGCTTACAATATTCACTTTGGGCAGGAAAGTGTTAAATATTTGGTCTGACCTAGATAACACACTCTGTAACCAAAATACTTTGTCTCCAGAATGTCTTCTTCAAGGTTTAGGCTAGGTATTCTGAATGTTAATGATGAAATTCACCTCTTTAAGAATGTTTATTCCTTTTCTTTGACTCTAAAATATAATCTAAATTTGATTCTTAATTACTAGATAGTTGCAACTAGGCAATAAATCTTGATCCTCAGGAAAAATTTTACTCTTCTTTGGGCACTTATCCACCATAAAGTGTTGCAGAAGCTAAGGTCTCTCTCCCAATTTCCCATTTGGGAGGTTTTCTCCCAGTGCTATAATTTGTGGAGAAAAAATTTCTTCAAATTTATCAACCAGAGGTAGAATGTTAAGAAGCATCTCACAGCACCTTAGAGTCCTATTACTTTTCAGTGGAAATTGTGAGTTTCAGTCTCTTTAGATACTTTTTAAAATAAATTGCATTCAAAGTGTTCTAAGGTACCATTGAACGTACTGGAAAAAAATCAGTGTAACAAGACAGTAAGATGAATATTGCTTTCAGTAATAAACTTGAAATCAAACTGGGTAAGATGGAGTATCTGCTATCAGAATTTGTGCCGTTCTGATGAATGACCATCTTCTGCTTGCCTAGTATTAGTATTACAGGTGTGCTGATGCTAAGGGATCTCTCATTCACTCCTTCAATGAGCATTCTGTCTGAGCATGAGTGATAGGGACACAATACTCATCATAATGTTATATAAATTTGTCTGTTGCCAAGAAAATAACATGAGAACAAGGGCACAAGAAATGTGGGACAAAGCTTTGAAAGTTAAAGCAGATTTCTTTTTGGTGATGTAGTAAATTAAAGCTAATTATTGTATAGCGCCAAAGGCATTCTCTTCAGGAACATGATGAAATTATTTTCTTACTCTCTCATTAATTCACTCTTACCTTTATGTTGTTTCCTCTAATGTCACTGTAACTCCAGTTTAACTGACTCTGAAAATACACTGACCTACACCACCTCAGGAGGAATGGTCAAAGGTTGTTTGCAAATTTCTTCAAAATTTACTATTTATTACTGAAGTATTTGTGGCTGCAATTGTATATGTGGCAGCAATTAGAACATCTATGAAAGTGACTATTAATGTCAGTCTGCTAGGTAAAGCTTTTGGTTTGTGGGAGAAGTTAATTACACATATCACTACCTTCCTATTCCTTCTTTTAGGAGCAGTGGGTCTCCTGGAGGAGCAAAAGGCGGAAAAACTGTACATATAAAAGTTGTGATTGATCTTTATCTATAAGTTGAATAGTTCTAGCTTTTTACTTCTTTAGCACAGAAACCAAGCAGGCTTCACCCTCATAAAGTACTGACCATGTGTAGAAAATATGTATTGTCTATGTCTGAATGCTGTAATAACAGAAGAGAGAAGCAGGAAAAAAAATAAAAAAAAACCCCATACCTAAAAGTATCTCCCTTGAGTTCATATATTTTTAAACATCACACTTAGTAATAAAACAAGGATTTTCATTTTACTTGTCTCTTAATCATCTATCAGAAGCAACTCCCAGAAGCTTTTGTGTTGACATTCAAAGGCTTCATAGGCTGCTAAAGCTTCATTTACTTCTATAGAAGGCAGGAATTATGAGCTTTATGAGCCAAGATTTTGCTGGTACCAACTGGGGCTAGCTGTACTGTTGCTATGTGAAATATCTGTAATAAAATTTTACTCACCTGCAGGGACAGTTGAACCACAGGTTTCCATACTTCTTCTGTTCTTATTGCTGTGTGTGATCTGTAGTGCATCTTCTTTTTGCTTTGTTGTTGACATGAGTATTACTTGCCAAAGAAGTACGTTCAGTATTTTAGAGAAGAATGATATATATTCTATCTCAGTATTTCTTTAAAATTGAATTCTGGACTTGTGTTTGACATCAGAAAAAAAAAGAAAAAGAAAAAGAAAAAGAAAAAGAAAAAGAAAAAGAAAAAGAAAAAGAAAAAAAAGAACAAAGAAATCAATTTATTTCAGTGAATCAGATAAATAAAATTCACTAATTCACATTAAACTCAAATAGTAGCAGCTCAAACCCCTCTTATTTTGTGTTTGAGGGAACACTTCACTTCATTTTAGAAGATGCCCAGCTGGAATGTCAGAGTAATTTCATTTCACTTTAAGCCTAGGACTACTTTACAAGAAAGAAAAAACAACGTTCTATTTCTTCATGATTTGTCACATTGTAATTAAAATCAAAGTCCTGCTTGGATTTTAGAAATTGAACCACTGATGCCATTGAAAGCTGGTTTTAATTTACGAAAATAGCTCCCAAACTGTGTTGAGTTGGATGATAGGATGTAGTTTGTGACAGCTCTATTAAATATTTTGTGAAGTTTACAAGAAAATCTATACAGATATGTTGTTGCACATTATTTTTACTCTTAGGCTTTCTAATGATAGATTAAATGACAATGACTTACATGTATAAGCATATTTTCAATTAGATATCTTAAAAATGTATTCCATGATTTGAACGTATGAAATAGCTTGACAAACTGTACATACATGGCTACATCTGATTTACAAACTCAGTACATTCTTAAAAATTCACAGCAATATTTTAAAAATGTGTAGTATAGAGTAGTAAGAAATGTAGTTTCTAACTGCAAAATGATGACAAGAAATTTGATTTGAAAGTAATTGCTCACTAGAATTTTCTGTCCTCTTGTATACAGATTCTCATAAAACTCTCATCATTGTAGCATATGCAGTATATATTTGAATTGAATATATCCAGTATATCCATTAATTGATGTGACAGGCATTTGTAACATCTTATTCTGTTTTCCTTCCTTTGAGGGGAAAACTATATGAAAACATTTTATGTAGAAAGGTACGTATACTTGTAAATTTAATGTGTGAAATACCAGGGAAATTTCTGATTGAAAGTGAGATCAAGAAAATTTACTGAACATGAAACAGAAGCTGTTGAAATTAGTGTATTGGTCTTAGTCTCTGGGATTTTCTTACACAGTTTGATAGGGGACCACAGGCAACTTTACTAAATAATATTATCTTCTAGAGTATAAGTGCTGGTCATTATTTTTATTATTTTTGGGAGGTATGAATTGTTTTTAAGTATTTTTACCTTATTTATAGTAGCATAAGAGTTTCACTGTACAATAATGCAATAAACTTCACTAGTATTTATTACATAGAAATATATGAACTATGGATAATCTACTAATAGGGATTAGTAGAATTTAACAATGCTATCAATTCTTCACGATAACAGAATAACAATAAAAAACTCTATATTACTGTATTTTTTATTTTAATGTTCATGTTATTATACCTATCGTACATCTAAGAGTTTTTGTGGAGTTTTCAATATTCAGCTGTATGGAGATCTACTGCTTTTCTGATAAACTGAAAAACAACATTATTTTTAAAAAATGATTAATTATATTAATTTCCTTGCTGTATGTGGGCAGCAGATTTTTTCATTTCTTCATCTTCAGTTCATATTTAAATATTTGTGAATCCAGAATCTATCAGAAAATATGAGCTTAATTATTACCTTTTCTCTCATAACATAGTAATTTGAGAAACTGCTGAAGAAGCACTAGAAAAGAAAATGAGAAAATGGAGAGATGTTTGGGAGGGATATCAGACAGATCTTGAGAGAAAAAGTCTCAATAAATGGATTTCATAAGATAAACAGAGAAATGTGAGAAGGCGGCGACCTCATTAATCTTCTGTGTTTTTCTCTCTTTACTGACTGAGCACTAAAACAGAAATAATGCAGCTGGTTTGAGATCAGCCGTTGTGTTGCAAATGGAAATCTGAGAAAACAGATCAGTGAGCACCAGAGTGTTAGAGGGGAAAAGATACAGATTCTTCCTTAGCTCAGCCTTTCAAACCATTTCAGCTTAGCATGATTGTTCTTGAAGGTATAAGAGAAGAAAGATTTCCAGCCCCATAAATCATCTAAGAGTCAGCTATGTTCGATTTAAAAAGGAGGAAAAAAAGAAGACACTTTCTGTGTTGTAGTATTTCCAGTCAATTGTTGATTTACTGTATTCTAGTTTTTAGGATGAGGGCCCACTGGCTTTTTTGATTTTGATTACTTGAGATGGCATATGTAGCAAAAGAGGAGTTTTTATTTTGCATTTAAAAAAGAAAAAGAAAAATCATAACTTTGCACCTAATAAAATAACAATAAATTTAAAAGACTTATTTTTTTTTAGGTTTACATTTCAAATTCACAAATTTGTTCAGAAGTTTGTGCCTTTAATAGCAATTCAAGTACAAATAGAAACTCAGGCTGGTTTTAATACTATTATTTAAAATGTAGATATCAGTTCCATTGTTGTTTTGTAAGAAGTATCTTTATGACCTTCACAACTGGTCAGCCCTCTCCTCTCTCTGACTTACAGTAATCATGGAAGTCATCCTGACTTTAAGATTCTTCTCAAGATCAAGGCTAATCACAGACACACCTCTCTCTTTTCACTACTTCATTATTTACACTGTCTGTTCCTGGCCTTAAAACCATGCAACACTTCTGCAATAGAAATTCTCACCGGCTGCTGTACTCTGAACACAGGTATCGTGATGTTGTTGATGCTGTCAAAGCCAAATGTTGGGTGACATGTTTGGAAGATGACACAGTCTAAATCAGTTTCAGAAAGACAAATGAGAGGCACGAGGTGCCCTCTCTCTGTTCTGTTCAAATATCTGTACCTGGAGTGTCCCTGGCATGTTGGTTTTCAACAGCAGACCTATATTTTGTAGTTGCCTTTTGACAGACTATATCCAGGTTTCTCAAATGAAGATTTGAGCTTTTGTGCTGGTGCTGCAGTCAATTTCAGTAACTTTCAAGACTCTTTGTCCTTACAGATTAAGGTTTCTTTTGGATGCATATCGAAAAGTGACTATCTGACCTTATGGAAAAAGGGCAAGAAGCAGAAAAGTGGTGTGTAGAAAAAGGGTGAGGAAAAAAGTCCAAAAGCCAAGAAAAGAATGAAATTGTATGAATTGTGAGTGAAGTAAATAACTTCTAAATCTTTTTATATTTAAAAAGACTTTAAGTAAAAAAAAATGCAAGTTTTCTCTAATAATCTAGTCATGCTAATCTAACATGTAGGTACTGAAAAAAAATAATTAGTAATGAAAGAAATTTCCTAAAAAGAACTTCAGTGACTAAATGATTGAATTTAATCATGATCTGAGACTGAAGAGAGAACTGCATTTAATCTATGGCAGCCTGGTGTAACAAAATTAATTCAGAGATTCAGATCTTATGTTTCTCTTTTTTTCTGTTTTGTTTTGTTTTTTTTCTTTTTTTTCCCCCTTCATTTTCTTGAATCTTCTCTGAAGACATTGGAGTGAATATGAAATGTGTCATTCGTTTCAATCTGAGAGACGTAAGTGGCCACTGCTGAAGCAATGATCAGTGTTTTATCCTTAAATAGAACAACTGTCTGATAACAGGTTCTCGTCTGGCATGTATACCATCATTCTTAACTGGATGTGGAACTGTTATCATACTCCTCCTTTCCCCTTCGTATTGATCTTTACAATAGAGTGGAAGTCTTAACCTTTAGAATTTATCACAACAGTTTTTCTTGCCTTATCAATTCTAGTGGGTTGAGCACACTGTATCTGCTTTGAGATCTTTACCTATCTTCTTGCTTTTCTCACATTTCAAGAAGTCTAGTTGCAAAATTCTCATTAGAAGGGATTATATAATTGTTTTTTGGGCTTCTAATCTTTTTGAAGAAGAGGCTACACTCTCCAGGAATTAAAATTATGTCTTGAAAGGAAACAGCCCTTCTTCAGAAAACTGTGCTGTAAGAAAGATGATTATCTCCAACCTGATCCCTTCCTCCCCATCCCATTTACTGTTTTTCTTCTGTCTCTAGATTTCATATTTAATCACGTTGTCGCCAGAACATTTAATTTTATTTAAATGCAACAACATAAACTTCACTAGTCTGGTTTTTGTTCATTCGTTTGTGCAATAGCTGTCATCTGTGATTTTATCAGCTATCAAAATCTAATTGAAATGGCAGTGCTTCATGCAGTCATCCAATAACTATGAAATAAATAGACTAAAAATTCAAATGCATTTGAAAACAAAACAAGAAAAATAAAACCAAACCCAAAAACAGCCCATTTAGAAACATAAACAGAAAAAGTTAATTAAAGAGTCCCTTTATGATTTTTTATTCTTATTTTTAAATACATGTTTATCTTGGGACATTGCTTCTAAGCTCCAGAGGTAAATTACTATGCGTTGTTCCTGTATTATGAAAAGAAGCATGACTGGATGGAGTTAATGAGGAAAATTGTCTTAGTAAATAGTACAAAAAAGCACTTCATCACTGCACCACCAAAACACTCTTAGCTTTCTCTTTGGAGAACTCCTGCAGTAATACATACATGACAGTTAATAATAGATTATAAAAAGCAGTGCCCTTTATCATCTAAACACCAAATCTTTGGAGGCTTGCAAATAGAACAGTCTGTTCAGTGATTGTAGAAATGTGACGTCAAAAGGCTGTTCTGCTCCTCATTTGAAATCTGATCATGTTATTTCATATACTCCACTCCCTACCTCAAAAAAATCAGGGCTGTAAATTGTTCCCAAACAACAGAGTTTTACCTTAATGGATGCAATATAGATGTAGCATATCTAAACTTTTGAAAGAGAGAGTAACCGAGCTCTCAAAATAAGCCCTGGTCATGAATGTATATATATAGTCCTGTGATGGGTTGGCATAGCAACTATTTCTTAGAACTCCGTTGCTGCCTAAGTAAACAGCTATAGCACCGAGCATGTCTCTGCTAAGCTGTGTCCGTCTGTAGTACAAGCATGTATCAGAACTGAATGTTTTCTTCCTTAGATGGGGATATTTACTGGTGTTCACCTATACTGCTTTTGTTGTTGGTGTTTTTCCTTTAAAACCTTATTTCTCACAGTTGTCAGTGGTGTAATTAAACATTCTAATTTAAGGCAGCTTTTAAATTATCATTACTGCTTTTATTTTTTTCAGTCCTGAATGAAGCTCAGTATAAACAGTCTCAGAATAGACACTATGCTCTGGGTTTGTTTAAATTTTAAATAGAATATTTTTCAGAGATCCAACAAAAGCTAAATGTGAACATAAATTAGTCACGGCAATCACTTAAATGAGTGGTGTACCAGATTGCACGTATCATGAAAAGCTATTTAATAAATCAGTCTTTTCATATTTATTTGCGGCAATTTTTATTCAATTATTACCCTAATATGTATTTTATGTGTCCATAGTTTAACCTGCCAGCCTTTCTTTACTGAAAAACAGGCACTCAGATATATGCCAACTGATCCTGAAAAAACTTGTAATCCTTTTAATGAAGATTCATTTATTAATAGTTTACAATGAGTTTACAAGATGATTCTTTAAAGTGGTGAATCATTTTTAATAAAATGTAACTGAGTTATATGTGGCCTGTAATAAGTTCTAATATCCATCAACATGGCTAGAATTATCAACAACATACGGTACTAATGTCTGCAATATTCTGGTAAACTGTGAATAAATACTTCATAGATGCTTATAATCTAATCATTAGAATTTGTTATTGATGGATGCAAACTTCTATTCAGTTATATTCTTTAAAAAGAGATTAACTGCTTTACTTAATAAACTCAAGCAAACTATTTAGCCAAATGTAATAAATGAAATAATGTCACAATTAGTAAATTTTAAGTGTTTTATTCCCAGAGTGGAACCACATCTTTTTGATGTGATTTCCTGAACGTTTTTTTTCTGCACCTTTCTCCCAAGTGGACCTGACCATTCATGCCATCATGGCTCAATAGCATACTATCCTTTTCATCTTCTGCCTTCATGTATTTTTTTCTGGGGAACCTACCATAGGCCCTTTGTTCCTTCTGCTTCTTAGGAAAATGTAATGCATGGGAGAGAACACTCTCGCCCCACCTGAGTGGACAGCTAAGTATATTTGTCATGGAGGATGACAAGGGAATCAAAATTGCTCTCCTCCTCCTCCAGACTCTTTGGACTTGACATTGGATGCAATGCCTGTTTAAGTACGTCACCACAGAGTTGACTGTAACTGTGATAGTGCCTTATGATGAGATTTCATTCTCCCTAGTCTCCTTCAGTAGACTGCCTTTAAAATGAGTGGGGGGAAATAGGTATCTGTTAATAAATGTATCAAAACTCAGGATGTGTGATGAGACAGCCTTTCTAAGTTCTTACCTCTCAGGCTTTTGCTAGCTATAGAAAGAAGCTGACAATGTTCTTTGAGTTGATAATAAATATTAAATGAAGAAAATTAGTGACATGAGTGACTTCATTAGTGTGGCTTTCAGTTGAAGGCTCAATTTAGTTGAGTGTAGTATATCTACACAACTATATGTGCAACAGATGTGCTGAATTCCATCATTTGGTAGCAGCCTATCAATATACCAGCCTGGAGACTGGAAAGCAGTTAATCCTGTGCAAAGTAGGTTTGGTCAGATGAACAGTCCTCAGGACTTCATTGGCTGTATTGACTATAATTCCATCTCCTGTAATAGGATCTTATGTATCTGACTCACATGTGGACACCTACATTTATAGGCAGTGATATTATATTATCTGAATTTTGCCACTGCTACTTGAATAAAACACAGTGATGAAGAAATAGTCTGTGTGGCCTGCAAGGAAAATGTCTCATTATAATTTTGATGGAGGACTGTTGCCAGGCCCACTGGGATTTTGTGTAATTTTGTTGCTTTTTATCAACTATTATCGTTAGAATAGAACATTTTAGCAGGCTTGCTGTTCTATAGATTAGTTTCTATTTCATCGTAGATACTGCTGAGGTTTTGCATTCTTGCTGTACAGCTTTAGAGTATATCTGAATATATTTTTTCTGACCTTGGTTTTATAATTCAATTGACTTTGTATGTGATGCTCTTCTCAGTTCATCTGGGCAGTTTCAGTATTCTTGGGAAGCAGAGAAAGCTTCTCCCACGGCATCTGACTCTCCTGACAGAGTATGACAAAATGATGGATGCAAACACTTGTGAATCTATGTCTTGTATCATTTGTTCTTAGATATGCTGTAGCCCCTACCTTAAAAATGGCACGTAACAGACTGAGCCGATGCTTCTGTCTCTCTGCATTTTCTTCCTTAATATCAGGCTAGAAATTTCACGTTCATGTTAAGT
Source organism: Callipepla californica brunnescens (assembly GCA_023055505.1). Lineage (NCBI taxonomy): Eukaryota > Metazoa > Chordata > Aves > Galliformes > Odontophoridae > Callipepla > Callipepla californica. Next base: position 3,373,283 of record JALIRH010000038.1, read on the forward strand.
TGCTGTAGATGAGCACTGCAAGGCTGCTCCGGATAAGAAATCAGCAATGTATTTGTCAGTCTCTTTCATGCTTACACTTTGCAGTTTCAGTAGCATACACTAAAGGCTTTCTGTGACTGACAGTGTTTTTTAAAACATACTCCCAAGTGATTTATGGGTACTTTCTACTGGGATGATTTTCCTATCTTTGACCATTTTCTTCTAACTTTTTATATGCAAACACTGTTATAAGACACTGCTTTTCAATTTTATTTTGATTTTAGGCAATGCTAGTAAACCTAGATGTGACAACTTCAGGCTGTCTTTTCTGTAAAAGTGCTGCCCTGTGCCTCATCACATTGGGAATGAAGAAACTTTGAGCAGTTTCATTATTCACATTTCTGTTCTGATACATTTACTGGCTGTTTCATTGAACTAATTGTTGTATGACATCTTCATTCAGTATTAACATCAAACACTTGCACATATGGTGTTTTTTTTTTTTTGTGTTTTGTTTATTTCCCATTAATGTATTTTGTAATTACTAGTAGACTTTGAGTAATTAGTATCTAAAATATGGACATTTTCCAATTTGTTCTTACTTTCTTAGACTTACTGAGAATAAAGAGGTCTGTTATATGTAACTAGTACAAAAGTGAACGTTATTGATCACAACATCATTTTGAAATTAAGCATGTTTTATCTGACTTCCCTGTTCCTTTATCATACAAAGGTCTGTGGTCTGCTATACCATGGTGTTCCTCTCCACTGTCAACTACATCTTTGCTGGACTAATCTTCATCTAAGGAACCTGCTCAGATGATTTATATTCACTTCCATTCTACAGAATGTAGTGAGGTAGTCACTTTTGTCATTTAGTAGTACTTGCCAATATCAATCTCTGTATTTTGGAATTTGGCACTAGATATTTTCCTGTAATTTTTGTTGCTTTTCTTTTGCCAAATCGGGTAATATTTCATGCCCACAGATATTTCACAGTGAGTCTTTTTTGTATTTTATGTAAATATTGTTGCTCCTTGCCTGAATTGAATTGAATCACCTCCCTTGACCTGCTGGCCACTCTCTTTTTAATGCGCACCAGGATCCTATTGGCCTTCTTGGCCAACAGAGAACACTGTGTGTGAAAAAAAAAAAGAAAGAAAAAAGATTATTTAAATCAATACTCTGTTTTTTTGTTTTGATTTAGTGTACCGATTTCTCTATCTTGCAACTGTTGTATATGTCCTCCAGTCAAAGCATTGCCACCACCAAGTTTTAAAATCTTCTTTTTAGAATTAGTATTTCTTTCAGTTATACATTTTTTTACTCATTATTCTTTTATAGCACTTTGGTATTTCTACTGATATTTTTATTCATTCTCAATGCTGGTCAGTTAATTACCTCTCTACCTGCTCTGTTAAAGCTCTAAATTTGGTTGTGTCAGGTCTTCTGGCTTTGCATGTGTTGCTTTCTGTTGACTTTCATTGGGAAACATGAGTATTTTAGTTTCATTGGCTGTGTTTTTTCATCTCCATTACCGATTGATCACAAATAAGTTTATTTCTTTTTGTGGTATTGTCCTCAAGAGGCATCTAAGTCCCCACACAGTCAATCACTTGATAGTCCCAGAACTTCTGTCCTCCAGCAGCGTGGAGGAAAGAATCAGGAAAGCAACAATGAGTAAAACTCACGTATTGAAATAAACACTATGTAATAAAAAGTAAGAAAAAAATTAATTGCTGTAAAAGTAATGGCTCATCAACTTGTATCCAGCAGACTTATGCCTTCTCGCTCTCTGAGCAACTACTCCTTTGGAAAAACTCTCCCCCTCTGTTTTGTTGTTGAGCTTGACATCATAGGATACAGAATATCTCTTTCATTTCAGGTCAGCTGTATCATCTATGTGTCTTCCCAACCTCCTGTTCACCTGCTCACAGTAGGGACATAGTGAAGAGCAGAGGAGACCTTGATGTTGCACAAGCACTGCTCAGCCGTAGCTGAAACACTGGTGTTTGATCAACCCCGTTTTGATCACAGGACCATGTGGGCCACTGTGAAGAAATTGAGCCAACACAACCAGACTCAGTAAGTTCCCAAAATTTCTGAGTCACACAGCATCCATCCTGTGAATTTTGACAATGTCCATTATTATTTCACCAGACACTTCTTTTCCAGTTATTGAGAAAATGCTTATGACATATATGAGTATATTAAAACTTTTAGAAAGTTCTAGGATTTTCCCCAAAATACATAAATTCCATGAAAGCCTAAGTCATACATTGCCATCTATACAATTTCTGTTCTTAGGCTTGTCTGTGCTGAGGATTATAACAGTACTTCTCAGATGTGAACCCTGATGAACCTGTCTTTTTACACTGGAATCTCCTTTTGGAATGACATCATCTTCTCCCCTTCTTCATACCCTTGATCTTATTTGAAAGAAATCTGTATTTGTCAGAAGAATCACGGTCCCCTTCTGTTTTGTCTTTCAGTTTGAGCAATCAGAGGAAAGGTTGAGGTGGCATAAGCTTGGTCTGCAATCTAGACTAAGTCTTACTCTACAAGGTTGTTTTTTTTTGCAGTTTTTCCCTGTATGGGCAAAAGTTTGTATACTTAGCTAAGCAAATTACTCTCATGCAACTGAACTCTGCACTTTTCTTCCTCTTAGTTTATTTTTATTATTGCTGTTGTTGTTTTTCTATATGATTTCACATTTCTATTGGAACTCATTTTTGGTGTAAAGTGTTTATTGCTAAAAGAGGAGAGTGGAAGAAAGAAGGAAGTGGAGCAGAAAGAGTAAAACAGAGACAATGATAATTCCAGGACTTATTTTTTCCTTTACTTAAGCTGTTTTTGCCTACCAATAGCCTTATGGAACAGGAGTTTTTAAGGTCCTCCTGATTACAGTAAAAGGCCACTGTATCAAGAAGATGTTTACCTTAACAAAAGGAAATATGAATCCAAGATCTGGACTGAATAATTAAATCCACTATATCTTACTGGTCTTACTATTTATAGTCCTTGTTTATACAATATAGAAAAAGATATCTTGCTGTTTTGCAGAGGTGTTGAAAGATTTTACTTGTGCATGTAAATAGCATTAATATCCTTATCTGAAAAGTAACAGAAATGATAAAAGATTCATGCATTTTTACAGCTCAGATTTTTGTCTAAAGTCTGTACTAGACAGTATGATGAAAGATTGAATATTTTTATTGATAAACTAGCTGCATTGAATACTGAGACCAATCAAGCAACTGCCCTGCATACAACATGACTGCATCAATAAAGACTTTAATATCCAGGTTTCTTGCCTGTACATGGTATATAATGCTAAGCATAGATTATTTAGTGATCATAGATTCCAGCTGCTCTGAGGGATGTAGATCCATGTATGATATTGATAAGCTGTTGATTAAAGCTCTTGTAATTTCCCTTTAATTCTAAAAAATAAGAATTACTATTCTCTACTGATATCAACAATTTGAAGACTCATTTATTTGTTTCCTTTTCACAACATTCAGAATGCAGAACTATCGAAAAAAAAATAAATCTGGGGAAAATTACAAACTAAGAAAATCACATTTAAAGTTTCTGTAGTATTACTTCTGAAAGAATGTATTGATTTCACTGTCTGGGAAACAATGCCAAGGAAGATCTTTCATAATGATGTACTTACATTAGAATCTTCTAGTGCAAGTAGCAGCAAGTTCAGGAGTGAAAGTCCCAATTCTATCCCATTGCTGTAGAAAGGTTTAGAGTGGAAAGAAAATTCCTGGCAGAGTTTAATTGCTGTAGCTCTTTTTTTTTTTTTTTTTTTTTTTCATCTGTATTGCTTATCATCTGCAAACCTTTTCTGTAGCCCAAGAAACAAGTAAAAGCAGAGTGAAATATAACAGACCTGTTGAATTCTTGATGGCCAAGGTCAGGTAATGTTCTCTATGCAGCTGTGCAATGAAGTTACAGAATAGAGGTGCTGCAGGCTAGTAATAGGAGGGATGGAGGGGAAATGGTATAAGGGTCTTGCCTGAGGTGCTGCAATGGCTTATAGGTTAGGTGTTGATTCAGACTGAACATGCCTGGGGCTAGAAAAGAAAAGATAATGTTGAGCTTTACAATGCCTAACTTTCATGCCTCAGACCCTGAACTGCAATCTAGGCCCTTAGTGTATTGTGTTTGGAGAGAGATACCTGAGGAATGTATTCACATGAAGTAGAATAGTGTGTGGATGATATCTAGAGGCAATTCATAAAGAAACATAGAAAAAAAGGATGTTTTTGAATGCCTTCCTACTGCTAAACTTGATGTGTGTGGACTGTGTTTTTTCCCAACTGAAGCCACTCTTGGGCTGAAAGTTTATAAAACAAACAAGAATTCTATATGAATTCTTCTCTTCAGAGAAATCAGAAATTGCATGGAAGGGCTACCATTTAAAGACACAGCTTGTCAAATGCTTAGACTACAAGGAAGGTGGGTTATGATATATATATAACCTATTCATATATATGATATTCTCATGGAACAATCACAATGAAATTATTGCAAGGTGTGGCTGAAATGCACAAAACTTCTCATAGATTCAGGTATATAAGTAGCAAATATTTCCACATGTTTATATTGGAGACACTCCTTGGCTGGAGTCCATCAAGTTGGTGTGTCACATCCTGCAGAGTGTAGTTGTGCAAAAGAGTGAACTCAGTTGCCAAAAGCAGTACTTTTGACATCTTTGGCTGAACTTGTGATCCTAGCCTCTCAGCAGAGCTAGTTATCTTAAAAATACACTGAAAGCTCCTCTTTGTTAAGGGGATAACAATGATGAGGCTGTTCCCAGGCTTTTGAACCACACTCTATTGCTTGCTGGAGACATGCCTGGAATGTCTTGATTCCTTATCGACCGCTCCATTAGTCTAATAATCATTTTCATATTGATTCCGTTGGAAGCTGCTCAGTGCTTTAGGAAAATATGCTACCTGTGCTTTTTTGTCATGTGTTGGGTTAATTGATACTTTGGGATTCCCACAGATATTCATACATGTTGTGTCTGTTGATACAAATGTATGCATAAATGACTGATTGCGTGTGAAATCTTTATGGGATGTGGATTTACAACATGAAAGTTTAAAGACACATACCCATTACTGGAATATTGCCCTCCCTACCCCCAAACTGTTAAGTACATTGTTTGTAATTTGACGACATCAGAAACCAAATTTCATTGGATAAATTAAAGCAGGCTTTCATTAAGGCTTCATGGAACCATAGAATGACTTGGGTTGGAAGGGATTCCAAGGATCATCAGGCTCCAACACCCCTGCCACAGGCAGGGCTACTAATCACCAGTAATAGATTAAATAAGACCTTGTCACATTAACTCTGAATAATCCATTATTAAAACATAAGCAGACAGTCTTTAAATACAGCCTTTAATAGCAACAATAAAAGTAAGTTTTTGACTTCATTTCTATTTGTAAATAATATAACTTTCTGATAATGTTGCTACTGATCTGTCTCTCTTTTTAATTGAAATCTGATAGAGCCCTGGGGATGAGTGCCTAAAGCACTGACAGAGAGCTGCAAATACTATTTCTTTGTATGGAGACCTTGGTTTCTTGGTATTTTTGAAAGATAGACTCTTGGTCAGACTACCAAATATCTATTGATTTTTACCTTTATGCTGAGCTCCAGATAAAGCTGGAGTATATTATATAGGAAGTATTGAAAAAAGTTGTTGCACTCTCATGTGGAAGTAAATTCTGTGAAGAGTGACATGTTACATTAAAAAAAAAAATTATATGACATTACTTCTAAAATAGTCAGCATATAGGATGAGAATGTCTTACAATCCCACCAATGGTCCTGGAGTTGGTACCTACATTTTTATTTAATTATATATTACATGTTACTACTCACATGCACACATACTGTAATAGTTTATCATTCTTTTCTGTATGTTTGTAAAGATATGGAATTTGGGGTGAAAAAGTATGTGGAAAATTATCCTGTCTGTTAGTGTATTTGAAGGTAATTTAGAAGGAGCTTTGTTTTGTTACTGCACGACCAGCAGTTTCTAAATTTTCCTTCTATGATAAAACATTTTGTATTCTGCTAATATTTTTCTCATATTTAGGATGTAAAACTGGAATAACTGAAAACATTATCCACTGAGTGCTACAGTGAAGTAGTAATGACATATGTACAAATTGTCCTAAAACAAGTTAGTCAGCAGAGATTTGCTTTAGTCACGTTGTAGATAAAATTATGTCTGTGGTATTTCAGCTCAAACTACCTCATTATATTATGTGAGAATCTGAAAAGTAGGAGGACTACTTATGACTTTCCCTCATAAATAAAAGAAGGATCAGTATAAAAAAACTCTGGAATGATTTTCTTTCTTTTGCTTATGTGATTAAATAACATTGGAAAAATGGTGTTGGGTTTAATTTAAATGAAAATGTTTGAGCTTATATTTTGAGTGAAATGAAAACATCTACAAATTAATCCTCAAGAGTAAAAATGAATTATGTCCTGAAAATTAAGGTTCTACTCCAAGTATCTAGATTTTATAGAATCAATTGAACGTTTTCCTGTATGTTTTTTCATTTCAAAATAGAAAAATACATTGAAGTATCTTTCCTCTTTCTAAATCCAGCTTATTCACTCAAGCAATATTAATGTATAGCTTAAGTTATCTCAAAACTTAGTTTTTAGTCTTTTTTTTTTTTTTTTCCTCAGAATAGTCAGTCAGCTATAATTTGTACTTGTGGGTTTCTCCAGAGATATTAAAGTGCTGTTGGTAAAAAATAGCTCATTTAGATAGTGCAATGCCTTATTTGCCTTATTCTGATGAAACTGTTCCCTGCTGAAAGCATCTGGGACAAAATGGAAGTCTTAGTGTTCATTATTTGTTTCTTTTTGGGAAAGTTGAAAAGGTCCAGACTGATAAAAAAGATTTATTGGAAAAACATTTATGTTTGAGAGATCTTATGTGGAAGAATCTTTTAACTTGTACATTAATTGTTGGTTGCTCATCATCTCTAGTTTATTTGAACTTGCCTTAATATACCTTTTTTTAACTGTAATTTTCTAACATGAAAGGTTAGAAAGGTTTCATTTTCTTTCTTTTCTTTTCTTTTCTTTTCTTTTCTTTTCTTTTCTTTTCTTTTCTTTTCTTTTCTTTTCTTTTCTTTTCTTTTCTTTTCTTTTCTTTTCTTTTCTTTTCTTTTCTTTTCTTTTCTTTTCTTTTCTTTTCTTTTCTTTTCTTTTCTATATTTGCATAAAAATAAATAGTCAACACGTAATGATATGATGCTTCACTGATGATTTATCTGTAATTTAGCTGTACCCTAAGCCAGTGGTTGATTCTACGAGCTATCTCAGAATGAGCTGTATTTTGAGACATTTTCCAACATGAAAACAGCCTTCCATAACTTTAAAAGAGAAAAGCAGTGAAAAATTGTTGTAACTCTTTTAGACCTAAAGGATTTTATATTGCACGTCTCACATGCATGACAACATCAAACTCCTCAGAATTTTTTTTTATTTTTATTTTTTGTATTTGCAGCCAAAACCCTACATCCATATGTAGATATTACTGTGTTGAGTACAATATGCTTGACAGGAATGGATAGAATATACATAACCATCCAGTCAGCTGCAATATCCATCTTCAAATCTGTCTCAGGCAAATGAGACTAAGAATGCAGGAGCAATACATTTCTTCAGTTAACATAAACAAATCTGTGCCTGATCTGTGCTCCATGTGCCATTCCTCTTGAGTCACAAACATGAGTTCTTTTCCTAACTTGACTTTTGTTTTTGCTGTATGCAGTAAACACTGGTACCTACTTCTCAAATATTATTTCCAAACATTCTTTTAGCTTTGCAGTCCCAAATTGTCTTCCTGTATGTTTGTCAACATTTTACATATTTTATCCACGTCTACTGTCATTAAGGGGATTTTTGTGAGAGAGCTGTCTTCAGATAGGGCTAGTGATATGGGATAACCACTCATATCTTCAGATTGCTTTCTCCAACTTTCTCACCTGGGAAATGTTCTGAGAAGCCAGATCTCCATACAGTTCTTGACTGACTTTTTAGAAAAGCATTTTGATGTACCAATATCTTGTACTTGAATCTACTCTACTTCAAAGGCAAGTGTTTCAGGAGGAGCATTTACAGCCCTTAATACTTCCTTAGATTTGTGTTTGATTTGCTAATCTGTTTTCTGTAATCAAATAAATATATACATGTATATATATTATCTGGAGAATGGGACCTACGTGCTCCACTTTAGTTACCTAACTGCCAACTAAATTTTATCAGCTAATGAAGCAGTTTTCTAAAAAGGCATGCTTCACTTTCCTATAGTCAATAAAAAGCAGTGGATGCCTGTGAATGCCTCCAGAGGGAGATCCCGCCTGCTTAAGTTTCACATGCCTAAGTTTTAACAAAACATGTCAAAACAAACAGTTTGTTTTCAGCTGATCCTTGCTTCCTGCAATTAAAGAGATGAGCCATGCTATTCTCGTGTACTAAGGCTACAGTCTCCTGTGTTTGATTGTACGGACATGTAGGTTTCATTAATGCTTATGATTCATTAGCCAGTTTTGTCCACGCTGTTCTTATGGTACTAAATATTTGTTTGGAGACAACTTAATTTCCAATTCACTGCCAAAGAACCTTGGTAAAAGGGAATCTTTTAGTAAGGTATTTGAAAGTATTTATGAAGATTTGCAAATAACTGTCTTTGGCTTTCTTTCCACAATAGCACTCTTGTTCTCATCATAAATTTTCTTCCATGCTTTACCACTCCAAGGAATCCTTGTATCTCTTCCTCGGCATTTTGGGCTGGCACAATTACAACAGTCTTAACTATATCAAGAGCAAAATTACAGCCTTTTCTGGCATACCATGTTTTTCAGGTTCATTAGTCCCAGAAATTTACACGTTTGATTGTTTAATTTGAAATCAGATACTTTGTAGTTTTTGGCTTTTTTTTTTTTTCTTTTTCCAAATCTTTCAACATGTATGGATGAAATTCTTTTGCTCTTTTTTTTTTTTTTTCCTGAACACCTGCTTTGTCAGTTGTAGATCTTCCTATACCATCAGAATCAAAAGTGATAGTAAGGGTAGGCTTTTTAGTAAAAATAAAGCCAGACATCCTTTCACACTTTTTACCGTAAGTCAGATTTGGATTGCCTAAATTCTTCATTATTTCTCTTCCTGTTTTCTTTTTACTCAGCTATTTTTACCTATACTCAGATCAAGGTTTATGATCTACCTGAACTTGTGCAAAGCATTTGACGCAGCTCTGCATTTCATTCTTGTCTCTAAATTGAAGATACATTAATTTGATGTATGGATCACTCAGTGAATAAGAAACTAGCTGTGTGGTTTCGCTCAAAGACTTGTAGTCTATGGCTTGATGCCGAAGTGGAGACCAGTGGTGAATGTTATGCCTCAGGTCAGTATTAGGACTGGTGCTATTTTATATCTTTGTCTATGACATAGACAGTGGGATTGAGTGCACTCTCAGCAAGTTTGTGGATCACACTGACATGCAGTTGACATGATGGAAGGTATTGACAGGCTTGAGAGGTGGGCCCATGAAAAAACAGGATTCAGCAAGGCCAAGTACAAGGTCCTGCACGTAAGTTGTGGCAGTCCCAAGCATGAATACAGGCTGAGCAATGAAAGGATCAAGAGCATCCCTGTGGAAAAGAACTCGGGGACTATTAGTGACAACAATGAACCATCAGTGTGAGCTTACAGTTCAGAGAGCCAACTGTATTCTTGTCTGATCAAAAAACAATGTGATCAGCAAGGCAAGGGAGGAGAGTGTCCCTTTCCACTAAGCTCTTGTGAAACACCACCTGGAGTATTGAATTTAGCTCTGGGGCTCCTGGTGTAAGGAAAACACAGACCTGTTGGAGTAATTCCAGAGTAGGTTCATGAAGGTTATCAGAATGCTGGATCGTTACTCCTATTGATGACTAGCTGGGAGAGTTGGGGACTTTTAGCCTGGAGAAGAGGAGGTTCCAGGAAAATGTTATTGCAACCTTTCAGTACTTACAGGAGGACTATGGGAAGAATGAAGAGAGACTTTATCAGTGAGTATTGTTACAGAACAAAGGGTAATGATTTTAAACCAAAAAAAGGGTATATCTAGATTAGATGAATGGTAGAAATTCTTCACCATGGGGGTAGTGAGGCACTGGAACAGATTGCCTGAGAAACTGGATATTCCATCCTTGGAATTGTTCAAGGCCAGGGTGGATGGGGTTTTGAGAAACCTGGTGTAGAGGAAGGTGTTCCTGCTTTGACAGCAGGGTTGTAACTAGAAGATCATTAGAGTTGCTTCTAACCCATGCCAGCTTGTGATTCTATGATTCTATAAATCTATGACCCTTCAACATCCAGTAAATATACTCACCAGGTGGTCAATATGGTCACTTTATTATCTCAGAGCACATAGCTCATTTTTGACTAGTCTTCATCCATTGGAAACTGTTGCTTTTTTTTTATTTTTTCTTGTATGAGAATCTCAAACTTCTCTTTTGGTCAGTTCTACCTTCAGTTAATGCTGTACTGTAATAATTCAAGGTTTCTGCATCAGTTGTATTATACTATATTTTTAAATCTGTGCACACACAAACTTGCTTCTTTTACTTACCAGACAAAGTCTACTCTTGGATCATTTAGGAGGATAATAATAATAATAATAATAATAACCATGACTATCATTTATTAAAACAGATAGTTGAAACGGTATCACCTTCCACTGCATATTCATCCGTCACTGTCCAAAACACTGAAAGTAAGTATGAGTGTGTGCCCATAAAGATGAGAGACTTTTGTTGACCTTAGTTTTTGAAGGAGAGATGTGTTCTGTGAAAGAAGTCCAGACAAACAGATAGGCAAAACTGAAAGTAAGGATCAGATGTATTTGAACAAATCCTGAGAATTCAGACTGAGAGAAAACATAAGAATAAAAGAATTTGAGAAAAATTTTGGTTGAAAGTAACAGCAACAGAAGATGAAAGAAAATGTTTAATGGATTTTTTCATTCCTTTATTTATTCATAACTTTCTTATGAAGAGCAAAATTCAGAGCATTTTTATAAATAAACAGGTTTAGCAGCAAAGAAACTTCTGTCCCTGTTTCCATTTTATCTCTGAGAAAGAAAAAAAAATACTTATAGCCCCTTATTTATTTAAAAAAGAAACAAACTCACATGCATCTATAGCCTTCTAATGCCTACGTTGTCTAAAGATAAATGTCAGAAAACAGTCTGAATTAAATGACTCATGTTCCTTAAGATTCTATGCTTATTTCCAAATTAACATTATGAACTCACCATTTATTCCTTACCCCATTATAAAATCAGTGTATCCAAACACTGTTGTTTTTTTTCCGTACTGTTCTAGAAGACTACATCAGACACAAGATGAAGGCACAAGCACATGAATTACAGAGCTATTTTTTCTCTATACAATATCTTCCCATATCTTCCCATAATAAACATACCTGAGCATAGCATTTGGCCTTGATTTATTTTTGTCTCTTGTTTATTATTAACTATGATAAAATCATATTCAAAGCTTTTTTTTTTTTTAAATCATATGAAAATGTATTTTTTATGAAAATCAAAGCAATTTTTTTCATTTCTTGAAACTGAAGAATCTGTTCAGGAATTTCCTGAACATAGGAAAAAGAGAAGACAAGAAAGGTAAAATGGATCTCGCTTCCTTTTCACAAACTCACAGTGGGGTGTGCTAGTAAAACTGGGAAGACATATGTTAAATACCTGTTAAAAAAACACTGAGGGCTCATACTGTAAGATTCACTCTCTACCTTGTCAGTTCTCTGCAGCTGGCCTTATATATACCCTACGTACCCTGTTTCCTTCTTACTTTCTTTGGAGGTCTAGCTAGGGGACGATGAAAGCTTATCTAGTTCTTTGCATACTAACAACTTGTCCCTGTTCTAGCCGGTGTTTTCCATGTTTTAATTTCAAACAAAAAATATTTTAACTTGTGAGTTGTAGTTTCATATCTCCATATTCAACCTAAACAGTCCTAATAAACCTATAAAAAATTGAGATACTGTGATCCATACTGTGGCAAGAAACTCTTTAAGGCTCATCAGAGAGTTAGGTGTATAAGAAAGAGAATGTTTAACAAAGAGAACTTCTGGTTGAAATGTGACTTCACTGTAGCCTCTAGTAATGCTTGTGTGGTTATAGCATAGCACCATTCTCTTCTTCCTTTCTTCTGCACACTAACAAAAGATGGGAGGTTTTTCCCAAGGTTAATTGCAAACATGAACATGTCTGGATCCACCTCTTGCTAGTTCTGTATGTTTGTGTTAATCAAGGTGTGTTGTGTTTTTGCAAAGATCCAATGCTCTATGAGCTCTTACGTATGTTGCATTATCTACCATGAAAAAATAGGTGGATTAATTTTACTGGATAGAATTTCAGGAAAGTGATATTTATATTGGTGTATAAATATGAGTTGTTAACTGACTGAACTCAGACAGATTATTACATTTCACATACCACTGTTGTTGTTTTTTTTTGAAAGAGATACTTCCTTAAATTTTTATTTTATACGAACACAAATCTATAGAAAATTCAAACTTATTCAGATTTCATTCTTTGTAGATCTTTACTTTCTACCTTCAAAATATGGCATTAGGTTTTTTCAGACATCAACTAGCACTGGTGGTATGTATTTACAAAGAAAACATTACTGCTTTTGATGGAAGAATATTGTAGAAAATTGTATGAGATTGATCTGCAGAAGCTGACATTACTAACAGCAGATTATTTATCACTCCAAAATTTGTTAACAAACTTCCTGCTTATAGAATTGAAGACATCAGTTGTTCTGGCTTGTGAGGGACAGAGTTGGCAATTGCTACACATGCAGTTCCCTACTTGTCTCTGCCAATACACCATAATCTTGATTAGTGATACTGCCTGATATTCTACTCTTTCATGTCTCCTGAGTCCAGACTTCCAGCCATGCAGAACTGTGCCATATTTGTAGGTTCAGTGGGGTGTGACAGACAACTCATTTGAGACTAAAAGCAGTATTTGAATTCAGGTCTCCTGAGGTAAAAGGCTAGTTCACTTATAATTTATGTTATCTAGCTCACTCATGACAAAGATTTTCTGCGCCAGAAATACCTTGACAGGTGTTAGTACAAGGCAACATAGCTACAATTAATGCAAAAGTATTATTAAATTTGATGTTGACACGTGTATTAATAGTCCTTGGACTGGCATAAAAAATCACTCAGCTATATTTTATAGGTTTAATTATATATGTGCATATTTGTGTTTGGTGTCTCTCACACCCACAGTCAATTTTCCTTGCTTAATGCCTTCTGTCACATTGGTATTATAAAGCAGATGTTTATTATAAATTATGCCTCTTTAATATATGAGTATGTAAAGATGCAAAGTGAGTTTATGAATTTTCAAGATTGTGTCTAACAAATTAGACTCCATATGAGCATCAATCCTACAGATTCATTTGCAAAAGGATTACCTGAAGTGCAATATTGTATAACTTAATACTTAAACTCTGTTACAGAAAGGAAGCATTTAGGAATTGTTGAAATACTGAAATGTATCAAGATAAAAGACTCTAAAACTTCCCTGTCATACTCAGTTCTCCTCCTCATTTATAATCTTACAATCAACCTTCTCTGCTGTTAAAAAACTCTAAAAATGTAAAAAAACAGTGCTCAAAAATGGTGGTCTTTTAAAGTGCTTCACGGTTCTGTTTGTTTGTAAAGTGAAGAGTGTAACAGAAATAAATCTAAAAAAGAATGTTTTCTTATGTATGTCTCATCCTGTAACTGGAAGAAAAATGTACTCTCTCCTCCACAGATAGAGTGAAATTTTTATGCATAGCTCTTTCTCCTTAAGGTACATTTTCACTCTATTTAATTCTCAGCTTAAATTCTATCTTATTCTGTGAAAAAGGAAAAGTTTCACACAGTTGAAATTATATGCCATGGTATTTTGAAAATTAAAAAAAATCCCCGCAGTTATTGTAATTTAGTGTCAGGATTTCGTCTACAAATCTGTTAATTGCTCTTTGACCCCCTTGTTAAGTTCAGATACACTTGTAGCACAACAGACTTTAACCCTCTTTCTTTTCTCCAAGATTAGTACTTATAAGTAGCTTAACATATGTAAAAATAGAATAAATTATTCAGCAGGCAGGAGAAGGAAATGGATCCAAAATAGAATAAAATATTCACAGTTAATTGCAGAAAATTTATCTGAGGATGCTTTTTACAGTACCTGTTTCTTCCTTTCTTAGGAAAATAGTATTACTTGAGTTCACATGTTTTGAGACCTATGAGGACAGTAACAAATGTAAAACAGAAGAAAGGACTTTTTCATATCTCTTTCAGTGGAAAGACCTGCTGCTTTCTCCATTTCATTATATGATGACGAGGTAAAATATTAAAATACTTTTTGAAATACTCTTTTGCTTTTATCTTTTTTATATTGCTGCTTTCTTAGCTATTGAATTTTGGGATACATCATATATTGGGGTCTCTTTTGTTCTGATGACCACCTTTTCCTGTGGTGCTGTTTCTTTTTTGACTGGGATTTTGTGACCAACTGGAGATGCCTGATACATATCTATCTGTATCTGAACTTCTACAGCTCCCCCTAGAGAGAGTAACAGACTGACAGAGTGAAGTTTATCTCATCCCAATGTAAACATTTCTGATAGGTCAGATGAAAGATCTTTAGAATGCCATTTCCTGTCTATTGGCTGTAAAAAGTGACTGTGGTAAATTATAAAATAGTAGGTGTCAACATTTTGGTTATCTAAAAGCAAGTGACATGAATCTCACCTTGTTATCTACTTTCTTATTCAATATTAATTTCCATCAGTGTTGCTGATGCAAGCTCAGTGTCTGCCATAGGGAAGGCTGCTTCTGCCAAGTTTCACTGTGCTTTCCACTGGCCTAATTTTTAAGGGAGCTACTACATCTCCTAGATAGTGGAGTATGGTGAGGGATGTCTGTTATTTTGTGATGAAGGAAGAGGAAAAATACAGTTAATTAATTTGTTTTTTTTTCTTTGTTTAGTTTTTTTTTTTTTAAAGAAGAGTCACATTTTGATTAAATATCTTCATTATATTTTATTTGTATTGATTTTCTCTTCATTTGGAAAAGAGTAACTTTTACATCTGGACAGTGTTTTTGCTAAAACTCATTTAAGAATGGGCAAAATATAAGGGAAAGTGTAAGATGTAATTTTTATTGGTTATGCCTTCTAGTTTCATTAACGAATGCAAACAACATTGTTTCATTTTTGTGATTAAGGTGAGAAACTGGTGAAACTTCTAAATGAAACTAGACAACTGAAACAATAGCTGTCACCTACAGGACATTTGAAATAAATGTCAGTTGAGAGATTCTCTTGGATACTGTGTTTTTAGGGTTCTGAAACTTCTGACAGAGGAGCAAGAGCTTCAGAGAAAGAAAGAAATGGCAACAGGGAAAAAATGGACCTGGTTTCAGTTAGCTGAATAACATGAAATAGAGGAAATGCTGAAATAAATATTTTGAAGCTGAATGTTACCTAACAAGAGCTTGAAGCAGTCAGCAAGAAAGCTGCTTCATTTGATTCTTGCTGTGTTCAAGGAAAAGTGCTATTTACATTTTGTTTTACACAGAATCAAACATATCTGATGCCACCACCAATATACTCCTCTTACTGGTTTTGTCTTCCCCCCAAGCAGTCTAAAATTTGATTAATTGATGTAGTCAAAACAATCTAATAGTACACAGGGGAATAGAATAGATTGCATTGGTTCAAGTGCGCAGTTGAAAACAGTTATTTCCTGTTAAATACTGGTTCTTGCCTCTTTCTTCTCCTGTCTCATCTTTAGGAAGGCCTGTGGGCTCTGCTGTCATTCCACTGTTGATGTACTTACTAGCTGCACGAGTGGCAATATGTTGACACTATGTTATTTTCATGTCAAAGTGACCCTCCAGATAGCTTTTGCTTCACCAAACCTGAAGAATTGTAGTTATTTTATTTTTCTCTTCATTTTCGTTTTCTTTTTCATATCTGTTGTCTTTGCTAGATTAATCCTGTATTTGTTATCAGTCAAAACTTTGGACTTCTTTCTTCATGGCATACCCTGATGAGTGCAATAGCTGCAAACACTTTGAATGTCAAATTCTTCATTACTGAAATACTTGAAAAGCCTCATTAGTAAGAAACAAAACAGAAACACCCACATCCATTTTACTTATCTGTGTCATCAGTGACAGTTAGGAAAGACAAACATGCTTCCCCTCTATTACTGGCATCATTCAAGTTGTAAAGCTTGAAGGAAAGCAAATGCAAATAAATACATGAAACTTACTGATATATTTAACAATGGCTCTAGACAAGCAGGCATTGCAATATGAATCAGTCTGAAACAATACCAGGAAATACTTTGCAACATTCTATTTTTTCTTTGACATTCAATGCTTCTTGAAGTCTGAAATAAGAGAAATAGCCTTTTTAAGCAATTTCAAAGGAAGAAGGAAGGAATTGTGTATTCCCATTTTGATCTAAAGCCTAAAAGTAATTTGACTACAACTGGGTGATGGGGGATTACACACGTGAAACTCTCACAGACCATCATCTTGTATTCAGTGCATACAAGACTTACTTATATCTTATTAAACTGCTTAATTACTATTTTTTACACAAGCAAAACACAATTTCTTTCTAACAGCAAAGCAGTGTCTGCAAACTATTGGGCAAACAATCATCAGCAACATGAAAAAAGGCTACTGGTAAATGTGTCGACTGCACAAATATATGTACTACAAGATGAAAGTGCTATGAGTGCAGAACTGTTATCACACTCCCCACAGTCTCATTCTCACTTGTTTCCCTGGTATACATGTGCGGTTGGCTGGCAAGTCACTTGATTACAATGTGGGAAGTGTCTAAGTTCAAAGTTAGACTTGCATCTTTGTTTTCCCTTTGTAGATATTTTTTCTTCTCTAACAGTCCCTTTCTCATTTCCACTTTTTCTTTTTCTTCCTTTTTTTTTTTTCTTTTTTTTTTTTTTCTAATTTAATTTTATTTGTTTGTTTATTTTGAAAAATAAGCATTCTGGCTCCTTATTTCAAACAAACTTATTCATTTCAAATTCTGCTGCACAATTTTTCTTTTCCCGAGGGGATTCTCAGATAGCTGAAATAACTGAAAAACAAAGCCAGATATTAAGCTGAATTTTTATTGTTGCCTTCTCAACTGAATAAAAATAAAAATCCATTGTTCACACAGTTCTACTTGAAAGGATTTTGTGGTGAGCATAGAGATACATATGAATAAGTATATAGCACACAATTCTCTGCAGTGCATGTTTATTTAACTCCTAAAATGAACTGCCTATTTCATTGAGGTTAATGGTAGTTAATTGTGCCCATGTGCCATCAAGGTCTTCTGAGATTTTCTGTCATGATTTTCATGTGCTCCAGCTGGGTTCATGATTTACTTTACAGTTACTCTGTCATTTGCACCCTGTTTTTCCTGAATAGATGCTAGTCAGTAAAACCACACGTGCCTGTAGGGAAATGCTCTTTTTCTTTCCTTGAGAAGTGTTTTGTTTTAAGCAGTAAGAATGTGAAATTTTTACACAAATTGTGAAGGTTTGTTAGATGTTCTGTTTCCTCTTGTGTTCTACGTGTTAGTTGCAGATCAGTTTTTTTCTTTCTTTTCTTTTTTTTTTCTCATAGCTTCCTTACGGTTTTTATACCTATTTGAGGTTTTCCACTGCAGCAGAGAAAATAGAAGATACTAAATCTGGTGTTTTTTTTTTTTTTTTTCTACACTGCACTTCTAAGTATGTGTGTTTTAGAACTCCTGAAAGTGTTTCTACTAGAGCAGCAAAGCCTGGATTTGTGAGATCTGTTTGGAAACGTATTTTTTTTTTGCCACTGTCTGTGCTAGCCTAGCAACCTTGGTTTGATATCTTAGCTGAGATAATGGGGGGAATGATCAGTGAATAGCAGGGTTTACTTCAGAAGAATGTATAGGAAAAATAGCTTGGAAATTTGAGTGTTATGTTAATATGATTCTCCTGGCACTTAAGGCCAGGGAGACATGTGTTTTATCCATATAAACAAGATGAAAATGCCATAGAGGACTTTTTTTTTTTTACAGAATGTGATCAAACTTCCCTCAGATTCCATTTTGGATAAAATATAGGAAATAAATGAAAAATTTAAACTACATTTATTAGCAATTATATTTTATCTTTCACAGTCTCAAATATTTTTAGTGTCATAAAATTCTAATTCTTTTGAAGCCATGATGCTGCTGATCCATCATTTTTGATCTTTTCACAAGATCTATTATGAATGATTGCTTTTATGTAGGAAAAGCAGCTTTTTTTTTGTAACCATCAGAAGTAACTTCATGAAATTAAGCAATCAATAAGAATAAGCTTTCCTTTAAAATTATCTAAACCCCAAGCCCTGCAAAAAAAAAAAAAAAAAAAAAAAAAAAAAAAAAAAAAAGTGGATTTTTTTCCCTTGATATCTTTATTTAATACATATTTATTATTTTTAATGTTCTCTAGCTTTCTAAACAGATTTGAGTCATCTTTCTGCAAATTAAACTGCTAGAACATTTGAAAACTCTGCTATTTGATACCTAATCACTCTTAAGTACTAGTATTTTATCTTAATGCATCTTCCACTGAGACAAGAAAGTCCAGTGGTATCAGTGCATTGTTGGGTTAGGCTGCTAATGAGCTGTGTTATCAGCCATGCAGCTCCTGCTTTACTGTTACTTTTCAATCTCTTTTCTCAGATATGATTTTTCTTTCAGCTATTGGATCATCCTAGTGCACTCTGCCCTGGATGTATCAGCTAAGGTACATTGTAGCAGTCACAGAATTCATGTGGTGCCTGCAAGTAGTCTCATAGTTGGTGGTTCTACTTTAAGGCAAGTTCATATTCTTCACTTTTTAAATTAGTCGCTCAGATGGCTCATAGAGAGTCTCAGAATCCTTAACTATTTGTCTTTACAGCATCTCTGAGACTGAGGGAATTGCTTTTGTCACTGTTTTACAGCAAGGGAGCTGAAATGCAGTGTTAACTGGCTTGCTTGAGGTCACATAAGAAATCTGCAGTGCAGAAAGAAACTGGCTAGAGACCTAACTGCTGTGCGATCCTCCCTCTATCAGATTTAAAGCAAGAATAAGTGAAAACCTGAATCTCAAAGGGAGTTTTTGAGGCTCCTTTGGCAGCAAGCTGTGTTTCTAGCTGTTCTGTTAGTTAAAGTTTTTCCTTTACACTTAACCTAGATGTTCTTTACTGCAGCAAAAGACCATTACTTCTTGTTCTGTCCTCATTGACTAATGAAAACAATTTGTCCCTATCCTCTTCATAGCAACTCTTTATGTATTTTTAGAAAGATCATGCCTCCCTTCAGTCTTCTTTTCCTTAGCCTGAACATACCTAGTTTGCATAACCTTTTCTCACAGATCATATTTTCCAAACTTTTTATTATTGTTGTTGCTCTCCTCTGAACTATTTTCTGTGCGTGTCTTTTAAAAATATGATGCTGAAAACTGAACTCAGTAATGTAACAGAGTCCTAATCATTGTCAAAGAAAACATAATAATGATCATGCTTGTTTTAGATGTGATATACCTATTAACACTGTTTAATATATTTGTCTATGTGAGTGTGCTGCTGAAAAAATTATCTTTTTGTTTAAATCCAAGCCAACTTTCTCCATGTAGCATTATTCCTCCTGATACACAGGTATTTTCTGGACCTCCTGAGTTTCCAGACCTACTTACTACACTATTCTTATTTCTGTAATTTTCTTTCTTTCTCAATAACATGAATCAGAAGAAATCTTGCCACCTATGGTTGAATAGGGTCTGTTTAAATTCCATAAGACTAAAGGATAGAGATCAGTTTGGTGGAGTTTGTCAAAATCCTACTGTTCGCAAGCATACTGAGTTGTGATCTCTGCTTTTCAACTCTTTATATTCTCCTTCCAAATGTTCCTGCCAAGGAACTAGTCACTCTGTGACATTTTTGACAAAGCACATGACTCTGAGTAGCTTTGACAAGTGTGTCTTTGGTTTTTTTCTTCATGGCCGTGAACATTTCTCTTGCAAAGGGAGGTATGAATGCCAAAGAACTATCAAAATGCTGTTCTTTTAGGCTGGAAGGTTTTGGTGGGAAGCTTTCATGGATACCTTTGACTATGCCATGCTACAGTAACCACTACTGAATAGTCTATTGAATTATTTTCTACCAATTTCAGGAAAATATTTTCATAGAATCAGTAAGGTTGGAAAAAACCTCTAAGATCATCTAGTCCAACATTCCATCCTCCACCACCTCCATAGCCACTAAACCATGTCCATAAGTGCCTCGAATACCCCTTGAAAAACTCCTGGGATAGTTACTCTACCACTTCCCTGCTAGCTTGCTTTATTACCTCACCCCTCTTTTTGAGAAGAATTTTTTCCTAATATCCAACCTGAACCTCCCCTGGTACAACCTAAATCCATTACCTGTCATCCTGTCACTGATACCTTGCAGATGAGGCCAAGCTCCACCTCACCACAATCTCCTTTGAGATAGCTGTAGAGAGCTATAAGGTCTTCTCTGAGCCTCCTCTTTTCCAGACTAAACACTCCTAGCTTCCTCAGTCACTTCTCTTAAGACTTATGCTCCAGACCCCTCATCAGCATCGCTGACCTTCTTGGACATGCTCCAGGGCCTCAATTTCTTTCTTGTAGTGAGGAGCTCAGAACTGTACTTGAGGCATGACCTCATCAGAACTGAATACAGAGGAATGATCACCCATAATAGATCAAGGTCATGCTGTATTGCAATTATGGCCTTTGACACCCAAAAATATTCTAAAAGGAATAATTTTTGCTTGTTTTTAATTATTTTGTTCACTCAAGTTTTGTCATATGTGTCGCGTGCTTTTATGCTCTTAACGTTTGGTTGTCAGTCCCTACTTTTTTGAACACTTGTGTTCTTCTATGGTGTAATCTCTTATCAACCTCAAAAAACACTGCACGAATTAACAGTTCCCCCTGGTGACAGCTGGCATACAATGATTTACACTTTTTAGCTTGTAGTCAGATTTTTATTATTTGGGAGTGGTGCTTTATGTACTGAAAGTATGAAGCATACAATATTTCAGTTATTAGCCTAAGTATGAAAGGGCAGCCTGCAGAATGCTAAATACCTTGAGTCCTGTGTTCAGCTATTATATAAAAAATCCTTGCTCAGTGAAAGAAAACTAAGCTCCAAGACAGCTGCTGAGAAGATATAAACCAAACCTGTTTGTGTGATGCATTTGCTTCTATTGTTCACAAAAGGGCACAGTCTCAGTTTCTAATCACACTACACTTCAGCATGGTACACCATAAGTCAGAGTAAAGGGATGAAGAAGTTTGTTAAGAACTATAAATCAAAACAATCCATACCTCACTTCAGTTGAATTAGCATCCTTTTGTTGTAGACTGCTACATGTCTTGCATCTAGCTGGGCATTCATCAAAACAGAGTATAATTCTGTTAATTATGTTCTGGTAATTACACACTCACCTTTAACATCTGAGAGGAAATAGAGAAGTAATGTTTCCTTTCTCTTAAAGTTTCTGTTGTCACCATCTCACGTCTACTGTAATTACCTTGTGTTTTAGTGTGTTACATTGTGCAGGCAGTGTGGTTTATTTGTAAAGCTGAATCTGGTGTTAAGGAATAGCAACTAGAGCGTTTGCAGAGCTCAGAATGACAGGGCCACACATGGCTGTTTTAGCTAGCATTTTGAGTAATTTATTGATGGTAGAAAGGAAAACCTATAAAAGACCACTGGTTCAGGGCCTCCTCACTGCCATCACAGAAGCTTTGCTTTCAGTACTGTTTATTCCTTTTTATCCTTATCATTGGATTCAGTAAAGAGTGTGGTAACCTTCCTTTGCTTGTACTGATTAAAACTGCGCAAATCAGTGCATACCAGTTCAAACTGGAGGCCAACAACAAACATATCCTGTCAGAGTCCCTGCGGGATGCAACACAGCCAGTTCAGAGTTTAAAGGGAGGGAGCACAAGGCAAGACTGTCTGTTTCTCCTTTATAATTTACTGTGCAACTTAAACTCTGGACCCGTTTAATGGTGCTAACAGCAGAGTTTCTAGGCCAACAACTAAATCAGCCACAGTGCTCTGCATTTGCAGACAAGCCTTATGATTTACAAAATTTAATAAGCTGCCCCCTTACGACTTTTTTCTTTTCAAAGACACAGCTTTTATAATGGTTGCCAAGAAGGTTGTCAGAGGTACAAATACTCACTGCTGTAATGAAACTTTATTGTTTTTTTCTCTATTTATTTATTTATTTAATTCATACAAACAGTCTCTGAGTATTGCTAATTCATTAACAATGAATAAATTCTAGAGAGGTCTGCTGGCTGGCCAAGGTAATACATTAGTGACTTTTCCGGCATTGCTCTATAGCAGTAATATTTCTTGGGTAAAAGTGTGGTGAGCTGCTGGCAGCCGGAGGACAGGCACAGAGAGGGAGGACTTATACTATCTCATTTGTTGCCTACTTCTATTTAAGTCACGACTGCAAGAAGCCAAAGTTCTCTATTTTATGCAGTCATGACTTTCTCTACTGAGTTCCCCTATATTTTAAAGATAAGATTTTTTACTTAGCCTTTCAATTCTTAATCAAAGTATTCAAATTATATGTCCTTTAATTAAAAAAAATGATATACAGCAAACTCCTTGGGTAACTTTTTTTGCAGCTGATGAATTTTATTTATTTATGTCAGTTAACCATAGTTGTCTACCGAGTATTGCCATTTAGAAGAAGGAGAAAATGTAAATTTTTATTTTTCACATAAATTTGGAAATTGTGAAGATAATCATAGAGAATTGCTAAGAATGACAGCATTTTATGTAGACATGAGAGTGTTCAAATATTTCTCTAAATGCGTCATTAAATTCCATTAGTTGTGAACTTAATGTCATATTCACAAACTCGGTACCAAGCGTCAGAGATCTTTGCCTTCTCATTCTTTCTTTATTTATGATTTTTCCTCTCATATTTTTCCTAATGTTTACTGTACAGTTTCCCCATATCAGTCAGTACCTACAGCCAGGAATAAATTTTTTGTCAAATTAGAACTTCTCAGTGTAATGCTTCTGTAAATACTCCATATAAAATATTCACTATGAGACAAATAGAGTAAAAGTGTTAGTCTCATCACTTCTTCTTTCCCGTTTGGTTGTAAGACAATTAACTGTTCTAATAAAACAGCATATTCCTTCTTGGATTAAGCAGTTTTGAAAACAATTTTGTCCAATAAAAATGTGAATATTGGCAAAATAAGGAAGATATTTTAAATTTAAATTGAAAAATTGAAAGCAAAAAAATACTTCCTTTGTAGAGAAAGCTATTTCTATGTTGACATAACCCACCTGCTCTTTAGCCCTACAATTCTGAATTCATTTCTCCTTTTTTTTTTTTTTTGGACATCTGAATGTAGTTATCACCCAAGCTTGTTTTGACTGTATATCGTATCCCAGAGAAATGTGAAAAATATCATGTTTCTCTGATTTTCCTTTAAGATGTAGAATAGCAGGACTGCCCACGAGGACTTGAGAAAATATAGCAAAATACGATTTGCTTTTCCAATTAGTCTGAGACATGACATTGTTTACAGAGTTAACCCAGGATCACTCTCCTTCTGTTGCAGAGTAGCGCTCCTGTTGAGGCTACTGTCATTGTTTAAAACTTAATTGCTCTTCCTTTTTAAAACAGTTTTTAAAACAGTTTTCCTAGAACAAAAATAGCCAGTTATTTTATATATTTAGATCAGTTTGTTTTCTGCATCCTATTTCCTGTCTTCCATTGTTCCATCCCTGTTCTTCCCCATACCAAGCCCCTCTATTTTTCTTTATTACAAGATTCACATTCATGTAAATTATCCTTCCTGTTTTTCACTCAGCTTAAACCTGAGGGATTATTACCCCTACTTACAAATGTATATATTGTACAGAGTTGTTTGGGAAAAAATGTCTTCAGTGCAGTAATAAATATGAGAAAACAGATATTTTTTTATCATATCATCCTGCCTGCACTACTTTCTTTTCATTCTTGGGAATTTTCATGGATGTATGGCAAAACAAATTGCAATAATTGGCATTTTTTCCACTCCAGTAATGTATTACAAGTGACAAATGTCGTTAATATTTTTGTTGTTAATAATATCATTGGAAAAAAATAATATTTTTATTGTAATTTGAGTAAAATAGCAGAAGTGTTATGCTTCTAGCCCAGAAGAATTCCCCTTTGTATTTTACTGTTTTACTGTTTTGCATTGTAGAGATACAAGATCTGCGTGGGACAGCTTTTAAGGTCAAGCAGAAAGGAAGATTTTCTTTTCCAAACATCTGTCAACAACCACATGGAAGAGAAGACAGTACTAGCATAATTTACTGTGCTTTCACTCAGTGAAAAATGTTATTTGGACACTGTGTCATGACTCGTACTTCAAGTAAAGCTTTTCTCAGGTGGTTTATCTTCACTGTAATGCTTTGGTTCTCTTATACTAATATTTTTCAGCTTTCTCTTTGTTTGAGGCTAGAAACATGTCAGAAAAGGCTCATAAGCATTATTTATTCTTATAGTGTACAGTGTTCATTGTGATAAGAATGAGAAGTTGCCATTTTGCAGATGGCAGGAGAACCACTTCCAGTTTTCAGTGAACCTGGAGGCCACTGATGACTTTGCTGGTAAGCTACTAGGTGGTGATTAAGTGATGGATCTTACAGACATAGGTATAGTGAGACCCGTGTATTTGACATGTGCTCTTTTTCAGCAGGGGACATGGAAGAGCATTAACAACCACACATCCTTAAGGGAGTTGAAATTTTTTTTCAGTTCCCTCCTACCCTCCCCCTAGTATGTATTTAACATAAATATATCACGAAAATGTTGCTTCTGTTCAATCAAGATTTACTGGAAAAGGAGGAAGCCACTGGAGAATATTAAATCCACACTGAAACAAAGTAGATGTTTTGGGATTTTTGATAGAAGAAGTATTTTGTTGTAATCATCTCCTTTGACAGGAAAGACGTACAAATACATGTTGTAAGAACATAAAATTATTACAAGACTGTGTTTTTAAAAAGAAAAAATACAATGTAAACAAAGTAAGCTTTAAGCACAATATGAACTCCCACAGTAGCTATTGTTTGTGTATCGTGCAGGGTTCAAAACTCTAACCCAGTCTCATGGCCAGCACAATTATAAACCCAGAGAATCAGTGAAAACAAAATTGTGAAGCTGAATGACACTTTATGATAACATAGGATTATGTGGAGGCACAAAGCTTAAAAGGGGAGAACACTTTTCAGGCTAGATAATGTCTCCTCAAGTAGGAATTTCATTATTAGATTACAAAATCTGAGTTAGACTCTTTAAATTTTGTATATAAAAGTAAAGAATTCATCCTAAAGATACAGTAGATCAGGAGAATTGCCCCTGGAGGCCATTTGTCACCCTTAACTATAAAGAAAATGAACTGAGATTGAAGTGTTTACATTCTTTATGTTATGATATGAATCCTGATCCCTGTCTCTTGCATGCTTGAAATATCACAACAGCATCAATAGCCGGTATTTTGTTATAAATAACACATTTTAAAAAAAGTTACTTTCTCAAAAAGTGTCTTCCACTGTCTGTTTATATTGCAGCAGTTTGGCTACATTGCTAATGTTTTAACTTATTGAAAAGAATTACGTGATTATATTGTTCCATGCTGCTGCTTGGTTTCTGAAAGAATAAAATTGATTTTGGTGCCAAAAGAGCCTACTTGCTGATACAGAAAATTGTGAGATATCACCACAGTTTGTACAAGCACAAGCTCAAATTAATAAATAAAAAAAAAAGCTAGTGAGTTAGAGAAGACTTGTATTATCCTGTAGAGACATGATGTTATATGAGCTGCATGTAAAAAACAGGTCTTTTCTTGAATTGACCATAACTAATATATTTACCTCTGAATAAAAAAGTGTGGTGAGAAAACTTCTTTTCAGAGTGGAATAAAAATTCTGTGCAGAGAAACTTTTAATAAAAACATATATCTTATACAGAGGAATTGAGGAACAAGGCATTGGCTTAGACAAAATGATAAATAAAAGAAAGTGAATTCAAGAAACTGTTACATTTGTCTTTATATAGCTACTTTCCTGTGCATTACTGGTTGGGCTTGCAGCATTCAGACTTATCTGTCAAGTACTTCACTATATTCAAGTCTTTCACTAACTTGTTCACAAAATAGTGTTAGGTATCTCAAATGAATGTAATATCTCCTTTCAAGTTCAAGCTGGACCAAATGGAGTTTTCATGCTACTAATATTAATTCCCATCTGTATTTTTTATGTTCTCACCTGCTATCTTTTGATGGATCACGATTTTTCTTGAAATGACAAGAAGCTTTCTTTAATCATGACATAAGGGTTGTTTTTTTTATATATATTTCAGGTTGATTGAGTTCCACAACTACTTCATGAATGTCTTTGGAAACCAAAAGGTCTCAGTTATGACATTTAACTGAATTTTGTCCTCCTAAGGACTGTCAGCTTTATCTCTCTCTTCCAAACAAAAGGCTGCTGGTTACAGCCTGCAAAGGAAGGTCTGTTTAGTTTGTCTAGTGTAAATAAGAAAGGAAAGTGTAGTCTAGTGTTGTCTAGTGTAATAAGGAAAGGAAATGTCAAAATATATTTTATCAAATGTGACTTCTTACTGTCAATGTTTCTTGATTTATAGAGAATAAAATCTTAAATTAATGCATGTAATTTTGCTATTGGATACTGTGGTTAGATGGAATTTTTACCTAGGAAGACAGAGAATTTCCTGCATGGACTGTAGTTCAGTGCATGGAAGAGTCAACTCTGGATCTTTGATATTCATCTGTTGTGGGACTTGGTTACTCAATACTTCCTGTAAGATTGTTTGTGTGAATAATGAAACATTCAGGAAACCACATTGCAATAGACATAATTTTTCTTTCTTTTAGAAATTTAACCAAAATCTCCAAACTACCAGATTCTTATTTTATGTTTTTAGTTTTTTATTTCCCCACAATGTTTCTACTGTGAAGGAAAGACCTCCTAACTGATTATTCAGTGAAGTTCAGATTTCTCTCTTGAGATCACTAGCTCTTCATAAAGAGGATAGGTAAGATGAATCTGGTTTTGCATATATAAAAGTTGAATATGTCATAGAAGAATACAATCTTACATATGAAGATTGCTTACTCTGTCATTTTAAAACATTTTTAAATCCTAGTTCCTTTCAAAAGTACAGCAGAAAACAAATCGTTGAACCTCAGTATTTGCAATAAAACAAGTTACTTTTTATTTTTTATTTCCCCACTCTTTAAATTGAATTTTGTGGAGTTATTTATTTTCCTAGCCATCTACCCAAGTTTGAAAGCACTGAAAAGCATAATTTCTGATACTTTTTTGTATGGTATGCAAGAAGAGTTTTTTAAAGACAACTTATCTTATATTCATGTCAGCAAAATAGTAGCCAGATTTCAGGAGTTCAGCAGTAGATGTGCTGAGCTTTAGGAAAAATCTGTAGCTAATGCACCTCTGGACAAAAACTTACAATGAAAGACACCCACTCACTTCAAAAAATTGGCTCATAATATATTACTGTAAGGACTGGTATCATTCAGACTAAGGTTATGAAATGCTAGTCTCCAATTATTACATACAAATGTATAATAGATTTGAATTAGTTAGATCAGTGTTAGCTTTTATATGTTATTATTGCCATTAACTTCACTGGGATGAAGATTACACCTGTCATCTTTCTTGTAATTTTTAAATTGAAAGAGTCTGTCTTTCATGTTTGATGACACAGAAGTATTCAGCCAAAAGGATACTGCTTACATGTCATTAGTAAAGGTGGTGAGTAAACCTTCTACACTTTTGCAGACAGTAGACACACATACACACCATTTGTTCATACATCATCTTCCATGAAGGGAGTTCCTGAAAAAAACATTGATGCAAAAGATATGTTAAAAAAGATCAATGACAATATGTCACTGAGAACGAAACTCTTGTAAAGATCCTTAGAGTAGCAGAATATGAAGGCAAAGAGATGGAGTAACACTACTTTTATCTCTTTGATCCTATGTTCAAGACTGGCATAGGCCTGCAGCAGTGCTTAAACTGTAACACCGTTACAAGAGCAGCTATTGACTCTGGCATTATTGAGAATCTACTAGTGTTTATTGGTGTCAGCTCTTACTGATTTTTAACACTGACAAAATTTCTGTAAGGGTAGATCTAGTGATTGTTACTCAGGAGCTTCCCCTAATTCTCAGGAAAAAGAACCCCAACCACACCAAAAACAAAATGAAAATAACAAACGATAGCAACAACAGAATAAACACCACCCTAGAATTGTGCAAACCAAGAAGACAGAAATATTTTTTCACTTATTTCCACATCATGGCTGGAAAAAGTGCAGATGAAAAATGATAATTCATAATGTTGTTTTTCTTATATTTTTAGGGCCCATAAATCTGTATTATTTTTGTTTGTTTTTATTTAAAACATTTCTGGAACTTTTTTTTTTTTTTTTCTAAAACTCATTAACAGGAAAAGAGATTGATTCCTAAATATGTAGATAAGCTATTTCAAGGAGCTACTTTGGTCTCCATTCTGTGGTCATGTCTATGATTTTTTTGCTAGATCAGCTTCAGGTCAGGGGTAATACTCAAGTGCTTACATGAATCCCTATGCTAAGTTCAGAAAAAACAAAGTGCCAAACTGTGAGCTGCAGAATTTATTCCTTAACTGAAATCAACCTGAAGTTAGCACATAACAGGTAAGTGGTCTTGGCAATATGAAACAAGAAAATAAAATGTGCTGAAGCCAAGTTATACTTCATACAGGGCTAGATTCCCAAGCCATGTGGAGAAGCCTAGACATATATTGGGCTTGTTGCCTAACACTGTCCTCATTTAAAATGAAATCTTCAACTATGCATTAGTGAGCTAAAAGGAGAGAAAAAGACTTTTCTGCCACATTTTCTGTGAAAGGTTTATGATCAGCTTCCTGTTTTGCACACCAGTGAAGCTCAACAAGTTGTAGTTATATATCTAATTCCAGAGCATGGCAAGGGAAGCCAGTTTTTATGTGTAAGTAATGCCACATTCAAATTGAACATTTACATGTGGTACCTATGACATATCCTGTGAGAGATGAAAGCTCCTTTAAAAAAAGTGTGTTTGACTAATTTTCTGCTTAATAGCAGAATTAAAATTTATATTTATTTCTTATACTTCATATTGTTGGATTATAAAATGCATTGAAAAGGATAAATACTGGAATATCACAAATCGGACTGAAACAATGAACATTTCTGAAATTTTATTATATACCTTAATATTTCCCTCCATTTAAGGAAATTAGCATGGGAAAATGCATATATTTCATAGATATGTTTTTTTTAATATATGCTTCCACATAACAGAAGAAGAAAAGACACATAAGGTTTTGTGTATACACAGATACAAATATTCTACTCTGTAGTTTAGATATGCATACTGTGGTAAACAAAACTGAAAATCACCAGTCACTTAAAATGTCATAGTCAGGAGTATGCCTGAATTGTGCTGTCAGTATGGGAAATGAATTCGAATAATAGGTGCCATTATTGTAGCATGAAACTATTAGTTAAAGTTCACAGTGCTTGACTAGATCATTTAAACCTTTTTTAGGAAAAAAAAAAAAAAGAAATTTTGAATGTTTGAATGTTCTCTTCTTTAATTTGAGCCAAGGCTCAAAGTTTAACCAAAAGCATCTGGAAATAAGTTCCACTGTTGTACTCCTGATTCAAGTTCCACAGAACAGAAGGCAAAATTCCCTGTCCGTGGTGCTAACAAGTATCATGGGGGTGTCAAGCTTGGCTTAAGGTAGATTGACACGTCATTATTCCTCTCATTCTCGCTTCTTTTTTAATGATCTGCACCTGAGCTCCAGTGTGTATTTTGTGACACTTATTAACAACCTACAGGTTTGAGAAAACGGTTGTTTATCCATCTCTCACCTGTGAAAATGTTAACAAGACAAGACGCGAAGCAGTGTCTGGTGTTAGCTGAAGGTCATGGGTAGAGTGAAGAAGCATCTGACATCTGTCTCTCGCAGTGGGCATTGCAGTGCTTTTCACTGAAAGCAGCAGGTTGAGTGATCTCACCCATTAATATCAATGGGACTTGAGTGCATTTACTACCCAGGTTCTAGGAGTGGAAGCTTGGAGCTATTAGCACAACTCACTCATGTCCTAGATAAGAATGTTGAAATAGTTGCAGATGAACAAAAGAAGTCATTAGGCTTATTCTTGTCCAGGTATACTTAAGTGCTTGATGACAGCTGCCCCTGCTATTTAAATCAAGACTGAGAGACTCAAGGATTTACTCAATTTCAATCAACTCAGATTCATCCTTTCTTCCTCTTATTTTTGTTCTGTGAATGGCTGCTTCAGAACAACTAAATCCCATTGACTAAAACAATTACTTTGATTTCCACCTCTTCAATGTTTTCACAATAGTTTAGCATTAGTGACATTTGCATTATGGAAAATTAGTATACATTTTCAATTATAAGTTTTTATCTTGGGATAGAGGTATATTCTGTTATATAGTTTTAAATAAGTATTCTTCTCCTTTCTTGTGTATATGCAACTGTGTATGAATGGAAATGAAATGAAAATATGTATCTTCTGCGGAACTGCCAGGTCACGGCCTGAACCAATGGTTGAGCACCAGGTGAGAATGCATAACTAACCTAGGGAGCCCAGGTGCAAGTAATGCACCTGAGTGATTAGAACGGGTGGAGCCTGAATCCACCCCTCTTCATCCTCATTTAATGTTTACCAGCCGAATAAGCAGTATCTCTTTGGATAGAGTTTGCACTTCTGTTGCTAGTTGCTGGAAAAAGTCAGCTAAGTTTTCTCCATTGTTACCTGCTATTGCTCTGTAGTGCTGGCATCCCATTACAAGATACTGTTGTCAATGGATTACGGGCTGGTTCGGCCCAGTTCCATGACAACTGGTGTGGGGGACCCATGGACCCATACCCCATGAATGGGGAAGGAGGAAAAGGGAGATGGGCCTAGAAACAAAACAACAGCAACAATCTGAGGAGGAAAGCTAATTTACTAAATAAGATATCAGAAAGCAAAATAACACAATATAATGCAATATAATTGGACTTGAAGCTAATAAATCAAATAAAATGAGCAAGAGAGAGTGTCCAATAAACTGAAGGCCTTGTGCTAAAAGCTGAAGGCGAGATGGCAGTGAGCACCCGCTGGGTCACTCCGAAAGGAAAGAGAGTGTCTCGTGACACACCAACAGTTTTTATCTTTCCCTCTGAGCAGAAAAATGTAAAAATACAAAGTAAAACAAAGTCCTCTGGGGAATGTAGTTCTTCTTCTCTTCTGAGACAGGTATACCCATCGCTATTGACGATCCACAGAGCTGGAACATTAATTCTTTAATTCTCATGCATTACATGATGTTATGATGTGGAATACCAATACCAAAAATCATAAAACCATGACAACTGTTCAAAGCTATCTGTTGAGATTAAATATGTGCAAGGATCTGGGATTATCTGATGTGAGTTTTGTATCCTGAAGGAACTGGCTGATGCGATTACTTACCCACTCTCCATCATATTTGGAAAGTCATGGCTATCAGGTGAAGACTTTGGAGACTGGAAAAAGGGAAATATCACTCCCACTTATAAGAAAGGGAGAAAGGAAGATCTGGAGAACTACAAAATGCCAGGAAAGTCATAGAACAGATTCTCCGGGAAGCTATGTCAAAACACATGTAAGATGAAGAGGTGATCTGAGATAGCCAGCACAGATTCACCATAGCAGACTGTACCTGAGAGATCTGGAGGCCTCCTATGATGGAGTAACAGTATCAACAGACAAGAGAAGAGCAGGTGATGTCATCTACCTGTACTTCTGCAAGACGCTGGATACAATCCAAATCACTTTCGTATCTCTATGCTGAAGATATGAAGAGTTGACTATTCAGGAGATAAGGAGTGGGTTGGACAGTCAGTGTGTTGTGGTCAATGTCTCTGTGTCCAGGTGGAGGCAGGCGATGAGTTCTGACCCTTAGGGTCTTGGGATCAATTGTCATCTTTCACAATGATGTAGATAGTGTGAATGAGTACATCTCAGCAAGTTTGCTGACAACACTAAGCTGAGTGGTGAAATTGATATGACAGATGGAAAGGATGCCATCCAGAGAGACCTGGATTAACTTGAATAGTGGGCCCACACATACCTAATGACATTCAACAAGGCCAAGCACAAAGTATTGTACTTGAGTCAGGGCAATCCCAAAAACAGATAGAGACTGGGAGAAGAAATTTGAGAGCAGCACAGTGGATGAGGACTTGAGAGCCCTTGTGGGCAAAAAGTTGGACATGAGCCAACTGTATCCTGGGCTGCACCAAAACAGGGGTGTTCAGCAGGGCAGGGGAATTGGTTGTCTCCATCTCCTCTGCCTTCACGAGGCCCCATGTTGAGTTCTGCATCCAGGTCTGAGATTCCCAGCATAAGAAAGATGTGAGACTGGAGTGGATTTATCAGAGAGTAGTTTATCAGAGAGTTGGAGCACCTCTTCTACTAAGAAAGGATAAAGGAACTGGGCTCAGTCAGCTTGTAGAAGGCTCTGGGGAGACCTCATTGCAGTATTCCAGTACTTAAAGGGAGCTTATAAAAAGGAGGGAGATGGATTTTTTTCATTCTACAATCTGATATTGGTGGAAAAAGGTAGAATGGAATTAAACTAAAATACGGGAGATTTAGATTAGAGTTAAATGGATTTTTTTACTCAGAATGTGTTGAAGTATTGGAACAGGTTGCTTTGAGAAGCTGTGGATTCCTCATCCCTGGAGGTGTTCAAGGCTGGATGGATGGAGTCCTAGGCAGCCTGAGTGGCAATTCTGTCCATGGCAGGTGATTAGAACTGGATGACCTTTGAGGTCCCTTCCAATCAAAGACATTCTGTTATACTGTGAATTTAAGACATTTTTTTTTTTTTTTGCAAATGTTTAAATACCTTCACTCTTCATCTGATTAGTAGAAGGTCCTCATTTAAGATCAACTAAAAATGGTAAAAAGACATTCACTAATTTAAGTAGTCTTCAATTCTGGTACTAATGAATGTCCTAATGGCTTTGTCTTTCATAAGTCAGACAACTGAAAAATAATTTTAAGCTATTCTATCAAAAATAAGTACTAGTTGTTTTCTTAACAGTCCCCACTGCTGTGGGCTATGCCAGGCTTTGGAATACAACCTTCCTTTATTGGCTTTTTTCTTTCAAATACAATTGCAAATCATTGTTTTGTTTTGGGGGCTCACTGGTGCTTAAAACAAACTCCCTATGTCTTGCAAGTCACAATTGTACTCATAAGTACAGTAGTAGGCTATAAATAAGAAAGACTTAGAATTCTGTATCCAAGTTGTAGAGGAACAACAACAAAGATTCTGCTGCATTCTTTTAAGCAAACAAAAAGTATAATTGGAAAAAAATCATTTTTATATTCTCTTACATTAGATGGGACCACAGAGTGAAACATTCACTGATGAATTACTCCTCTAATCTGTAGAGGAAAAACAGCTACTGGCAAATTAAAGAGTCCTGGAACAGAGCCATGAGAACTAAATGGCTAAAAATGAAAACAGGCAAACATTTGAAGAGTATTCTATAGAACACAGATATTTCAACACCTCCCCCTTTTCCATGGCTAATTCATTGTCATGGAAACTGAATTTATCAAAATGTTCTTGTTCACTCCTAGTGACCCAGTGAGTCGACTTACAGAGCTGGTGAAAGGTAACGCAGGCTGAAGCAATTTTTACAAATGATATGCAGCAGTTCATAAATCGATAAATTTTGAATGGTACCATTGTGTTTCCCGGATAGTTTCCCTTAGTCACAAATGACTCTTTTTGTCTGCAAGCTAGAGGTGTCTGAAACCCTTACTAATAAGTTGGCATGGGAGGAATGTACAAATTCAGCTCCTTTCTTACCTCTGCTCTCCTTTAATTTGTTTTTCTTCTTACCCTGTTTTTGCTAAGATCATGTTATTTGTGTCTTTTATTTACTTCATGAATTCTCCACAGCATTTTAATTCGCTGATCTGTAGCCCAAGGATGCAAAAATCCTTCATCGCCTCATCACAAATGTCTTTTCTTATCTGTTGCTGAAGGTAGGTGTTGACTATCAAGTGTAATACACAGTGACT
Source organism: Callipepla californica brunnescens (assembly GCA_023055505.1). Lineage (NCBI taxonomy): Eukaryota > Metazoa > Chordata > Aves > Galliformes > Odontophoridae > Callipepla > Callipepla californica. Next base: position 3,407,664 of record JALIRH010000038.1, read on the forward strand.
ACTGTATGAAGCCAGCTTTGCCAAATCTGAAATAACCCTGGAACCCTGGATGCTTTCATTCTGTCTCAGAACATAGGGTTGCTTGTATTTCTTCCTTGCATAGGAAAATTGTCCTATAATTATTTTGAAGGGTTTTTTCAGTTTCCATGTCACTGCCAAATTCTGTCAAGGTTGATTTTTACTTTATGTTAGCAATTAGTGACTTGTTGTCATGGAAACCACACTTCACATGATTCTTGAACTTAAATGGCTGAATGTTGATCATACAGCAACCCTTCCTTTTTAAGCCTCAGTAGTTAAAGTCTTGCATTTGTCTGTGCGCATCATCTTGATTACAGAATCACATAAAATATCTATAAACACAAAAAAAAGCAGAAAAGTGCATCAATGAAAATTGAGTATTCAATAATTCATTCTTTAATTAAAGCTCTTCCCTTTCCTATTGCTGTAACCTTTCGAGTGTTAAAGCAGACATAGGAGCTAATTATTTGTATGAAATATATTTTCTAATTAGCAGTTTGTGCTACAATAATAAATAAAAAAATGAGGATTTAAAATACATGCTTTTCATGTTTAATGCAAAAAATGATAACAAGAACAGTTTTGTTTGGGATAAGTTTGTGCTTAAGGTAATAGATGGTATGCATTTATGTGCAAAGAAAGAGTTGCAGTCAATTTAGCTTTTCGTGGGTAAACAAATGAAATGACTCAGGACATAGAAGTCTAAGAATATGACGCAGTATACTGTGAATAATAGGCTTGTTTTAATTTAGTCATCCAGTAAGTATGTTTGCCTCTGTGAATCAAAATCCTAAAACTTAAATCCAGAGGCTACATTTTTCAATAAGAAATACACTGAAGGATTAGTAGACTGTATTTTTTCATGTGAGTCTCTCTCACTTGTTTAGAAATATTTTAGATAATGCTGCATTATTAGGATCTGCTTCTATATTATATTGGTATAATGGTAGTGTCAGGGTAAGATGCAGTTAGTGTGTATATATAAATATATATATGTGTGTGCGTGTATGATGCCCCCTGTTCCAGAATATGATTAATTCTTTGGTTTGCTTAATCCACTTCCAAATAATCTCATTTCTTCTAATATGCATGTATGTGTATATACAGATCTGCATGTTTATACATATGTACACAGACAGATGTGTGTATATGTACATATACATATATACACTTCATTAGAAAAAGTGTTCCATATGACAGAGGTGTGCAGATGTAACCACCATGTTTTAAATTCACACTTACAATTTAATTGTCTGGATAAATTGTTAATGTAGTTGCACATTCATGTTTCTCTCTCTGTCTGACTCTTGAAAAATGTTGAATGACCTGAAATCAATAAGAGTTAGAGGTACTTACACCTCATAGGAGATAATGAGAATAAACTCTGGCCATGTGAAATTACGCTTGTCACTCTAAGGGCACGTGTACATTCTCAGGGAAGATTCGTTGGAGAGCAGCCCAAGGGACAGGGATCTGGGAGTTCTGGTTGATGTCAAGTTGAACAAGATCCAGCAGCGTAACCTGGCAGTCAAAAAGGCCAACTGTGCCCTGGGGTGCACCAGGCCCAGCATTGCCATCAGGTGAGGGAAGGAATTGTCCTTCTCTGTTCTGTGCTGTACAGACTTACCTCAATCACTGTGGTCAAGATTGGTACCACAGTATAATAAGGGCACAAAACTATTAGAGAGCATTCAAAGGAAGGCTACAAAGATGGTGAATGAGCTGGAGGGCAAGACTTATGAGGAGTGGTTCAGATCAGTAGGTTTGCCCAGGCTAGAGCAGAGGAGCTGAGGGGAGGCTCAAGGCAGCTTCAGCTCCTCACAGGGAGTGGAGGGGGAATTCTGAGTTCTGCTCTCTCTGACAGCAACAGGACCCGAGAGACTGGCATGGGGCTGTGTCAGGGGAGGGACAGCTCAGGTTTAGGGAAAGTTTCTTCTGAAAGTGGTGGGCATGGAACAGGCTACCCATGGCATTGGGCAAGCACCAAACGCTGTAGCATTTAAACAATGCTCCCAGACATAGAGTTTGAATTTTGGGTAGTTCTGTGTGGAGCCAGGAGTTTAATTCAACGATCATTCCAACTCAGGATGTTCTATGATTTTACAAATGTATGGTAGACACGGTGATGTTTTCAAGCTTTCTTGTTACAATTCTAATTAAACTTCTCAAAAATCTTTTCTGAATATTAGAACTAAACTGAAATATGAGTTAATATATCTATCAGAGAGAACTGGAGTTCAAAGGCACAATAAGATAAATCCCTCCCTCAGGTAACACGGCTGAATTCAATGTTATTTTCTTCTATCTCTTCCCATTTATTGGAGACTCATTAATTGGACTCATTAACTTTACACAGTAAAGAAGGCTGTTTGCTTTCAATGATACAAAAGCAAATATGATGTGATTTCAGTAAGCAGATACTGTGTTCATAGATTGCCTACAAAAAGAAGCAATTTAGAATTATTTGAGAGGAAAATATCCACTTATTTATTTTCAGTATTCTATATTAGCATAAATCATTTGATCTAATCTTTTATGGGAACAAAAAATAGAGGTTATTGGTCAATTTCCCCCTGTATTTTTATATTAGTGGTAGTAGAATTGTGTGAAAGAAGTTAATATCTTTATGAAATTTAATATATTAACTGCATATTTTTATTCAGCATTAATAGAATAGTTAATCTTTTCACTCTTTGCTCTATATTTCTGTGCTAACTTAAGTTCTAGAAAATCAAAGTAATTATTCTGAAAACCATGGCATTGTGAGACCAGAATTTGCCGTGTATTTTGATATTCTGAATTCCAGTTTATTAGGCTAAGAATTTGTAATGCAAGTAATAAGTCTAACTTATTATTGTGTCAGGTTACTCCTGTTTTCTATTTCTTTAAAATTACCTCAGACTTATATCTTCAGTGATAAATCCTCCTAAAGTTTCTTAAGAGTACTGTCTAAAATTGCACATGTAATATCAATAACTGCATTAGTCACATAACAGCTACAACAAAAATAAAATATCTCCTGAACATTTCCAGTACGGGTGAGTGTATTATTTTTTGTCATTTAAAGAGTTGTGTTAAATTAACATTTCTTATCCATTGTACTCTGGATTTGTTTTCATAGATATGTGAAATTTAATCTTTTACTTCATTAAAAATGCAGAGAATTGAAAGGATCAACTTACTAATTCAAGTTTATGATGAAATGAATCATTTGACCTTGCAGACACATTCCCCAGAACTATTGCTATTATTGCAGCAATATTAAAGAATATATTATGAAAATGAAAATGCAAACTAGTATTCTTCCATATACACAATTAAGCAAACAAATACTCCTTAGAATCAGATGTAAATGTAATTTCAAAATAAGAAGCCATAAACCAGTTGATTTTCTTCTTTGTGTGTGATTTCTTCAGAGTATTATTTCACTCTTGTAATCTGTTTAACATTTTTGTACTTGGAAAGACAATAGAATATGACAGGTTCTTTGACAGTTTGTTAACACAAATTAACCTCATTTATGGGAAAGTGGCTGTGTGTGAACATTTAGTTTTTCGGTGCTTTGTAAGACAGTCTTAAATTACTGTCTTTTTGCGAGATCTGTTTCCTAATGTTTCAGCATTCTGCTGAGTAATAACACAATATACAATATATCTTATGGCTAACTTGTGTATGGATGATCTTATATGCAAAGGAAAAGGAAAAGAAATGTACTAGATGCATTTCATTAAACCTAATCAATAGTTTTACTGTTGCACCTGTAAAATATTGTTTTACACAAAGTTTCATTGGAGTGACAAGGGGATGTTTGGCATTATTTACTCCTTAATTCTTGAAGAAATCATTCAAACCAAGCTTAATAACAGAAGGATTTTATCACACAGAAATAATATTAGCCTAAGGAAAACACATAGAATGAAACTGTAAAGCAGAAAGCTTCGTTTTCATTAGTCTTTAAATAAATAATTATATTGATCTGTGGAATTCCTGATGCTGAAGAAAAACTGAAGTTTCATTCAGGGATGCAAATGGCTTTTTCTAATCCGAATTCTGGAATGAAAAAGCAGTATCTTTAATGACAAATATTTCCTTTGTGGACTTAATAAATATATACATAAAATGACTTAATGTTCACCACTCTAAGCCTGGACTGAAATTTTCACTTCAGGCTACCCTTTCTGAAAATCTGTGCCATCAGTTGTATTTGTTCTGGCTGACCTATATTTATGATGGTAAAACCTTTAATGTATAATCACATCATCATATTTTCTGTACATGTTACATATTGGAAATAAAATATTTTAGCTGCATTTCAAAGCATTAAAGTATGTTTATGGATTATCTCTTGCGCTGTAGATATAAATTTAGATCTCTTTGTTGCTGTAGGTCCAATTGTGTGCAGGTTTCAGAGGGAGCCTTTGAAATCTCTAAATATAGCTTAAAAGAGTTTCTCTAAACCTAAAATGTCATGACATTATCATCCAGTATCTTGGGATGCTCCAAAGTTAGAAACTGGGAAACCGATCCTTTCCAGTAGCATAAAGCTCTAATTTCTAGCTTTACAAGTCTTCAAATAAATGGACTTAGCTTCTAACATTTTAGTTATAGGAAGAGATTTGAGTCCTGTTCCTCCTGTACACAAGGAAGTAGTTTTCTGGAAAAACAAAACCTTATTTGAAAAGAAAAGGAAGTAATGACTCCTAGTTACTTTTAATTTAAAATAAATAAATAATCCCAAATGGTTGTCTACAAGTGTCATATAGATCAGATTTTTATACAAGCTTGGCCTAAATCACAAAAGCTGCACTAATTTACCACAAAGTTGTACAATTTATCATGTAATTCCCTGTATATTTATGAATAGTGACATAATTATGTAGTTTTTAGTGAAAGTAAATCTCGAAGATGAAGACACACACACACACACACACACACACACATATATATAATGAACAGAGAAAGGTTGTTTATTTGTTGCCATTAAGAAGAAAGTTATATCAAAGATAAAAATGCACATCTAGTGTGTTCTTAGCTTTTCTTTGACCCAGTTCTCATCAGTGGGGATTGTCTATTCTGGCTTTTTGTTCGTGAGGCCAAATTTGTAGTTAAATGCAGGTATGAATATGAGAAGAAATTTAAGATCTCTGTTCTCTTCAGCAAAGCATTTTTGTTGAGCTGGATGACAAATCAGGGTCTGAAGTTTTATGTCACGGTTAGACTATTTTTCCATTTAGGGCCTATTGCGCACTGACTGAAAAATGGTAGAGTGGTTCAGCTCCATTTAGTGAATAACCTGGAGGTCCTTAGGGGAAAAGGGGAAAAATCTACTGTATCTCAGAGGCTATTGGATTTATTCTGAATTCCTGGCATGCAAGAAGCATATTCCTATTACTTGCAATACTTATCTTAATCTTGTCTTTAACTGGTATGATGGGAATAACAGACATCTCCCAAGAGTAACATTTTGCAATACAGAAGTAATATGTGGTTATCTGTTTGTTTGCATGATAAATTATATAGATGTTTCTGAGCAGGATCAGTAATTCTCCTTGATATTTTAAATGCCAATTTATAGAAGACAACTTGTTTTCTTAACCTTAAATTCAAGAATTTCAGAGTTATCTGTCTAAGTAGTTTTTTTTGTAGAAGGCTGAAAATCGAATCTTGGATAGTATGGAAAGAATTGATACAATCAAATTCTATAGTTCATGTTAAACCATTCAGTACAAAATAACATTAGGAATTTATCCACCAAACTTCATTTTTGTTTACACCAGTTTTAGTGTTCCCTATGTACTCATTCTCAGAAATATATATAATGTGTAAATATATATACAATGAAATATACATTAAACTTATATACATTATTGATTCCTCTAATGTATAATAGTTTCAAGAAATTTTATTCTCTTCTACAGTTACAGTTTTATATAAGAAAGCAGGACTTTTAAGCATCTTATGGTGTAAATGCACTTTTGAATCATAACTGAATTACTGACAATAAAGATGATCAGTTCTGACACTGATACTGAGGAAAGGCCAACAGTTATGTTGTGTAGAAACTGGAATAGTTAAATACTGAAAACTCAAAAAAAAAAAAAAATTGAATCTCTATAACTAACAAGTGCTTATGAGATAGTGAAGGCATGCCAATTTCAGTATAACTCAAGTATCAGTTAACTGCTTTATGTTCCTTTCATATTTTCTCTTTTTTTCCATACTTTCTTATTTCATATTGTCTGCTCTCTAAATGTGAGATTATAAGCCAATTATTCCTAGTCATCTAGCTATCAAAGAAGACTCTTAGGTAAGAACTGATAAAATTGCATAGGTGCAATTTTCTCTAACAGATGCTGACCATGATCTGAAGTGAATTTTATCCCTAAAGTATATTTATACAGCAATGCTGGAATAACCTTCAGATATTGAGTTCATTACTAACAATTATAAACTGTACTTTCACATAATCTATCATGGTTTATCATGAAGAATCCCCATTATTCTCTCTAGCCAGTTCAATAGTTATGACAGTGCTCTAGTAGTGTTTATGTGTGTTTGTATGTAATTGGGGCATTGCAACATCCTTCACTGATATTTTCTGCTCCTGGGAGGCCTTACATAGAGAGAAAATTGATCATATGGTCATATGGTCTCCTACAGGGGTGCCATTGCTGCCGGCAGGCTATTCAGGGTGACCAACCAAAAACAAAATTGAGGCAAAAAAAAACCAACAAAAAACAAGACTGACTAGTAGCTAGAGGCAGAAACAAACAAGCAAGCTATCAGTCCTTTCTTTTGCTATAGCTGTGCTTCAAGCATTGATGCTTGTAAGAATCTTCAAAGTGGCCCTAGGACGAAGCTTGGTAATTGGAGGCATACAAAACACAGATGTTGCTTTTATTAAATATCAACAGAATTTAACAGTGCCAACAGTCCAGTGCTGAAGAAGGAAGGATGGGTAGGAAATTCTTTCCCTGGGCTAATTTCATGCTTACAGTCTTTCAGACTGACTTATAAGATCTGTCATTATACTCTGCCTCCCTGGCAAAGTCAGGCTATCTAAAATACCTGGATAGCTTTATGCATTTGAGTCATGTATAAATAATCTTTTACTTATGAAATGCTGTGGGCTATGATGCCTGGCTCCCAGCTGCTGCTAATGAAGGCTGCAATTCCCTTGTATTCCCATATGATATCTGTCAACCCTGCATACACAACTTGACTTCCTTGGAACATCTCAAAAGTCATTAGACACTGATGTTCAGGCAACTGAATACTTCCCAAAATATTAAGTGGACTTTGTAAGTGGATGAAATACCAGAGATGTGGCTAACACTGCAGCAAAATGTATCTTGCTCCTCTCTTCTTAAACTATGAAGGTTTGTAGAAAAGAAAAATACTGGGTCAAGTTTCTCTTCTAACGGCATCTTGTCTTTTTAATAAAAATGAAATAGTTAATTTGATTAAAAAAGATATTCTCAGGTCATGGTAGTTAGGTATGGAACATTTTTACAGCTGGAGTATGGATCTTCAAACTATTATCTTTGGGCATATTTACTGCAGCTTTTTAGGCTTCTCTGAATTCTATCCAGAGAGCTGAAACAGAGTTTGAGAATATTTGTATTATGAAAACTTAGGTCCCTTCACCTTCACAGCACCATTCATAGAATCATCGAATAATTCATGTTGTAAAAGACCTCTAAGATCATCTAGTCCAAATGTTCTTCTCCCTCCAAGAATCATTTCAAAGTGTCAGCCTAGTTTGTTTAAGTTATTGTGCTCTCCAGAATATTTGAATGGCGTTGTATTGTGGAGATTTTTTTTAAGACCATGCAGGAAGGATTGTTACATAGAGCTCATTTACATTGTTTGATGCAGCAAATTATGATACTGAATAGACAATGTAGTTGGTTTCAGCTTTCTTGCTTCACCCAAATAGTCCTTTCTTTCTTCAGATTGGTCATATACAAACTGCCTTTTTGCTCAGGAATGCGACCCTGAAATGATTATTCAGGAGTCACTATTCAAAGGCAATTGTGAGGCTAAAAGTTGTTCACTGCTGACAGTAACCCTCATCCCTCCTTCTTCTCCCCTCTAATTCCCCATACTGCTACAGGAAAGGCTAACTGTATATATTCAATTATGTATATATTAAATTAATTAAATTCTTTAATAATTATTTTAAAGCTAAATGCCACTCAGAGTCTCAAGATATACAATGATTTTGTAGGCTGAGTTGGGGCATTAATTTCATGAATTCCCAATTTAAGATGGAATATGTTGCTGAAACAGTGAGTCAAGGTATATACTTCTTTTCCCCTCCCCTCCCCTTCCCTCCCTCTCCTCCCCTTTTTTGTCAATAGCAATAGAGTTTATTCTTTGTGTATCACAAGGTGTGTTTAACTAACTCAGATTTCAGTAAATGTATTCCTAATTTTACCTGAACAAATGAAAACTAGTCAAGCTCCATTTGAAGAAACTGATCACCAAGATTAAGAATGATGTCATATATTCGGTTTTCTTCCATGTGCCTATTCTACCTGAAAAAGAGCAGTAAGATATTTAAATACAATCTTTAATTGGGATTATGAAAACATTTAAATAAGAAAGCCTACCTTCATCAATTTGTATGTATGCATATAGAGTTTCAACACAGTTTTTTAATATTAGTTAATTAAATTATTAATCCAATCGAAGATGTGTGTTATGTGATGTAGGCACTGTCAAGTCACAGATGTTGCTGAAAAGTAAGTGGTAATATTATGCTTTGTTCTTTTATTTATTAATTTATGACATTTACTTTTGAGTTTAGTACATTTCTCATATTTCACATTCTAGATCTTCTTTTATTATGCAATTTCTTCCTTCTATTTAAAGCACCACTAATTCACCTCAGTTCAGCAATAATGAATAACTGGGAAGGAGTTTGGAAGGAGAGTGAGGGAAAGAGAGCTATTGAAGTAAATGAAGCATTGCCCATGACTGCTGCACACACTAGTGCTGTTCCTGTACTAACATCATTTTCCCTTTTCTGAGCATTAGAAAGATAACTCATTTCCCAGAGCATTCCATGCTCAAGGGCAATAGTTACCTTCACCACAGAGAGAATTAGCACTGGCTGGTATTAGTTTGGAAATATGTAGCTATTACTTCCAGCAGAAACTCAGTCTCTGAATCCCTTAATGAAGAATGACGCAGAGATGTGTTCAGAGATGGTGGCCCAGAGCTGCTCGGTTCACTGCTCTATGCCACTCATTCACAGAAACTCTGCGAACACCATCTTCCCTTTTCCTTTTTCTTTTTTCCTCCTCCTTTTCACCTGCCTTTATGATCCATTCAAATTAGAATCTCAGCTGTATTTCCTTCCTTGCCCTTTGCACTGTGTTTATTTACGATAGCATTTGGCTCATTTTTCCACCTATCACAAAATACAGACTGACAATATTTAAATAAACTACATTATACTGTTGCCTTGCAAGAGAATCACAGAATCACAGAATCGTAGGGGTTGAGAGGGACCTCTAGAGATCATCTAGTCCAACCCCTCTGCAAAACAGGCTCCCTGCAGCAGGCTGCATGGGTAGGTGTCCAGGCTGGTTTTGAATATCTAGAGAGAAGGAGAATCCACAACCTCCCTGGGCAGCCTGTTCCAGTGCTCCTTCACTCTCACTGTGAAGAAGTTCCTTTACTTATTGGTGCAAAACTTCCTAAGCTCAAGTTTATGGCTGTTTCCCTTTGTTGTGTCCCCTCAGACTGCTGAAGAGTTTGACCATGTCCCTTTGACTTCCACACTGAAGGTATTTTAAACATTTGTAAGATCACCCCTGAGTCTTCCTTTTTCAAGGCTGAACAGACCCAGGTCTCTCACCTTTCCTCATAGGGGAAATGCTCCAGGCCCTTTATCATCTTTGTGGCCCTCCACTGAACTCTTTCAAAGAGATCCCTGCCTTTTTTTTTTTTTTTTTTCTGCACCAGGGAGCCAGAACTGGACACAATACTCCAGGTGAGATCTCACAAGGGCAGAGTAGAGGGGGAGGATCACCTCCCTCAACATGCTGGCCACACTCTTTTTAATGCACCCCAGGATCCCATTGGCCTTTTTGACTGCCAGGGCACACTGCTGGCTCATGACCAAACTGTTGTACATGGGGACACCCAGATCCTTCTCTGAAGAGCCGCTCTCCAGCAGGTCATGTCCCAACCTGTAATGAAACTTGCGGCTATTCCTTCCCGGGTGCAAGTCTCTACACTTGCTTTTGTTAAGCCTCATCTGGTTTCTTGCTGCCCAGCTCTCCAGTCTGTCCAGGTCTTGCAGAATGGCAGCACAGCCTTCCATCATGTCAGACATTACTCCCAGCTTTACATCATCAGCATACTTGCTGAGGCTGGACTCTACCTTCTCATCAAGGCCATTGATGAAGACATTGAACAAGAGTAGACCCAGCACCAAATCCTAGGGAACACCATGAGTAATAGGTGTCCAAACCAGACTCTGCACAGCCGATCACCACCCTCTGTGCTCAGCCAGTCAGCTAGTTCTCAACCCACCTTAATGTCCACTCATCTATCCCACAGTTTCTCAGCTTTGTTATCAGGATGTCATGGAAGACAGTATAAGGAACCTTGCTGAAGTCAAGGTAGATGACATCCACTGCTCTCCCCCCATCCACCCAGCCAGTGATGACATCAGAAGGCTACCAGGTTGGTTGAGCACGATTTTCACTTGGTAAATCCATGCTGACTATTCCTAATGACCTTCTCTTCCAATTGCTTGGAGATGGCATCTAGAACAAGCTGTTCCATCACCTTTCCAGGGACCGTGGTCAGGCTGACTGGCCTGTAGTTTCCTGATCCTCCTTCTTTCCCTTTTTGGAGAAAGGAGTGACATTGGCTATCCTCCAGTCTACAGGCACCTCTCCATGAGTGTGCCCTCTTTCTTGTTTTTCTTGGAAGTTTCTAGGATACTTGCCTTTGATTTATTTTATTGGTTTCTCTGAAATTCACAATTAAAATATGTTTTAAAGTTTTAGAGATCTGTGAAAAAGATATGTAGATCTAAGCTTCTGCAAATAACCATGTATGTATTTGCACTGTTGAGGGAAGAAGTAGAGATCCTAGTAAATGGAGGTGTATAGAACAGTACATCATAAGAATGAGGCCAATACCTTCATTTTGCATACTATCAAAAATATATGCTTATTATATACATATAAAAATAGCTTTGACAGAAATAAAAAGCTCAAAATTATGCCAGATATACTGAGGATAGGCACCTACGCTGTTTAGAATGAATATTTGCTTTGTATTGGATATTTATTTCCAAAGAGTCTTAGAGACTTGTGTTCAAAATACTTATAATTAGAAATGGTATAATCACAAATAACCTGTTGTCTCAGGCATACAGTTTTCATTGAGAATAGAAAGATTATAATACTTGGGACTTTTTAAAGATCCCACCTGCAAGATCTTGTATCAGAAACAGTGATGACAGCAGGATCAGGGGGATAATCATCCCACTATGCTCATCTCTGGTGAGGCTGCATCTCAAGTACTGTGTTCAGTTTTAAGCATCTTGTTATAAGGAAGACATGAAGGCCCTGGAGCGTGTCCAGAGAAATGGAATGAAGCTGGTGAGGGTTCTGGAGCACAAGTCTTATGAGTAGTGGCTGAGGGAACTGAGGTTGTTCAGCCTGGAGAAGACCCAAACTCCTTTGACTACTTCAAAGGAGGTTGTGGAAAGGTGGGGTACAGCCTCCTGTCACAGTTAAGAGCAATAGGATGAGAGGTGATGGCCTCAAGTTGCACCAGGGGAGGCTCAGGTTGTATGTCAGAAAAGTTTCTTCTCTGGAAGAGTGGTCAGGTACTGGAATGGGTGCCCAGGGAGGTAGTTGAGAGTCCATAGAAATGTGAAGAACGGGGTAGATATGATACTAAGAAACAAGGTTTAGTAAACAATATGGTGGTACGTGAGTAATTGGACTAGATGATCTTGGAAGTCGTTTCTAACCTTAATGATTATATGATTCTGTCTTAGATCTTGCGTAGATGAAACTGAGTCTCAAAAATAGCATTAGGATAAATGCTTAACTCACCATATCTTGATCTCGGTGTTTAGAAGCTGCATTTTCTAAAGAACATTTTCAAAAATATGAATAACATGATATTAAAATTTCCACTAGCATCTGCACTGAGGAAATTTTAAAACTTTTTTCGTAGCTGCTCTTAAGATGTAGTATTAGTGAAAGATTACATATAACAGTACACATTGCTACAGTATTCATTAATAAAAAGATAAAATGAGGATCATTTGCAGTGAGACAGAGCCAGTCAAGTCCCTTTGTCAAGCTTTACAATGCTGCTTGCTAATTGTTTTTCATTGTGGAATATTAAACAAATTGGAAAGAATTTAATTTCACATGATTACAAAATCAGAAGCACTAGAACAGGATGCCTAGATGCCCTGTCCCTTGAGACTTTCAAGGCCAGTCTGGATCAAGCCCTGGGCAACCTGATTTAGCAGTGCATGTCTTTTTTCATTGTAGGGGAGTTGGACAAGATGACTTTTGAAGGTCCCTTCGAACTGAAAGGATTCTATGATTCTATAAATCACTTTAACAGAGAAGGGTCAATTACAGCAGGTTGCTCAGGGCCATTTCCAGTTAGGTTTGGAGTAAGAAGAAATAGTCCACAGTCTCTCTGGGCATTCTCCCAGGGTAGCAAGCCAGATGAGTAGACAGTGAGACCTTTGTTCCCTACAGCAGGAGGTCTTCCATTATTCACACCTTCCTCCTTGCACTGTTGTGTTGTTCAAGCTCAGAGACTTGGATGGACACAGTATCTTATCTGCTACGAGGACACTGATCCTATTCTCTAGTTGAAGATTTTCTGGTAGAGCAAGGGTTGTCCATCTGGTGTCAGAAATCACGAGCTTCCAGCATTTTCCATCCTGTGAGTCTCCAATTCCCAGCTCAGTAAGCACAGGCTCTGCTTGCTCCACATTCCGAACAGATGGCATCTCAGGCTTGCTGTTGTATCCTATAGGTTCTTAGAAAACATACAGCCAATCTCTTTCTCACCATCACTGATTCAGTGTATCCTGTTGATCTTCCACAGCTTCCCTACTCGTTAGTGCAGATTCTTTCCACTGTTCATGTCCCACAGGTAAGGAGCCCATCATTCCTGTCCCCAGAACCAGCAAGAGACCGCAAACTTCTGTGCAGCCATGGTAGTTACTGCAGTGGATGCTAGGAACTGAGGTATATCACCACTGCTACTGAGGAATTATACACTGCCCTCAGCAGTTTCCTGTTCCCTTCTGCACAAACTGCTGTCTCTGTGAGATACATGCTAGGCATGGATTTCATGACAAAACCTTTCTACTGCCTGCTGAAATGATGTTGGCAGTCTCTAACCAGAAGTCAGTTGGAACAAATGCTCAACATATACTTTCATCAAGTTTCTGGAGAAACTGCAGAAAATGGAGAAATCTTTTATGAAGGATCTGAAATTAATATCCTTAACAGAAACTACAGTCACATACTTATAGTTCAAAATCGATTAAAATGCAGTAACATGGTGTAGAATACTTGTGATACCTACCCATGACAGGTTAACAAAAGTATGAAAGAGAGAAAAATACAGTGCTGATCATTAAGAATTTTTACTGCTCCAGCAGGCCCAATAGCACTGCTTTAGCACTACTAATCAAAAGTATTTGGGACAGGGTGTAAAACCACTCATATTTACAATGTTTTTAACTTTTGTTTTAATTTCAAAATCTTTTTGTCTTTTTATTTTCTATCATTTATTGTCGTACATGATAGTAACCTTCAAAAAAATCATTTGTAAATGATAGGAAGATTTTCAATCTTGTTAAATAATGCTAATTTGGTGTTCTCTCTTACACTAATGCTTTGCCAGCATTTTAATGTTTGTAGAGCAAATGAATAATTTCTAAACAGTGCCAAGGGGGCATTGTGTTAATTCTTTGAGAAAGAAAAGCCTGACAATTTTAGTATGCCTCAAGCATGATTAGTTTATGATAAGGTCTTTGTAGAAGCGCTATAAAGATGATGGCTTAGTTAAAATACTATCAGTATACTTGGCTAGGAAATGAAAACTCCAGTGTTCTGTGCATTGTATTCAAATGAGTGAATCTTTCTATTCTCCCTTTAAGATTTTCAATGTATACATGCAAAATCTTTTATGATTCTTTTGTTTTTTGATATCAGTGTGTATGAATGTAGAAATACTTCTGGGATTGAGAGTCAGTCCACTCTGAAAGATTCCTGCTCTGACAGGGGGATGAATATATTCTGGGATGAACAAATACCATTGCATTTATATTTTCAAATTCAAGTGCAAATACTAATGACCTTGTTCATACAGAATGTGCTAAACAGTGTTCTGTAAATGTCTTCCTGCTTTGTAAATGAGTCAATAATATACAAAATGGAATAGATCAATAAATAACCAGATAAGAGTAAATGAAAATACTTATTGCAAATTTTGTGATCCAACACATCTTCTTTGCCTGCTAGTTTCAACAAAAGGTGCTAAAGGCATGAGACACTAATATAAAGCAGGCAATGCATAGTTTACTTTCCACAGTCTTCTTTCGACTGCAATCATATATGTAGGTAGTAGGTGCAGAGGGAACAAAAGGATTTATTTGACTGTCCAGGAAAGATGAGTTCAATTATCTTTTTGTGGATCTCTTATCACACGTGTAAAATATGAGTGTAAAGTAATTTGATCAAAGCTGAGCAGCAGCACACCAGCATCATCATAACTGGAGCTCTAGATAGAGCAGGATGTTATACATCATCATTTTGTCTTCATGATAGAACATAATGGAATTGTGTAGGTTTATATCCCTGCCAATAAGGCCTTGTAGTCATTTTGTATGACAATGTGTATTTTAAGTGTGCTGACCATTCTAGTCTGTGCATTATATTTATTTATATATATAAAATGAATATTAAAAGGATGGATGTGTTCTCATTTTAAATGTTTCTTTGTCAGCAAGAACTTTTTTTTTTCAGGAAGTTGGGTACAGGTTTTCAGAAAGAGCTGGTATAGTGAACAATGAAGTTTTTCTTACCTCTGCATGCCATGATTTTAAAAATCTACAATAGTGGAGGTAAGCCACTGTATCACAACTGATATGACAGCATCACTGTTTGGAAAGTACTGCCCACATGCCCATGTAGTCCATTTTTCATTGGTCCTAACACACAGAAGTAGAAGGTGCCAAATCTGGACTGTACAGTGGGTGTGGTAGGAAAGTCCAGCCAGCACTAGCAATGTTCTATACAGTCTTCAAACTGGCATAGGGTCTGGTGTTACCACATTGCAAGAGAAAGGTTATCACCTTTTCCAGCCTTATTGTAGAAGTTTGAGCCTTCAGCTTAGTCAGTGTCATGATGTAGGGTCAGAGCTGATGGTTTGTCTGGGTTCTAGGAAACCAAGGAGGATTGTACCTGTCCTATCCCAAAATGCAGTGCACTTCACTTTACCCACTGAAGTTTGTGTCTTGAATGTTTTCTTTGATGGAGAATTCAGGTCACCACTCCATGGACTGTTTGACTCTGGCTCATAGTGTTGACACCACTTCTTGTTGCTGGTAATGATGCAATTCAAGAAATTGTTACCTTCAGTCTCACACTGATCCAATAGTTCCTGACAAATTTGCATATTCTTTCTCCATGTGAACATTTGTGTGATCCACTTGGAGCAGATGTTGCAATACTCCAACGTTGCCACCATCACTTTCAAGTCACTGAAATGGATATTCAGCTCTATGCAGTTTCCTGGTCATCATCCACTGATCCACATGTATAAGCAGATAAAGACACTCTTCATTTTGTGCTGTGACACCTACATGTAACTGTATGGAACATAGCTTGTCTTTCATGTCACTGTTGCCACTGCTGAAATGTACCACTATATCACAGTGCCCACACTGTGCTCTGCTGTTTGGTCTCCCTAAACATTCAGCAATCATTTTTCTACATGGAGGAATTTCATTACCCACCTTTGCTTCAGATGTACTTCCATGTCAGAAACTATTTTGTCAGTCTGCCCCTCTGCTGCCATCTGTTGTATGGAAACAAAATTTAATGGAATATTGATGGAACGGTTCAACCTCTATTACCATAAAATCAGCATCTGCCTTTGAGGTTGTGGGTTAACATAATAAAATAGGAAGAAATACTTTCAGAGTAGCCCTTGTAAATATGTTGGTTTTTATTTCCAGCTTACTTGAACAGTTAAAAAAATTCTCTTTCTGGTATACTATATGATTTCTGAGGATTATTATAGATTTCATCATGCCTCCCTGCATTATTTCTTTATGTAATTTAAGTAGTCAGTGACAATATGTGTTCTATGTACCATGATGTTTTCCACAGATGACGTTGTCTTGCAGTCATTCATTTGTTGAAGATCTTGAACTCGAATTTATTTTGCTAACTGTACCGCAGACTCCTATAAATGTTATCTTCCTGACTTTCTTGGTGCTTTACCTTTGACCTTCTGTTTATTGGGTGTATCATAAAGATTCTGCTGCAGATATTGTCAGGTATTGCTTTTCCAGATGACAGTAAGGGCAGTATTTTTCTGTGACTATATATATATAAATATATATATATATCTGGTCTTATTCAAGGGCTGTTTGTGAACCAGAATGACAAAAATTAAAATCTAAAGAATTCACTTTTTTTTTTTTTGTAATGTCCCATTAATTTTTGTGAGATGAATGCTTGGCAGAATCTGAAGATACACTGTGATAATACAGAGATGGTATTAATATTAAAATAAAATTTTGCAGCCCTGCCGAAAAAGAACTGGGAGTACTTGTGGATAGGAAGCTGGACAGAAACCAGCAATGTGTCCTCACAGCTCAGAAAGCCAAACAAATCCTGGGCTGCATCAAAAGAAGCATGACCAGCAGCGTAAGGGATCTGAACCTGCCTTGTCTACTCAGCACTGGTGAGACCTCACCTGGGGTACTGCATCCAGATGCCGAGTCCTCAGTACAACAGAGATGGACCTGTTGGAAAATCATCCAGTGGAGGGCCACAAAAATGATCCCAGGGATGGAACACTTCTCCTACAAAGACAAGCTGAAAGAGCTGAGGCTGTTCAGCCTGGAAAAGAGAAGACTCTGAGGTGACCTGATAGTGGCCTTTCAGTACCTAAAGGGGAACTATTGGAAAGAAGGGTACAGACTCTTTAACAGGGTCGGTGGCGATAGGAGAAAGCGAAATGGTTTCAAGCTTAAAGAGGGTATATTTAGGTTGAATATAACGAAAAATTATTTTACAGAGAGTATGGTGAGGCACTGGAACAGGTTTCTCAGAGAGGTGGCAAATGCCCTGTCCCTGGAGACATTTAAGAAAAGGCTGGATCAAGGCCACGTTGATGTCCCTGTTCATTGCAGGGAAATTGGACTAGAAGATCTTTAATTGTTTCTTCCGACTCAGGATTCTGTGATTCTTAGATTCTAAAATGTATTCAAAATTTAATGCTTTTTGTATACATGTGTGTAAATATACACAAAGAATGCAAGAACAATCAGGTCCATATTATATATGCCAAAATAGATCAGAGGATCAATGGGACTTGCCTAAGTTTGTTCATGGGATTATAAAGATACACATTCACTTAATTTTCTGTGAAAAAACATAACTTGATTCTTAGCACTGTCACAGAATTACCAAGGAACCTCTGGAGAGAACACAAGCTACAGCAAGCTGCTGAAGTACTTTAAGATCATAGACTCACAGGATCATTTGGGTTGGAAAAGACTTGTTAAAATCAAATCCAGTCATCCACCTAACACTACATGTCTACTGTTAGATCATGCTCCTAGACAACACACTCACACATTTCTTAAATATTCCAGGGACGGTTACTCCAACTCCATCAGCAGCCTGTTCCAATGTCTAGCCAATCTTTCAGTGAAGAAATTCTTCCTGATTTCCAATCTAAACCTCTCCTGGTGTGACTTGGGACTGTTTTCTCACATGCTATCACTAGTCACCTGAGAAAAGGCAGCAATGCCCTCACTGTTGCAACCTTCTTTCAGGTCCCTCAGCCAATCCCTATGTATCTTGTGCTCTAGCCCATCCACCAACATTTTCACTCTTTTCTGCACATCCTTGAGCAATTTCCCATTATTTTCTATGTGGAATTCAAGGGTTAGATACCACTCTTAGCAATAATTTTTGCTATACCTTCACTTCTTGTTGTACCTAGTTAGAGCTACTTTTAATATTTCTTCTCTGTTTGCCATCTAGGATAGCTCAATGAGCACAAAGTAACAATCAATTAAAAGTAAGTAGGTATCTTTGACAGCTTAAAAGAGTCCCAAAGAGGATGACAGGAAAATGGTAAAAGACAATAAATAATTTATAGCTGGAGAAAATTAATCAAGAACTCCCAATTCCCTCTGTCCCCACATGCAGGTGCTCAATTACAGTACCTCTAAGAAGAGGCAAGAGACCAATAACCAAACATCTGTGACATAAATGAATTTAACTATCAGGAAAGAAAGTATTGAAACATATAAACACATTGAAGTAACCAAACCAAATTACAATACAGTGTACATTTACTTTGTATAATGCCTTTCATTATATCATTTCCCAGAACTCTTCACATAATTAAATACAAACGCTATAGAGTATAAATGAACTTCAGCACTAGTAGAGAGATTTTCTAATGGAGGAAGAGTATTCAATCATAAACTAATACAAAGAAACAAACAAACAAACAAAAAAAAAAAAAAAAAAGAAAGTAAAACAGAGAGAGATTTAATTCAGAAAAATTAGTAAGTTAGGCCGTAGCATTGGACCATTAAAATGAATGACTGTTATTGCACTGACCTCAATGGAAGCTGTTTAACTCCAGAGGGTAACGAGGAGTTTACTAAAGGCACTGGAAGCACTGCTGGAGATGGGTAAAGAAAAAGAAAATGACAGTTACTGGTCAGAAGAGGGAAAAGGAAGAGTAATAAATAGATATATAATGTCCCCAAAGAATTTTGGAAACAGTTGCCTGTCTCATTACTGATTTTCTTCACTTTGATGGCTGTGTAATGCAGATGAAATAAGTGAATTGAAATAACAGACCTATCCCAGTTTAAAGCACAGAAGGGGCACAACAATGCAGCTCAAAGTGGTTCCTAAAATAACTGCTGATTCATATACATGTAGGAATAGTCCTTTCTATTCTGATCATACTTCTGCTGTTTTATGAAGCACTAGTGCATGAATCCACCTGTAACATTTCTTATGACTTTTGAGACTTCCAGGGCTAATTCCACGCAATGCTCATCTAGTTGCTTCAGTGTTACAACACTGTGTGGCAGCTACTAGGGCTATTCAAGACCTCATCTGTTTGACTCCTAACAAACCATATAGGTAATACTTCTTTTCACTCATTTATTTTGATTTTTCTTTTATGAATTGAGTAATCAGTAACGTAATCATACTTAAAGACTTTTAAGTCTCATCATCATATAGACTTGTGTGTGTATATGCAACATATTAAAATGAAACCTCATTTCTTAATACCTTACTGTATTTATCAGTGATGCCCTTTGTGATTCTACTTCAATGTGATTCGGAGTAGGCTCTTAAAAAAAAATTCTGTAAGACTCAGAGATCTGCCATGTTTGCTTTGTATTGATACTTCTCTGCCCAAAAGAATTCTTCCCATTCTTCTATTTTATCTATCTATCTATCTATTTATTTATTTATTTACATAAGTAACTACATAGAGGTGGAAAATGCATTTTTTTTGTGAAATATTCATTTTTTCCCCAAAGATCTCAGAATGTATGTCTCTTTTCTCAAGCTATAAGCTTCTAAAACATGTAAAATGTGACTTTGTTTTTGCCATCAGAACTTTACGATTGTTGTACTGATGTAGTCATGAGTTTTTCTACACAATTATGTTCATGATTATTACTAATAGATTATATCAAAAGAAATTATGACCTGTAGCTGATGAAGGCACAAGGCCTGATTCCTTACTGTTTGAAACCACTATTAGTCCACTAAAAAATACAGAAAATGGATACGCTTGTATTAGAACAAGTTATTTTTTGAGGGGTACGGATAACCACCCAAGATTCAATTCATTAGTATACAGGTCTCCTATATTTAAATTAAAACCCTAGACAATTAATTAGTTTTTAATGCACTTTTGCTTGTTCTGTGACTATTTTCTGCAGACATCTTAAAAATATATTTTACTTATAAAAAAATTTAAGGAATATCTGTCTCCATATCTCCTTTATTTCTTTAGCATAATTTATATTTATCTGTTTTAATAGAGTCAATGGATTTCTTTCTTTTCTGGGTAATAAATAGCTCTTATCCTTCAGAATGTAGATCTACATATTCTGCATTTATTGTGCTTAAATTAGATTTTTAAATTTTGTCAACCTTCCTTTAGCTCTCTGTAAATTGGCTTCATGTAGAAAAGTATGCAATTTGACAACTAATTTTGCATTACTGAGTTAATAATAAATCAATTTTGCTAATTTCAACACATGGTAAGAATAAAAAGCATATTTTAATTCTTGCCACTTTTTAATTATTTTAGCTCTGAATCAGAGAATCACAAAATAGTTGAAAGGGATCTCTAGCAGTTATTTGGCCCAGCTCATTGGTCAAAAAGGGCCACTAAGAGAAGGTAGACCAGGATTATGTTCAGAGGTCTTTGAAAGACCTCCAATGAGAGATCAACTTTGTCAGTGCTTGGTAACTCTCAGAACAAAGCAGTATTTCTTGATATACAGAAGGAACCTCCTGTGTTTCACTTTGTGCACCACTGATTACAGCCAGGTTCTGTCTTTGCATCCTCCTTTCAGGTATTTGTATACATAGTTACCCTTGATCCTTCTCTTCTTCAGGTAGAAGAGTACTGACTCTCTTAGCTTTTCCTCACAGAAGGAATGCTCCAGCCCCTTTATTATCTTCATCACCTTTCTTTGAGCTCTTTCCATGATGTCCATATTGCTGTTGCACTGCAGAGCCCAGAACTGGACACATCATTCCAGCTGTAGCATTGCTAGTACAGAGGAAAGGAGAAGGATCACCTTTTTTAACCTCCTGGAAAAACTGCCTAATTAAAGCTAGAATACAAAATGGAAAGGATATGGATAGCTCTCTTGCTCAGGTACTGTGGGTTGACACTTGAAAGAACATGAGAAATCAAGCCAGATTCTGCTTCCCGGAAGGACTATGGGGAAAAATAATTGTATGGAGTAGACGATCCACACAATGTCCTGTGAATTTATATAATGATCACCTCTTTTGAAAGTATGATTCAAAATATACAGTTTGTGCCTTTGGAATTATAAAATTGCAGTTTGACTCATTTGCTTTATAGAATATGTGTTTTTGATCTGATTTAGGAAGCAGGTTTTATTCTGAGAGCTTTTCTACAACTTCTTCAACATTTCTCATCAGCTAATAAATTTAAAGCTTGATTTAAATTGCATGATTTAGCATTATGAATCAATTTTCCAATTAATATTCAACAATTAACACCAACTGTAGTTTGTTCCATTTCAAAACTTCTAGGTGTCCCATATCATCAAGCCTAGTTTTAACATCATCATGAAAGGGTGCAAATTTTCTTTCTTTGATGAATAATTTCTGTGTTTATTTATTTATTTATTTATTTTTTATTTTATTGTACAGTCAGATGTTCTATATTATGCTAGCTACTTTTGTGCTTTCTTTAAGGAGCTTGTGATAGCACACCAGGAAACAAAGGCAATTGAGTGGAACTGCTCCATTCTTTCTTTACAGGTAGCATACTTAAAGATACCAAAATCAGTCTTTGTATATTTGAATCACTGATGCTGTGTTGTCACAACTATAACAAACAAAATCACACTCAAACAAAAACACACTCAAACAAAAACACAATATAGTAAAATGTTCGTCTTGCTTTTCACAAAGCAGGTTTTGAACTGAATACTTTCAATAAACTCTAGATCGTTCTCATTCATCTCTGCTATGGGAAAGTTCTTTATTTCTCACGTAAGTTTCTTGGCTTCATTTGGTTTCAAAGTTTCCAATTTCATGTGTTTTTCTCTGCCTGCTTTACTGTATTTCTCAGATATGGCTTCCAGTGGAGCTTGCAGAGTTGCTTTTGAGAGAAGGCCAAGTCTTCTGGGGCAGGAGTCCATCTGGTCCAGAGTAAAACGACCATAACAAGGTGTAAGGAGAACTTTCTCCCTTAGCCCTAGCTACTTCAATTATTTACAAATATCATTATGTTCGCATAGTAAGCTATAACTAACGAATAACACTGTACTGTTTGTTAGAACCATTTGCACTTACCTGCAAACTAGTGAATTCTCATTTGCATTACTTCTGATCATTTGTGATCACTGTGTTTTTAGAGCCTAAATTTGTTCTGTTATAAAGTACATATACATATACACTGTCAGAAAATAATGGAGAAATTGACTTACATTTTAATTTGTGAAATATAACTGCTTTTTTTTTCTTCCAAGAACCTGGAAATAAAAAAAAAATTCTGAAAAACAAGAAGATTTAAAAAAAATCCATTTGTGAAGAGGATTCTTCTATCAAGTTTTTTTCTTCTGTATAAACCAATTTTTCTGTATGTAGAAACATTTCCATATGTTATCACAATTTTTTTTATCTCCATTGTAGCAATAATACATATAAGCTATACCAATGTTGTATGTAAATGACAAGAATCATTAGAGTGATCCAGTCTTTTCAAAGTGAATAGCTTTTTGAATAACACAGATCTTCTACTTTTGCATTTAAGAAAATTAAATCTGTGTTTTTAAAATATCTTTACTTCACGTCTGTCTAAACTGGTATTTTTTTAAACTTCATTGTCTTAAGAACAAGCCAGTAATCAAGAAAACATATTTTGAATGGTATAATCAAGACAGTGTATTTTGAATGGAACATCTACATATAGACTTGTATTTCAAGAGTTAGAATGAAGTACTCTGCTGTTTGAACTTTCTAAATGAAAGAAGGGTTTTTCTGTTCAATCGCATCGTGACAAACCTTTGCCTGCTTACTTATTCTCTACTTGTTTCTTTATATGCTGTCTTCATCAGCAATACTAAGAGTAGGTGAATGGTATTTACAGGCTTCTCATCTGTACCCTTCTCCAAGAGCTTGTGCCTTCTTACCACCAACTTCAATGTGCCTCGGCCTCTCCATAAGCAGACAAATAAATTATTCTTCCCCATAGTAGATTGCAGCTATTCAGAAAGATACATTTCCTACCAAGACAGCATATTCCTCAGATGTAACATCCACAGAGTCATCTTGCAGCACAAAACTCCAGCTATCTTACTAAGACTATGAAGCTGGGTTGGTTTTTTCTTTCTCTGAATCAGTCAGAACTCAGCAGGGAACTCATTATCTTTGAGGGCCCTTTGAGAGTTTTGTTATATTGGATCTCACCTTGCTGATACACTCCATATCTGTCACCAATATGGTGAAAAGATCAGTAATGCTTCGAACTGTTTTTTACCTCCTCGTGCTATGACTGAAGCTCTCAAAGTTTGTTTTGAGAAGAAAAAAAGCAAGGGACAAGTTTTCTGAGGTTTATGAATGTTAGATTACAAAATGGTGCAATGATGGAGTTAAAATCTTTTTTTTTTCTTTGAAGAAAAGATAGACAAATAGATAACATTTTCTCCTTAGCACCCTATTCTTATTTAAATAAAAATATGTGCATCTTGACATGAATTAAAAAGTGGAGATTTTGGAATCTGAATGTAAATCCAACTTTACAGTTGTCCAAACTATGACGAGACTAACTCAAATTCCCAGAATGCAACATGCACGAACTTTGTATGGGGAAATATGTCCAGATCAAGATTTCAGTTTAGCTGGTGGAACACATCTGTATCTTAAAATCACATTAAATGACTGTGGAATGCCTGTGAGAGCAGAGTATGATGTGAGTTGTACCACCTTGTAACAAAGTGCATTTTATGAACGTGTGTGCACACAGAAAAACTTGACAGGTGGCATCCTAATAGGAGTATGAACATGCACAAATATGCCACCTCTAACTTTCACACTGTTCACAAAAACAAACCGACAGACCTGACTGGCTTTTCTTGACAGCTTTAAAGCAGGGCATTGTTTCAGAGTTCATTAGCATGCACATGAAATGGCAAGACACGCTTGATTTCAGGGTTTTTTGTTTCTGCTTTTTTTTTTTTTTCCTCACTTATTTTTTTTCCTCCTTTCTTGTCACTGATGGTGCAGAACCTGCTCCTGTTCATCATTCTCTTTTAATCTGGCCCAGCGATGAAACAGACGACTGGGGCAAGCTTGGCAGTTGAAGGATCCAAATGCTAAACTCCAGGATTAATTTCTCTAACACAAGCATCTGGGAATCAGATCCTCTCCCCTGGTTTTCCTGGCAGCTTGGTTTAACTCCCAGCAACCCAAAAGGCTCATTGTGTTAGACTGTGAGTTCAGTTATCCTGGCAGGTAAAAGACTGCCAGATTGCTTTTGTCAAATGAAGGAATTTGTATTTAAATATTAGCATCCTGATTTTCCCAGGTTTGAGAGCTCAATTTTTGAAGAACTCTGCATTCAATAATGATGCTTTCTTTTGACATCTTCCTCATAAATTGAAAATAGAATGAAGTTGTCATTAGTGAGTGAAAACAACATAGCCAAGAATAAAAATCCAGGAGAAATACTTAGAACAGGGATGCACAACTCTAACCCGTGAAGAATAACAATGAAATTAGCTTCACTGATTTAGCAATGTAAAATCTGTGTAAATGAGATCAGATCAACACTATTTTTACCTTAGCCTGATGTCTTTAATTTTTTTTTTTAATTTTTTTCTTCAGGAATGACCTTCTTTTATACTTCAGGACAGAGAAATAGTCAACAACAGAATCACAGAATGCATTCTTCCAGTAAACCTATTTCACCTGTAGCGGTAGTAATTCATGAGAAGTATACCCTGAATATTAAACTAATTTCAGCTTTTACATCATGTATACTGTAGTTGCATTGACTATTAGTCATCATAAGCCCTAGAGCAGCATAAACACAATATGGATTTCCTGTGACAGTATGAGAGTAATGCACTGGCTGTTAAATAACTTGTTTTTATTTTTTCTTAAGAAATACAGGTTCAAGGTGCACAACAAACTAGGTGACATGTATGTAATTTCACGGCAATTTAATTAGGGATAGAATTAAGTTAAAGAATGAGGTTGAAAGTGTAACTACTGTAGAAAAATACAAAGCAACACCTGTGTGTAATAAAGAGAATGCTCAATTTCACACCTGAAACTAGTTCCTCTTATATGACCATAAACTATTATATGACCATAAATTATTATTATGCACTTTTGTAATATCACATCAACTACTTGTTAAAACAATAACAATGAAAAAAAAACCTCCAAGTACAGCCTGCATCCCAACAACAGGTGAGGTTATGTCCAAATATTTTTACCTCTTCCTGCTAATAAGTTATTCAAACTCATTTTCCAACTTCTATTTATGAGTACTTCTTACTTCAAAAGAGGAAATTCAACAAGTTTCATGGAACAGTGGAAAAAACTGAATGTTGACAGTCAACATTGTCAGTATAGAGACAGAAGGTGACATTAAATGTTACATTTATATTAAAGAATTATTCTGCTGCCTCTGGTAGCATTCGTGACCAAAAGAACACTTGGAGCACTCTGAGATAGAAAAAGATTTATAAAAAAAGCTCAGGAAGAGGAAGGAGAAAGCTATACTTTGGGATTACTCCTTTCCTTTCCTGAGTGGGTACCTTCTACCTAGAATATAGAAATAAATACTACCTTGAAGGCAATCATCAAGTTCATGCTCATTTTTTCCACATTTCTGATATATCCACACTTCAGTTATAACGCAGTCAAGGTCAGATAGATATTATTTAACAGATGATAATACTGTGTGTGCACTGTAAGTAGTGTGTCTGCTTATGTGTTGATCTGAAATGTGATACGAGAGTTTTTCGGATGCAATCAAGGTTTAATACGATGATCCATGACCTATGGTTCACTAGTGGGGGCACAGGTCTTAGACATGTTCAGGAGCAATCAATTACAGGCTCTTGATTAGAGAATTTTGAAGTATGGCTTTGATCAAGGTCTTGTCAAATGAAACAGTCAAGAAATGATGTATCAGCAGAAGGATTAAAATCTGATCTGAAGAAATACACTGAGGTGTCACTGGGGATAATCAGACCTTTACTCCAATTAAGGAAAAGTCACCAGTATTATATATGTGAAAAGAACAGGAGTAGTCTCTAACCTGTGTTCATGTCACATTGTAAAATTAGAGTTTTCTTGCCTGGGGCAGGGTCCTTTACAGCAAGTGTTCTGAAAAGTGATATTAAGTCACCTGGCAACATTTATTACAGCTGTTCCCTCTTCCAAACACTGTCATCATGGGTGAATCTTGACCTGACTGAAATCAAACATAACATTTCCACTGACTCCCTAGCTGTAATGATTACATGGTTATACTTTACAAACATTTCATTTGATTTACAATAAATATGAACCTTAGCATACTGGGTTGAATAGAAGAAAGAAACTTTAATGCTTCTCATCAAAATGGTTTATTTGTGAACTCTTTAGTTTTATTTAATAAGTCATTTTACTGATCTGTATACAGACTCCAGTCTACAAAAGCAGAGATCGCCACATAAACAATTTTGATTGGAATGATATCCCATGATTTTTAATTCTAATGATATTTTGTGTTTTCCTTCAAAATTGATGCAACTTTGACTGAGTTGTTCTTTAGATCATCTTAGCAATAGCATCGGAGAACTTGAAGAAAATACTTCTCAGAAAGAATATTCTTCTTAAGGAGATTTCTGTCAGGCAAAAAAAGAAAAAGCCTTGTCATTTTAACTTCCTCTTTTGAGAGTTCATAATAGGAGACATGAATGCACTGTGAGTGGTTTATCATGTCAAGATAGTAAATTATTCTAGATATTTAAATCAACAAAATAACTATTTAGCAGTGAGTTTTATAAAAAAATGGACACAGGTGGTAGTGTCACGGAAGAATTATTGATTTTAGTCATACCATTTTCAAAATAAGAATTTGAAGGTATGTTTCTGAATCATGACATTAAGGCATATAATTTTATTGTTTAATTTAGAGTTAGAGACTATATGTTGTTTCTAAACAATGCTGATATGCTTTTATACATTTGTATGTGTACTGATGATATCTTTGCTTGGCAAATTGTTATTGTGAGGGACTCTGTAGATCAATTTAATTATCAGTAAAACTTACTAGAAAAAAAAGCTAGCCTATGATTAATCCATGGAAGCCTGTAAAAGCTGTAGGGACTCTTCTTGAGAAAAATAAATTACTTCTTTTATGCACATACATAAACAAATTGGTTTGAATAAAAGAACATTTTGAATAATGGAAAATAAAACAGTATTTTTTTTCATTGGAAAAACTGTAAAATTTTATGCCAAACTATCTGACATTTATCTTATTACATTCATTCCTAAAAATTTGAAAACCTCAATAGGTTTTGAATTAGATACTTTCAGATAGGGGGTTGTGTCATGCTGGTTGCAAATCAATAGCTCAACAGACAAAGCAGAAATACTGGATTATATTTACAGAAATACTAGAAGTTATTGTTATACATGAGCCTGAATTTTCTGTAAGGAGGTCATGCACAACATCTCTATGCTGTTCAATTAGATCTTCTAAATTTTATGATATTATTTACTGAACTACTAAATAGCCTTTTCTTTTAAAAATTTTATCAAAATGAGATCTTTGAATTTCTGATTAACAAACTAATACAAAAACTATACCTTTGATATCTATGAACTGGATGCAAAACTTAGGACATGAAAAAACTGGGAGATTTTTTACTGTACATCAGTTTTGTATTCCAGAAATTGAAAATGCCCTTGGGTGTCGATTTCAACAGAATGCTCTTTGCTGCATTGCACCTGGGATGGACTGTCAATGAAAAATGTTAACTTGTGAAGTATTTCTGAACAAATAATTACACTTCAGTTCCCTCTATTCCATGGATTTTCTTTGGATTTGGTTGACCGTGTCACTTGTTTGCTCAGCTAAATGCTGCTAAATGTTATTTTGAGTTTTTATGCTCCAAAATGAATTTTTTAGTAGTTTTATTGAAATACAAAGTCATCTGTGAAATGTGAAATCAGAAGTATATATGATATGCATGGTATATTTTGTTGCAAGAAGGAAATCACAGAATCACAAAATTGTAGGGGTTGGAAGGGACTTCTGGAGATGATGTAGTTCAGCCTCCCTGCCATAGAAAGTTTCCTAGACCAGGTTGCATGGGTAGACATCTAGGTGGATCTTCAATATCTCCATAGAAAGAGACTCCACAACCTCTCTGGGCAATCTGCTCCAGAGCTTTGTTGTGCTTTCCACGAAGAAGTTCTTACACACATTTGTGTGGAACTTCCTATGCACTAGTTTGTGGCCATTTCCCCTTGCCCTATTGCCGCGCAACACTGAAAAGAGTCCAGTCTCTTCCCTTTGCCTCCCATACCTTAGATATTTATAGATGTGGATCAGATCCCCCTTTCCCATTCTCCAAGACCTCACAAAGATGATAGAGAGCAGTTCAGCAATCAGCTCTGCCAACTCCTTCAGCAGACACAGATGCATCCCATTGGGGCCCATGGATTTACATACATTGATGTTGGATAGACACTCAAGGACCATCTCCTCCCTCACCAAAGGGGATCTTTCAATTCCCCAGGCCCTCTCACTTACCCCCAGGGTCCATGAGTCCCAAGTGGGAGTTCACACAGTCAGGACAGAAGTAAGGAAGGCATTTAGTGTCTCTGCCTTCTCAGCATCCCCTGTCACCAGAACACACCCCACTTAGTAGGGGACCCACATTTTCCCTAGTCTTTCTGTTAATGTTGACATACTTGAAAAAATCCCTTACTTATTATCCTTTATCTCCTTTGCCAGATCTAATTCCAGGTTGGCTTTGGCCTTCCCCATTGCGTCCCTGCAGACCCTGACAACATTCCTATATTCTTCCCAAGTGGTCAGATCCTTTTTCCACATTTCATGGGCCTTTCTCTTCCATTTGAGTTGAGATGTGCATGAGCCCCTTGCTCATCCACACAGATCTCCTGCCACCCTGGCCTGATTTCTTACTCACAGGAACGCACCAATCCTGAGCTAGGAAGAAGCGCTGTGTAAATGTTGACCAGCTCTCATAGGCCCCCTTACCTTCTAACACCTTCTACCACCATGGGATAGTTCCAAGAAGGTCCCAAAAGAAACAGAAGTCAGCTCTCCTGAAGTCCACAGTAGCAATCCCACTTTTTGGTTTGCTTCTTTCACTCAAGATCTTGAACTCCACCATCTTGTTATTGCTACATCCCAAGCTGATCCAACCTTCACTTACCTGACAAGCCCATGCTTATTAGTAAGAACAAGGTTCAGCAACATCCCACTCCTCATTGGCTCCTCCACCATCTGCATCAGAAACTTATCTTCAGTACATTGCAGGAACTGTATGGAGTGCACGTGCCTGGCCATGTTGCAAAACCAACAAATATCTAGATAATTAAGTCCCAAGTATGATCCAGCACCTGGGATTGTGAGGCTACTTCCAGCTGCTTGTAGAAGGCAAAAGAAGGCCAACAAATCTGGCAAAAACTCAAGGCACTTTCTTCAAAACCTTTTCAGCTTTGACACTATTTCCATGCAATGTCCTCCAATATAATTTTGAATTGAACCTTGAGTTGAACACTTTGCAGGAGAGAATATCTCCTTTTGTATTGCAGATAGAAATTTGATCTAAAGTTATGATACAATCAAATGATTATTTACAAGTATGTTACTATTCCCCATACTCCATCTAAATTTCTACTAATGGAGTGCATATGATGGTGTCTGAAGAAAATTTATAATCAGTCCCAAGCTCATATATTTTCAACCATTGCTGTAGCAATCTTTTTAATTTCTGTGTGTGTCTTTGTGTTCTTTTTATGTGCCATTATTATAGTATTTGGTTTTGAGTAGTGCCATTTCTGTGAAATCAACCTCTGTCTGCCTAATTGGGAATCTTACTTTATTTTTAAAGAAGTGCATATCATAATCTATGTGAGATTTCTCATTTAACTAAAGATGTATGATTCCACTAAGAATCAAATTAAACTAATAGTTACTAGGAGCATTGAACATAAGAACATAAAGTTAACCATTCCAACTGACAGAGGCAACTTTGCCCTAATAACATTTCATGCATTCAGAAGCTTCAGATTTTTGTCCTCTTATTCCTATTGAAAAGTTGTTGTACAAACAGAACCCTCTGAGTTAGAAATCTATTCTTAATTTCCATATGAAATATATTCCTACCCAGATAATAGGCATTTGTTTTTGTGCCAAGAACATCTTTAAGTACTTCTTATATCTTCCTGGTGTTTATCCCTCATCTGTTTAAAGGGAATGGCCATAGTGTCCTCTGGCTTCCATTTTGTTAAGATCAAACACTGGAAGCTTATCTCAAGAGAGGGTTCCATAAACCCAATAATTCTGCTAACTCTTATTTGTATTTGTTTTAGTATGAATGAATATTTTTTAATATGAATGTCAACAATTTTGCACAACAGTACACACAGATATTTACTAGTGTACTATATGATGGTGTTCATTATTTTTTTTTATATTATATTTTTTGAATCCTAAGATTGCCTCTTTTGCAAGTACATCACTTCAACAGACCAAAGTCATCTTATGATCAACTGCAGTTCTTTCCCTTTTATTTTATTCAAATGGATGAACTTCCATTTGATATCAAGATGTATTGTTATTAATCCCAAGTTACATGGTACTGTACTCAACACTATTCACTTTAATTTCTGTTAGTATAATTTACTAAATTAAAATCGTTATTGTAGCCTGTGTCCGTCACTTCTCCTTCATTTCCTTTGTTTGCTGATCATTTAAAATCATCTATGAAGAATAATTAACTAGTCTTTTAGCCTGGCTATCACAGTTTTAATGAGATTGTTTTTTTTAAATCTTATTTTCTCTTTACTTAACTCATGTTTTTCTTCAAATTAACTCTAAATCATTACATAGCAATAATTATTCAAATTCTTTTTTTCCTCAACCCTGATAGTACTGTATGGCTTGAAAACAACAGATAAGTTAAAATTACACAATATTTCATTTCATCTTTCTGATAGGGATCATCTTGTCCCCTGACTTAAATGCACTGAATATTTAGAGGAATTTTTTTCATCTTATTTACGGTAATTTACATTTGCAGACCCTGATATCTGTAAAATAGCTTCTGACTTTTAGTATGCTTAATGCCCCCAACTTCACTGTAAACTGAGGCAAAATATTAATTCAGTTTTCGATCCATATCTAGAGTGTATTTAATTTCTTTTCTTGATCTATTTTTAATTATGTGGATAAGGAACTTCTCAGTATTTGTTTTAATATCCTTTGCAAGATCTAATTTATCTTGGCTTTTTCAGTTCTCACTCCTTCTCTAAACATATTGACCTGTAACACATAGCTCTCACTTCTGATTAAACCCTTTTTCTTTTTTGTGCAGTCTTACCACTTTTCTCACTTTTGAAGACACTATTCATCCACGTAGATCTGGGGCTCTTTTCTATAAGTTTCCTCTACTTTGCTGGTAATGAAATTGAAGAGAATTCCTGTACTTTTTACTAAGTCAGATTCTAAGCCTCTGCCACATTCAATTCCACTCCTGCAAGACTTCTCTTTTGAATTTTAAACCTTAATTATCGAGGTGCTTTTATTTGGTTCCCCTTCGTTTCAGCTGAGTCACTCACAACCACTTAATCCAAAGTTACACCACTTACAACCTCTTTATAAAGAGTTTTTAATAGTAGTGCCTCATCTGAGTCTCCACTATCACAGAATTCCTGGTATGAAATATAATTAACATGAATTCACATGGATTTATCACAAGTAGACAGTTGTGCCTTCTATATAGAAGGATAATTTTGAACAGCTGCCATTTCTGTTCCAAGACTGAGTACTCTATTTCCTGTTTCTTGGAATTACCTGTGGAGGTGGTAGAGGGGGTAAAGAAATCAGGAAATGAGTGGTAAAGTTTAGACACAGCACAATAACTGAAGGAAAACCACGAGGTAGTAGTGGGGGATTACTGCTACTGCACTATCTGAACTGCCAAGGCAGACTGCAAATAACTACTAGCAAATTAGCAAATAACACGTATTTTATTATGTCTCAAAGTAGTATTTAGAAGAAAATAATATAATTCCATAGAAAATGCTTATGAAAAACAGACAAAATTATTCCACATCTAGGAGTAGATCTTAGCTTGAGTCCTGTAATTCAAAGCTAACAGAAGAGACGGGTCACTTTGACTGCTGCTTTAATCCAGTGCTAATTATTCATGGAAAGGAGAACAATTTGAATAAGAAAGAACAACTCTCATGAAAGAGTCAAAATGTGCAGGAACTGAATTTACAGGATGGACTTTATCTTTTACGTATCACGAGAGCTCAAAAAATTCCCCCCAAACAACCTGTAACAAGACAGTAGTTACTGTTTCAACTTCCGTCTGAACTTTCTGAAATAAAATGGGCCCTGAAATGTAGCAGCAAAAGACAGGGTCAGGCCATCCTATACTGCTGTTGAAACTTCTCACATCTTCAAGGGAAAAAAGTTCCTGGAATTTTTGCTGATGTTATTTAAGGTTTTTGAAAGAATATTCAGGTGACTTTAGCCATAGGTACTTCAGAAACATGTTTTTCTCTTTGGTGTATCTGGAATGAAACTCCTAGTCTTTGCTATGCCATATACTTGTTGCATGAAATTGAATGAGCTATCTAATATCTTGCCTCAGATCTGTGGAATGGGATTATTTCTCTTTCTGGTAGTAAGATGATATTTTACAGACTCACTCTTTTGCCTTCCACACTGCTCTTTATATTTTACCTGCAATCTGATGATCACAATGTAATTGTTTTGGCACAGTTGTATCTCTTTTTCTTCCAATATAGCTTACATACTACACTTATATTTTAATAATTTAGTAGAAACCAGGAATATCCTTGACAAAATTGAACTGACCACTAGACGCTGCTCTTACATGTTTTTTGTCATACTGACACTCGAATTCTTGATTCACAAAGGCTCAGTTTCTTTAAATATGATGGAGTGCAATGTGCTCTTTCCCTTTTTTTTTTTTTTTTTTTTTTTTTTTTTTTTTTCTGTACTACCACTAGGCTGTAGTCTGGAGCTGAGGGTTCTGGCACTGAGGTTTGAAGGGTTTTTCTTGTGTCAAAATTGGCCTAGAATCCAATTTTTTTTTTGTATGAATATTTGAATTGAAAGGCAATTTCATTAAAGGCATATAGATAATATACTTTTTATAAAGAACTTGTGTAAGTGTGTTTTTTTTTCAAGTAATTATTAGATTATGTGCTTTTTAGTCTTGGTGGACATGTCTCACAACATCCATAGAGGTCTTACTGGGGAAGAGACAGGATTTCTACTCCATCTCAGCATTTTCCTGTTGGCATACCCTTGAACTGAGCAGGGATTGGAATGATTTCTCCCTGGACTTCAGATTCCATCCCAACAATTACCATGCAGCAGATATATGCTAGTGGTGTAGGTTACAGGTATACTAGATGTAACCCAAGAAAGGTAAAAAGGATGCACTTAGAGAGGACGCTGAATTTCTACAGAGTTCTGTGAAGGCTGTTTTCATTAAGGGTGGAGGGAGAATCCATGCTAACTGATGCTGGTAGCATAGCTATTATCCCAGTAAAACTCTGTGGGAGTTTTAGATAGGGAAAAAAAAAAAAGCAGGAAATTCATTCACTGTGTTTCATTTCTTAATTGGACCTGTACTTTCAAAAAGGATTCATATTCTTAAGAATGTAAACTATTACATTTCTGAGAATGGCATTAACATGCATTGAAATAGATGATTCCCTTCTTAAGACAGGAAAATAATGAACTACATGCACTGTATTTAAATTTTACATCTGAAAGTGAAAGACAGCCATGCTGAAATTTTTATGACACGTCTTGATCTGTAACTTACACATAAAATCTCTTTGTACTTAGTCAAATATGTAAACAACAAGTCAAGAAAAAAAAAAAAAAAAAAAAAAAAAAAATCTCTTACCAGATTCCTATTATTGGGTACCAGGTGCATGTGAGACTCTTGTCCCCATCTGCCTGCTTCATCTTAGATGTGAGAACATCATATTAATTTTGTCTATCATATTAACTACATCTGATTGCTTAGGACATGAGTGACTGGATGTATGTCTCAGTGCAGGTGGCACACTTTCCAATATGATGAACTACAGCAATCATGACGTACTAGACAATTTATTTGTAAGTTACTCTCTAAGTGTGAAATTTAGTTTTTAGAGAGTATGTGTAGATCTTTCGATCATTAAGGAAATTACAGCCACTTTTGTTGTAGTAATTTCTATTTTATAATAAAATTTTGCTTAAGGAAGAAAA
Source organism: Callipepla californica brunnescens (assembly GCA_023055505.1). Lineage (NCBI taxonomy): Eukaryota > Metazoa > Chordata > Aves > Galliformes > Odontophoridae > Callipepla > Callipepla californica. The sequence goes on from JALIRH010000038.1 coordinate 3,442,263, forward strand.
ATGACTTGACTGTAATTGATTTCTACTATATTTTATCCTTTTATGCTACACCTGTCATCATATCTGCATGTCTCATTTAAGACTACAGAAATGGCTGTAGCTGAAGGTGATATTTGTGATGTGCTGTGGATTGTATCGAAATCTTTTGAACTCATTTAGACTATGACATTCTATGGCAGATTAATTAAAATAATTCACAGCTTCTTCAGCCTGGGATGGAAAAGGGGAAACAAGCCTCAGATGTGAAATGCACTCATCAGACTCAGTCATTGCTTGATTACTCTTCTACCTATCACATTTGTTTTGTGATGAGTTAATGTCAGTATTTTGGTCACAGAAAAATGGCAGATGAATTCTCCTGATATGAATCCTGTGGTAAAATGGCAAGTCTTTTCCCACGGGCAACACAAATATGCTTTCTGTGTGCCTACAGAAGTGAGGTGAACAATGGAAAACACTTCCCTGTTTTAAACACTCTATCAAAAGCTCTGTGCGATTCACCTCTGTGACCTGTTTGAGCCTCTGTTCAGCAGGGAAGCAAAGAGCTTGAGTTTGACTCTCTCTCTCGGCCCCACACTCTCACAGCACACTACATCAGCCCATCTACAAGTCTGGCCATAAACTGCTTGAGGTGATGACAGCCTTTTATTTCACTGTGTATTTAAAATTCACTGCAGGAGGCAAGAAGTCATTCAGCTGTCTTTCTTGGTTTTATTTTGTCCTTCAGAATTCTTAAATTAAAGAGTTTTCCCAGTTATCAGTAGTTAGCAATTTTTTTATTTGGCTTAGGCTGCCAGCAGTTTTGAATTTTTAGGAAGGTTCATTCTGCTGTGAACAATGAATAATTGTAAACTTATCTAATAATGCTGATTTCAAGCAAAAGGTTTTTTCTGCACTTAATGGTGCAATATAACTTGGCTGGGACTTCAAATATCTTTGCTCATTCTCTCATTTTTCCACTGAAATACAGCTAGGTATGGGGCATGTTGTTAGTGTGTTTACTGTCAATACCTCCCACTGTTTTTCCAAGGATCTGTGATGACACATGTCTTTATTCATTAGTTCCCATCTTGTTCTTCACATTGCCAGAATTTGAATGTGTGTTACATGCATTGCAGACCCTTGGATGTGATAATGACCTTTATGTCCAAGAAGGGTACTGAGATGTCAGAACTGAGATGTGATGCTTTATATTTTCAGGCTTTGATTCATGAAAATATTTGTGAAAGTTTCATTTGAGGAAAAAAAAAAAGAAAATAAGAAAAAAAATATTACTTTATTGCCACAGATAAATTGTCAAGTCTGCCAAGCCTGTGCACCTTGGATATATCTAATTGAACCATGCAGCAAAGATGTACATTGTGGGTTCTAAATCTGCTGTGCTGTACTGTGGGCTGTTTCCATGAAACAGTAAAACCCAAGAGCTGAACAGGTACTGAAACTAAAGAGAACAATGTAGCTACTGGAAAATGTAATTTTTTTTTTTTTTTTTTGCTTTACATTCTGATTCTAATTCTCCTGGTAATACTAATTCATGTTTTACATATCCATAGTACTCTTAAAATGTGAATCAGTCTAAGCAACTCTTTATGACAGCCTGGCTATGGAGTATGAAAAAAGGGTGGGAGGGATAAGGCTGTAGCTAAAAAAAGATCATAAAAGAACACTATGCTAGAAATTGTAGTATAATTCAACTGCTCTCAGATATTTGCTACAGATGTTAGCCCACATTTATGTTTTCAGAAAAAGAAGCTAATAGGACTTTTGTATTCTAGCACAGGGTACTCCAAATTCCTCCAAAATCTTTAATGTCTGTTTCAATTTTTCACCTATATTTTATTTGATTTTGCTATTTAAAGTTAAGATGAAACAGGAAAGAAATTTTTGCTTTGTACTGTGACAGTACCTACAGTTTCTAGTCAAAGTCAAGGCTCCAATGGCTAAATGCCATTAAATACACCATTGTATGATCTAAGTGGACAAACCTATGTTTGAGATACTATGGAATCTTCCTATTAGGAGAAGTTCATGGCAGAGGTGGATATTTATTTCTCACTGCCCTGCTTATTTACAAAACAGTCAAGTGCTCTTTCAGTTAACACAGTTAGGCTTCAGTAACAGGCAAATTCTTTGTTCACTTGCTTCTAAATCTTTCCCTCTTCAATCCTGACCATCAAAACTTAATTCTTGTCACAGACATCTCGATATACTTGGCTTCTTTCCACCTGCAGGTATGAAGCATTCAATGAGGAAGATGTCTGGCTTTAGCATTTGTCAGCTGTGGCATCTTCACTGTGCTCTAATGCAAAGAGTAGACCTGTTTGTGTTTTCACTCCAGAAGTGTCCTTGTTTTTCAGTCCCCTTTTATTTCCAACTGGCAAAATTAGTTTCAGTGGTCAATAAGCAATAGATAGCATTTGCATTTTTCCTGCAGGAACGTGCTCTGCACTTTAATACTTATTTAATAGGCATTTTTAACAACTATTTTTCTGCTCTTTTACTCCAGAAGAGTCTTACCTGTTCCTTACCTCTATCACTAGTGACACAAAACCATTCAAGCTGTGCAATTAGCTAAGCTACAGTATTGTGGGAACATATTAGTAAAGTTGTGTGTTGTTTTCCCTGTGTGTGGAAACATTTCAAAGCTTCAACTCTTAAATTTTCTTAAGCTTCCAGAATGACCTTTTTCTTTTTAATCACATTATGGATATTTTACACACTGTGATATTTTTGTCCCAGACTGTGACTGGATTGCTCTTTCAGGCCCTGATTCAGCAAAGCAGTGATACATTTCCTGCTTCAAAAATCAGCAAAGCACTAATGTATTTCCTGCTTTAAAAAAAGATTAAAGGTCTTAAAGTAATCCTTGGAAATTCTTCTCCATCTTATTGAGAATTTTATTTAAAAATTCAAACATAGGCTGTTATTCTTCAAACTACATAGTATCTTAAACACAATTAATGAAAGAATATCAAGTTTGGGTTTTTTTTTCACATTCACTTTCTTGCTTTCTGTGGGAAAGTTCATGAGACTGTGTTGACTTGTTTATTTGAATTATATTACTTACTTGTAAAAGACCATAGGATCCTTTCATCACAAATCATGTTATCCCGTAGGTTCTATAGATAAAAACACACTGGTGATGCTGAAGAAATAATTAACAGTACTTGCTTGTCCCTGTTAATTACATTATTTCTCCAAAGAACAAAATGGAGATACTGGAAATATAAATATCAGCAAGGAATTTAATTGTCTCATGCTTTTGCATGACATGTACTTTCTCAAGATATTAGTCACTGGAGAAGTTTTGTTCTGTAAAACAAATGTCCTATAGAATTCGTGCCATCCTTGATCTCAGTGCTCTCTACTGAAAAATACATAACAGTGTTTCAGATCAAATTGTTGTATCATGAGTTTTTACAGTGCCACAATGCAGGGGTTGCCAGATCAGCTGTATGACTCCCTGCAGAAAAGATGCCATTTCAGGGCAACGTTTAATTGATGTGCAACTGGCATGCAAGTGCAAAAAATGCAAGTGGACAGAATTAAGCTTGGAGGGATTGTCCCTTGCTGTTCCCAACTTGCTCTTTCTATCAAAGGGCTACTGCAGGCACTGTCTGGATTTGAATCGCTAAACTCCATTTGGATGCTTGTTCTTGCAATGCTAGAGCAGTGTCACTGTCAGGCACTGGAGCAACATCACAAGAGTTACAGCAGCACAACAGGGATCAAGGGCTTTATAATAAAGAGATTTCATGCAACCAGAGTAGCACTCATGACACAGAAATACTGCTGTATAAAATGGACCAGATTTCAGTGTCCTTTCGGCCAGAAGTATACACACATCAGTAGCACTAGTTCACATTTAACACTGCTGTAAATGAGAATTTTCCAGTTATATTTTAACAAACGAGTGCATAGAATCTAGAAGTCTTTTATTTTATTTTATTATTTTAGACTATATGCTCCTGGCAGAACAGCAAAATGAAAAGCCGTAAGCATTGTGAAAACAAAATAAGAACAGAAAAAATACTGTCACGATCTTTTCCTTTGCAAAGCCACAAATGAGACATTTGGGAATGGAAAACTGTTTTGAGGGAACATTAAATCGGCCAAGAACAAATTGCAACAGAAAATGACATCCTCTTCCGAACATCCATTAGTTTCTGATAATCAGGAATTCTCGGATGCTTGAACATTCCATTAGTATGAAGCAGCGAGTTAATTGTAATAATTATCAGCAGTTTTAATTGTTTTGTTATAATGTATTTTGCAGTTTGTTTGACAGTGTGAAATCAATATGCACCTCTAGGAAAAATATCTGGTATAATAAAATTAGACTCCATTACGCCTCCCAACCTTAGAATTAAACTTTGCACATAAATATGTATTTCTGTTTGTGCACATAGAATAATTATACTGAACGAGTAGAGATGCATACATATACTGGAATTCCTTGATAAAGGCAAATGTGAAATTTCTGAAGGATTGTTTCTGTCTTTCAAAGCTTCAATTATCAGACATGAAATCCAAAAAATGCTCTCATCTCTTCAATTTTATTGAATATTCTTTCAGATCACAAAGAAGTACTTCATAAAGATTTGATGATAATTTCTAGAATACCTTTACTGATGTCACTTTAACAAAAATGCGGTGAGGTACATGAATATTAATAGTAAGAATGATTTCAGATGGGGACCCCAAAGCACTTAGAGAGTATAAAGAACTAAATACCGCAAAACCCTTGAGAAGATCCTGCTTGCAGTTTAGTACATCTGGCGCAAAAAAAATCTGAAAATTTTGAAAAAGAATTACCTGAATTTACATAACAGTCTTCAATACAATGAGAATGAAGCCCCAGATATTTCAATTCCCATTCTGCACTTTACCTGTAAAATCATATTGCCTCTCTCACATTTCAAAAATGTTACCTATATTTCCAGTGTCTGTCTTTTTTTTTTTTTTTTTTGTATTAACTTTATCCTGTTTCTATGCATTGTAGAGAGGAGTTTGATACTTGAGAGGGATTCAGGTCTAGCTCGTGTATTTTGAAGATGTTAAAAATCTGTAGGTAGTACAGAAAAGAGAAACAAGAATGATGTAAGCATTTTGGAGAGATATCTTCCAGTGAGATATTCTGTTAGTTTAATCTGTCAAAAAGTAGGTTTACAGGCGGTTTGATTCCAGTTATTAAATATCTTCTTGTGAGAACACCTCATATATGAAAAGGCTTTCTTATACTGTGAAGGAAAAGAAAAGGAAAAAAGAACCAATAGCAAGGTGCTTTTGTAAGAGGAGATTAAACAGGAAATAAATAACTTGTCTTGAACACTGATTTTCATGATTGGTTTACTAGTGGAACAAACTACTGCAGGAAGTGAGAAATTATACATTTCCTTGTTTCTTCTTAATGATAATTTGCTGGATCTGTTTTAATCAAATGCAATTTATTGACCTCTGTAAATGGGATGCAGTGTAATGTTCTCAGTTGTGATGGTTTCTGATATATGAGATGTCAGGCAAAACAATCTAATGATTCTTCCTGGTCTTCTGCTGTGATCCGATTAAAAGGGATTATTACCTACACAGTTTCTGTACAGCCCCACACACTAAAGTCTTTGGCAAGAGATTTCAGTGTCTGCTACTGTCCTGGGAGTGTTAACAACTTCATTCTGACCTTTCTGTTTGTTAGTTTGTTTGTTTGCATGTAGAAAAGACAGTTGACTCTAGGACTCTTGCAGAGACTGGAGAGGTCCAAAATCTGAGCTGCATCCCAAAGGGAGACAGGAAGTCTTCTCTCATCCATGCATGAAGACAAGAAAAAGGAAAAGTTAGTGAGGGGAATAAGAACAGACAGAATGGTAGTGGGGAGCTGTGAGACCCACCTAAAAATGTTTGTGACCACTACACTTGAGAATGTGATGAGATTTTAAAACTAATTTCCTACAGTCTAACTTACATGTGAAATCTAAGATAAGGGTTAGTGCACAGTGTAGCAAGGAGCAATATGAAAAGTTTCCAGCACTCTTTTGCACAGTCAATGAATACTTACAATATCCTTCACTAAAATCCTCTGTCACAGTTCAGCTTTTAGGGACACAATTGCCAGAAAGAGATGTGAATATTTGAGTACTGTCTCTCACTGCTGCTCTACTCTTGTGATCTATAAATAAGGAGAACTTTAACCTCTTGTATGCTCAATGATAAGCTATTTGTTGGAGCAGTGATGTGTCAGGCCCTAGCTGATTCAGAAATGACAACTAAGGAGCAAGCAGACTACGCTTCGTGTAAAATCCAATTGTAATGCCGTCATTATAAGGGAGGCTTGAGAGCTCTGTTGTCTTTTCAGTAGCTGTCATTTCATCTGTCAAGGGCTTCATCTGTATTCAGAGCATATCCCTTTATTTCCTTATAATGACTAATGATGATTCACATTTTTCCTTTCCTCCGTCTTAGATTCCAACAATGCATGTTTTTTGTACCTGCTGTATTAAATCACTTTTGCCACTGTTAAGGGAAAATCCTACAGCAAGCAGACTTGTATTTTATGCATACTCTCTGCATTCTTGAGGGTCTTCAATAGCTCCTCGGGATTCTTCAGGTTTTTTTAATTTTTTTTCATTCTGGCCCTTACAATTTCAGCAATTCTACTATCTTTCAGATTATAATTACTGTTGTCATTGCTGCAGCTAGACATCTACTTGGGGGCTGCTGGAGAAATGTGTCAGGGAGACACGAGCTGCACCTCCTTCCTTCCCTGAATTCAGATGGACAGATCTTTCTCAACACTTCTGGTGCCAAAGTGTTCAGGCTGTTCTTTAACCCTAACCTCTTTCCTTTGCAGTTGCTGAGCTGAAGTCAGATCACTGCGGTGACAGCGTATATAATGCCTTTCTTTTTATTAGCTACCAAATTTTTAAATCCTGAAGCAAATTCAAATTTCCCGTTTGTCAGCTTTTGATAGAATTTTTTTTAATTTACTTTTTTTAGGGGGTGAAGTGGACTGCAGTTTCTGATGGTTATTACAGATGACTTAATGCTTTTTTTTTTCTAGAAAGATAACTGGTACTGCCTGCTTTCTCTTCCTTTGTTACTGAGACCAAATTTAATGCTTATTTTTAACTTCACTGCCTTTGCTGAAAATATTTAAGACAGTCCACTCTTTTTTTTTTTTTTTTCATCTATGGGGAGGAGACATCCAGTGTATTTATATTTCTGAAGCGAATTTTCTTTATTTTGAGGCCATGGCTTTGATTGTATTTCAAGGTGTAGCTGTTTCCCTCTGTTTTCTGGGAGGAAAAAACCTCATATTAAGATGCTAGATTGTTTGGAGAAAATACCAAAATGCTTACGGAAGTCTGTTCCAAAAAAGAAAAGCTATGTAAGCACATCAGTGATTGTATTCAAAGCCTGGATAATTCTCATGTATACAGTAAGTAGATTAATGAGTATGAATAGAAAACAGAGGGTATATAGTTTGAGGGAACAGCAGTGTTTTTAATGAATGATTTTTATTCAACCGATTTGTAGAAATGGATTGATTACCTATTACTTCAGAATCTAGGTCTGTGCAGGAATAAAGCTTGCACTGCTGGCACCATGTGATGTCAGAGCTACTGCAGACTTGAAAGGACTTCAATGCGTTTTATTATATGCTTAACAAGAACAGACAAGATTCCTCCCCATTCCCAAGAAAGAGGCTACTACTTCAAAACCTTTCTCTACAAATACATGAGAGCAAGGAGGAACTTCCCTTGGACTAGACCTGATGAACTAGTGTAACTCACTGAGGAGCAAGAATGAGCACCACAGGAGTATAACAGTCTCACCAGGTTGCAGTATTTCCATTTATTTTTAGATTCCTTTTGCACAGCTGGAGCTGACAACTTCAGGAACAGTATTTCTGCCCGTGAAAAGTAGAGAGAGTTGCATTCACAACCCATTCTCTGAAAGACATTAAAAAAAAATATAGAGTAATATATGAAAGATGCTATTTAAAGCTTGCTTTCAAGATCGCCTATGTACTGGCAGACAGAAAGTAGAGGAAAATCTCTGAGACAAACTTCATAACAAGACATAAAGTATTCAGAATGTCACATGGGCAATATTCAAGCCACCATTTCCATGGATGGCTTAAGTGAGAGGCGAACAAAATGTAGATGTGCCTTTCCAGTTTCTTTCTTTTCTGTATTAAATGTCCCTGTGGTATTTTTAAGTGCATTTTCTGCATATTTTTACATTAAAAAATATTAGGTTATCACTTCCTTGTGTATGCTTGAAGATGAGCAAATTAGGAAGCTTCACAGGAGACTGAAATCTTTGTACAAACTCTTAATAATTCATCTGGGAGGAAAAAAGAAATCTTTCTGCGTGAAAGAATTATTTCTTTAGATTCATAAAAGCAAAAAATCTACTTACCTAGGCGATCTTAAACCAAACGAAGACAGCTCTACTTCAAAAAGATCCCATGAATTACTTCATCTAAAATAGAAAGGATGTACTTTCTTTGCTATATGTCAACAAAGAAGTCAGGTGCAATTTTCCTCATTTGTACCTTTTATACATACACCTTTTTCAACCTTCTTACTTGTACCACTATAATTTGCACACTACTAATACGCTACATAACAAAATCTGAAATCTACCATAATCACTCACAGTCACTCACTTGTGAGTAAAGCAGTACCAAAGATGCACTAACTCAAATTACAGGCTAAATCTGCTTGGTAAGATGTTGGTCCTGCTCTGAAAATCTGCTTCAGTACATTGATACCAAAGAAAGCCTTCAAATGAGTTTGATACATTTTTTAAATATACTTTTCTAGACAGTTTGCCTAAAATGCTTAAAATTCTTCTTTCACCCAATTCATACAACTTTCACCACTTTAAAACTTAGAATTTGCAAGGAATTATTATACAATAATTATGATCTAAAAGCAATATATATTCAAACAATTATATAAGTCTTAAAATCTCTCCCTTGTGTTCTGAAACTTTCCTTCTCTCCTGGACGTCTAGAAAGGAAGATTATGGCCTGAAAGAGAAAAAGAGGAATTACATCAATGAAGCAAATATGCATTATGGTGAACTAATCCCTATAATAATATTTTTGATATCTACTTATATATACCATTATAAGCAATATATAAATTACTTACATAAACATTATTAATTATTCCTAACATTTCATATTTGCAGTGAACTACAGCTGCACCTTATTCTGTACTCATGCAAAGTGATAGTGACATGATGTAGTTTTATCTAAATATATGTTAAACATTACTGTTTCTTTTTTTTTTTTTCTTTTCCTAATTAGAGGATATTTACCATGTTTGTGATTTTGATCAGCTTTCAAATACAGAATGTTTCCTACCACTACAGTTTCTCATCCAAACTCTCTAGGAGTGAATATGCTAAGTAATATTCATAAAAACTGTTATTTTCCAGAGTAGCCTATTTAAAAAAAATATGGGATTTTCATCCAAATGGAACATTTTTAGTATCTCTGATTACTCTTGCTCTTCTTCTATAAACTAATTCCAGTGACAATATTATGTTGTTGAGTAAGCACAGCAGTCACCCTTGATGCTTCATCACAGGAAGGAAGCAAGAAAAATTAAGATTATCAAGAAAACCAGTCAGACAATCAAAAAAAAAACCTGCTTATATGGTGATCTTAAACAATGCCTACCAAATAAAGTTTCAGCATCTGTATAAAGTAAGGGAACCCATACACATATAAAATAATAATCTATTCACAAAAGGTACCTTTACTACTAACTACTTACTCCTACTTCCAAAATACTTGTGTAGTAGAACTACTTTCTAATTAAATAAACTTCTTGCTCTTCCCTCATGACTTAGAGAGCAGGGCCTCCTATAAGTCACTTTTGAAGAACAGTACAATGCCTGACACTTGCTGGTACATGCTTAGATATGTAAATGGTATTGCTACTGAAAAATGAAAGAGTTTTAGGAACTGAATCTTCCGTGGTTAGTGTAAAGTTGGTGGAATTGCAGCTATCTTGGACAAACCCTGGTGTTTGTAAACAGTTTGAAGTCAGTAGAGAATGTTGCCACCCTGAATTTGTCTCAACAGAGTTAAAATGAAGGACTTGGAGCAACAGAACTATCAAAGGACCAAGAGCAATAAAGGAATAGCAGCAGGGAAAAAATTTAAAATTTTCTTTAGACTCGTGTCTTAGAAATAGTTTAAGTGCAGACTGAAAAATGAGTTTTACTGTCATATGTGTGATGACCTCTGAGAAATGGATACTTTACCCACATGAGCATCCACAGAAACTCAACACTGGCCAATGTGAAGAGAGATGGGACAGATAAGATAAAGTGTGAATTAAGGCAACAAGTCTGTTACATCTCATTTCCATGAAGAAGAATGGACAGAGAACTGTGTTTAGGAAGTGTGTGAAATTAGAAAAAGAAGGACAAAGAAAGCATAAAAGAGCAGGAATTCTATGTGATAGAAGCCAAAGGTAGCAGCTTGGTGAGAATCTATCTTGGGAGGTATTATCTGAGCTGTATAACAGAAGCCATGCATTAATAATCAATGGTGAGAGATTCAAATGAAATGATCTCATAAGATATTAGTGATATGAAATATCCTTATAAAATGAAAGATTTTAGCTAAAATGAACATAAGGAACAGTTCGTCCCCATAAGCTTCAAAAATTATATTTTATCCAACTTTGAGCATGAAAATTTAAAGAGTGGTTGGTTGGAAAACTGTCTCTATCTTTCACAGAAGAATGTACAGCTAAGTCTGTGAACAGGATTTTCTGCTGCCCTCTAAGATGGCCTTCTCATCTTTACTGAAGTTAGTAGTAAAGCCTTTACTACACTACTTAGTGGAGAAATAGAAGGTGGTGCTACTAATTGGAGAAGACATAAGAAAAAATGCACCTCTTTCCAATAGCTTAACCAACATTTCAAAACAGTTAGTTTGGATATGCTTGAACTTTCAGAACAGGCATTGGTACTATGGTTGAAATCAGTAAAGACTATTTTTTTTCAGGATAGGATGCTCAACCGGAAAACATACCTGTGAGAAAAGATGACACCACCACTTCTCCCACCTCTACTCAGAGATTATTTATAGCTGAGTACTGCTTACAGAAACTCTTCAGAAATCTCTTCAGCCTATGGATTTATAGTAATAGTGCGATATTTAGGCAATATTAGTAAATACGTTTCTGAGATTACTTTTCTTTTGGTCAGCACAGTAGAAGCCAGAGCTTATGTGTCAGTCACCTTAGAAAGAGTAGGAGCTATTCACTGAAAATATTTCTTCTACTTTAAGAAAACTTAATCTCTACATGTCTTCCCACTCTTAAATATATTTACTTTCTGACTCTGAAGCTAGAGAGAATCCTCCAGGATGACAGGAATGGCTACTGGATAAAGGTAGCAACTGTTCTCTTTAGAGATAGCAAAGTTGCAATTAAAAAAAAAAAAAAGAAGTATTCAAATACGATTCTAATGACTATTCAGAACAAATAAACAAAAATCAGTAATGGTCAAATAAATAAATATAAAAAGAGAGTTATAATCAGACTGTTAAAAACTTTTCTTAGTAAACTGTAGCAGGAACAGATGAATCATTGTCTTACCCAGTATAATACTTCCTCTGCACTCTGTTGTTAAATTAGCATTCTATTTTTAAAACTAAGACAAACTGTACTTAAATATAGGAAGTAGATTGTAGATAAACAGTTTATTCTAAAAGACAAAGAAATTTCTTTAAGTTTTTGATGAATGTATTATTTTCTTCACAAATGACAGTCCAACTACAATGTGTTTAACCCCTTACCAGTTGAAGACAGTAAATCTTGCCTGTACTCTAATAAGCTTGGAACTCTATAATTTATCATCATGTTATAGTGCAATCAATTCATCTTGCATAGAGAAATAATAGTTTCATCGAGTACATTAAATGTGTGGCGTGGTGAGGACACATCTGGAATACTGTGTCCAGTTCTGGGGCTTCTCAGTTTAGTGAAGAAAGGGAACTTCTAGAAAGAGTCCACCACGAAGATGGTTAGGGGCCTGAAGCACTTCCCTTACAAGGAAAGGCTGAGAGACCTGGGACTCTTCACCCTATGGAAAAGATGACTGAGGGAGGTTCTTATAAATGCTATTAAAAATTTAATAGGAGAAAGTCAGGTGGATGGGTTCAGGCTCTTTTCAGCAGTGCTCAGTGACAAGACAAAAGGCAGTGGACATAAACTGGAACAGAAGTTCAGTACCAAGTTTATGAATAGATCTGGCAGTCAAGATCTTTTTAACTTCTCAGTTGGTAATATCAGAGGGAAAATATCTGGTCATGAAGTGTCTTAGTTTGTCTGTATTTTTACTATGTTGAGACATTGATAACCAAAGTATAGGCCATGACGCTATTGTGTTTTACTATTTAGCATTTTGGATATTGGTGAAATCACAACATTGAGAAAGGGAAGTGTATTTTTTTATGAAGCTGCAACTAAAAATCTGACTTCTTTGGAAAGTCAGTGGGAATAAGGTAGCCAAATGTATTCTGTGCCTTTGAAAATCTCTGCATAAGTTTATGAATTTGATCACAACAGTGTCTTTTGGCCTTCTAATCTATGAATCTGTTAACCTTCCTATCATGGGATTTGAAGTAATTTTCAGCTCATAGATTGGTTACGCTGAGATCCACTTCATTTACTTACTGATGGGATTTATTTTTCCCTCTTATGCTGAAGGAAATGTAAAACACTCGACTAATTCGTGGCCACTATTGTTGATTCTGTTTGTTTTCTGGGAGTTTGTTTGGCAGATGACCATTTCTGTTTAAGTCATTCTGTATAAGCTATATTCTGTATAAGTAATAACTTATAAGACAAACAACATGGTTTAAATCAAACAGTTTAAGTTTTTATTATGTGCTTTAATATAATTTCAAAGGTAAAGAGAGCATGTAATCAGCAAAAAGAGAAAGCAAGCACACTGCAGGACTGGAAGAGAAAGCGTACTTTGATTTTTTCCTCCCCAGTGATGCATGGATGAGAGGACATTATGGATTCATACACGACTGCTGTATTCCAGGAGGACTGCAAAGTGACTTTCTTTTTTCTCTGTAAGACTTACTCATGAAACAACACTGTGAGACAAAGAGTAGATACTTCTTTTTTTCTTTCTTTTTTCTTTTTTCTTTTTTTCAGTATGTGTCTTTTCTTGTCCTTCAAAATTATCTTGAAAAAATTCTAGTGTTTATCTGAGGAAATTAGAGTCCTATGAGATAAATATTAGTTTTTTTGGGGGGCTACAGAGAAAATTGCTTCCAATAGTGTAAGAAGGACTAAGTAGACTAATTTGACAAAACCTTGAATTGCATATACCTTAATTTCACCACAATACTTGCATTATTACAAGATACTGCAATGATCAAAATTGGATTCATCTGAAATATAAACTATTACTTATTTAGTTTTAATTTCTCAATCTTCCTCCTTTTAACTGCCTTTAGTTTGCAAATTTGTGAGTCATAGATACAGTACTCATACGTTCTGAGATGTTTCTAAGTTCATTCAGTTTGATTACTCACCTTTCACTCATGGCCTTCACATGCTCAGAGTGAATCTTTACAAGTGTCAGAATCTATTAAATGTACAAGAGTATATTTTTATGGTGAAAGAAAAAAGATTTTATTCCATTTGGGATACCTGATTCCCAGTATAGAATCCACTAGCAGCCATTTCACCGGTTTTAGAATTCCACTGTAAAGTGTGAGCATTATTTGCTAATTGTCTGGTTTTACAATATACCGGGGGTCAGTTGGAATGAGGTAATAAGGACAGTTGTTTTTGGCATCAACAATAATCATAATGAAATAATTCTAAACTAGTCTGTTCCAGATTGTTTTTAAAAATGCCCTGCCTTCATGTTAGCTGATCTCTCATTACAGAAAACTGATCAGCACAGCAATGGAGCACAAATCTTCACATAGCAAGTTAGTCACATTTGTTCAGCCACACTAAGGACTATACTGGCTGTGCTGAGTAGTTATCCATGAACAACATTAGGAATACTTAGTACATATGTAAACATCTTTATGTACTCAAATTCAATATTCTATTCTTGAGCTGATTTCAGTCCTATCTCATTTGAAGAAAACTGGAGTTTGATATCTGAAAAATCAAGTGAATTTCTAGTGTCCTCTTTTTTTCACTCAACACGGAAAACCAGAACAGTTAGATCTGATTTCTGATATATGTATGTGTACATATTATATTATTTTGCTACACCTTTTGCCCTTTAGAGAGAGTTGCATATTATGAAAATCACATAATCACTGGAAGAATGTAGCAATATAAATGAACTTATCTCAGACATTTCAGAATTCCACAGAAAGCCTTTATACCAACTGGGAAAGGTATATAAGAATAGCTGAAGTAAGAATATCAGCAATATGTTAAAGTGTATGTATAACTTCCAGGACATTTGCTGTCATGTCTGCATCATACTACGTTATTCCTCCTATGTACCATCAGCTCCTCTGGAAATTGTATGAGTAGAGATATTCAACTGTGTATCATGGAGGAATAAGACTAGTTCTGTCTGAAGGAAAAGTTTGTAATGGCTGGTTTTGTGTCCATACCCAAAAGCATTTGTACATGTACTTGAAATTGCTGAGATTGAAATTAATTCTGAAATGCCTTATGATACATTTAAAAAAAAAAAAAAAGAAAGATTTTGGATTAACAGAAGACTAAATTTAAGGACAGTTTCTTATAATGAGAAAACAGAGGATATGAAGTGTAAGAGAAGATAATAAAACAGATTAAGGTGATTTAGAGGCAAGTAAATACAAAGTAAATTATTTTATTGGATAATGAAAGTAAGGAAGAAGAGTATGCATTAATTCACATGGAAAATAAAACACAGTTTAGATCCATCAGGATTTCCTTCACATCTCTAACTTCCTCCTTTTTTTTTTTTTTTTCCCCTCTGGAGTTCTACAGCATAGATATTTAAAGAAATGCTTGACTGAATGTCAAGTTCATGATTAAGTTATATTAAAAGTTTAATGATGAATATAAAACTTGAATTGCTTTTCCTTTTTTCCACCACTTATGCATAGGAGGCTCAGGAAGTAATTTTTCCTATTTATTTCCACGAAAACCAAAACAGATACACAGCAACACTATTTAATAAACCAAATTCTCAGCTGATAAACACTAGTTTTCAACACAGTCAATACCACTAGCTGTGCATTTTCACCAGTGATGAACAAGAGCCTACAGATTGCCCTCGTAAATGTCTGCAGCAGTGGAGGTGATCCACTGTTGCTGTCACCATTTCTGAAATGCACTACCCACAACCTCACTGTACTTACATTAGTTACTTGGTCTGCATAAATATTAGGGAGGTATTGATAAATGATAGTGGGTACAATTTTTTCTACATAGGGGAATTCAATAACACACCTTCATATATACTTCCTTATCAGATGCCATTCTGTTAGACCAACCCTCTGCTGCCATCTTTGTGTATCAACAAATCTAATAAAATACTGGTGGGAAGGTTCAACCTCTGTTGCTACCAACAGCCACTTCTGACATCATGGGCCAACATAACAAAATAGGGAGCATTACTTTTGGAGTAGTCCTCATTTATCTGAGTTATAAATGCTTGAGAGAGTGTGATCAGAGCAATTTACTATAAAAAAAAAGATCAGTTTGCATTTTTCTCAACTTATCTAGATATCTGAGGAAGAATTTTATTTCTCTCCTTTTCATGGCAGTAGGACTTGTTTTTTTTTCTTTTTCCATGTAAAATCACATCACAATTTAAGCACAAATTAGATTGCCAGCTAAGAATTTCTATTTAGATGCACTTTGCTAATAAAATGACTAACATTTCTGAGAATTAATTTCAGTGTAGACGTCAGAATGTTATCAGAACTTTCTAATGTTCCTTAGCAAACATTGGAAAACATGAGAGAAGTACCAAAGAAGTACACTGCAGTGGTTAGGATGATGTCAAATAAAAAAAAAAAAAAAAAAGAAAAGGGTGAGAAGAAAAAGCATGAACTTTCAGCACAGAGTTCAGATGCTGAGAACATAGCCAGAACACCAAAGGACAAAGAGAGCAGTATTTTTTTAATCTTTAATTGTTTATACACCAGTGTTAGGTGAATGGGTATTAAACAAGCAGAATTGGAACTGCCTATTTATGAGCAGAAGCATAACCAGGTTGGTGTAACAGAAACCTGAGAGGATGATTCACAGGACTGGAATCTTAAAATCAACATTACTGTTTCTTTTAGGAAAAATCATTTAGGCAGAAGAATAATGCGCGGCACTTTCTGTTAAAAAAGAATGATTGTATCTTTTTCTGAGTTAGAAACAAATTAGAAAAAAATATTTTGCATGATAGTCATTCATATGATAAATTAGGCAGCTACAAATACAGCACAAATACAGCTCAGAAGATTCATACATACAGTCATACAGATAGAGAAATTTACAGATTTACAAATATCAGATCACCAAATCATTCTGTACACTGGAAGACTGACTCCTTATGTACCTGAAAAAGTCAGGAAGAAATTAAAAAGCTGAAACAGCCTTCAGTAGTCCAGGGGACTTCATTCCTCATGGTATAAAATAGAAGCCTTAGGCTACTATTGTTAGAATATCGCTAGAGTTTCTTATAATTTTAGTAGAAAAATTATATGATATCCTCTCATAAATGCAGTGACAATAAACTGGAGGTTATCTAGAAAAGTTCCACGGGATCAATTAAACAGAGTAGGGGACCACTGCAACGTGAAAGAATCCTTGTATTACTTATTTCACCAAAAGGAAGACTGTCTGTCTTTCGGGCTATAATAAAATATGCTTAAAGGATTTTCGCTCACCATGTATGCAGAGTTTATATTCTGGTGTTTGACATTTTCCTCGGCGCCTAGACTATATGTTAGCCATAACGTATGTAAGCAGTTCCTGGATGAACATAGCACAGATCCCTCTGCTTTCATCTATGAACAGTGAATACAGATCTTGGAAATTAAAGACTGTTATGCCAGAAATGGAGAAACTTTGAAACTACTGGGCTACATTTTCTGGCAGTTTTAGGTTACTTTGTCAGTACAACACAACAACATCAGTCATTACTCTTTTTGATTTGTACATTTTGACCGAAGTAGGTCACATAAAATGCTGCTGAATACTGATTGTATAATGAATATCACCTTTGGATAATTAGAAGTATGGTACAAAGGCAGTGGGCGTACTGTAGCTTGATAAGACTATACTTTTCAGTAGGTGATGTCCACTGTTTTAATTATGAAAGCAGTTAAATACTTCAGTCCTTATCTGACTGCTTGATTGTTAGTTTACTACGGAACATTTTCTGAATGGTTTTATATATTAACATTAACATGCATACTGATTTCCTGCTTCTTGCATACTGGGCCTCTGCAACAATTGCAATAAGTCCCACAGTGATGGAAGGGTAATGAGAGAAAAAATGCCAAGCTAGATGAAAATCAAAACAGCGTACCTTGTGTAAACCCGTTCCCTGTAAACTATTTCTGCTCAAAGGTGTTAAAGAACTTAAACCATGCCCCTAAACTGTAAAATTTAAATGCCAGAGGCTCTCTTCAGGGTAAGCAAGCATGTCTGGGCTGTACATACATTAACACACAAAAAGTCTTTGAAGTTATAGTGAGCTTGAAGCAAATGTTTCTCAATCCTTTATTTAAAAAGACAACTAGCAAGTCATGATTTCTTAAATCTTTCTTCTGCAGCAGATATGTCCAAATGCGACAGGGCAGGGGGTCCAATACTTTTCTGAGGGTATCTCCCTGGCAGCCTTTCCTCCAGCCCATCAGCAAGTCAATCTCCTGCTCACATTCCCTGATGGCTCTCAAGCTGTCTGCCTCCTCCCTGA
The DNA here is from genome assembly GCA_023055505.1 of Callipepla californica brunnescens. Lineage (NCBI taxonomy): Eukaryota > Metazoa > Chordata > Aves > Galliformes > Odontophoridae > Callipepla > Callipepla californica. Next base: position 3,460,197 of record JALIRH010000038.1, read on the forward strand.
GTTCCACCACCAGGCTGAGCAGCTCATCCACCTGCTCACACCCTGTGCAGCAACAGCAGCAAGCTCAGGCACTCCCTGCAGCCAGAGACCTGGACTGCCACATTTCTGGGCAGGCCCTCTGTCTGAGTCACCACAGTCCACGTTTAAACCTACAGACTCAGAGGCTACCAATAAGAGCACTGGTGAGCAAAGTAGGACAGCACTTAAACACCCTTCTGCTCGACCCATGTCTCGCACTTGCTGTTGCTGTTGCTGTACTGTATGAGCAGCATGGGCTGTGCTCACACTCTGACTTCCCCTTCCTGTTGTCAGTGGGCAGCAACACCCTTTTCTCACCTGACGTGCTATGTGAGCAGATGATAGCTTCAGCTTGTCACAGGTCTGCTTTTAGCCTAGCAACCAGGGGTCAAGGTCAAGGTCTGGGGGTCTCCACCCCCTGCTAACTCAGCAGCCCCCCCACAAGCTGCCAGCCTGAGGCACAAGCACAGCACTTTTGTTGGCTTCAAAAAAGATGAAGAAGAGCTTTTTGGTTTGCATTTTTTCTTTAGATCCCTCTCCCCCGTGCAGTCTTAGCTGCCTTGAAGCTGGTCTCTGCAGCAATAAGCATTTAATGTGTTAATAGGGTGTTTAAGCTTTTGTTTCTGCATTCTTTGTGTCTGTTGTGCTTTTCAAGGCAGTAAATAGGAGACGTTATTTTCAGAACTACCTAGGTATTATAAATAATTTGAACCGCAATAAGGAATGATTAGCAGATAGATATTGAGTTTCTTTCTACATGATCTAATGACTTCATAATAGGCAAAAGGAAATGTCAGTTAGTATCTGAATGCATGAGAGATGCAGGAAACTCTTCTAAAATTTGTAAGCTGAATAAATTGTACAGTCATACCATACTTTATATATTTCATAAATATGGAAAATCTTGACAATATAACATATTTTTTTGATCCATAAAACATATTGTCTGGACTCAGAGCTACTTTTCTGAGTCTTTATTTTTTTGGAATAGGATCATTCATGTTGTGATTATTTATCTCAGAATTTTCAGCAGCCATAAAATAACTCTGTGGTGCAAGATACTCACTTGCCACGATGCTTTTATGTTTATATATTCTTAAACATAAGAAATAATGTTGAATTTGATAATTATAAAATTCCTCTATTTATTCAAATTAGTTGTGCTTAAATGACTTTCTTCCCTAGATGAGTACAAGAGAGCTGGTGCATCTGTTAATGAGTGTTTCAATCTGGATTTCAAGGTATCTGTGTTGCAGAGATACTAAGCAAGGTAACTATTTTATCTGAAGATAGTTCCTATTAACCTCAATATTTGTGATGTTCAGCAGATTAGAAAAAAAATTTAGTTATTCAAAAGTAAACAGCGGGTCACTTTTAACTCATATCTTCATTTCATTTATAAGAAAATAAACTATTTTCCTGATTTTTTGCATGTAAAACATTGAAAGACATAGAATGATGCCTACAAGAGCTTTATCGCTGTTCCCAAAACAGATATGATCATTATGCAGCATTTGTCATATAAAATGAATGTAAGGTTAGTAATTTCAGCCATATATCAAAAGGACCAAAAATATGATGACTTGTTCTCCTTGGAATAGTGTCTCTACGTAGTTACTGTGTGCTCTACATCTGTTACATGACAGGTTGTTAATGATGTGTGTGTTCATTAAAGGTAAAGCGCCTCCTGTGTGTTGTAGCCCTTAAATCTGTCTCTGAAATCCCTACTTGAGTACCCATGGTATGTTTTCCTAGATTAGGCCCTCTGAGAGTTCCAGAGAATGACTAATAGCTGAACTTCTCAATAAGTTTTTCTGTCAATGGTCACCATTTTTCATTTCTATCAAGTCATGTTCACAGAATCACAGAATTGTAGGGGTTGGAAGGGACCTCTAGAGATGATGTAGTCCAGCCCCCTGCCATAGCAGGTTCCCTAGGCCAGGTTGCATGGGTAGACATCTAGGTGGGTCTTCAATGTCTCCAAAGAAGGAAACTCCACAACCTCTCTGGGCAGCCTGTTCCAGTGCTCTGTCACCATTTGCTGAAGATTTATTTAAGCAAAATAGAATAGAAACAAGTCCTGATACATGTTACTAAATAATATGAAATACAACTTCAAGGATTTCTGTCCACTGGCCTGCTTTAGCAATTTTTAGGTGTATTCCTATTGTAAAAATGTATTCTTTCTTTAATTTATAGGTACTATTTTATCTGCCTACAGATGGCATTGCATTATCATGGGAAATTAGTTGTGTGCAAAACATGAATAATCTATCCTTCTACTTCAACTTTTTATTCCTCTTTTCCAAATGAATTTAATTCTCACGCATTCCTTTGACAAAAGTAACTGATGTCCTATTCTTTAGCTTAATCAAGGAAGTGTTCAGTAATTGTAGTCTTGTATCTTTCAGCTTGATTACTTTCTTTCCACCTCTGTTTTAATTCTTGGCTGTGTTCACCAGGCTTACCCTCAAACTTTACTTGTTCTAGTCTCCAGAATTGCCAGTACTGCTCCCCACATTCCTCATCTCATGAAACTATCTGCTTATTTTGGAATCACTGTTTCTCAAAATGAAACTTCTGCTAAAGATGAAATGAACATCAAAAACAGTGTTGGGTAATGAGCATTCTTGAAATACAAAGGATTTGCTTTGCTAGAAGACAAAAGATTTTTGCAAAGTTGCTGAGTGGATGAAGATGAAAGGTTAGCTCTGATATATTAAGATTTTAATAAGGCATCAGAATCAAAATTTCATGAAATCTTACTCGACAAAGTGAGATCAATAGAAATGATTTATTGTAGGCTGAGAACTGAGGAATTATAAACAAAAGATAATAAGGAATAACAACAATATATCAAGTTGCACATTTAAGGATTTCCATTCTTTCACTCACAGTAGTAAGTGTAATAACAATGAGCGTGCTGCAAGAACAAGAAAGGCAACTTACCCTGTCATAAAAAGAAGTTTCAAAGCACTAAATATGTTTGTCTTAATTAAGTAAAACCAAAGCATAACCAGAGGTAAAAAGCACTATGAAAATATCACCATGCGTGTTATTTGGGCCAAGACATTATACCAAGGAGAGGAGGATTTTTTTAAAACTCTTGTCAGACTTTTAGTATTGTATAGGCTACATATGCCCAGGTGGTAGTTACAGAGGTTGCAGGGCTCCCCTGTGAGACGAGGCCAGGTCTGTGCCATCAAGGACTCCAATGGCCCCACTGCAGTGTACGATTAGGCCAAGCATCCAAGATGGTAGCACCTCGAGGAAGGTATATTTAAGAAATGTTGCATGGCAGTGAGGAGGGAGTTAAAAACGCACATGAGAGACGGCCTTGCAGACACCAAAGTCAATGCAGAAAGGGAGGATTTGTTCCAGGAGCTGACATTCTTTGCAGCCTGTGGAGAGGCCCACGGTGGAGAAGCTAGCCTGGAAAAGCTAGCCTGTAGCCTCTAGAGTGGATCATACCAGTGCAACTATCCACACTGAAGCTCATGTCTGTGATTCTGTGTTTCATGGAGGACTCCACACTAGAGAAGAGTGAAGGTCGGTCCACAGTCAGTCAGGTTGATATTTCCAGAAGGATCAGTGGCTCATGCAGAGGAAAAACGTGAGGAGGAAGGAGAGGCAAAGAGAAATTATTGTGGTTTTCTGCCCGTAATCCTTTCTTCCCTATCCCCTTGTGCCACACACTAGGACTGGGGGAGAGAAACTGGGAATGAAGAATGGGAATTTTTTCCGGTTTTATTTCTCACTTCTTATTTCTCACTGTCCTATTCTATTTTAATTGGCAATAACTTGCATTAATCTTCCGTACTATAGTCTTTTGCCTTTGACAGTAATTGGTAAGTGATCTCCGTATCTTTATTTTGACCCACATGCTTTTTCATCCTATTTTCTCATCTGTTCTGTTGAGGATGGGTAATGAGTGAGTGGCTGGGTAGGCATCTGGCAGCTGGCAGAGGTCAAATTACCATAGAAAGTAAATTAAAAGAAAATGTAGATTATTTATCAATTAGTGATTTACCTAGCTATGGATAACCTTAAAAGGGCAACTGTAATAGTCCCTTTGTTTGAGACATTAAAGAGTCTGACAGAGTTCTAAAAAATGTATTCTATGGAACAAGGCTGCATCAATGGATAAGAGGATTGGTCTAAGAATTAATTGACCCTTTTGCATCTAACATCAGTGATTCATAAGGACGCTTCTGCCATATTGGATATCTGTCGCTTTCTCCTTCACACAGAAGGCAGGGAATACTATTAAGGCAAAATATTCCTGGTAGTACATGTTACTTGCATCCAAAATTGATTAATATGTTTTTTTTTTTACTGTATTTTTTAATTTATTTGTTGAAGTGGAATTTAATTTCTAACAACGTGGTTTCTTCACGAGGTTTGTTAAGTTGTAGTTGTAACTGCTGCAGTGCTATGAATGTTCGTTAAATATTTCAGTCTTATGTAGAAAATGAAGTAAAGAGAAGTAGAAAATTTCCAAAACTGGTTAAGTATTATTTTCTCTTTTTATTTAACCTACCTTGTAGGTCTTGTTTTAATTAAGTCAAAATTTTTCATTAAGTCACTTTGAATAAAAAAAAGGTCACAAAATCTTCAAAAATAAGAAAGATTTTTAAAAATCTAATTTGACTCCAAAATTCAAAATATGTATATATACATACATATCTAAAACCAATATGAATACATATTTTGGAAGTAAATATTTATTATTTATTGCTGCTTAATGGAACATGAAAAATTACCACTGAATATTTCAAGTTATGAAAATTTCTAAGTAAAAATAAGTGAAGATAATAAATACTGATAACATTTGAGTTTACAGTTTAGATCAGGTTGCATCTAAGTTACTCTAGAATAGTTTAATATTTGGGGTGTGAACATGAAGATTACTCATTGTCTCTGATGATAAAATTCCCCAGGTTTCTTATCTAATAAGTAAGAAGAGACAAGTTCCTCCTGAGGGCAAAGTAGAATCAAGAATAAGGTTCAGAATCTCTCTTCTGAAGATGATAGGATACTCTTCTGAATTACCTGTAGAGATGCTTTAATCTCTCCATCAGCTGTAGTGGGAGCCTTTCAGATCAATTTCCCTGAGCTCAGGTTGGTTTGTGAAGCACTGCTCTACTCTGATTTGTTCAAGGAATCTCAATGCAAACTGGAATATTTCTGTTCAGTACTATGATCTTGGGATCTAGATCTTTCTCTACATGGAAAGAAGACACTTGTCCAGAAATGGAGACCTTTCACTCATACTATGTTATACTTACTCTAAAATTTTAAAGTTGCATATCGCAAATTAAAATATAAATTGCAAACCAGTCTCCCTCCAGTCCTTGGTCTCTCAGAGTAGGCCATTTGTTTTCAATTTTGTTTTCAATCCAATTTCTGGATTACAATAAAGCCTACAGAGTGATTAATACTGCATTCTGGTCCGTACTCATAATAGTTGTTCATGAGATGTCTATACCTCCCGCTTTCCCTGCAGCTCTTCTGGAAATATGCAGTCTCTTCTCAGAGTGATCCTATGGCTGCAGAATATAGAAATCAAGATAATGTAAACTTAATTCTCAGCTACTCAGTCACATTGTTCTTCAAAAAGAAAAAATGCAATGAGTGTTAAGTAGAGGAATTAATCAGTTACACAAATTATCATTCAAGGATATGTAAGATTTCGTGTATGCAAAAGCCTTAAAATGTTGCTAGAGCATTAATTCATGGGATGGAAAAGGGTGTTGTACCTCAGTGAAGTAACACCATCTAGTCTTGGCTGAACTTGGAGAGTTCAGATCATCACCACAACGAGAGAAACTGAATTTCACTGAAGTACATGTTTGTGTGTATGAGGCAGTAGGTAGATGTGCTAATAGCTTGAACTCAATTTAGATTAAAGAAATGGGAGAGCAGCAGTAAGGTGTAGAGATTTTCATCTGAAAAGAGTACAAGAAGGTTGCAAAAGAGTAGATAGCATTAAAAATGTGTAGCTTTTCCTAGTTTTGGGCTTTCTCTCCTGAATGCAATCTCTGGGTGTAATGACTGAAGACTTTCACACAAATTTATGCAGTTGATGAAGTCTCTGTTTTTCTTAGTTTGCTGAAAAATACACAAGGCTGTATGGATTGACACTTCTGAGTACATTCTGCTGCGGTCTTCTGAGAAGTGTGAGCTGCTTTCTTCTTATGATCAGGAATAGCTAGAAAATCATGACATTTAGTAATATACTGGAAAGAGCAATTGAATACAGGTCAGCTTATAGCACATACTTAGGCATTAATTTTGATGTTTGATAATGGAGATTATAAAACAAATCTTGCTTTTAGAAGTGAGTAACATCTACTATTTTTGCTTAAATGTTATCAGGAAGTCATCTGTAAAATGAATTTCAGTTACTTTAATTAGTTACATTTTCCTTCGATAATATGCCATTGGGAATCTGCTTGGGTACCTTTTTGCATAGTGGCATATTCAGAGTTTGTTGACTATGCTTTTTCTATAATACTGAAATTAATTTAAAAAACTTGAGTGAAGTGTATTCAGTATAAGGGTTTAGGAGGAAAGAGTTAATTACAGATTAGTTGCATCTAATGTCTCCTTCTGAAAATCTAATTCTGAAAACCTCTTTGAACACAAAAAAAATAACCAACTGAATCTGTCTTTAGAAAGCACAGCAAATGAATGTATATATATGTGAAGCAGAAGAAATCTTTTTCTTTACTGAAGTCAAATAATACTAGCCTGTGAATAACTATTATTTCATACAAATTTTTGTCAGGATTTAAAAAAAGGAAAGTGGTATCATTATAAGCAAAACCTGTGATAAATAATTGAATCTTGCTGAGATATTCATTTTAATAACATTTGTTCTGACTGCCCATGAAAAGCATAATGACTTCCAATGAGCTAGGTCCTTTAAAACTTTCTTCAGATCTGGTCTGTAATTCAAAGAGAATAAGTCTAGAATATTCTTTGATATTCAAACCTTATATAGTTAATTGTATCAGAAGCCTGCTTCAAATCAAAATTAAATTGAAGATAGTTTACAGAACAAAAATGAATAATGCTTGTGCTTCTCCAAATTTCCTTATAAAACCAAATATTCCATTCATATTGGCCAAATAATATTGCTTTAGAAGCCAATAATATACATTTAATCATATTAACCAATATTATCCTTAGTAAAAAAAAAAAAAAGCTCTAAAATCTCTACTCAGATATCACACAGAATTACTTAAAAAAAAACAGTATTCTTTTTATCTAAGGAAAATTATTTTTTCATCTTATTTGAAAATAAAGGAGGCTTTCATTTAATTAGTGCAATACATATACAAAATCATTCACTTTTTGAAAAAGTTTTTACTCTTTATAAACAAACCAAAAAATATAAATTTGTTTTAAAAACATGGTGAATATTAATGTTGTATCGCCAGTCATTATCAGTTACTACATTCACTTTATTAAGACATGCTTAGGAAGAGTAATAAATTGGAAACAGGTTTTTAACCTTGCTAGAAAGCCTGAAGAAGCAACATTGGTATCCAAATGTACTGAAATCTGCAAGCATAGTGTTTCATTTATCACTGCTACTACAAAAAATAATGTCAGATAATTTACCAAGCACCATCTAATTAATTCATTAACTAGTATGAACATTTGTCACTGAAAGAAGTGTATTAGAGCGAAGTAATTCTTTAGTGTTTCATTGGTTCATATACATGTGTTCATAGATAGATCAACTTGAAAAGTCATGAAGAAAGAACTTTTTAAAAAGTAATCTTTTAAACTGTTGACACACTGATGAAACAATACTAATAAGACAAGTTTGATGTTTCTTTATGTACTTGCTGGATGTGTGTCTATCCTGGTAAACAAGGAGCATATCAGCCTTATTTTCTCTGCTGTAGCATCCTGGATTAATTGATTTTTTTTCTGTTGGCTGTCTTCAAGAAGATTATTACATTTATCTGTCAGCTCTTATTTTTTGAAAATACAATTAGACCTAAACCTTTCTGAGAGCATTTTATCAAATATGATAGCTTAAATGAAAGACACTGTCCTGTGCAAATTCATATGTTTTCATTAGATTAAAAGGCCTCCCATCAGAACTTTTCATTTAAATTTATATGAGATTCCTGGTGTGTAATTCCAAGCTTAGCAATATTTTATTTCTTCTGAAATATTATCCAAACACTTTTGTTGTGTTTTTCTTACATTTAGTGCTACATTTCCATCCTTTGTGCTCTTATGCTGAAGGAGATGATAATTAAAACTGTGTAACTTTGGTTTATTTTTTTAATGGAAAAATATATTTTTATGTGTTTCAGAAAAATAATCACTAACAGCTCACTAAATCTTTAAATGCAATTCTAATGAGATACGTTTCCTCACTGAATTAGATGCTTGTTAGCATGATGAATTTTTTTTAACCTTTTTAAATTAGAATATTAATGTACAGAATAATACTGTTAATCCTACCAGAAATAACATTAGTAGCTCTAGTTTTTTTCTCGTCATTTTGTTCAAAGACAAAAGATTCAGATGTGAATCTGTGTGTATTACAGAATAAGCGCTGCCTGGTGATTGTAATGTCATTCTCTTTTGAGGCAGTTAAGGTAGGGGTTTGCTACCTGTTGAAACCCATCTTTCAGCTACATAATGTCAATCTTAAAAGGCTGTCTCTGTTTCTGTTACATCAAGATTTAATGCCCGTGTTGTACATCTAACCAGATTTTCTTTTAAGCTTATTATTGTGGTGTGAATGTTACTGTGGTTCTACTGGTTGTTCTTCAAACTTGAAGTCAGGAAGCTGACTGAGCTTACCTCTCAACATTCTCAGAGGAGTTTAGGTCTCTCTTCTGTTATAGATTTTTGAGTTCTGCCAAATGTTAAAATATTGTTCACTAATACTCTGAAAATCTGACCTACTTTTGAGACTGAAACTGTAAACAAGAGGTAACAAATTAGAAGCAACTATTTAGAAATTCCGAGTCTTTTATTTTTTCTGAGAGGAAAACAAGTTTATTATAAATATGGAGCCATAGCCTCGTGATTTCTTTATATTCCTTCAAAAAATAACCTCCACCCTCACACTTCTGCAAACAGACAAACATTCCTGGACCACATTAATGAGATAATCTTTAAAAATATATATGAACAGGAGGAGTCTGATACTCAGCAGGCTTGTTGCTTAGGGAAGCTGAAATTAAGGAAGGGGCCTTGAGAGTTGAATGTAGTCAGACATCATATTCCAGAACACTGGAAGGCAATGATTTCCCACTGGAAATCCCTCTGTTACCAAATTGTCAGCTATGAACTTTTTAGAATTAAGTACTTTTGGCCAGTTCTTTCTTTTGGGAGGCAAGCAAAGATTTCCCTGACACCTTTGGATATTTAATACAGCAGATATTGGGACAAAGCTGAGCCCTATCTTCAAGTCTCAATGGCATGGCTTAGATGGAAAATAAATAAATAAATGAATCCCAGCTACCTACAGTCCAGAGGACAAATATAACAAAAACCTGTCGTCTATGAGGAGTTTATATTTTCTTTATATCCTCTCTGAGCTATCCATTTTTTTAAATTATATATGCAAAATAAAACCCTAAACCAAACCAACCAAACTCCCAACCCCCAGTGATCTACAAAGAATCAGAAGTCCTAGATCCCAGGTGACATTTTGAAACATCCAGCCAAACATACAAATTCTTATCTGTGTAGGTGGCCGTGTGACTTTAAAGCAGAAATATAAGTGCCATAAAGCTATGAGGAGCTTACAATACAAAGCAGTATCTGAATGTATAATATGAGGCACAGCAGTCATAGCCAGACACATTTTTCTATGAAGTTTGATCAGAGTTGAGATTTTCAAATGTGTCTGTGTGGAACAGAAGCATGGATTTAATTCACTTTCAGTGGTACATACACTGTGAAGTCACTTTATTGCTTTTTGAATAAACCTCACCTGATGCAATCTGCCAACTGTCTGGAAAGGGAAAGGCAAAGTGACTGCATACCTTCCAAATGGGAAATGTGTTCATTTTGTATATTTTGTGCATCAGTATCAGTTAACAAATAGACTTAAGGGATTCATTCCACTTCAGGATTCACTGTAGGTAACTAATAAGTTAAGTGACACTGAGACAATTGTACTTCACTGATAACTTTTCCATATAGATAATGGCAAGGAATAAAGAAAGTATATCTTGTCAGACCAGACAGGAAGTTGTCAACGGTTTACCGGGCTGGATCGGCCCGGTTCCGTGACGATCGGTGCGGGGGACCCACGGACCCACGCCCCAGGAAAGGGGAAGGAAAAAGGGAAAAGGGAGATGGGCCTAGAAACAAAACAGCAGCAACGATCTGAGGAGGAAAGCTAATTTACTAAATAAGATATTAGAAAGCAAAATAACACAATATAATACAATATAATTGGAATTGAGGCTAATAAATCAAATAAAATGAGCAAGAGAGAGTGTCCGATAAACTGAAGGCCTTACGCTAACGCTGAAGGCGATACGGCAGCGAGCACCCACTGCTGAGTCGATCCCGAAAGAAAGAGAGTGTCCCGTGACCGCTGAGGGTTTTTATCTGTTCCCTCTGAGCAGAAAACACGTAAAAATACAAAGCATCGCAAAGTCCTCTGGGGAATGTAGTGCTTCTTCTCTTCTGAGGCAGGTATACCTGGAATTATCAATGATCTATGGAGCTGGAGTATTAGCTCTTTAACTCTTAATGCAATACATGATGTTATGATGTGGAATACCAGTACCAAAAAATCATAAAACCATGACAGAAGTATTGGCTTTTGCCTTTTTTTTTTTTTTTTTTTTTCATATGTGGCACAGTTACAGTATGAAGTATGTGGTAGAAGCTGCAAGGTTTTGAAGGAAGTCACAGAATCATAGAATGGCTGGGTTGGAAAAATCCTTAAAGCCCATCCAGTTCCAACCCTGCTATGGGCAGGATTTCCACCCACTAGATCAGACTGCCAAGGAATCCATCCAACCTGGTCTTTAACACCTCCAGGAACGGGTCATGGAGACATGGACAATGTCTGAGCAAAAGCCTGTATTAAAAAGGAGTGATATAGTAAGTACTGGTACCCTGAGCCTGAGGACCTGAAATAACAGAATTTGTCTGATAATGGCTAATACAATCATTAAAGTCATGTGCAATAAAAACTACTGGTTGTTTTCCTGGTAAGACTGAATTTTTCTGAGTTTGTCAGCTCTTCTGTCTTTCAAGTAGAAGGCTAACAATACCATTTCCTCTTCAAAATAACAGAAAGGAAATTCTTGACTCAAGGGTTTTTTATTTCTCTCATGATTGTATTACTCCAGCAACCTCTTCAGAGCATTTCTTTCTTCCCTTAAACTATTTTTTACTGTTGTGCTTCCAGAGTAGAATCAGTTGGCAGGAAGTGAACTCTTTTATTGTCATGAACAACAGCACACAGATGGAGCTTGTGAGTATATTCTTGGCCACTGTTGTATTCGATATGAATTCTGTCTGCATTACTTAGGACAATTGTCCTGTATGCTAACATGGTATCTTTGGTTAATCTTGATCTTTTCTGCAGTATTAATGGATTTTTTCTTTTTCTCATGCTTACTTTCTTTTTCACAAAATTTTATCTTCAGGATTATTTTATGGACTCCACGTCTCTGATCTTCTATTAATTACATTACAGCTCAGGAGGCAGATCTGACATTTCAGTGCACAACCCATCAAAATGATCAGTCACTTTGTATAAATTGCTTTGCTTTTTGAACTTTATAGGACTAACTGTTAGGAGGAAGCCCTACAAATAAAATACTGAAGAAGAGTAATTTCCAAACTCAAAATCATAGAAAGGCAGATAGCCTCTAATATTTCTGAAACATCGAGGACTGCATATTTACTGAAATCCAGTATCCAGGCAAGCAGATGAAATATTTAAAGCTCTGGAAAATAGTTCTGCAAAGAGGAAAGATAAAATATTTGCAGAAACTGTGAAAATTCCATATAAGAAGTAATTTTCTGTTATTAGGTTCTTTGGAGTTCACTTGTGCCAAAAGTGACTGAAAAGAAGGAGTCTGGAGACAGGTAAAAATTCATCTTCTTGAAACTGAACTGGATTGGAGACTCTTTTTTGTCTGTTCCAAATAGTGTCTAAACTATATTGACAGAAATCAAGAGATTTTACTACTGTCACATGCTGTTCTGCTTCTGTGTCTGTGTGGCATTCTGCTCCTGGGGAAAGGACTGGGGTAGTCTTGCTGAAATGACCAGATGGTTGGAAGCTTATCCTGGTAGCAATTGGAGAACAGTACTCAAGAAAACATTGTTTCTGAAACCAATAAAGCTTTTGAAAAACTCCACAGGAGAGACCTCGATGACAAGTGATTAACTTGCTTGTCAAATAAGAAAAGTGTTACCAAAAGGGTTGAGAGAGATTTGAATATGGGTTTCCAATACAATTAGATATTTAAGCTCAAAAAATCTTAGCTCTTGACTCAGAAGAAAGGAAAATGCACTATGAAGTCATTTATTGATCTTTGCATTTCTGAATTGGGTAATTCTACACAATCGTACCTAGGGGCAAGTTTCCTGTGCCTTACGCACTCCATGTGAATCAAACTTGATTTTAACTTGTTGTTTGTATCCAGAAAGGTATCTACCAGCAGTGACCTGTTTGCACAATTGTGTCTGTACCTAGCAGGAGAAGCAGGAGTGATTTTTGAATTATCCAGGTGGCTTAGGAACATGGGCGCTAATGAGCTTCTAAGTCTCCTTGACACTGCCTGGAAACTCCGGCATTGCAAGTGCATGTTATTCGACCTGTATGTACTGATTTAGTTATCTCTTCTGAAGTGCTGATGCCTGTGTTCCAGTTTTCCTTTGCCCAGACTGAAATGCGCCTCGCTGTGGGCAGAGTAGAAAAGCATTCTGTTAGGGTTTGTCGTAGAAGCATTCATACATGCTCATTTTCAGTGCTCATCTTTTGATCTCTTCTTTAAAGCCCTGCACAACTCACGAGAATGTGTTTATAGCTGAATAGCCCTGAAATGTTATGTCGCTGATGCAGATTGACCTCCATAAATAGCATGTCCTCTATACCAAGATCCATTTTCTCCACTCTCTACTGCTCCTTTGAGATGATTTTTACTGTTGTTCCTAGCTCTGGGGATTTTTGTTGAGAGCCTGTTTGCAGAACACATACCACACATACCTTTCAAGGCTCTCTGACTCTTATTACTGATATTACTTTTAAAAATGATTTAGTGGAGGCTACAGATGTGCTAAATGGTTTGGCAAAAAAACACAGAATGCCTCTGAACAGGAGTACTCACCTACTGGCTTGTGAGTCAGTGGTTCTTTGGTTTTACAGTGCTGAAAGTAAAATAAAAAACAAGTGATGAGAAATGTTGTACACTGCAATAAAACACAGGGAATACACATTTCCTGACAGAAAAGTAAATCACATTTTGTTACAAAATATGCACTCTACTAATCTGTTTCGCAAGGTTTAAGTGAAAATGTGAAAACCTCCTTTTGCAATGCATTTTAATTTCAGATTTCTCTTGCAATCCTCTAGCCTCTCCATTCTTTCCCCTAGGAAGTAGCACCTTTTTTAAGTACTGAGTCAAAAATGGTAAGAGCCTGACCTGAAGTATTGGTCTGCTATTAAGTTTCTTTAAAAACAGAGAGAGAGAGAGAGAGAGAGAGAATGGGAGAGAGGGAGGAGAAGGGAGAGGGAGGGATTGAACATGAACATCATAACCTGCTGTTTAGAAGAAAACTAGCTAAACAAAACACATTTGGCATAGACACAGTTCAGTGCCACAAACAGCACTAATGTGATGAGGTAAAGAAGGAAAAATAACGAACATTGTTTCATCCTTCCCTGGATTGTGGTTGTGCCCAATAGCGGGTTTCTTAATGTTTCCATTACATCCCCCTATTTTTAGAAGTTAATAGCTCGGCTATAACAATTTGCTTCAGGCTGAAGCTTGGCGTACAAGGTCTCAGTCAGGGAGCACATTTAGTGAAATAGAAGATTACCCATTTTAGAGCCATATTTTTTTTTTTCTGTCACACAATCTAAAAATATTCTCCATTTCAGAAATTACATTTGGCATCTGATTTATCTATAATGTAATCTTTTCTCACTGCATTTGACCAATGAAAACTCCATAAGGGAAAAAAAATATAACCTTTTTTTTTTTGGTGTTTGTGTGTGCGTATCAGTATGAGAATGATGACCAATACATTCCCCTTTTTTAGGGTTTAAAATGATCTGTAGCCATTTGTAATTGAAGCATATCTACATGAAGTACATAGTACATTATATGACATCAGTCTACTTTGTGAGTTTTTTACTATGGGATAAGCAATTGCAGGAGAAAAGATACAGGACTAGATGAACTGTGAGACTAATTGAATATTGCAGTTCTTATTTTTATGTTTCCAAGACCTTGACTGCTTGGGGAGTTCCTTTGTTTTTGTTTGTACAATCAGTAAGTGAAAATGAAATTCCCAAGTTATATTATTGCTTTGCTTTATAATACTTCTGGGGCTTTTATGGGTTAAAAAGCTGTTATAAACCTATATACCTCACAGTAATTCTCAGTAATTCTACTAGCATAAAGTTGACACTTTTTTTTTTCTTTCTGTAAAAACACAGATGAAAGGCTAAAGCACACAAAGCTTACGTGGAAAAAGTAAAAATGGGAGCAAGATGATCCATCCTTCAGTTCTGTAATATTGGCTGCGCAGCCCAGCTCTCTGGACATTGATGTGCTCTTAAGTTGGGCTATGTCTTTGCTGAGCAGCTTTTGATACAGCAGCATGATAATGTTCCTTTTTACTAGAGCAACTGCATCCACTCTTGATATAACCTGCTTAAAACAGTAAGGCAGTCGTTATAAGCAAGAAAAACCTTGCAGACTTCAAAAATTCTTACTCTTCTTTTCATGCATCATGCTTTGTTGTCATAGACTTCTATGCTATCTCATTGCCTTTTGTGGAAGATTTTGCTTCATCACATTTCCTTTTTTGCCATTATTTTCAATTTTAGTATGTGAGGGACTCAGATATAGAAATGGCCATTGTGGGAATTGGAGTCATCTGCTAGGTATGTTTTCTGTGTCAGGTATGTCTATTCAGTAAGCTTAAAAGTTATCTGATTTGCAGTAGTACTTGCTTGGGTGACTTCTTGCAAATTTTCTCACCCCCACCTTAGCAGGGAGTCCCGACAAATTTGCTTCTCTTGGTCTCCTTTCAAAGAGGGAGAGCCTGTTGCTCATCTCTCAAAACAGATCCACTAGGTTACTGGCATGTAATCATGTAAACACAAATGAAACATGTTGTATGAATGCTTCGGATCATTCCGAAAGCCCTCAAGAAAACTACAATCATTGGCCCTTTGTTCCATGGGGACTAGGAAGTGCACTTTTCTCACACATTACAACCTCGATAAAAATTACAATATTCTTAAAAATTACTTTTAAAGTAACAAATGTCTTCAGTTTCATCAGGCAATAGCAAATTTCCTCCCTTCCATCCTCTCTTTCTTTCCTCCCTTCCATCTCTTTCTTCCCTCACTTTCCTTTCTTCTCTTTTGTTTCTCTAAACCTCTAAATTTATCCTTTGAACTTGTGAGTTATTACATATCATATGCAGTTTAAAGTAACCTTCACTTTAAATTCCATGGCTTTTGTTGGCTAAGTCAGTACTTCAACAGCATTATTACAGTTTTCTTTGTGTGAATATTGTCAGTCAGGCACTTAGCACAGGTAACTATACTGCAGTTATATTTGGGGCTTAGTGGTGAATGTCACCTCATAGGTCTTTGCAAAATCCTCACAACTGATCAGAAATTCTACTGCATGGAAAAATTGTCTATTGTCAAGCAGAGCTTTAATTAAAGCTATACTTTGTTTTCAATCCAATTTAGGAACAAATACGAAAAAAGAAAGATGTAAATTTTACAATGCCTGGCAATGTATCCAATTCTGAGCTGAACAAAGAAGCTTATATGCTGAAAATCTTGTAGGAATAAAGCATGTAAGATAAATAAAAAGCTTCCAGTGCTTAATTCCAATCGTCTCCACAACAACTGGAGCTGCTGATAAGACACCTACTCAGAGTAATGATGCATAATGTGAAGAAGCAATAACCCAGACTGCATAAGTATGAAGGAATGCCATTCTTTTAAAGAAAAGTGTGGCAAATGTGAAGCTCTGCTAATGTTCTGAGCCTTTTTCAAAGTACTTTTGTGAACAAGGCAAATTGCCAAGGTTTACTTTTTTTCAGAATATGATACAGAGAACAAGAAATGTAACTAATATAAGGGCATCAAGCATTTGTCCATGTATGATCATGTAAATATTTATGTACTGTCAGTTCATTATTAGTGGAGGTTCTAATAGGAATATAAATATTATAAAGTGTGTTTACGACAGATAAATCATAGGGGTGCTGAAGTAATTTGCAATAGTAAAGCTCATTTTGGATAATTACAGAGCCCCAGAAGATTGTATTTATGTATTACAAAGGAAGGGGATGTTCAGAGGCAAACTGTTTTGGGCTGCTGACATTCTGAGGAGGCTTGAGGCTGATCCTGTCTGGGACTGACTTAGGAGCATATGCAAATATTAATGAAGGGTTGTGACAATAGGAAGGAGGGAAAAATCAGTTTAGTTTCAATTACAAGGATAACCTTATTCAGTCAAATTTCATGCAGATGAATTACTGTAACTACAAAAGTAATGTAAGAAAAGATTAGTTAAGATTATGCTGGCAATAAAAATACTAATGTTTTATTACATTGAATTCTATTTTGCATTTTATGTGGGGGTAAATTAGACTGCAGTGTTGTTTATCCTTTTTTTATGAAGGCTATGTTCATATCCATATTAAAGCTTATTACTGCTCTTTCCTTCACATCCACATTGTATTTAGGCTAACTAAATACTTGACTTGGCACATCTTCTGCCTTAAATATCATTTAAGTTAAGAGCAAAACACAGCAACCAGTCTCTCCTCCATCCCAGAAAGGGCTAAGCAACAGAGCAGTGGACTTTGGAAGGTCATATTATAATGAGCTTAAATGTAGTTCTCTGGCTAGTACTCAGCTGCAAATAAATGCAGCTCGGCTCTTTTCCATGAATGTTTTACTGATTAGATTAATTTTAAGTGAAACGTGCATTCTTCCCTCAATGACAATCTAATCAATGTCTATCTGGTAGATGATTGTTCAAGTAAAACACTATGAGAAGGAGGAAAATTGTTTTCTGAACTGTAATAAAAGAGCTTAAAATTAGAGTGAAATCCATCTCTCACACATTTTTAGTGGCAGTAACTAGCAACTCTTTTTTGTAGATCTTTTTGTATTTGATTATTGGAACTTCGCTGTCTTTGAGGGTTGAAGTTTAACCTCGAGATTTGAATATACCCTTTTTTTTAAGCTTTGGCAAGGACTTCGTTTTTTTTTTTTTGTTTTGTTTCAATTTTGTTTGTTTGTTTTTGATCACAATAAGTAAACTAATACATCATCATAAATATGGTAATGGGTAGCGAATCAATTTTCTTAAGGAAAGGGATCAGAGTCACAGCTTTCTGAAGCAGCGCTTACACTTTTTATCCATAAACTTACACAGCTTATGGATTTTACCACAGGGACCACTCTTTTACATAAAAACCACAGCTACATAGCAGCATCTGTCCTAGAGGCAAGTATCAAGGCAAAACAGATATATTTCCCCAAATAAAACATATTGTCTTGCATAATCAGCTTCCTCACCTCTTCATACAATCAAGTGGACTTCCTCCTTAAACAACTGAAAAATTCACCTGCCAGAACAGTGACTTATACCTTTGACTGACTACATATATTAAATATTTAAGTTGTGCAGTGCAAAACAGAAATGAAAGTTGTTCTTGGACATGCAGGGAAGCCTGAATCCTAGCTGCCTCCAGTAATATGTCATTTGTTCTCTCCACAAATATTATCATTTTCTGCATGTGCTCCCTTTTCACTTACCAACGTCATATATTGTTACTTTCCACCCTTATCTCCCTCATAGCAGGATGATCTGTTAAAACTCATGCCATGGGATAAGCCTGCATAGACAACTTCAAATGCTAAGAAACAGAAAATGCAAGTTGGCTTGTCAACTAGATACAAGAATGTAAGTACTTTCTATTTCTAATACTGTGTCTTCTGTGTGGCTCAAAGAATTAATTTAGACAGCCTTTAACCAGATGGAACTTGAAAATGTTTTCTGAGAATATAGCAAGCTTCAATAGATTTTTCCATTGTTAATTATTATTAGTCTCTTTCTTTTCAACTGTCATCCTTTTTTTTTTTTTCTCTTCTGCATTCTGTTTCACCTTCTGTTTTCAATGGACTTTGTCATCTTCCCAGTTTCAAAAGTTAACCCCTTAATCCTTACCAGTTTAACTAGACTTTTATTTACAAATCCGTACATAGAGATCAACCACTGCACATTTATTAAAATTTAATTAAAGTGAGTGTTCTGAAAATCAGCTACAAAGAAAAAGGGAGAAAGGCAGCAGGAAAGTCAGCTTCTTCCCTTATACCATTTCCATTGCACTGGAAGCTTTTATATACTTAAGCTTCTCAACTAATAGTTCCATGTTTTAAGAGGATTATATTATTAATAGTTTAATTATTCATTATGCAGTATTTTTCCAATTGTTATAAAGGTTATTTTTTGCATTTGGTATTTAAAAAATTAATTTAATGTTTTATCCTTCTTAGCAGTCATGACTCATTCTAGTTTTGCCTGTACTTTCACAAAATATTGCTTTGAGAAGAACACAGGAGCATGCCTGTAGCACAAGCAGGTATATCTCCTGGCAGTACAGTGACTTAGCCTACTGGGAGGCTAGCACAGTCGAACTGTACTCCAGAGACTGTGGTTTGATTACTGTCACTACCAGTTGGATCATTAATCATAACAGTGGTAGTGACAGCAAGTTTCTTGACCTCATCATGAAAAGCAGAGAGGCCATCCACTGGAGCAATTCATCCTTCAGGCAAAAGAAAACTGTAGGGAGGATATCTTTTATTATCTAGTGTGTTCACTTTCATCCACTTCTTCTGCCTACAATTTTGTAAAAAATGCTAGGGCTTTAGGGAGGCAGGATCTTGCATTTCTTCTGCTCCTAGGGAAACATCATCCATTGTTTCTGATCATGTTCATATTCGTACCCCTCTGAATCCCTCTACATAGAAGCTTGGCATCAGAAGTCAGAAATGTGAGTATCTTCAGCTGTATAGTATCAATGCACATGCCTGTGTGTTGTTATATGGGTGTTCATTGTATTCCTCTTCTAGTGACTGAAATATAATCTCTTGCTGGCAAAGGGTTTAACCCTGAAGACCCAGAGGGGCTTCTTTTAAACACTTAAGATTATAATTAAAAAGATCCTAGGGTTCCTGTTCATTTTGTTGATGGAATTGTCAGTGTTGCAACTCATTTTCAAGTCCACAAAACATGTAGAACTCTTTTAGTCTGTAACATCTATGCTATTATGCTAACAGCATCTGTTATTCGTTATGTTTTCTTATTACCTCTTCCAAGTTATTTGAATACGATCAGTCTTCAAATAAATGATCTCAAGCAATTTCTGACAATTAAAGCCAGTTTGATTATCCCATTCCTTCATGATTATTTGCAAAAACTGCTGCTTTTGTCAACAGAGAATCATAAAACTTAATTTTTATTTTTTTTTCAGTATAAAGAAGGTCCAGTTACAATAATTTTGTATTCTGAAACTAGAAAAATGATAAAGAATTGTAACATCTTTGTGAAAGGATTCAAAGATATGACAAAATACAGTAAATCAATGCTTGCAAATTGTATGAAAAAATTCAAACATCTACATAAATAAAACTCACATGTGACGATAATTAACATGGGTCTGCCAAAGAGGTTCCTTAAGATATTCATTTCATTTCTTTATTAATGACCCATCAGCCATACAAAATAGGCAATGCAATATCATTGGATGATTAACTTGAAGCACTCACTTTACAAGACCATAGAGAAACTTTCATTGGACTGAAAGTTTTCTGCAGTTTTCTAGTTTATATATTGCTCTGAATGTTAATGGGTATTTACATGGTTTTAAAAGCAGTTTGCAAAATGAAATTTTATTAGAAATAGCCATAATAAGATTTTAGCCAGGAAGCCCATCTGCACTCATTTCAATGGCAAAATGTGAGTGAGTCTACATAATCTCCAATTAATACACACCAGTTTAGCAAGTATCCATTAACTGCCACTGATCATGATTTCTATTCATAACAAAGGTCCTTCAGCATATTGACCAAATGCAATGTATATACATATATATATTAGAATTGTTATTTACACAATTGGTGCTAAATTATTACTAAGTAATTGATTACATGCTCATTAAGGTGTGTCAATTCATATTTAAAATACAGTAATTCAATTAGAGTGTTTCAAATGCTAGCTCTGGGCAAGATCCCTTGATACCAAGGGAGCAGACCCATGTAGCAGGGCATTAAGCTCCAGTTGTGAGTCCTGTCTTCATTGAAGAGAAACGGAGGTTTTTCTGCAGTGTAAGAGTTTAGCTGTATCTTTTTAGGGTACCGTTATTTGTTTTCATCTGTTAGCCAAGAAAAACAAAGCGCTCAATTCTGAGGCCTAATTTTTATTGTGCTTACTTAATTGAAATATGAACATTGTACTACATGGACTACAAATCAAATTTCAAAGTTTCCTTGATTTCTTAGAACAGACAAGGGACTTATTTTACTTTTTATATCAACTTCATAATTCGTATTTATATCATTGGTTCAAATTTCTCCAGTGAACAGTCACTTCAAGTTAGGTTCATTTTGTCTCTTGCTTGAAGTCTAAATCCCAACACTTTTACAGCTGTTATGTACTAAACTTCTTGAACACCAGGTTATTTTGACCAATTTGGATTCTCACTTCTCTAGTTCTGTGCAATGCCAGCTTGTATCTTTGTATTTCCAAGACATATATATATTTTCCTTTGGCTCCTGTCAGGGCTTGTTGGTCTTTGGCTCTTCAACCTGTAACTACATATTAGTTCTTTATTTATCACTTTCCTTTCTGACTCTTCTTTTTCACTCTTACCTTTTATTTTTTTTTAATCTTTAATGTTTTCACACAGAGAGTTCACAGCTTTGACATACACTCATGTAAAAGTATTTGCTAAATGCTGGTATTCATACCAGTAGGTCACAGTTAAATCACAGCTAGTGCCAAATGTTAGCACTTTGGAAACTCATATAACTCAGTAAAGCATCTCAGTAGCATCTCAGTCTTAACCTTTGTCTCATTCATTTAAGTGATGTATACTTTACATTAGAGAGTGTGTAACGTGTACCAAAGTGATAAGCAATTATGTATTTGCTTTTTATCTTAATACTTACAGTGATATTTTAAAGAAAGACCAATGAAAATTTTCTAATAAAAATGCAAAAACCAAAACAAAATAAAACAAAAAAACCCTGAAAAATACATAATGTAAAGCCTGTTTATCATCTTGGAATGCTTGGAGGTATCATAGAAATATATATGTTTTAGAGGGTTGATCAGCTAAAACTTTGGAGTCAGAATTCTATGTTGATATTTGGTACTAATGTAAGAAAAATAATATATATTGCCACAAATCCTCCTAGGCATAAGTTTCCAAAGTAAAATAAGATTAGGTAAGAATAAAAATTACTGAATATAAGTCTCTCAGGTTTATAGAAGTTAATTTCTTTTCTAATCAGTGGAAGAAAACAGTGAACTAATCTCGCCCACTGATTTAACAACATTGAAAATTTACACGTTAGGCATGCTGGCAACATTGCTTAAGCTTTTCTGTTTCTGGTTCCAGTTTCCTTTTCAGTACTGTTTTTAGGTGTGTTTAGAAATACAAGAGATTATGGAGATAGTACATCAGTAAACATTAAAGAGAGAAGGAGGAAAGAGGCCACTGAATTGTAACTGGAGAGAAAAAAGAAATAGAAAATTGAACTATGACCTTTGCCTGCCAGGGCAGAAATAATGCTTTTATATATTCAAAATTGTTTTGGTAATACTGTCAGTTCTGTGATACATGCTTAAGTGAAGAAACTGAATAATCATGTTCCATAATGTATATCTTTGTTTTCTATGTAAAATCCATCTGTTCAACCTACTTTAGGCATGTAACTTTCCTAGTGATTATCCTCCAAACAATTTAGGAATAGATAACTAGATTGACATTCTGTTTAATTATCCCTATTAAAAAGCAAGCTTGTGGTATATTATTATAATAAATTTTAACAATGAATTAAAAAAATGAATCAGACTTCCCATAAAAAAAAGTTTATTTTTGATAGAAATTTACATCATAAGCATTAAAAACCTACGTCATTTCAGACCATAATAATAATAATGGCAATATAAATTATATGTGGTAATCATTTCCTAATCAAATATTTTACATGCTGTTACCTGAAAAGGGTATAAATTAGCATAACTTAAAACGTTATGTGTATCTTGAGCACCGTCTTGGAGAACAGATGTGAAAATTTTTCATTTTGCCACATCCTAGACACGCAGATTCCAGAAGCAGATCAATGAACCTTTATGTGTCCTTAAAATACCTTGTTTCTACACTGGGTTTCTATAAGGATGTTTACCAATATTTCTTGTGTCTTTACCATGATCATAAGTGACGTTTTTCAAACACCTTAAAAATTAATACCATTTGTCACTGACAATTTATTATTATTAGTAGTAGTAGTAGTATTAGTAGTAGTAGTAGTAATAGTAGTAATAGTAGTATTGTACCATTTCAATATTTTTCTTGGTTTTGTGAGCTTTCTGCTTTCTTGGTGGTAGAATATTTTGTGATGTAAAGCACTTGTGAAAAATTGTAGTGGTTTCGGAAATGAGTCCTACAAATATGAGATAATTCCTGAGGAGTCCCATGATATCTGAGAAATACCTTCCTAAAATTATTTTTTTTTACAGGAAGATGACTTCAGAGATATAACTACGGTCACAGAATCATAGAATCTTTAGAGTTGAAAGGGACCTTTAAAGGTCATCTAGTCCAATTTTTTGGTAATCAACAGGGACATCCACAGCTAGACCAAGCTGCTCAGAGCATGATCTAGCCTCACCGTGAAAGCCTCCAGAGGTGAATTTCTTTTGCACAAGAAGTGGCTTTCTGGAAGTTTGTCTCAACACTTTTTCACAAAACAGTGTTTAGAGTGATCACTTTCTCCTTTTGTCCGGAAGCTGATCAGGTGTCCAAGACACTCATCAAAAAAGCAATTCTGAGGAATATAAACACATGTATTTGAAAACCTCTTATCACCATGCTCTTGAGGTTTCTAGGGCAAGATTCTTCTGACTTCCTGCTTTTTATGCCGTTGCACTTTGCGTAGAGTAGTGAAAGATTTATAGGGCTAGAGGAAGTAAGACGGGACAACTACTTGGTGCTTAATGTTAAGATTAGTGCCAAGATCTGTATTAGAACACTGATTTAAGAGGGTTTCTAACAGGTGCCCTTCTTTATGTCACAGCAGATGAAGAGACTTACTAAAAATATTGCTTTTCATGCGTTTAATTGCATAACTATTTCTTGCTAGCCATTGTTCATAGTTCATTGGATAGGGGTTATCATACCTTCCAGGATAATTGCAGTTCTTGAGATCATGCTCTTTTAGTAAACAAGAGAATCCTTCATTCTCTGCACACTTTCTTTAACTCTCGTTGTTTTTAAAACTAAATTAAAACTCATTTTTCCTCACATACTGTCACGTTAGCTCCTTCTAGCTACCACGGTGAATATCATAGAATCATAGAATGGCTTAGGTTGGAAGGGATTTCAGAGATAATGTAATTCCAACCTTCAGTGGACAGGGCTGCCATCCACTGTATCAGGGACTAGATCAGGTTGTCCAGTGCCCCATCCAACCTGATATTGAACACCTCCAGGCATGGGGCATCTACAGCTCTTCTGGGCAGCCTGTTCTATCACATCGGACGGGAAGATATCAAATATCAGCATAGTATTTTTTCTATTAAAAATACTCAGCCTCAACCTTGCTGTCTAAAACTGAAAATCCACCAAGAGTAAATTTCATGGATTTGGAGAAAATCAACTAAGTCCCATCTGAAACCAGGACAAGATCTAGATGTTTTTAATATTCCATAAATCTTAATTCCAATACAGGAAGTTGTAAATCCTAGTTTCCCCAGTACAGATGAGCAAGACTTTAAAGATCAAAATCTCTCTAGAGATAAACATGATTTTTTTTTGTTTTTATTTGTTATTTTTTGGCTGTTTTTTTTTTTTTTCCTCCCAATTAGTAATGAAGACTCATTTTAAAATATCATACTTTAAAATAGCATCTTCTCACATGGGGTTGACACCACCTTCCTTTAAGATAACTCAAACTCTGATATATCAAGCAGGAAGATTGCATCAGAAAAGTAAGTTTTCCTTACAGTAAGCTCTGTTCTTTTGAGTTTACTTTTTTCTTCTTTATTTCATGGGATCAACAAAATCAAAGTTCGAGTAAAACAAATCTGCGTAATTCTCCCTCTTCATTTCTACATCTTTTTAAGTTAAAAGACAGGGCCTAGGGAGGTTGGCTGTGTCACTATGCAATCTACTTTGCAAAATCTGTATTGTGATATCTGACATGCAAGAAGTAGGCAGACAAAGATACAGAAAAAGATTGGGAAATTACTTTCTATATTGAACTATGCTGTGCAGAGAACACTGATTTTTTGTTATATCCTGCAGCTATCTTGTCATAATAATTTATTTTTTTTTTTGTAAATTCTTTCCTTTTGTTTCTAGATTTTCCAAGAAGTAGCTGCCTGTCTGAAAGAAATATACGGTAACTCTGAAAATTCCTTGATACATTATGAATACTGATTAATTTTCTGATGTATTTTTAGTCATGTTCCATTAAATATGTAAAATGATGAGTTGCCAGTATTGGTGAGAGGGGGGAAGTAGAATATAATTAATAGATGAAAGAATGCCCCTTCAAAATGTAGCTGCTGTAAGTACACTTGGCTGATCAGGAAATTTCTAATTCCAGCCCTCATATCTATATTTTAGATTGACTGTACCCTGGGGCCTCAGAAGTGAGCTTCATTTACTGAAAAGTCATGGGAAGTCATGTTTATTGTCTCAGCAGGTAGCTGCACTTTAAGCGTAATACTGAAAGACAAGAGAAAATAGAGGCTAGTTGATGTTATTAGAGGCACACTGTAGCTTCCTGACAGATGTGCACAGCAAAAAAAAAAAAAAAAAAAAAAAAAAAAAAAGAATAGCACACTCATCAGATACATCAGATTCTATCAAGTTTTATACATTTCTGCTTTAAAGATTTCAACCGCAGTTCTTCAGTTTTCCACATATATAAGAATAGTGGAAGCAATCTCTTCTGTGTAAGAAACTGTGGCCAATCTAACTACTTAAGAAATTCTCTCTGTAATCTTTTGTGTAGACTGTAAAGCAATCCAGCTTTATCCTTCAGACTCATATCAGTTCTTTAACTGTAGATGTGGAAGGATCAGTGTATTTAAACTGGCTGCAGTAATGAAATATTTGTTTATTCAGTTTCAGAAAGGATACATATCTCTTTGAGTCTGCAAAACAAAACATTATGCTAACATATTTCATATATGCAGACAGCAGCAAGGCAACCCTGGATGGTCTGCTCCCTTTTTGTCACATAATATTCTTATCTCCTAATAGCACAGTGATAAAGGGGCTGTACTCTATCTGTGTAGCCATGCTTATTGCCATATGGTAGTTACCAAATTACATTGCACTGTGATGAATAGAAATTGGCCAAAATGGCCTGGCTGACTCCTAGCATCAAGCAGCTGCTGACAGGGCTGGTGAGAACTAGTGGTGGGAATACAGCTGGTAATAAAGTGCTACTGATAGCGTTTTCGTTGTGATACCTTTTGCTGCCAGCTATTATTTTCTACTGTTAAAGTAGAACATTTTTTTTCACAGAATCTTTATTATTAATTATTACATACCCCTAAGAAATGTTACCCATGCTTCCATACCTTTCATGGTGTATATTATTAACTAATTAACCCATTAAGTAATTAATCCAATTCTTTGCAAAGTTCATTTGAGGTGTCCTATTAAGGGTGTTAGTCATATTAGTTACCCTAACCCCTTGACTTTTGTATTTGTTGATAGTATTTCTGGGAGAAGTAGCATATATAATTTTGAACATGAATATCGCAAGGTGGAACGTGATAAGCCGTAAAAACCTTTGAAACTTGGACCAGCACTCCAAATGATGTATGTGTTTATACGGCTTCTTCGCATCCTTACCTCAAATAAACAGCATACTTCACCAGGTTCTTTTGATCCTTTGTAGACTTTATTGAGCCTTCTGTGATATGTCTGCTAATAATGACTGCATATCTTTCCTAATAAACATAATCCAATCCTAACCTCATCTAGTAAATGTTATTCATCCCAGCTTTACAGTCCTTATGTGTGGATATGGCCACGCTGCAGACTTCAGTGCAATGTAAAGGCACCGAAGCAAGCTTTAAATAAATTATATTATATACTCAAAGTAGTTTTCTCCTGGACCTCCAGATTGCTTCTTAGGGTGCCGTGGTTTCTCAGAAAAAATAAAGAATTTTACATTAATTATTTTCTGTGTTACATTAATTATTTTCTTTGTTACATAAACAGTTAGATTACACTGCCATCATTGGTATTGCTGTGACCTATATTATGGTGCATATCTGTGCTCATAAATAATACTAAAGCTATTGGAATAAAACGTATCTATGTCTTTAAAAGATGTATTTGCATTTTGAAGTTATTGAATTGTACACAGAAAACCATAATTGCATCTCCTCATATTCTATTATATCCTGTTATCCCAGAGTGGATTAGGACTAATATAATTCACAAAATGTTTCTAGAACTCAAATATACTGGAAAAGTCAGAAGACTTATACTAGTTTTTCAACTCACCAGGGAATTCTAGCTCTCAGTAAACCTGGCACTTCACAAGCTTTTGTTTCTTAAGACTAAAAACTGTAAAATGTTCTGTGAAACAGAATACCGTAAAGATTTTGTAGACACTGAAACTTATTTAACAGCTTATCAGAGTATTTTTATGTCTTAACTAGACTGGGGTGAATAAGTTATTTTAAATTCCAGAGAAAAGTATGAGACAATCCCGTATGCTCTCTGCAAAATTATGTATATACATGTATATATACGTTGGGTTTTTTTTCTACATTTTTTTAAATGTATGTATATTCATATAAAGTTACTCTGAAGAAAATACGTCTGTTGGCTTAAACTTTCTTTTCTTGTCATCATTTATTTATTTTAAAAATAAGATTTAGCAACATTTTTGAATGAATGTGTTCAGATTCCAAAGGAAAATAAATATATGTTTTTTGTCTTTTTAACACTGATATTGTTTTCTAGGTTGAAACTATTAGCCAGCCACAGTTCAAATACGTGAATGATTTTAACTTCCTCCATTATTAGTTATTTTATTACACAACATAGAAAGTGATAAAAAAATACTTATGATCACGACTACATCTTCTTATTTATTAAGTCCTATGCATGAAATTGAGCTCCTGACTTTGGAATGGCTTCAATTAGCTGAAATGAAAAAGTTGTTTTCAGTAAAATCAGTGGAAAACATGAGAAGTCCTATTTTGTTTGCAGTGTTACTGAGGTTTTTTCCAGCATTAGGACTCAAACATTACTCTTCAAATCCTCTGCTTTGTTCATGAATCCTCTAGCTCTATGTATTTCTATGACAGAAATATCTGTTTCAATCACTAGGATCTTATGTAACCTTCCTTTGATCCTACTGCACTACAACTGAGTGTTCACGAAAACAGATATATGACATCTAAAAGAAATATATAAGGAGGGCTCCTGGCCAGCACTGATGTGGTGCAGCTGTTACCATGCATGAGACTGATGGGTAAAAAGCTGCGTCCCTGCCTCTCTTTGCTTAGAAGTGGCATTTGAACAGAGGCATTCAACCTTGGTTCTTGCCTGATAGGTGTGCCACCACCAGACACACTGATTCAAATTTCTGGATCACACTCATCAATATGGTCTTGATTGGCTGTTAGACTTTCATGTTACTTGCTCAGCCCAACTTGCTAGGGGTCTGCTTCCCTTCTCAGCCAGGTCACTGCCATTACTTGCTGTCACTGAGGGCTCCCTGCTGTTCACTCCCCAGCAGTGGGGCTTGCTAAATGAGATCATCCAGATGTATAGTGACTGTTGGAAAAGCTCAGTTCATTTAGAGTGGCTGAAGTAAGAGTAATGTTTTCCAGAAATAAATAGAAAAGAGAGAATGATGAATAAATTTCTGCCTAGGAGCACAACGACAAAGACAGTGCTAGATAGCTATCTTAGTACATTCAAATAACTAACCCTCCCATACTGATTAGGATGTCCTTTGCAGGAGTGAGAGACAGTTGCTGTAAAGAGACTATAGGTTGCAACCCTTGCAGATATGTGTTGCTAAGGAGAATCGAAATAACGGCTGAAAATTACTTGCTATAATGAAAACATCACTTGATTATCATTCATTCAGTAATATTATTTTCATTAAGTAAATGGAGATTTCAAGAGTTTTCATGCCTCAGTCTCTCAGAAAAGGAACACTGAAAGCTGACCCTCATCTTGAATGTGAGCTAATAAAAAGCTTTTCCAAATTGGAGGTAGGCAGTGGTGCCTACCCAAGGTGATGTTTGCCACTGTTTGAATCGACCTTTCTGTGAAGCCTGAAAACCAATTCAGATGTGATTGCAAGGGCTGCCTTTTGGTAATATCCTACTTTATTGACAAAAGGGGATGGGGTCAACTAATTCTCATAACAGCCTGCTTAAAGAAATCCTTAACCACTCTATCATTTACAGTTATTTTGCACTGCAGCCAGTGAAAATATTACACGGCTTAGCGTAGGTGATAGGAAGAGGGTTATGTTTTTTAATAGTTATTTTAAGAAGAAAAGTCTGGAGTTAATTAGCAAAAAATGATAAGCAACATATTTTTTTTCTCCGTTCATTATCAGATCTAGCTTTGAAATACTACTTCCTTAAAAAAAAAAAAAGGTTTTAACAAAACCTTTTGCAAATGAAACAAATGGAAAAGGAAAATAACAAAGATACAATACAAAGCAAGAAAGTGTTTTTCAGAACCAGACATATTTGAAGGGCTCTTTTTTGAAAGTCAGGGACAGCAAATGACAACGGGTAACAAGTGGTTGTCAAAAGGCTTGATTCTGATTTGGTTCACTACATTTATGGTTTCATTGAATTTATTCGTTATCTTATTTTGGGTTATTTGAGTTCAAATCATAATTTTGACTGATTAGTTATTACTTGTAAACGGTGAATAAATAATTTCATTGGACAAATTGCTGCCTATCAGTCATTCCTAAACAGTTTGCTGCAAGTTAATTGTAACCTTTTGAGTTGCATGATTGGTTCCTCCATCTTATTAGTGATGTTTTTGGTATGGATGGGGTGAAAATACTTTCTAAACAATGTGCCTGAAGAAAAAATATGCAGTTTTGATTATAATCATTAAGCCTGATTAAAGCAGATTATTCTTTGAGTGCAGGGAATGGCAGTTAGAAGTAATATGCTGGCATAGGAAATGGTAGGTTAGTTTAAATATTTTGCTGACTTCCCTTAGCCTAATGCAGAATATCCTTTTCTAGGAATCCCAGATATGAAAAATGTCTTTTTAAACTCATAAGAAGATTTGTTGTCATTTAGCTTTAATCCAGCTTTCTCCTGTCATATTCAAACCTTGTAATTCAAACTAAGGACATTTTTGATAAGAAACTTGAACCTAGATGTGTGTATTCTTCGTCTCCTTTGTTCTGTATCTAAACACCGGAGTCCTTATGAAGCTGCTGTGTCATTTCCTCCTCCTATAAACAATAGATCACTTTTATATATCTGCCAAAGAAGGGCATGGATTGAACACTGTGTTCTTCACTTAGCAGCATGCTGTCACCAGCTATTTTATATTCCTAGAAGCATAAGTATGCACAGTGGTCTTTGTCTTGTATTGGATATATTAGTGCCAGGTCTCTTCTTTAGGCTTTAAGAGAACAACATCTTACTGCTCTGTTAAGAATCCTAAACCAGATGAAACTGAAAGGTCATCTATTCTGTCGATCTTAGCCGCATTCAGGCAATCAGCAGAATTACTAGATGTATCTTTGGACATCAACGTCTTCCAGGAAACGTGTCCCTCTTGAATTCTTGCAGAGGTAACGCTTTGCTCTGTGACTTCTATCTCCTGCTACTGCTGCTCATTGCTTACTTTGGTTTCCTGTGCTTATATAGCCTTTCCTTTATTCAGATTTTGAAAGCATAGCACCTATATTCTTATTTGCACTTTCATATTTATGCCTAAACAGATTATATTTTTGGTTTCTGAATTTTGAATAAAATCCTTCTGTCTTCAATGCTAGCAAGAGCTATGAGCCAAATTAGTTGGCAAGTGCTGTTACTTGCGAGCCCATTTTGCAATATTTCTTTTGCTGTATTTCCCTGGTCCGGTGTAGCTTCCTCAATAAACGGGTCATGAACACTCCAGGGACTATCCTACAGAAGAGGAAACCAGCTCTGTTCCGGGGTTTAAAACTACTTTACTCCCACTGAGGACCTCGGCATCTATTTTTAATTGCAAGTTTTGTGATTACTCCTTCAATAATGCTCTTTCCAAAGAGAGTTATTTCATTAGCGCAATGTTAGCTAATTCAGCTACTTAAAAAAAACCAAAACAAAACAAAAAACAAAAACAAACACACCCCAAAATGCTTGTTTTAATTAATCATAAAGGGCAAAACCAGGAAAACAAGCAGATACTAATAAAAGCAGTTGTGAAAAGATCAAGGGGGAGATTAACACGTGTATGTACTACTGTACAGGGAGAAGCACTTTAAATAGAGCTGCGTGCAGAGTCAGACACAATGGAATATCCATTTTTGTAAATTGTTCTCTGTAAATCTATCTAATCTATTTATTTATCTTCAGATCATGCACATTTAGATCAGAGTTCTGCCAGCTGAGTTAATAATTCTTATCTGAAAGTAATTATGTTGGTCCATAAGTTTTCACCACTGTGTTGTTCCGCATCATATCAAACTGTGTGATGTCTCATCACATTAGCATAAAATATGTTGTGGTGATGCACAGCATGGTGTGGCGGCAGACAAGAAATGATGCAGCATTCCTGACAATGGAGAACTAGTAAGTGTCACTGGTATTTTGAACCTCTTGCATGTTCCTCTTTCAAGGATTAAGTTTTTATCTTTTCCTTTACATTCAAAGGGCTTGAACTGGATGTTAACTTTTATGACCCAGATTGGTGCCCTGGAGAAGGACTGTCAGAAACCCAAAAGCCTTTGGACCTACTTTTTAGTCACAAAAATATGCCAGTTTTGAATTTATTGACCATCTGTCAGACTTCACTCACTACTAGCTAGCTGTCATTGCTTCTTATTTGATGCACTTCTATAATGACTCACTGCAGGGAACTACCAGTATCTCCATTACAGTGATTAATGAGGTCACAGTCTATCCGCAAGCATCCCAGCTTATAATTATTTCTAGTTGCTATTAGCTAGTATGCCAGATCAGATGAAAGTAATATGCTTATATATAGCATATGCCCATAATAACAATATTTACCTGTTGTGAAGATATTTTGCTGCTTTTTTGCAGTTGGTATTGTTCTTTAACCGTAGTTGAGGCAGCTCTTAAGCCAGTACCATTCAAAATCATCCTCTCATGGGTGGTAAAAATAACTCTCGCAGCTGAGCACTGGTTCTCTTCTTTTTTTATGCCTTGAAATCTCTATTCTATTCCAGATGCATATTCTGTAAAAGAGTATTTCTTTTGTGTTTATGATATTTTTGTGCATAAATAAAATTTCAGAACACACTCATTTTAACTTCTGCTTCTGTTACAGTTTTAAGATTGTGGGCTTAGTTTCAATTCTGAAAGAGTATCATACGAACTCGAAACAAATGCAGTTTTTCTTTAATACCGTTTTCCTTTTCCTTTTTCTTTTTCCTTTTATTTCCTCTTTTTCCTTTCTCCTTTCCTTTCTCCTTTCCTTTCACCTTTCCTTTTCCCTTTCCTTTTCCCTTTCCTTTTCCCTTTCCTTTTTCCTTTCCTTTTTCCTTTCCTTTTTCCCTTCCCTTCCCTTCCCTTCCCTTCCCTTCCCTTCCCTTCCCTTCCCTTCCCTTCCCTTCCCTTCCCTTCCCTTCCCTTCCCTTCCCTTCCCTTCCCCTTCCCCTTCCCCTTCCCCTTCCCCTTCCCCTTCCCCTTCCCCTTCCTCTTCCCCTTTCCCTTTCCTTTTCCTTTTCCTTTTCCCATCCTGAAAAGTCTAAATTAAAAAAAGGTAAGCTGTACTGTGTTAGGGACCAAAAAGAAGGATAACATAATAAAGTAGAATTAGAGAAGGAAGAGAAGACTTTCTTGTAATTGAAGTATAACTGAGAGGAACATCAGGAGTTATATCAAGCAAATTATTTGGGGCTGTGCAAAATGTGTCTTTTACACTGATGGATTTGTGTGGAGTACTGTATAAAGAAGCTGAGTCAAAAACAGTCTAGATTCAGGAAATAGAATCAACAGTGTGAGTTTGTTTTTCTCCCTACCCAGTGCTTGTTTCATGTAGCAAAACAGTAGAGAGGGGAATTAACCAACAAAGGGTAACACTCAGGTTTGAATCTTTCTGTTCCAAAGTTATTTAGCACAATCCTCCTACAGGAAAATGGCAAAAAGATCTTACAAGATAAATTAGCTCTCCTTTTTGTCACTTTACTTTTGTGGAAATTATTGAAAAAATTGTGCAAAGTGGCAAATAATTCTGGCCACCTTAATTTCCACTCTGAGGATCAAAGAATCATTAAGGTTAGACATGACCACTAAAATCACCTAGTCTGACCATCAACTCACCAGCACCGTACCTACTAAATCATGTCCTTAAGTGCCACATCTACCCTCTTCTTGAAAACCACCAGAACTGGTAAATCCACCACCTCCCTGGGCAGCCTGTTCCCATGCTTTTCCACTATTTTTGAGAATAATAATTTTTTAATATCCAAACTGAACCTCCCCTAGCACAACTTAAGGCCTTTATGTTAAAGAGAAATTGAAGGTACATATTCCGTAATTGAGGTGGAAAAATGATGGTGATTTGTATTGACATTGGTGATGCAGTAGCAGAATTAATGTCAGGAGGCTAGGGAAGATACAGGCTTGTAACCACTTTCAACACTCAGCTGATAGATATTTTACAATATCATGCAACATTCAGGGCTTGCTCAGTGACTATTAAACTCACCTTCTACATCTGTGGGAACCAGCCACACTGAATCACAGAATCACAGAATTGTAGGGGTTGAAAGGAAACTCTAGAGATCATCTAGGTGAACTCCCCTGCCAAAGCTGCAGCTACCTTGTTCTCAGGATGACCAGAGGCACTTTGAAAATGCTATCAGGGAAAAATATACACTGTAACTTGAAGAAAAATCTGGCAATAAGAAGGGGTAGCAAATTTCACTCCATTTTAAGGAGTGAACTTTAGTGTTGGCAACACTATAACAGAAAATATCCCAAATCTTTAGAAAACTGTATACTCACAATTTAATTAAAATTGGTTTAGAATATAGCATCTCTAACGCTGAGTTTGTCAAATGAAACAACAACTTTTAGTCTCAAGAGCTGCTTCTTTTTTTTACGTGTTTTCATTTCAGTCTGTTCACTAATTAAAAGCTGTTTGTTTAGCTTTAGAATACTACAGAACTGGCTTTAAAAATATATATTTTAAAGAATAAAGCAGTTCTTGTTTCATTAAGAGCTTTTCTTTCTACAGCTGTAGGAAACCTGTTTGATCTCTTCCCTTACATTAGCTATTGTATCC
The DNA here is from genome assembly GCA_023055505.1 of Callipepla californica brunnescens. Taxonomy (NCBI): domain Eukaryota; kingdom Metazoa; phylum Chordata; class Aves; order Galliformes; family Odontophoridae; genus Callipepla; species Callipepla californica. Next base: position 3,494,223 of record JALIRH010000038.1, read on the forward strand.
TTATTTTCTTCTCTGTTTTGTGTTATTTTCTACCATACTGCTTTGTCTTATGAAGACTACCACATCTGTCAGGATTCCTTATTTGTTTAAACTCTTCAAGCATAAGGGTTACTTTTCAACTAACAGTTCTAAACATCTATCCCCAGAAGTTAGAGTTCATATGATGATAACCCAAGCTGCAAGAAGAGACATAACTGAATAACAGTAAAATAAGTAAATTAAGATTTTCTTCATGTGCATAAATAATCTGGGAGTTCTTTTACATAAGTGACTGTATTTATTATTACGAGTTATAATTAGTCAGCATTCTGTTTGCATTTAATTAAGATTCTTCTACTAACTGGAATACAAAAAACAATTGAATGAAAGGAAACCATTGGACCTTGTTTTAAACAAACCCACTGGCTTATCTGGAGGTACAGCTGAATATAGTGCTTATATATAATAGCTTTCAGGACTAGTACTGGAAGAAATAGTTTTTTCTCACTACTGTCACTTTCATTACTTATGTCACTTATTTAAGTCTAATTTTATGAAATATTTTTTAATCATTATGTATTTCTGCAGTTCCTAGCATGAGGGGAGTCTGAACTGGGAGCTTGTAATTCTCCTGTTATACAAATAAGAACAACAGTTAAAAACCTTTTTTTTTTCTGTGAGGTATAAAAGCAACAAATTGTGATCCATTAATGACTAATTAGTGTTTTCAGTGTCTTTCCAGTATATACTTCAAGTAAAAGGTAATCTTGTGGGGTTTTTTTTTCTATTTTTTTATTAAATACAAATATTGTATTATATGTTTCTTTTTTTATATTTAACTTGAGAAATTTATAGTCGTAGGTACTATTTGTATTTGATATTTTTTGTCTTGTAGAAAACAAGAAATTATGACAAATGACTTAATAATATAATGAGATAAGACCTTTGCAATTAATGGAAATGGAAGGAGACATTACCAGTAATTACGGGATCCATATGATTTTGAACACTTTTTTTTTTTTTTTCCCAGAAATGTTGTTCAACCCTTTCTGTATTCCCACAATCACATTTTAGTTAATGTTTCAGATATGGAGCAATTAGAAAAAAAATGAAAGAAAAAATTAAAAAAATGAACTGACCCAATTCAGTAAAGAGAATAAAAGAGCAGAAATGAATGGGATGGAAGTAAAAATGTGCTTTTTTTCTTAATGTGTTGAAAATGTCTTTTAAAGATCATTTAAATCTCCTACATTGTTAAAATAGCATGAATGGTCTTTTTTCCCCCAGACTTAAAATGATGAATTTAAAAGAAGCAAATATTAAATGTAATTATTTTTTAATTTAAAACTCATTATTAAGTATTACTTTAAACTGTAAGAAAACATTTTTTTTTCCTTTGGATATGTTGCAGGGTTGTTTTTCCATCACCCTGTTTCCTTGTATATCTTCCCTGGTCTGGAAAGTTGTTAAAACTCTGTTCCTCAGCACCTAGAGGAACTTACTAAGGCAACACAGTCTTTAAAAAGATCCCTTCTAACCCCTGTGATTCTGTCATTTATTAAAAAAAAAAAAAAAAAAAGAAATAACTTGGATAAACAAAGAGTTTATCTAAACAGATAGATGATTCTTGTTGACAGGTGAGAAAACTTCTGGAGAACAATATGTTAGCTGAGGTTTATGGAAAAACATAGCCAGTTTTATTTTTTTATATTCCAGATAAACTGAACTCATCTACATTCTGCAAACAAAAAGCTAATAAAATATTTTGACATTTAAGACTAATTTCCACCCCACCCCTGAACCCCTGTCAGGGGAAAATTGAACTCTCTCCAGGCTGCGGATCTGCTGTCATTTGAAAAGAGCAACAACATTTTGTTTCCCACTTCTCTCCTACATCCCTATTTAAATTATGCATAAAGTAATGTCTGATTTTTCCTGTCTGCCTGAGGGCTTGCTATCACTTTTTCTCAAATAAATATATATATAATAGTTAAAGTGGTCTTTTCAAAAACATTTGTCACTGCTTGGGGCTTGGAACTAAACAATTTTTAAGGTCTTTTCCAAGCTAGGACTTTCTATGATTAAATATCAATTGTAATAGTCTTCTCAAGTCCAGTGCACACAGATATAGACAAACACTGATTTTGAAATTCTTATTCTATATTTTAATTTACACTTTTGTCTTCCTTCTTGAAAATTTGTTACTCAAGTTCCTTGAGTTCTTCTGATTTCACTCCTGAGAGACCACCAGCAGTGAGAGGTTAAATTTGTAGTATCATTTTGATGTGTCCCTCTGCAGCGCGGCTTTGAGAAGCACATGAGATACCACGTTTGGTATAGCTCTCATCTCATCGATCAGGGTAGTTTTGTACAGTATGGGGAACATCAGTTTGAACTCCCTAGTGCTGAATAGGATAACGAATGTGAATTTCTCACCTATCATATAAGTGTTTGAGCTATTTGGTTATAATCGTACACATAGATGCAACTTCATCTTCCTCTATAAAGAAAATTGTCCACATTACATGGGCTGTCTGATTCTCCAGAAGTTTCTGTGCTCTGGGAATACAGATTGGTTGAGTCACAGGTATCTGTAATGGGACTGACACAGAATCCAAAGAGGTAGGAGTTCTCAATTGAGCAAAAGCAAAATTCTAGGAACTCTAGGAGCAGAATAATGTTTAATAGGACTAATGGTAACAGAATAGAAATTCATGGTTGAAAACTTGAACTTGCAAAGTCTTGCTCATGGATTGTCTTGTGATCCCCTACTTCAGAATTGTTGAGATAATGATTCACTGCTGCTCTGCCTCAGTAAGAGTCTGATCCTGGAAATGAATAGGATTTTTGCTGCAATGAATTGGCATAACTCATGTTGCAGATATTTTAGGACTTGATCTGGCCTTTTTACTGTCTTGTGATGGCAGATGGAATTTCTGTGAAGAACATAACAAGAGCGCTGTTTTTACATTGCAGGACAGAAATGTTTTATCTAAAAACTGCCATCTCTCCTTGGTGTTTTTATTGTATATGGATTTGAATATCCATTACTATTGATTTTTGGGGAGGTCAGCATAATGTCATCACAGACACATACCATGATCCAGGGTTATTCTTACCGAAACTTTAACAACTAAATTTGTTATTTTTTCTGCCTTTTGAACGTCTTTCTTTGTGAAGTACACAACTAGATTTTTCACGTGCTCATTTCCCAGATGTATCATTCTGTATAAACTGTACCCCAAAAGAAATATGGGAAGAAAGAAGAAAGAGACAATGCAATCCAGTATACGATGGATAACCAGTCAGAATTCAAAAAATCAGAAGCAGATGTAGCCCAATTAAGCACAACAGTTCACAGGTGTTCACTGCAATGACTTTAACATAAAATCATGCTTTTCTTCAGTGCCTTTTTTTTTTTTCCTAGAACTTTTTTTAGAGATTTTACATATTTCACCTAACCAAACTAGAAAGCGGAGACAGGTAATTGGAGATTAGTTGGATCTAATTGACTTACAATTCAACATGCTAATTGTTTGTTTAATTTTGGAATTATGGTGCAGAACATCATCAGAGCAACTATTTACCGATGTGGGTGAAGGTTATATGATGCCATGTAATTTGTTCACATCATCTGTTTAAGTCCCGACAAAATACATGATCATCCAGAAACACAGCACAATTGCCAGTTATTCTTTTCAAGCTGGTGCTTTCCTGACTGTTGTTTTAGGATTTTGTTTTGAGAAATGAGCAGATTGATAATGTAAACATTTTTCATGAGTATTTGTTGTGATGTTATTAATATTAATCCTCTGACTTCCCATGACAGTGTGGAGTGAAATGATTTTCTTCTGTGTAGGTTTTGTAACAAGTAGTAGACAGAATTTCATTTAGGTTTTATATTTTACATTGTAGTAAGCTGGAAATGCAGAAAATCACAGATTTTTCCATAGCAAAAGTTCTATTATGATGGTTACTTTCTTTTCTTTGTAAGCCCTTAGTACTGTTCTTGCTTTCACACTATTTGCATTCAGGACAAGGTGCACCTGCAAGTTCAAAAAGCAGGCTGCAAAGTACGCGTGACATTACCATCTTGAGCTACCTTTACAATGCAAACCCTATATTATTTGGCTTTATTTAACCTGCCCTTCCTGACATAACCTGCCATTTTTCTTGTGTCAATATATGCTCTGCTTCTTAAGCAAATGAGATCTGTCCGGCTTAATTTGTTGAAATCTTCAGGATCAGACCTGATAGACTTTTGTTTTCAGCATTCTAGATTTGGCAAAAAATGATATCTGGTCAATAGCATAAAGCTATCCCTATGTTATTTAGGAATGAATGTAGCCATAGTTCTTACATTATATAAAGAGTATATATGTATTTTTTTCCCTTTAGGAACTTCCACATTAATCTAGCCCCTTCTGCATCCATTTTTTTTGTATTTGTACTTCCTTTCCCTTTATTCCAGCGATACGCCCTTCATTGGTTTATCCTGTGAATCTTCATCCTTGTTTATTCCTTTGCATTGCATAATATGAAGTTACATGTGTCTTCTGAAAATGCAGGAATAATTGCAGGGAGGTACAGGTACACTCACAGGACTTGAGTAGCTTAGCCTATAATCTTGCCCCAGATATTGAGGTTACCCATCTGAGTAAAAGCAGAATGTATACTTTATATCTGTAACTATATTTGGGCTGCAATCAATGTTCAATCTCTGAAATTATTTTTGTCTATGTGCAAGGAGAGAAGTCCATATGATTTTGCCAAATACAACTGTTGCTGGGCCAGGATATTTTATGATTTATTTACTTATTTATTTACAGCATGTTTACTCTAGAAATTGACTTTGTTTATGTGCTAATGCAAAGCACTGGAAGGATAAACAACTTGTGGGATCTTCTTTTGCCTCTTATGAGGTAAATCTAGCCACCTTTTCTTCCACCTACTACAGCTAATATTAAATCTACGTGTCATATCACCAAGCAGAGCAACACTGAAAGGATACGGGGTTGTTTCAGTATTCCATGGGGAAGGTTGAATGGATTAGTCTAGTGTTCCCATTTCAGACATGAGCCACATGAGATTGTTTTGACAGATATAATACTGTGCCAGTATCCAGTGAATCAGAGACCTCCTGGGTCAATGCACTGGGCTTTTTCGGCAGCCAGACATTCAAGCAGCAACTTTTTCACCCTCCTTCATCAACAGCAAATGGGGTAGAAATAACATGAAAAAATCTCATGGATAAGATAAAGACAGAGAGACCACTTTACCAATTACCATGGGCAAAAACAGGCTTTGGGAAAATTAATTTAACTTTTTATCAGTTAAAAGATTTGTATGGTGAGAAATAAACACAAAACAACTAAAACCATTTCCCTGAACCTCATCCTTCTGCTTTTCCCAGGCTTAAATTTACTCCTTTTCTGGTCCTTCTACCTCCTTCCCAGCTTTTAAGGAATGCAGGTAGGATGGACAGTGACTGTCAGTCCCGAATGGTTACTCACTGCCATTCCTCCATCCTTATGCATTTCCCCGTACCAGCAGAGGAACCTCCCCATGGGCTGAAGTCCTTTATGAACATTCCATTCTAAAAAGAACTATTTCTTCTTAAGGATATCATTTTGTAATTTTTATCATCCTTGTTGCTCTTGACTGAATCTTCTCCAGGTCACTGTTTCTGACATGAGAGTGTGCCTGCATTCATGGAGAGAGTAACAGAGTGGACAAGGGGTAGACAGGTTCCTCAAACAGCATTCAAGGCAACAAGTTTTACCAAAGGGAAAAGATAAGATCTCATGCTTTATTTATTTAGTTTTAACCCCATTTTCAGCTGTAGGCCATCTTTATTTGTGGACTGTGTAAAGATTTCCATCTGCTAGGAGTTCTGCCTGCTCCTTTTCCAAGTTAGGATCACTTGAATTCTCCATGTTACAGTTATCAATATAACGAGAAAAATGGTGTATAACTTAATTATTTGGATATATTGTATAAACTAGAAGTTTATATTTAGACAATGATTAAAAATTCAGTTTTGTGGACTAACACCTAATATAGATGCGTGTTTATTCTCTGTTTTAAGGCAGCAGAGTGCAGTAAACAGGCAGAACAGGCAGAGAAAATAAGATGGAAAAAAAGCTCTTGAGCAAAGGACAGGGAGATCAGTCACCAATTACTGTCATAGGCAAACCAGCATGAGAGATTAATGCAATTTATTGCTTATTGATAATAGACTAGAGAAGTGAGAGCTAAAAATGAATTGAAAATGCCTTCCTCTTCCAACCACCCCCTTCTACTTCCTGACTCCAAATGCAGCAAGGGAATGGAGAATGGGTGTTGTGGTCAACCCATAATGCGTTGTGTCTGCAGCTCTTTCATTGTCACTCTCTGCCCCATGCATAGGATACTTTCCACAAGATGCTGTCCAGCTGATCCTGCATGGGCTTCCCACAGGCTGCAGCTCTTCAATAATTGCTCCAACATGGCTCTGTACCATGGAGCCTATCTTTCAGGAGCTGCTCCACATGTGTCCCCATGGGTTCCCAGCCCTCCTGCCTCACTGTGGGCACCTCTCCATGGGCTGCAGCTCCAGCCCAGGGCTGCTCCTGTAGGTGCTCTCCATGGGTTGTACCTCCACTGCCCTGTGGTCTCCCCTGCTGCCAAGACCTTGCCATGTGGGACAAACACACAGAGTAATTTTAACATTTAGACATTTCTGAGCCACAATTTCGTTTCTTAAAAGGTAAAAGCTGTTTCCCAGCATGACATAATTGTGAGTTCTTACACTTTTTGAAATGTAAAGTAAAACAATTACTAAGTTAAGGAATTAAATTATTTAAATTCAAAGTGGAATTTGTTACTCTTTCAAGTAATTTTTAAAAATTAATAAAACATTACTTAAGTAAATTTAGTTCTTGTATCTCAAATATGAAGTAATAAATTTCACATAAATGAATAAGTCATTATTTAATTTAAGTATTAAAACTGGATCATTTCTTAATAGCTGGTATGAGCCTGGAGAGCCTGTGGCTCTCTGTGCAGTAGACACCGAGTATAGCACAAAACCATTTTTATCAGGTGTCTTCCTTGACAACACTGGGGTGTCAGAGAGAAGGGAGATCATAGAGACTGGCAGGACTCTGGGAAAAGCAGAGAGTTGATGGAACTGATTAATGTCATCAGTCCTGATTTAGAATCATGAAAGCATAGAATCATAGAATCCTTAGAGCTCGAAGCGACCTTTAAAAGTCACCTAGTCCAACTCCCCTGCAATGGACAGGGACATTAATGGCTAGTTCAAGTTGCCCATACCCTGGTCCAGCCTTGTCTTGAAAGTCTCCAGGGATGGAACAGCCACCATGCCTCTGGGCAACCTGTTTCAGTACCTTATCACTCTCACTCTAAAAGGCTTTCTCCTTATATCTAACCTAAATCAACCATCTTTAAGCTTCAAACAATTTTCCCTTGTTCTATCACAACAGACCTTGTGAGTCTGTCACCTTCTTTCCTGTAGCTCCTCTTTAGATACTGAAAGGCCACTATCAGGTCTTCGTGGAGCTTTCTCTTCCTCATGCTGAACAGACCCAGAAATTTCAGCCTGTCCTCATAGGAGAAGTGTTCCATCCCTTGGATCATTTTTCTGGGCCTCCTCTGGAATTTTACTCCAGAAGATCCATGTCTTTCCTATACTGAGGACTCCACATTTTAACATAGTATTCCAGGTGAGGCCTCATCAACACAGAGTAGAGGAGCAGGATCTCCTCCCTTGTCCTTCTGGTCACGCTTCTTTAGATGCAGCCCAGAGTACATTTGGCTTTCTGGGCTATGAGGGCATACTGCTAGCTCATGTAAAGGTTCCCATCAATGAATACCCCCAGGAAACTTTTGTAAGGACTGTGCTCAACCCTTTCATCCCCCAGTTTGTATTTGGTAACAAATGTTGCCTTGACACATGTGCAAGACCTTGCACTTGCAGGCACAGCACCCTCCCTTCCGTAGGTGTATATACTGCAAAAGTCTCTGTGGGATAACCTATTTTAAAAGGAGTTCTGCTAAAACTGTGGTTACATTGCAGAAAGGAAAAAAATGCTGCAGATAAGATTAGGGAACTGTTATGCTGTTTTGGCAGATCTGTGCACTCCATTTACATCACAGCAAATCTGACAGATTCCAAAAATTCATTTTTCAGTCTGACCTCAGAGGCTGCAGCTGAGATTCCAGATTTGCAAATGGCCACGCTCCCAAAGCAGTCTCCCTGCTTTGAGTTTCCTGGTACAAAGCTGGAAAGCTCACCAAGCCAAAATATCATTGTGATAGTTCATAGAATCATAGAATCATTTGAGTTGGAAGGGACCATTAAAGGTCATCATGCAATGAACAGGGACACCTACAGCTATATCTGGATGCTCAAAGCCTGGTCTAGCTTGACCTTGAATGTCTCCAAGAATGGGGCATCTATCATATGAACTCCAAGGCAAAATGTTGACTCTCTGCTTTTTAATTCTCTTTCATGAAGTTTTTTATAAATCTCAAGAAAATTATTTTCCAATTTGTTTCCTGCGCTTCCTCTGTATTCTCCCCTAAAATATTCATTTAATACATGGTTGTGAATGCTTTGTGTTTTTCACCTAGTCAGTAGCACTAGACGTTCTGACTAAACTGTCAATCTTGGCTGTTCAGCTTCTTCAGAGTAGGCAAGAACTCTGGTCATCAAAGGAGTTTCAAAATGCAAAGTTTTTGTGCTTAGAAGTTCAAGAATAAATACCCTTAGTTCTAAACAATCATAATTAAAACAGTGTAAGTAAAGGATAATTTTTTTCTCAAGTCCAGAGGGCAGTCACTATTCTACAGAGAATGCTTAACTACGTTTAATATAGTATGTTTTTTAAAGTGCAGTAATATTTTTAACTAGGTTATAATATAATTACTGCAAATAAAGATAGAGAACTTCCAAAACTTCATAATAAAATGTGCTTTAAACACACCCGTTTTGCCGACATAAATCTACTCATCGTAAACCATATCATTCAACTGATCATTGTATGATATGGCCCCACAACAATGAGTCTTCACAGGGCTAAGAGTGTACAGACTTCGGGGTAGATGTGAGAGCTAATGGTAGAAGGAACAAACATCCTCAGCTGACTTTTCAGCTGAAATCATCCTATGGGAAAATGGTACCTCAAGAAACCTGTATTTTCACACATATGAAGCTCTGGAAAAAGAACCCTACCTCGCAGGAATGAAACCATGGTTTGTATTTTCTTACCATCATAATGAATATTCACTGTTCTGTAGAAAAAAATGAAACCAAATAAATTAATAGGGTAGGTAAACAGAATCCTAAGAACTGAGACTTGCTGGAAAACAGCTAAAAGGAATGGGAAGAATACATGAAGAAAAAGTGGGAAAAAGATACAGAATAAACAGAGGGAGAAGTGGAAATAATTTTTATTTATACTGACTTTTCTTCAATAATTCTCTTTCTTACTACTTCTTCATTCTCAAAGAAAAACTCAATAAGGACATTTAGGACTAGGACAAAAGACTACCTAAATTTTGCTGTTCTCCAGTTAGTCAATACAGCGCAAAGCATTATACTTAGGCTCAATCTTTAAGAGTTTTCTCAGGAGATTAAGGAAGTATGTTAGTGTTAAACTTCTAAGGTAGAATTTGGAGAAAAGATCACTTTTGTGGTTTGAAGATAGAGTAGCTCTAAGTAAAGGTCTAAAGGAAGGCTTGTTCCTGAGCAATTTAATCTATGATTTTTATCTATGATTTTATCATAGACTTAACCTTTGTTAAATCTGATCTCTCAGAAAGTCTATGTTGTGCAAAAAACACTGTTTACCCTTGTAAAATAAACTACAACAGATGTTAGTTATTACTTTTGCAGTGGCTTGCCAAACAAAGGCTGACACGGTCTTAGAAGAGGTTGCAGATTCCACGATTCTCCTTCTGTTAAAATATTTACTTTTGTCCCTGATGATGGACACCTTGTTTCCTTGGTGCTTTCCTTCATTCCTTTTCCAGAGAATGTAAGGATTTTCCATACTGTTCTTTGCCATGACAATAAGCTCCATAAGCCACACTGTCTCACATAGGCATATTTACTTGTACTAGTTATTGAGATCTTTTACTGAATGAGTGGAGTCTCATTCTGGTGTCATTTTCCTTACCTGTTTCTCTTTGTATGGCAACTTCATTCTGATTCACAAATACTCATGCTCAGATACCAGTTGCATTGGGCCTGAAGCCCAGAAGTTATCCATTTCCAAATCTTGGAACATACTTGAGATCAGCACCTTTGGCAATGTATCTTGTTTTGAAATCACATCTAATTCACCACCATTTCATATTTCTAGTAGGTTTCTAGCACACTGATTTCACAGCTGCCCATTCTGGATAGATAAGATATTGCTTATTCCATAAACAGTTGTGGTCAAATTTTAGCTCCATCTCTCCTGTGGCCATGGGATATATGCCAGCATAATTTGTGACTCAAATTTTAAGGGATATTTTCTTTCCAAATTGACTGTGGATCTAGTGCCATCACACAAGATTAACTGGGGCTCCACTGCTGATCCAGGCTGCTTTTCATAGCTATCAATTCTTTTTTTTTTTTTTTTTGGTGTGTGTGTGTAGAAATGTATTATGTATGGTTTTGCCTACTTTTCCAAAGATCTACACTAAGGAAGTTTCAGACTATCTTAGGAAAAGCAATGGGACTTACTTCCCTTACTAATTAGTTAAAGATATAAGCTTGGTGGAAGTGTGGATTTCTGAGCTGTTATATTCTTTGGTCTGCTTGTATATTCCTGTTTATGTCTTTGACAGCAAAATCCATTGCATGAGCAGGACATTTTTGTTCATTATGTTTAAATTTCAGATGCAATATTATATTAGAGAAGTAAATGCATGTTAAAAACATTGGACAGCATGAGATGAGGGTGGGAAAGAGCCTGCCACGCACTCTAATGAGAACAATTTTAGAGTCCTGTGCTTTTCCAGATATGGCATGGAATATAGATGTGGCTACATCTTGATCTAGTATTGTCCAACTATTTTTTAAATATTCTGTGACATAGGAAAAAGAAACATTGCATAACTTCCCTTTAGCCATATTATGAGCATGCTGTGCATGTTAAATATTGTCTGAGCCATTCTTTTTTATTTCTTGTCTCAAAGCTCACTTTCTGAGATATTTTTTGCAATAAGAGACTGACTTATCTAGGAGGTCAGTGGTGGATGTCACCATGTGGTAGCCGGCATCACTTTGTGGACAGCTTTACATTTGAAAGCATTTTGTTGGAATTGTTTGCCTTCTAAAAGGAGTGCTCAGGAGTGTTTATAGGCAGAAGATCTGTCCTCTGACCAGATAACTCCAGCTTGGTACAGGAGACTGGGGGATGATGCCATTTGGCATCTCCCTGCTTCCTTTTATCTACTGGTTTAAGTTTGCAAGGACTGGAGGATGGGAACAAAAGAGTTCCTGCTGAGGTCCAAAAGCAAGAAGTTGTCACTCCAAAGAGAGCTGACTTAACCACTTTGGAGTTATAAATAAATTTGTATTGTTATTAGTAAAAAATCGTCGTCTACTGAACAACACAATGTCCAATGACTCATCACTACCGAAGACCAACGTCTGAACTTAAAGCAACAGCTGAAATCCTGGTGGCGATTATCTCTCTCGATTTCTACACAGACTCCTTGCTTTCATTTCCTATCTCTTTTCTATCACCCAGCCTCCTTCCCCATCTCCCTAAGCAACTAGGATTTGTAATAAAGTGATCGGGCAAACATTTGGCCCATCAGGTTTTATACATCAAAAGAACCTCATCTCCCTCCTATAAATTGGAGTGAGACAAATGTGCACTCATAACTGTGCATACAACAGCCTGCCATGAAGTTTTCTGGACTGTAGTTTGAGATGAAGGTCTTGATTTTTAAATTTGATTTAATTAAATGCATTATTAAAATATGACTTTAAAACTGCTCTAAGAGCCGGATTCACAAAAAGAATGTTATGTTCCTGTCATTGTGTAACCTGGTAGAATTTATGTAAAATGGAAATCAGACCAAATTTTCACTTCAAAATTCTTTGCTTTGATTGTAAGACCTGTTCCTATACACGCATGCATTTTACTGCACTCTACATTTCCAAATACGTATTGATCAAATCTAAAACAAACTGTGCTTATATGTTCTAGAATAACTGTCTCAAAATTGACTTGTTGCATAAATACACCAACTCATACTTCAAGACAAGCTATATCAGTACCACACAGAATATTCAGGCAGATATTAATTTTATTTCATAAATCCAATTTAAAATGTATGTCCCTTGATTTGAAACTTAAGGTACTTCAGAATTATTATGAACTTGGAAAAATAATACATCTGATAAAATCTGAAGACTTAAGATTTTCTCTTCTTCACCCTGCTCAGCTTTGTGTAATTGGTAATGGAAAATGCCTTTTCATAATTGCATTTGATAAAGTTAAAACTTTTCTTGATTAATATTCTCTTGCAGAAAGCAGGTACAGCTGTGGATTTATGCTGTGGATGTGTCTTGGTGCTTGTAATTTCTTTTATACTGAAGATACAGCTGATAAAGGTTTTATTAAATAAGGATAATTTCTGTTGAAAGATTTGGTTGTTTAATATTCCTTGGGTATTTCTACTGTCAAATCTAAAAATTGTGAGGATCTTTGATACGTGATAATGACCTTCATTGATATTACAGGGATTTATGCGAGACTTATTCAGGAAAGCGGTGCAAGGAGTATGTTATATCTTTGTTCCTACATTCATATAGGTTATAAAGTTAAGTCCTGCAAGTAGTATGTAGTATGGGTAATCATATTAATACAAGTTTTTTTATTGTCTATTTTAATAATTTAAACACTTTAAAATCCTAATAAATCTGACTTCAACACATTTTGGAAGCATTTCACTATTCTCATTTTAAGTCATTTTGAGATAGTCATTAACTGTCCCACTAGGTAAAATCAATATAAATTCATAGAATCATAGAATCATGCATCAGCTCATATATTGGAAGGGACCTTAAAGTCCAACAAGTTCCAGTCTCCCTAACATGGACAGAGTTGCCACCCACTAGATCAGGCTGCTGAGGTTCCCCTCCAATCTAGCCTTGAATGCCTCCAGGGATGGGTGATCTGCAACTCCTCTGAACAGCCTGTTCCAGTGCCTCACCACTCTCTGAGTAAAAATGTTCTTCCTAATATCTAACCAAAATCTCATCTCTTTAGTTTAAAAACTTTTCCCCTAGTCCTATTGCTATCAGGACATGTTAAAAATCAGACTCTCTCCTGATTATGAGCTCTGTGTAAGCTCTGGAAGGCTGCAATGAGGTCTTGCAGAATCACACAGAATCACCGAATTGCAGGGGTTGGAAGGAGCCACGAGATCATCAAGTCCAGCTCCTCTGCTAAAGCAGGTTCCCTACAATAGGTCACACAGGTAAGTCTTGAATATCTCCATGGAAGGAGGCTCTACAACCTCCCTGGGTGTCAATGGTTTACCGGGCTGGATCGGCCCGGTTCCATGACAATTGGTGCGGGGGATCCATGGACCCACGCTCCAGGAAAGGGGAAGGGGGAAAGGGAAAAGAGAAAAGGGAGATGGGCCTAGAAACAAAACAGCTGCAATGATCTGAGGAGGAAAGCTAATTTACTAAATAAGACATCAGAAAGCAAAATAACACAATATCATACAATTTAATTGGAATTGAAGCTAATTAATCAAATAAAATGAGCAAGAGAGAGTGTCCGATAAACCAAAGGACTTACGCTAACTCTGAAGGCGATATGGCAGCGAGCACCCACTGCTGAGTCAATCCCAAAGGAAAGAGAATGTCCCGTGACTGCAGAGAGTTTTTATCTTTTCCCTCTGAGTGGAAATAACGTAAAAAGGCAAAACATCACAAAGTCCTCTGGGGAATGTAGTTCTCCGCCTCTTTTGTGACAAGTATACCTGGAATTATCAATGATCCATGGGGGTGGAGTATTAATTCTGAATGCACTGCATGATGTTATAATGTGGAATACCAATACCAAAAATCATAAAACCATGACACTGGACAACCCATTCCAGTGCTACATCATCTTTTCTGTAAAGATGTTCTTCCGCATGTTTGTATGGAACTTTCTGTGTTCAAGTTTTAGGCCATTGCTCCTTGTTCTATCACTACACACCACCAAGTAGAGCCTGGCCTCATCTGTTTGCCTCCCATCTCCCTTTAGATATTTACAAACAATTATCAGCTCCCCTCTCAGTCATCTTTTCCTCAGGCTGAACAGACCCAGGTTACTCACCTTTCCTCATACGGGAGGTACTCCAGACCCTTAGTAATCTCTGTGGCCCTCTGCTGGACTCCTTCCAGGAGACCCCTGTCTATTTAGAACTGAGGAGCCCAGAATTGGACATGGTATTCTAAATGTGACCTCACCAGGGCATAGTAGAAGGGGAGGATCACCTCACTCAACCTGCTGGCCACTCTCCCTTTAATGCGCCCCAAGATACCATTGTCCTTCTTGGCCACAAGGAGAAACTGCTAGCTCCCGGACAACCTCTTATACACCAGGACCCCCAGATCCTTCCGCTGAGCTCCTCTCCAGCAGGTCATGCCCCAACCGACACTGATGCATTTGACTATTCCTCCCCAGGTGCCTGACTCTACACTTGCCCTTGTTAAACCTTGTCAGGTTCCCTTCTGCCCAACTCTTCACTCTGTTCAGGCCCTGTTGAATGATAACAGCCTTCTGGTGTGTCAGCCATTCCTCCCAGCTCCCAGAGCCTTCATTTCTCCAAGATAACAAGCCCAACACTCTCAACTTTTCTTCATAGGAGAGGTACTTCAATACTTCAGTCATCTTTGTCACCCTCCTCTAGGCGCACTTCATCAGCTCTGCTTCCTTCCTTTACTAGGGGCCCCAAGCCTGGATGCAGTACTCCAGATGGGGCCTCATGAGGGTAGAGTAGGGGTGGGACAATCTCCTCCCTTGCCCTGCTGACTACCCTTCTTTTGATGCAGCATACAATTGACCTTCTGGATGGCAAGTTCACACTGCTGGCTCATGTTAAGTTTTTTATCCACCATAACCCCCCCAGTACTTTTCTGCAGGGCTGCTTTCAGTGAGTTATTCTCCCATTCTGTACACATATTTAGGTTTGTCTCGAACCAGATGAAACACCTTTTGTGAAAAGTTTAAGATATTCACAGTGATTTAAGGATTAGCACTCTATAAGTATAGATATTCATTAACTAAGAATGTCTCCTCCCCTTCATCTTTATCCTGGTAACCAGATTCTTAAGGTATTGCTTTGTAGTCAAGACAGTTCTTTTGTAATTCCACAGTGGCTGTATTCTCCACTAAGTTTATGTTTTGCTTTTCTCTCCACAGGTATCATTTCCTCAGTGAATAAAATTTGGTTGATGCTACTAGTGAGGTGCATTGACTGACTGAGGGACAGATTTATATTTTTCCAATTATTCCTTTACTAAAATAACTTCTTTTTTAATATTTAGGACAGCATAATCCATCCTATCTGATCAGAATTTTGGTTCCAGTCTCATTTACAATCACTTTGGCATTGATTTGACATTATTCTTACCTTTCCAGTTATACTAGGATAAAATCTGTTGTGTGCATTCATCTATGTTAAAAGATGAATGAATAAGACAGGCTTGAAATGCTTTCTAAAGAGCAAGATGCTGGAAGTGAATTCTCAATCTGCATTCTTTCCTGCCATTTTATGGGACATTCTGAAAATGGTCAGATCATTTTTTCCAGGGGTAAAAATAAAATGTAGACCATAAATTAATAGGCCCATAGCATAAGTTCTATTCCAGCTTCTGACACCAGATTCCCTTGAAAGTTGTGACTCATCAAAAGCAAGAATTATATCTCATTTCTACAAATCCAACTATTTTAGTCCTCACACATTTGTGGATTGAACTTTACTATTAATAATAAAATAAAATACAAAATATGTCTTTGTTCTGTTAACTTGGAAAAGATAAATACAGTCTGCTAGAAGATAAAACACTTAGAGGATGTCTTACCTGATTATAAGTATCTAAAGGGGCTTTGTTGTGTACCTTCATCTTTCATTCTCTAAATTAATAACCAACAGATAGATCTATGTAATTTTTCTAGCCAACTTTATTTATGTGAGAAAAAAAGAGAAGAAACTAATGAGTTCCTTGGAACTGGGTGAAAAACACATTGTAACAGAGAAGAATACTCAGCATGATCAAGCAAGTATGGTTAGAATTATGAGAAAAAATTATTATTGAAAAACCAAGTCTGAAAATTGTCTGGGGGATCTGCTCCTTTCATGGCATCCCCTTGCTCAGGTGAAGAAAAGTGATACAGAGATGAGTTTTTCGCATCCCGTCTTCTCTATAAGTGCTAGTGTGAATATATTTTTCTAGACCTGTGGCAAAAGACAAAGAATCCTGGGCTTTTGTTAGAACTAAATTAACCCAAGCAGACAAGTTGGATTTAAAATTACTTTTTTGTGGATATAAAGTAACGTTAGAGAAACAGTGAGATTATGCTGGTAACATCGCCTCGAACCTGTCAATACCTTTTCTTTCTACTACACAAGCTTTTTTTTCCGTCACACAATCTTGTACAATATGTATAGAATGGAGATTTGAATTATGGTGTAATGTAGGACTACGTTTGTCACTTGGATTAGGGCCCTTACTTCCAATTCTCCTTCAGTACTCTGTAAAAAGCTAATAAGTTTATGCCACATCCTTTTCTCTGTTACAGAGATTTGTGACAGGGATAAACCATACTCTTCTGTTATCCTTGTTAGCTAAAGCCTTAGTGATCAGGTACTGTACTATTTCCCTCATTTATTCAGCACTCACTGATCTTGTTTATTCAGCACTCACTCACTTAGTACTCATTTATTCAGAGCACCTTCAGTGATCTCATTTGATTTGAAGTAACTTCAATATTTGTAGGCCAACAGAGAAAATTAAAACATTTCTACCTGTCTTTTGAAGACTTCTTCATAGGATTTTGAGCATGACAACCCATTTCAGATCTCAAAGAGAAGTTGGCGTCTGGCTCATGAAATGGAACAGGTATGGAGTGGAGACTAGGACCCAAGACCTGGAAACTCACAGTCAGCTGTTGTCTGAGATTTGTGACACGTAAATTTTATGTATAAATCATGTTATTATCTTTGACACTGTATAGGTGCAGAGTCCTTGTCTTTCGATGTACCTCAGAGGACCTTGAACTGACTGATCTGCATGGTACAACCTGAATGATATTCAGAAATCACAATAAAGTTTACTTGCAATTGGCTTTAGCCAGCTATAATACAGAGTCAACATCTGAACTAATGACATAATGACAGATTCTTTGTATGGTCGGTACTATAAAGTACTACTATGAAGTACTACTATAAAGTAGGTAATTTCAGTGTGAGATTAATCTCATTTTATATTCAAGAATCAAAATAGGTTAAATGAATCGTGCCGTAAAATTATACATTTCTCTATGTTAACTGTACAGGGAATTTAATCAGATATCTCAGATGAATCCATTGGAAGCTAGTTGAGATGAAGCTCATATTTTCACATTTTTTCTTCTAGATCCCAAAGGGATTAGATGTAGGTTGCATTCTCAGAGTATTCGATAGAAAAGAGTGGATATTGCATAAATATAGCCAAGACTGGCACTTTCTTTAAGAATAAGGGTATGGTTAGTGTCTTTGTGTTACATTTCATGACAGCCTAGCATCTATGGTAACCTGCAGCAGACAGTAAGATGACTCCACTGATGTCATCCTCCTGATGTACTTCCTTGCACAACCATGAAGCAAAGAAGAAATGGATAAAAGACAGCTGGACTGATTCATGTCAGTGGAAGTGGAGAATCTCTGCATTACTTCTGTGTTATAAGATCTTTTCTTTCTGCTGAAGTCTGATATATGATGTATTCACTGGTGAAAGACAAGATTTTCATGGATGATGAAATCTGAAATCCACCATTAATTATTTTAAAGAATAAGCTTGCTAGTTCATTAGTTCCAGTTACTCTCACTCCTGGAACTATTGTTTTGCACTACAGAAAAATGTAATTGCTGTATTCCTATTATTTCTATTAAGCTTATAAAGGCGTTTCAAACTATTGATGGCATACAGTGAATCGCATTTTCTCTGTATTGTCTCCTGAAAAGTGATTGTTTCCTAGAAAAGCCTAAAAGGAGTTATAATTTTAGAGTAAAATGTGAATAATTAAGGTTTGAATGGCAAGATGTTACTACTTCAGGCTATCCCACTTACAATCAGGAAAGAAATGGTGAACTAGTTTAACCTTGTGTTTCATGGTATCATCACACGTCTCTTTTTTTGCTCTTCCACTACTGTACATCAACAGAACATTGCTCTGTTATCTTCTCCGTGACTAATTACATACTGAAGGTGGGGTAGCATATAATAGCTACTATCATGATGCCATGCAGCCTCTTGAAGTCTTTTTTGTTATCTTTTTATTTATAGAGGTCAGTCAGTTTGACAAAGCAGCAAATTCCTTAAATGGTATTGTCTTTTCCATACGCAGTTATTAATTCATTTTCTAGAGACAATGGAGAACTGCTGATACACAGCTCTATCTGAAGAAAACCTATGCAAAATAATCACAGAATCCTAGAATGATCTGGGTGGGAAACAACATTAAAGATCATCTAGTTCCAATCCTCCTGACATGGGCAGGGTCAATTTCAACTAAATTAGATTGCTAAGTCCTTAAACACCTTCAGGGACAAGGCATCCACAACTTCTCTGGGGAACCTGTTCCATTTCTTCCCCAATCTCATAGAGAAAAATGTCTTCCCTGTATCAAACCTCATTCTACCCTCTTTTATTATAAGACCACTACTTCTTGTACTATCATTGCACTTCCTAACAGCAGGACTCCCTCACCAGGTTTCCTGTAGCCTATGGACTTTTCTTCAGGCTAAACCCCAGCTGTCAGCCTGTCTTCAAAGGAAAAGTCCTCTAGCCCTCTCATCATCCTCATAGCCCTCCTCTGGACTCACTCCAACAAGACCATATCCTTCTCACATTTTCTGCCACAGAGATGAATACACTACTCCAGGTAGATTCTCATGGAAGTAGAGAGGAAGGACAGAATCACCTCTTTAAGCTTGCTGGTCACGATTCTTTAGATGCAGCCCAGGATATGATTGACTTTCTGGGCAGCAAGTGTACATTGTCATGTTGAGTTTCTAATTCACCAGTACCTCCAAGTCTTCTCCATAATGTTACCCTCAATCCATTCTATGCCCATCCAGTATTTGTGCCTGGGATTACCTCAGCTGAGGTGCACCACCTTGTTTGCACTTGGTCTTTTGGAATTTGATGTACTTTGCATGAGCCAACCTTTAAAGATTGTCAAGGTCCCTCTGGTTGCCATCGTTTCCCTCAATTTTTCAACCACACCATACAGCTTTGGCATGGTCTGAAAACTTGTTGATCCAAGAAACATCAGAGGAAGGAAAAAATAAAAGATAGAAGAGCCTTAATGTCCATTGGTTCTAATTTTGTTATTGCTGTTGCTTTTGTTGGAATTGTTACTGGTTGCAGTAGTGTACACAGCATTTTAAAGTATGTATGGATATATCATGACTGTTGACTCTAAGATGATGTCACTCTTCACGCTCAGTGAAGTGCAAAGTGAAATCTCCTTGTTTATTGCCTAACTTTGAGTACTCATTCACTGGTAACACTTTCTTCTCTTTCAAGCCTTAATTCTGGGTTTGGCTAAAGTTTCTGCCTGTCAGTCCTAATGACAGGTAGATGGATATCACAAACTGTCAATCATTTTCCCCAGCAATTCCTCTCTTGTAGAAATTGTTTTAATAGGAGAGATGTCACTTAATTTTAGATATCTACATCATAATTTCAGATATATACATCGCCTGTTTTTGAGCTAGTCACCTTCTAGATGTGCTACTTCTGGGACACATTAATCTTTGAATATCTGTCTTTCACTAGAAGGAAATTCTCAAAGCACTTCTTTCAATCTGTAGATGATGTGGGTTTAGAGACTTCTGAGAGGATTAGTGCTTTGGAAAAATTTACCCTTGTACTGACAAAACCCACTCAGTAAATCATTACTTTTACCATCGTGGGCTGCATGAGTGATTCATGGGAGACTTTTGTCAGGAACTGTTTTCCGGAACTGACTAACTGGATTGCACCAACAGAAAGACATAAAAACTTCATTAAACATTGAGCCTATTCCAGAAATTATCAACATAGTATCAGAATTAGAAAAAATCTCCTTGTTGCTTATGCTACCAGGACCACTTCAGGGCTTTTGTCCAGTGGGGCAAGTATTTATTCAAGTAAATTACATGATTTCAAACTCTTGACTGTCTGTTCTACCGAATTATTGGAAAGGTCTTGGTGAGATTTTCAATTGTACTGACAGTTTTCAGATATAGACTGGGGGAATCATTATGAGCCAATGACCAAGCTCCAATATGCAGTTTGGATACAGGCACCCTATTTTAGAGAATAGACAAGTTTATTAGTGTGTTTGTGAACTATTTCATGCCAGTTGCCCCTCATGGCATAGAATATTCCTGATCATGTTTAATTTACTCATAGAGATGAAGCCTGAGTAGATGTATGCATTGATTCTTTATGAAGTTAAATTGAATACATTTTCTAAACTTTCCAGAAAGTTATTTTCAACCTTTCTGGTTTGTAGAAGCATTTTGAATTCAGTGTCATTAGACTGATGGCACTTTTGATTATTTGTTTCATTTGTGTGTCCTTGTGCTGTTACCAAAACTGCCAGCAGCTAGTTTTTCCTGTGCCCATTGTGAAAACTAAGTGCTTCTCAAAGTTAACACCTATTTGTACGGAAAATAGAATCCACAGATAAAACAGGCTATATAGTTAGAAAGAAATTAGGCTGCACTGGCCTCACTAAGTTTCTCTTGTGTTATAAGTCATTCTTTCTGCTGTTCCCCATCAATTTTTATACGGGTTGATATTTAGCTGCTCATGTCTAGATCACCAAAATACTATGTTGTTTTATTTCAACATAAAGTTAAAAAACAACAGTCTTTTGCAACTATAGGTCTGTCAAAATTCATTAATACTGAATCTACAAAATTGTAACCTCTGGGAGACTATTTTAATTTTTTTTTAATAATTTTCATAACAATTGGAAATATCCAGTTGATATGATTCAGCATCATGCTACCTACTTACATAACATAAAAGTATCTCATTTGTGAGACATGGAGCTTCAGTGGGCAATTATTTGTGACCCTTTCTTGAGTACACCAATCAAATTAGCATTTCTTGGGATAAAAAAGGTACCTTTTTTTTTTTAAAACAATAAAATGAAAAAGGAAAAAGTCTCTTAGAACAGAAAGCCATAATGAATGTCAGTAGTTCTCCCAGTGGGAATTATTCATGACTATGTCAACCTTTTTTAGACAAAATCAAATTCAAAGAGAGAGAGAATGAGATTCATGGAACTAACACCAAAATTTTTCTATTCAGTTTCTTAAGAAATAAATGTATTGCTCTGACAAGTAGACGAGGATTTGGAAGCTGACCTAGGAGTGGAAGATTATTCTTTTTTGTGTCTAATTATGGGCAATGGCTTATCTAGAAGGAGAAAATCCCAGAGGAGGTACGTGAAACATTTAACAATTTTCAAAATGATGTACTAGTTACCGGTTTGAAATAAACAATTTTTACTCCGCATATGCATTTAGTCCATTGAATTTAAATCCTTGTAATTTCTTTACTTTTACCTTCTTTTTTTTTTTTTTTTTTCATTCAGAAAATTTGCAAACTAAGGAGAAGAAAACTTAATGCTTGTCATGAGTTTCTTTCTAATTTTAGGGCTCTGAAGCCTTCTTACGTCCTATAATTTTTTTTTAGAGATTTGCTCCGCAATGAGTGCTACACTTCTCAGCACTGTTTGCCAGCATGCCTTCTACATGAAATGCACATGGGTTAAAATACAGATCCAGTCCATGGAAATGGGATGAGAACCCACAACTCTATTAACTTAATGCACTAACAGGATTAAGTGTCATACTCCTTCTCTGTAGTTCAGTGAATCACGATTTGTTTTGTTTGTTTGTTTGTTCCCCAGAGATGAATAGCTTTACTAATCAGAGTATAAAATTCATATCCTCACTGCAAACACTCTATGAACTTGTGAAAGGGCAAAAAATACTGGTATATAACCTGCAAACCAAGGAAGTTCCGCAGTCTCCAGCTTTTTAGCTTGTTTTGTATTGAAGAATGGAGCGATCATGACTGTTGTTTTTTTTTTCCTTTTGCTTACCTTTTTGTCTTCCCGTGAGTACTTTGTTTTAAATAGAATGAGCTAGGCAAGCATTTCAAAATGCAGTATATTCCTTCTCCTGACTCTCTTTTGGTCAATGTCAGGCTTTATTTTAATATACACTTTAATGTATTTTAATATAATTTAAAATCACTTTCTTTTCTCTGTGTTCCAGGTCACAGGTTGGATTTCTCAGTGAGGTGACAAATACTCCCATTGTATTTTATATGGAACTTAAGTGTGAACTTAAGTTCATCACCTTCTTGCATGCCTCTTTTTCTTTGTATCCTTGTGATCCATTTGTCTTTGATAACTATGATCCTTGAGGTAGCAGACTCAGAATTTTGATAAATGATCCCATGTTTGGTATTATAACACTAAAATAATTTGGGCCTCATTTTTATTACCTTGATTTTATTTCATTTTAATTTAATCTCTAATTGTTTTAAAATGTAAAAAGATAGATCTTTGTTACATTAATCAGGAAAACTTTTTTTTTTCTTTTTTCATTTTTTTTTTTTAAGGGGAGTTTGCACTTAGAAGGGAAGGCAGTGTAACAGTTCTGAGATTTCTCTCAGTTTGCAGTCACTGCTGAGGTGGCAAAGATAATAAGCTTACAGGATGTGATCATTAGTGTGACAGCAACTTGTACAGACATGATCAGCCTTTCTGCAGCCCTGCTCTCATCCATACTTTTCTGGGATAACTGTGATCAAACATAATTCAGCAGAGGGTTTCAGAACACATGATACACGGCAAGTAGTTGGGTGTCCCTTTCACTTTACAACCACAGCGAGGCATTACTACTAAAGGCAGCAAGTGTAATTCCAGATGAGGTATATCTACATACTGTTTGACCTCACTTGTTCTCACATTGTAGATAATTTCTATTGAGAACTTGAATACTTAACTCATTCTGTTCAATTATCAGTTTTAACACCTCTAACCATAAATGACTGTCTGATTCATTATTTTTCCCAGCTTTATCTCATCCTAACTACCCTCAGCCTCGTCTCCAACCTTGAAGAAATGAAAGAATATAGTGATCACAGAATCACAGAATTTTAGGCGTTGGAAGGGACCTCTAGAGATCATTGAGTCTGACCTCCCTGCCAAAGAAGGCACCCTAGACAAGGTGGCAAAGGTAGGTGTCCAGGCAGGTCTTGGACCTCTCCAGAGAAGGAGACTCAACAGCCTTTCTGGGCAGCCTGTTCCAGTGCTCCATCACCTGCACTGTGAAGAAGTTCATACACACATTTTTGCGGAACTTCCTACACATCAGTTTGTGCCCGTTTCCCCTCAGCTTATCACCATGCACATCTGAGATGAGTCTGGCCTTGTCCCTTTGCCTCCCACACCTTAGACATTTGTAGATGTGGATCAGATCCCCTCTGAGTCTTCTTTTCTTAAAGCTGAACAGAGCCAGATCTCTCAGCCTTTCCTCATAAGAGAGGTGCTTCACTCCCGGTATCGTCTTTGTAGCCCTCTGCTGGACTCTTTCAAGGAGGTCCCTGTCTTTCTTATAGATTCATAGATTCATAGATACATTAGGTTGGAAAGGACCTACAAGATCATCTAGTCCAACCATCCTCACACCACCATCCCTACCCACCAAGCTACTAAATCAAATCCCTCAGCACCTCATCTAAACGCTTCTTGAACAGCGCTAGGGACGGTGCCTCAACCACCTCCCTAGGCAGGCCATTCCAGTGCCGGACCACTCTCTCAGAGAAAAAATTTTTCCTCAAGTCTAATCTAAATCTTCCCCGGCACAACTTGTGGCCATTCCCTCTCGTCCTGTCATTAGTTACCTGGGAGAAGAGGCTGACCCCCTCCTTACCACAGCCTCCCTTCAGGAAGTGGTAGAGTGCAATGAGGTCTCCTCTGAGCCTCCTTTTCCCCAAACTAAACAATCCCAGCTCCCTCAGCCGCTCCTCGTAAGACCTGTGCTCCAGACCCCTCACCAGTTTTGTTGCCCTTCTCTGAACACGCTCCAGGGCCTCGATGTCTCTCTTGTAGTGAGGGGCCCAAAACTGAACACAGTACTCGAGGTGCGGCCGCACCAGAGCTGAGTACAGGGGGATGATCACCTCCCTGCTCCTGCTGGCCACACTATTCCTAATACAGGCCAGGATGCCATTGGCCTTCTTGGCCACCTGGGCACACTGCCGGCTCATATTGAGCCGAGCATCAACCAACACCCCCAGGTCCTTTTCCTCTATACACTCCTCAAGCCATTCTGCCCCAAGCCTATAGCATTGCATGGGGTTATTGTGGCCAAAGTGCAGGACCCGGCACTTGGCCTTATTGAACCTCATCCCATTGACCTCAGCCCAACTGTCTAGCCTATCCAGATCCCGCTGAAGGGCCTCCCTACCCTCAGGCAGGGTATGTATGGAAGAGCCAGAACTGGACACAGTACTCGATGTGAGGCCTCCCCAGGGCAGAGTAGAGGGGGAAGATCACCTCCCTCGACCTCCTGGCCACTCTCTCTTTAAAGCACCCCAGGATATCAATTTCCCTCTTGGTCACAAAGGGCACAACTGCTGGCTCACAGTCAATCTGTCATCCACCAGGTGATGTTGTCTAGAATAATTCATGTAGGAGGGAAGAAGGTTAGTTCTATCTATCATCATCTTGAAGCATGAGGAGGACTTTATTTAGTACTGTTTTTTCTTATCTCTACAACTCAGGGTGTGCAATAGTGCTTTTCTGCACCTCACAGAGATGTGAGAATTACATCAGTGGTGCCTTTAGTGATCAGTACAGTGGACCCGAGGAGATAAAAGAAAGGTCATGTAAACAGTTAGGAAGGAAACCAAACCATCGTGTATCTTAGTGCAAATTAATTCTTATTATTATAACTCTCAGCACAGAAAATGAGGAGGAGAATGGAGATAGAAACCTCCTTGGCAAAGGAAATATTAGGAGAACTGTTAAAGTTATTGACAGTGCTAAGAATGAACAATGAAATGTTCAAGAAATGACAGCTAGGCAGAGAAAAATCATGAACAAAATGTATATGAAGTGATAAAAAGGAAAACAAAAAATCAGGAGGTTCTTCTTCTGCTGAAAGGCAGAAATATTTCAGGTAGTGCACAGTGAGCAAGGCACTCCTTGCATCTGCTGAGTTGGAGCAGTGGACAATATAAGGCAAATTAGTCAAATACATTTTTATAACAGTGCAAGATGTTTCAAAACTTTGAGGAAGATTGTACACTGCTGAGAGTGGTTATTGCCGAGGTACAAGTGAGTTGATAACTCCATTTCTTGCTAGTTTAAGAATAGTTTAAACTGTGGTTTTATTCATTATCATAAATTCTCTACTGGGATGATTCTTAGAAGACAAAACATGGCTGTAAGGAACAATGACTGGAAGATAAGATGAAGCTAAAATAGTTTAGGTAGAGTACAGCTCAAAACATGTTGATTGCAGGCCTCTGTTAATCCATTTTAGTATCTCAGCTGAAGCACTTTGGTGAGATTGATTTAATCCTTCTCAAGCTTCCTTCCACCACAGTATCTGATCTCCTTTCCCAAGGTTATCTTTCCATCCCTAAGTTCCCTTGAGAACTGGAAAACTGGATAAAAAGCCTTAAAACCTCTGGATTCTTATGTTCATTTCTGAGTATCAAATCATGTTTATAGTGTTCCTAGAGATAACTCAGTTTTCTGTATATATATGTATAAATACCATTTTATGGTCTTATAAAAGGCTGGATCAATATTTTATATTATCTCTGTAAGCATAGTTAAGGCATTTACTATTTTCTCAAGGTATTAGCAAACACAATCCGTCCAAGGATGATATCCATACTTATTTTTCCACTTGAATGAAGTTTTTAGCACAATTTCTTGGATTTGTGAGCTAAAAATGCTAATAAAATGCTCTGATAGAGAGAACTATTATTCTTTTTGCCATATTTCCTAACCAAATATTATGGGATCCAGCTCTTGTCTTGAATAAGCAGGGAGGAATGAAGAAACAGGACACAAGCATAGAATATGTATGCCACTCTGAAAGTAGTGTCTACTATTTATTTCTGTTGAAATTGCAACAGATGCGAAGAGCACAATAACACTATTTGATAGAACAAATTCTCAGCTACTAAACACAGTTTTTCAACAGTCACCACCATTAATTATGCATTTTTGACAGAACTTTTACGTTGTGCTCTGATGTGACTTGCCTGTCATGTCACAATCACCACTGCTGAAATGCATCAGTGATGCATTTCATCACTGAGCTCACATCTCCTTTCAGTTCTCCATAAGTATTCAGCAAGTGTCTTTGAATGTCAGTGAGTGCTATTTTTCCTGCATGGAGAAATTCAGTACTACACCTTTGTATCATATGCTCTTCCATGTCAGACATTTTATCAGACTGCCCCTCTACTACCATCTGTTACACGGCAACAAAATTTAATGGAATATTGGTGGGAAAGTTCAGCCTCTACAGACATGCCTCCAACATTCATCCTCTGACACTGTGGGCAAACATAATATAATGAAGACATTACTTTTGGAGTTGTGCTTGTACTTCCTTATTTGTAAAACTTTCATTCTGCCTCACTAAGTTATAAGCCTCCTGGTCTTTTTAAGCCTATGATACAGAAAAAAATGACTTTTTTCATCACCAACGGTGTACAGGAGAAAGTTTCTACATAATTTAGTTCTGAGGAAAACTGAAAAAGACTGAAAAGTTTTGTGACACATACATACATGTTTTCTTAATCATGAAGGAGATATACTCTGTAAATGCCCTAACCTATAGGAGAATAGTTATTCAGACGTAGTATATTGAGGATTGGAATTTCCACTCATATTCAGTTTTCTCATTTGAAGACTAATAAATCTAACAAAGACTGAATTTAGGTCCTATGATTATAGAAGTTGTTAAAAAGTCAAAAGTACTGATACACAAATTTGTTAATGGCAAGCTTTATTATCTCTTCTTTCTATAGGACTACTTGTTGCTTCAAAGACGCAGCTGGTGATATATTAGTTTGCAGTATATGACATTGTGCTCTACATCAGGAAAGCTGTGAGAAGTTAAGTTCTCAGAAGGCTGATAACAGGTCAGTATCTTTCTGACAGTATTTGAAAAATACTTTACATACTGAAAAAAATAATAACACTTGCATGAACTTTTTAACTCTCATTGTTTATCAATTATCACTGCACTAGGACTGTAGTTTGAATTTGGACAAGTAGTAAATGAAACTCGTTTCCATCTAGCACACAATTTTTTGCTTACTTTGATAGACAAAGTCTTCCTTCCAGAGGAAAAAAAACAAAGAAGAAAAGGAGCTTAAATCCACCCACTGCAATGAGATCCTTCCCCATTGTGAAGTAAAGAAGTCCAAGAGGGGTCACAGGATACAACTACAGTATTAAAACCCATATTGTCAAGGATTTCTTTTTCACTTCTGTTTCGTATGGTGTTCACTGATGCATACACTCTATTCACACTCAGCCTTTTCTTGATCAGGCTGATGTAGTCTTTCTGTGAAGCACTTGGCCCTTGTATTTCTTGGATCTAAGAAAAAACTTTTGTGTGTACGTGTGTGCGTGAACAAGAAAGTCAGGAACATAATGGCTATAATTCAGCTTGCAGAACTCTTGTTTGTTTGTTTTTGTGCCATGAAGTGGATGCATTTTATGCATACCTTATGGCATGG
Organism: Callipepla californica brunnescens; assembly: GCA_023055505.1. NCBI lineage: Eukaryota > Metazoa > Chordata > Aves > Galliformes > Odontophoridae > Callipepla > Callipepla californica. The sequence continues at coordinate 3,522,265 of JALIRH010000038.1, forward strand.
TACATGAAATATGAGATTATTCACAGATGCAAACCTTCTGTTACAGTGCCAGCAGACTTTTTGGTGTGGCAGAATTCAGAGCTTGTTCCACTGTACTTTCTGGAGGCTGTTCCTGGAGCAAACAAGTCTCTCAGAATCCACCAGAAGTTTTGTTCAAAAGCTTGCTGACTGTGTAGGTTGTGACTGGATGAATTAATATTTGTGTACTGTAGATGACAAGAGAGTAGGAATGCTGAATCCAGGCTGGCAGCATAGGAATATTTATTGCTTCTGAGTAAATAAAGCATGGACCAAGTGGCATGGTATTACATCCACAAGGCAAAACAAATATCTTATCTAGATCCATAACAGAAAATGTTACTGGCATGTGCTGTTCCCTACTCTGCTCCTGAACATCAACTGCGAGAGTCAGCATAGCCGGAAGGATGCTTATCATTAAAGAATGAGTAACTGAAGGCCAGCATTTGAACTAATGAACTGACCCAGTTTTTTTGTTGTTGTAGTTTGTTTGTTTGATTGCTTGGTTTCTACTGGCATGGATCTAAGCAAAATACGTATTTCTAATGGGTGATTTCTCAGCATTTGCAGAGAGGAAAAATAATGCTGTTTTTTTTTTTTTTAATTAAGAATTATCTAATTTTAATTAAAAATAGTAGGTGCATTAAAACAATTAGAAGACTACATTTGCCTCCTCTCCAAATTACATTAAACTGCGAGTCTTGAACACTTATTTTTGGATAACCTTTTCAAAATTAAAGTTAAAATTACTTCAATTTTATCTTACTTGTCTTTCCATTTCATTTTCCTCATTAAAAGTTGTAAGGAATTTAGTTGTTCAACTATAGAACTTCCATAGCTGTTCTGTTACTAGCTACAATGACTTCAAATTACAAGAGTGAGAATCGAAGACCAGAAAGAGAAAGGGCTTTAAATAAATTTAGATAATAAACAAACAGACAAACTAACAAACAAAGAAGTGAAAAAAATGTTTAAGGGGAAAGTCTTGAAAACACAATTTCTTCAAAGAAAATGACATCCATTCAGAAAAGTTCCCGGTTACATTTATACTTATTCCATTAAAAGAATAAAAGAGACTTTGCTTGTGGTTATTTTCAGCATCCTAGTATCTATCCAAGTACTTAATGAGTTAACTGTCTTTTTCATATCAACTTGTTGCTTCTGTGCTTGCTCTTTGAACAACAAAGGCTTCCAGTCTCTGATGAGGCTCAAGGATTAGCTGTGCTCTCTGTACACAGAATAAAGTCTTTAGTCCCACCAGTATAGTATATGGCAGGAACTAATTCTTCTTGGAATAAGGGATGTTGGAGTCTTTTTTGATGTTGGTTTCATATATCAACACAATTGTTCTTAAAAAAAGTATCTCAGAAACGGGATCATATTGGGACAATCCCAACTCTTATGTCAAATCATAGCCTCATTCAAAACATATATTGCCTCAGGTACAATATCAGATTGAGTGGAATATAATAAATCCTTATATTCAGTTTATTATTTTTCTCCCTGAAGTTACTGTTAGTACCTGAGAGAGAATATAAAATAAAAGAAGAAAAAAGAAAAAAGGAAGAAGAAGAAAAAGATGCTTGTATTTTTCAATCTTTTTGGAAGCCTGCTGATTTCCTATGCTCTGCTCTGCTTCCCCTCTTATCTTCTATTCTACTTCAGCAGTCTTAACAGGTGTATGTGGATCATCGGGTTGGCTGCTTTCCATGTGTTCTTGTCATACTTGAGAAGGTGCTCTGCTATCTACAACATTTTGTTTGCTACTGCAGAAATACTATCACAATTTCCATTAAAAGCGGGTTTGGCCTTAGAAATATTCACCTAAAAAGCAACATGAAAAGCAGGTTGACTGGCCTCAACAACCAAAGGATGGAAATTCACAGTTAAAGATAAAACCTGCAAAATCCAAGTTCAGCAATGCTCACTATGGGTAGTCTTAAGGCAATGACAAAGCATATGTAGGTAGCAGGGCTTTGATTTTTAGCTGTGCAATCTAGTTTGTTTCAGTCAGCAAAGTAATATTCTTTTCATTAAATATTTAATTTGAACTTTCCATGTTTAACTGCAATTTTTTTTAACTTGATAAAAAAATCTTTACCACTTGGGGCTGTTGTGATTGCACTATCATTTTCTTTTTGCTAAATGTACTTCTTCCCTTCCCTTCCTCTCCCTTCCCTTCCTCTCCCTTCCCTTCCTCTCCCTTCCCTTCCCTTCCCTTCCTCTCCCTTCCTCTCCCTTCCCTTCCCTTCCCTTCCCGTCTACTTCTTCCTTTGTTATCTGTTCTTCCCAGTTAATAGGCATTTCTATGACCAAAGTCTGTTTAAAATAATATATAAAAACGTGCATATTTTAGGAGATCGTATTTCCCTTTTTATTCTTATGTATTTTATTCTCTCCTCACCTCCAGAGAAGTTACTTAGCGCCAGGCTTTGGCCTTATTGATAAAAGCAATGCAAAGGTAAAGAAGTTAGGGAGAAAATCCTGGAGAAAATATGTCACTAACTGCTCTTGTCTACACGAGAAAAATAGATAAGAAACAAGACGTAGCTTGATATGATATTAAAAGTAATGTAATTTCTTCATTAGGGCTTGAATTTCTGTCCTCACAATCTGCTAATTTGTTCTGACTCCAGCAACACTGGTAAATCACAACAGAGAGTAGATACAAAGGTGATTTTTGTTAGTCACCAGGTGAATCTGTGAATGGCTCTGCCTGTCAAAATCTTCTTTCATCCATACTAACAACAATTTCTTCTCCATTAAGCACTCCATTTGTGTAAGTGGAAGTAATTAAAGCTCCTATGAGAACCTAGTGGAGTAGATTTGAATGAGTTGCACTTAAATATGTTGCTATTCTCCATATCCAATATGCAATATTATTCCTCAAAAATCTGTACAACACTGAAGATAAGGGAAGAAGGATGATATTGCCATGCTTTCTCCAGGGTTTTACACAATCCTGATAAGGACTTTATATACTGTATTTCATTTTCATAATAAATATCACCCTATCTTTATCTTCTCAGTCCTTTGAGATGAAATTCTATACTTTTTCTGTAGGAAGTTACATAAAAATACATAGCTTGATGCTAACAGAACAAACTAAGATATTTTCTGTTGTCTTCTTACGTCAAGGATGGAAATTCTGCCAGTATTTTTTATATATATTTTTGAAGGTCTTACCTTATCAGAAACTCCCCAGGTTTTGAGAGATTCTGTCTCAGATTCTGCAACTTGTAAATCCTGCTCAGCTGAATACTGAGCATTTTGAATTGGATAAAATACCCTAGAACTTTGTCCTGACATAAACAGGGACTAATTAGCAACATCTATGTTAATCCTAATGGGGAACACTGACAATAACTTTGGCTGAAAATGTAACTGGAAGCTATAAAGGCTTATCCTGTGTTGAAAATCTTTCCTTATATTGATGAGGAGGGTGCCCCAAAAAAATGTAAATATTCAGATGGCTATAAAATAGGGTCTTCTGTCTATAATATCTAATCACGCCAATGCAATCTTTATTGTTCTGGAAAGCTCAATTTCTGAATATACTTTTAGTCATATTAATCATAGTAGCGCCTAAAGACAAAGCCAGAATCACAGAATCAAAAAATATCCTAATTTGGAAGGGATCCACAAGGATCACTGAGCCCAACTCCTGGCTCCACACATAATCACTCAAAATTCAAGCTCTGTCTGAGAGAGTTGTCAAAATGTTTCTTGAACTCAGTCAAGTTGGTGCTGTGATCTGGAGAATCTGTCCCCCTGCCTGACCACCTTCTCACGAAAGATACTTTTTCTAATAACAAACCTCAACATCCCTTGTCAAAGCAGCACATAATTTCCCCTGGTCCTGTCACTATTCACAAGAACTAAGAGATCAGCTACTACTTGTCCTTCTGCTCCTCTGAAGAGGAAGCTACATGACATCAGGAGGTCTCCCCTCAGTCTCTTCTTCTCTAGGCTGAGCAAACTGATGTATTTCAGCCACTCCTCATACATCTTGTCCTTCAGCTCCTTCAGCATCTTCATTGCCCTCCTTTGGATACTCCTGAATAGTTTATGTCCTTCTTACATTGTGGTGTCCAAATGTGCCACAGTGTAAAGCTAAGTGGGACAGCGATTTCCCTTGCCCACTGGCAGTGCTGGGCCTGATGCACACCAGACTGATCTTCATTTTGGCTGACTCATATTCAACTTGATGTCAACTGACCTGCTGTCAATTCCAAAAAGCCTATAACATAAACATCAATTCCTGTTGAATTAACAAGATTAATCCCATTGAATACCGCATTAAAATATTCTATACTTCTCAGATAGACTCTAGCATAATCCTGAGTCTTCTAATCTTGATATTGCATTCGTCTTCCTGGTGATGTATCCTCCCTTCTTCAGTGTTCACAGAATCACAGAATGAATCACTTAGAAGGGACTTCTGGAGACCATCTTGTCCAATCCACCTGCTCGAGCACTGCCAGCTAGAGCAGGCTGCCCAGAACCATGTGTAGATGTCCATGTGCTATAGCTAAACTAAACAATTTAGCAGTCCAAAAACAACTGGCTTTCATTTGGACTTAAGCTCATAAATGAATTAACAATCCCTTCACAGCTACTCTTAAGTTTTACATTGTCTGTGTGCCTTGATAACTCCTCCAGGGATGGATCTACTGAAATGAGATTTGAAAAAATTTTCTGTAGGAATTGGCTTTCTATCCAGGAAAGTGTATCAAAAAACCTGTTTTTAAAGTTAAGGGAATGGCTCACAACATTGCTTTTTGGAAATATCTAATCATGAAAATGTATGTGTTTAATAGTTCCCTCATTTTACAACAGAAACATCCTTTGTGATCTGTTGATATTGGCACCTGAGAGCAATATAATTGTTTAAATTACTTATTATTAATAATTATTGTTTAGTTATTATTAGTGAATACTTCCTAAATAGTGTTATGTTATCCCACACAATTCTCAGACTTGTTAATAATTGAAGAGAGGTTATGATCATTCCTTGTAGGTGGTCCAGAGTCAGTCACACTCTTTAGGAAGAATGAACATTTTAACTAATATTTTTCTGTCTCTTGGGCTCAATATCAGATAAGATGTTTGACCTCAGTTAATTGGCTAAGTACACACATAACTTACGTGAGATAGCATGTAGTTTCTATGAACAACTAGAAGTACACTGTTACATGGAAACAGGTGTTTAACATCCTTCTAAGCCTCACTGTGAATCATCTTATTAGAGAAGCTGGCTAACCTTACTTTATGTTGCTGGAGAAAAGAATGTGACTGACATAAAAAGATGGCAAAGCAGTAGAATTTTTTAAAATACAACTGGGCATAGAGCAGCTGCTTAGTTCTCTTGGTCTCCATAGTACTGGAGCAGTGACCACCAAGCAAGAGACATGAGTCCTAGACATCCTCAAGCTCATATTTCCAGTCCACTAAAGGTTTCAAAGACTAAGTGTGGGAAAGGTATAAATCAACTTACAGAGTTTAAGTATTGTATCTGACAAAAGGGCGACTGTTCAATCATAGTTTGTTCATAAGTGATTGTTTCTTTGAAGCATCTTGATCAGCATAATTATAAGCCAAACCATTCTCTTAGTACTAGGTAGAAGTTAGTACTGTAAACTAAATACCTGATTTTATCTGCTTATGCTATCCTGTGGGGACAAAACTTTTGCTTTTCAAGTGCAGTATGGTACTCTGTTTATGGGAAGGATTCATTTGTTAGTCTCAGTTGGTAACTTATGACATTCGTAAAGTCAATGGAAATAAATACTTACTTGTAAGATGAATTTATCTCAGCCTGCCCACATTTAACTCACACCTCAGACATAACTGTTCTCTTTAGTACCTCTAAGGTGAGTCTAATTCAGGACTGACAATTTATGTTTTACATATTTTAAGTGATGTGAATTCCAGTCTCTGAATAAGGTTATAAATGCCTAAAAATGTAATCTTAAAATGTAAAGAAGAAATACTATTTCTGGATCCTTCTGTAGTTATTTGGAACATATAGACTATGAACATGTAGGATAAGCAGACACACTCATTTTCAGCAACTTCAGGAATTTCTTCTGATTTCAGAAAAGGTTCAGATTCTGTAAATAGTCATAGTCACACACCTTAGAAATGGAAATTCCTGTTAGAATAAATTGCTTGAATTTCAGAAGAGCTGAGGCTGTTTTGTGATCAGAAAGTTGATTTCCTAAGACTATGTAATATCTTACATTAGCTTAGCAACTGCTTATTTGTTTGCAAACACCTTTGATTTTATAATTTCAAACATGTTAATGGGGCTTCAGTTGCTTAAAGGAATCCTTAGTGCACTCCAGAACATGTTAAAATCAGCAAAAAATATTAATATATTTAGTAGCAATTTGTTTCATCTACATTTTTTTTTACTAGTACATTAGAGAGGAGATTCTAACCTCCCCAGTTCATGGAATCATAGAATCTTTTGAGTAGAAAGGAACAATTCAAGGTCATCTAGTCCAAATCCTGAGCAATGAACAGGAACATCTATTGCTCGATCAGGTTGTTCAGATCCCTGTCCAACTTGACCTTGAATGCCTCCAAGGATATGGGATCCACCACCAATCTGGGCAGTCTGCTCCAGTGTCTCACCATACTTCTTGTAAAAAATATCTTTATATCCAGGATAAATCACCTTCGTTTCTTTTGAAACCATTTCCCCTTGTCTTGTCACATCAGACACTGCTAAAGAGCCTGTTCCCTTCCTTTGTATGGATACTTCTCCTTCCTCTTTTGGATACTGAAAGGCCACTATCAGGCCTCCCCAAGAGCCTTTTGTTCTCCAGGCTGAACAGCACCAAAGTTCAAAAGTCCTCCTTTGAATGCACTCAATCAGGTCCGCATTTTTCCTGTGCTGAGAACTCTATGTCTGGACACAGTGCTCCAGGTGAAGTCTCATCAACGCAGAGCAGAGGGACAGGACTACCTCCTCTGATCTGCCGACCACACTTCTTTAGATGCGGCCCAGGATACAGTTGGCTTTCTGGACTGTGAGGACACATTGCTGGCTCACGTTCAGCTTGCCATACACCAGTACTCCCAAGTCTTTTTCAGCAGGGCTGTGCTCAATCCTTTCATTCCTTAGCTTGACAATGGGGTTGCATGACCTTGCACTTAGACTTATTGAATCTCATGATGTTCACCTGGGCCCACAGCTCAAGCCTGTCTAAGTCTCTCTGAATGGCATCCTGTCCCCCAGGTGCATAAAGCAGTTGCCAGTTAAGACTGAGGAAGCCTTCTTATCCAGTTCTACTACCATATCCTGTTGTTATTAAAAGCTATAAATCATGACAAGAGAAGAACTTTTATGGAAAAAAATGGACAGTGACAGGCTCTTCAAAGTCATCTTAGAGCCACAGGAACAATCCTTACTTTAAAATATTGTAATGAATATTTAGTATAATAACAAACAAAGGACGACATTAACATAAATGAAATGATTAACTGAAATTTCTCATCACTGATTTTGTCTTCTATTTGTTGAGCAATAAATAATTGCCTGCAGAAATACATAAAGATGAGAGAAGCACAACAGGGTTCCCAAGGGCTGAAGCTTTTCATCTCATTACCACTTTTCCCCATTCTTTACAATTATACTTTGTCCAAAGAATTAGCACATGAGCCTATCCATTTTGATAGCCTTATTTCAAACTGACTTACTAGTCCTGTGGAGTGATAAGTCTAATAGAGGGGAATGATGAATGAGTATAGAGGCAAAGCTCAAGACTAATTATAATTTAAAAAAAGAAAGAAAGAAACAAACAAACGGAGAAAGTTGTTCTTTGCCATCAGGAAGGAAATACATATGAGCAAGTTTGGATCACACAGCTCAGATCTTAAGGCCATTCATAAAATAGAATATACTGTCAGAAAACAGAAGGTATACAAGATACAGTAAATGAAAAGAGGCTTAGCAACGTATCTTCCAAAATTCAGTAGAGTAATAAAATGAATATGTTAAATTGTATAATTCAGAAGTATGGATAAAGCAAAACTGAAAATCTGCTGCTGTGTAAAATAATTCTACAAAGAACTGTAGGTCTCTATTAAGGAAAATTATACGTAAGAGGTTAACTCCCTGATCTTTCTATTTTGAAAGTAGAGGTTTGAGCACAAGTGCATCTAGGCTTGACACTGAAAGTAACATTGTAGAGGCCTTACATTACTGTTTATATTTTATCTTCATGGAATCACAGCATTTTCATTGCCTTGTTCTCTTTACCTCGTGTTGTAGAGTCCCTGAGTCAACTCATCCCTTCAGAACTAGCTTTGTCACAGGACTTCCAAAGCTACGCTTCCTTGTACAGAGAGACTTCAAGGTTTGACAGGATCCATGACTACTCCAGAGAAACTCCAAAGAAAATCCTCATATTTTTGATGAAAAAGAAGACTATTTTCAAATTCAGCTTTGAACAAAAGTCTTGGCATCAGGAAATACTGTGTCATATTCTTAATACAACGAAACACAGATGATATTTGGTTCTGAACTTAGTACAAAGTCACAGAATGTGGGAAGTTTCAGGACCAAATTAATAACTGTCACAATAAAACGCTCTATAAAAGTAGAGATGTTAAAAAATTGACTTATGTTTCAGAACATTGCTTAGATAAAGGATACTTCATTTCTCATTCAAACCCTTGTTTGTAGTATTGTGAGATTATAAAACTTTACTAGCTGTTAATATTAATTCTTTGATGGGAATTTCAAATGTACCTGTAACATAAAACAACTAGTCTTGCCTCTGAGAGAGATGTAAAGTTACCTAATCTAGGAAGACCATATTTAAGGCTAAAAGTACCTACTTAAATATTAAGAATAGAAAAGAGTTGCATATGAACGATGAATATACACATGCTGAGAAGTCATTCTTCTTGAATACAGTATCACTGGAGATTTGATATATTAATAGCATGATGTAAATGTTTGCAGACTGGACTAAATCTGAGTTTGATATTAGCATTCCATGGGCTGCGCTCAGAGAAAGAAGACAGTCCTTGATAAGTTGTCATGGTGATGGGTAGTGTGAAAAAACCTCAGGTAGATAAATGAAACCTATAATCTATAGAATTATGACATAACCTAGTAGATGTGGCATAACACCATTTCTATACAGCTGATGAATTTTAAATGTTCTTTGCACATATCTTCACAGTGATTTAACTTGGGATTTAAGGGGATATAGCATACATGCATCCCTTTCCTCCTCCTCTCACTTCTTGCTACCACACCTACTCTGATAGCACTCATTTGATTATCTCACTGGTTGAGCACAATAACATAAACTCCACACATTTCCATGTCTTATACAGGAGTATAACAGGACATGAACATTTCTATATTGCAGAGATCCTAGGGGAGAAATAAATAATATTTCTAGCAATGGTAAACCAAAAAGCACAAACACTCCAGAATTCTTGACTTCTTCAACTGAGCTCCCAAATTTTAATGGGTTTGGGTTAGGACTTCAGATGAAATTCAGGCTCTGATGTGCTTACTTAATGCATGAAATCTCAGAGAGCTGTTCTAACAGTTATGATAGTATATGAGTGACAGAATTCTATCACTGGCAGCTGTTCTACATGGACCTTGTTATACATGGATGTGGCACTACATCCATGTCTAACAATTTGTCCTGCCAGTCAAAACTCTTGTCAAATATTGATCTGACATCAGATTCATGTATAACAAGATTTTTGACTGACAGCTGAGCAACTGCCCAGAACTAAAACAAAACCCCACTATTTTCAAAAGCTAGCACTGCCAAGCAGTAGTTTGACTTTTCTGTAACGTTTATCCATATATGTACTCTGTCTTGTATCTTAAATTTAATATATAGATATACATACACATATAAAATCTTCACATTGGTGGCACTACAATAGTTGGATTTACCTTTTTAATTAAGTTTTAAAGATCAGTTTCATGTATTGCTATGCTAACAAATACTATGCAAAACCATGCTTGGCAGCTTCAGTTTCAGTGCAGCCAGAAGTTATATCAAACAAACAGGAAGAAAGTGAGAATGTCAAAGGGAATTAAGGTGATGTGCCTAAAGAATGAACATCAGACACAAGGTGCTAGAGTATGGGTGTTATCGTTAAAGAAAACACAATTGTGATTTTTTGACATCTATGAAAACCTGACCAGAATGCCAGATTCTGCTTGTTTCTCTCTTGCAATATTTATGGTACTCTGAAGAAGCTTTTTGGATTCTACTGATTCGAAAGTGGAAGAAGAGAACAGTACCAGCGTCACTAAGCTTTTAGCATGCTTATACAAAGGACGTTGCTGCTGGTACAAGATAAAGACCAAAAAAGTACATGAACTAGAATGAAGAAATTTGTTTTTTTTGGCACTGAAACTACCACAAAACCCCAATCAGTCAAGGTTTATCATATGTAACAGAAAATTACTAGAGCAGCATGAATCGTTGAAAGTAATCAATGACACACCTAACAACATTATTGCAGAAATTATAGAAACAAAAAGCCATAATTTTATCTTTACATTTAAAATTCATGGTAGCTAAAGTCCTCTGTCTTAGTGATTCAGGTAAACAAACAAACATCCTCATGAGAATTTGTGCAATAGAACAATCATTCCGTCATAGAATGGCCTGCATTGAAAAAGACCTCAAAGATCATCTAGTTTCAACCATCCTGCTGTGGGCAGGGTCGCCAACCACTAGACCACACTTCCCAGAGCCACATCCAGCCTTACCTTGAATGCACCCAGGGATGAGGCATCCACAGCTTCTCTGGGCAACCTGTTTCAGTGTGTCACCACCCTCTGAGTGAAAAATTTCCTCCGAACTTCTAACCTAAACCTCCCCTGTCTTAGTTTAAAACCATTCCCCCTTGTCCTATCACTGTCAACCTGTTTAAACAGTGGCTCCTTGTCCTCTTCATACACTCCCTTCAAGTACCGGAAGGCCATAATATGGTCTCCCTGGAGCTTTCTCTTCTCCAAGCTAAACAAGCCCTGTTCTCTCAACCTTTCCTCATAGGAGAGGTGCTCCAGCCCTCTGATCATTTTAGTGGCATTCCTCTTGACCCATTTTAAGAAATCTGTCTTTTTTGCGATGGGGGCCCCAGGCCTGAATGCAGTACTCCAGATAGGTCCTCACAAGAGCTGAGTAGAGGGGAACAATCACCTCCCTCTCCATGCTGGCCACCCCTTTTTTGATGCAGCCCAGGATATAGTTTGCCCTCTGGGCTGCAGGCACTCACTGCTAACTCATGTTCAGCTTCTTGCCCACCTGGACCCCCAAGTCTTTCTCTGCTGGGCTGCTCTCCAGGAGTTTTTCCCCCGGTCTATATAAAGGATTGCCCTGGCCCCAGTGCAGCACCTTGCACTTACCCTTTTTGAACCTTGTTAGGTTCACATGGGCCCACTTGTCCAGCCAGTCCAGGTCCCTCTGGATGACTTCCTTTCCCTCCAGTGTGTCAGCTGCACTGGTCAGCTTGGTTTCATCCACAAACATGCTGAGGGTGCACTCTATTCCATCATCTATGTCACTAATTAAGCTATTGAAGAGCACTGGTCCCAAGACCGACCCTTGGGGGAATCCACTCATGCCCAGCCTTCACCCAGACACAGAACTGCTGAACAGCCCTTTGGTTGCAACAAGCCAACCAGTTTTTAATCCATCAAATACTCCATCTTTCAAATCCAAACCTCTCCATTTTAGAGAGAAGGATGTGATGAGGGACCATATCAAAGGCTTTGCAGAAATCTAGGCAGATGAAATCTGTTGCCCTTCCTCTGTCCACCGATGCCATTACACCATCATAGTAGACCACCAGATTGGTCAGGCAAGATCTGCCCTTGCTGAAGTCATGCTGGCTGTCTTGGATCACCTCTTTCTCTTGTACATGCCTTAACATGGTAGCAAGAAGGATATGCTCCACGATCTTCCCAGCACAGAGGTGAGACTCATCAGCCTTATATTCCCTGGTCATCCTTTCTCCCTTAAAAATGGGAATAATGTTTCCCTTTTGCCATTCTCTGGGGAGACAGCCATGATTTTTCAAATATGATGGAGGGTGGCTCAGCAACCATATCAGCCATCTCTCCCAGAACCCTGGGATGCATATCATCCGTCCCCACGGACCTACTCTGTCCAGTCGACCTCCAGCCTCTTCCCCCATCAAATCTAGTTGACATCTCTGAAATACTCGCTCCACCCTAGTGAGTATATGTTCTAACCTTCCCCCTTCATACCTAGTTTAAAGCTCTCTCAGCGAGACCTGCCATCTCCTGGCCTAGGATCCACTTTCCCCTTGGAGACAGGCAAGATCCATCTGCAGTCATCAGGCCAGTCACCAAGTAAATGGCCTCATGGTCAAAGAACCCAAAGTTCCTGTGGAGGGAACAGCCTTTCAGCCACATATTCAGGGCCTGAGTTTTCCTAGACCACTCCGTATCTCTCACCACCCCAGAAGGGAGGGGTACAACTTGCATTCCCATTCGTCCAATGAACTACCCTAAATCCCTGAAATGTCTTTTGATAGCTTGCAGGCTTCCCTGAGCAATTTCATCACTGCCTGCCTGAACTATCAATAACAGATGATAATCAGAGATCGAATCAGACCTGGGAGATTTTGGTGATGTCCCTGACCCAGACACCAGGGATGCAGCACACCTCCCTACAGGTCGGGTTGAGTTGGGTCTGCATATGGTGCCCTCTGTTCCCCTAGGGAATCACCTACCACAATTATCCTTCCGTCTTTCCTGGCAGAGGATGTCTCAAGGCTTGGGGATGACCACCTTGCCCTAGTCCCCCTCTTATGTGGAGCCTCCCTCTCCTCCCTACTCATCTCCTCATTTTCCTGCACCCTAAACCTATTTCTCACAGATGTTTCTAGTTGTTAAATAGAAAAAAGGCTATCAAAAATAATTTTTCAGGTCAATATGTAGACTAAAGTACAAAGTGAAATAGCTGACGCATTCCATTAAATTAGACTAATTATCATCAGCAGTTTAAGACAAATAGGAATCTCATTACCACTGTCAATTGGCTGTGGATCGGGTTCTAAGGGATCTCACCTACTTCATAGACTGCCTTCCCTCCTTTACTCCAACTGTTTTGAATTAATCTGATGACCCGAGGCATCCACCACAAGGTTACAAATTACCTGTTAATGTATTTTAACTGGTTGGTTAAGTCAGGTTTATGGCTCCTTTGTGTTGCTCAAGTATTGCAAAGCATCCAGAACATGTCAAGTTTAAAAGCTATAGAGACAGATTTTAAACACATATAAACATGTATGCATCATTTCTTCTATGCTTATGTTCAATTTATTCAGCATTTTAACCCACTTAAAAAACATTAATTGAACCTTACAATAGCTCTGTGTGAATTTTACAGGGAAAGGCTTTATATCTGTTTTATGCTTCAGTAGGAAGCTGTACAAGGATGAGGCAACTTGCTTGTTGAGTTCTGTATTTGCAATTACATTTTCATATTCTCAGTTTTCATCTACTGTTACTGCTCAGATAGGCAGATAGAAGTGAAGGAGAAGCAAGAGGTGCACAAACAGGCAAAAATGTATATACATAAATACATACATATTTCTTTTTCAAAATATCAGTTCAGTAGTGGAATCTGAAGATTTCAAGAGTCAGAAAATTGTAGAATTGCAGAACCTGAAGATTTTATCTTAAACATCTGAAAGTCAGCTTCCATCTTTACAGACAAGATTTGATGTTGTTATGAGACATTAATTAATTAGTGGGAATATCGGTTACATTTTTGTCCCTTAGCTGCATGCACTGTAGGAGAGGGGAAAAGTAGGAAAATCTCTTTGTTTGTGTTTTATTCAGCGCAATCCATTATTAATTCCTACATTCCTGAAATCTCCAGCAATGTTGAAACCAGCACTTTCAACTTCAGCCTGAGCCATAGTACCTATTAAATGAGACCTTTGAAATCTCTACTTTTGAAACCACTCTCAAATCAGAGAATCTGGTAAATCTCCCTTGCCTGTGCATGTGTCTGTGAAAAGGCTTATTTTCAAAGAAATGCCTTTTTTTTCTTCTGGATTGAGTGCAGCTTCAGCCTGAGTGCTGATACTTCAGAAGTTTCAAACTACAGTCAGATGTGGCTGAGGCTGAATTTGAGGTCATAGTTTCAACAAAGAATAAAACTTTCAGTTCCCGAGTCTTTCAGTTATTTTAAAATTAATTTTAAATCACAGCATGCTCTGGTTCACAGTATGGAAAAGTGCACTTTTCTGGGGGGAGTAGTGGATGTTAGGCTATTGCAAAAGTCAGAGAACAAAAGGAAAAAAAAACCATTAATTTACAAGCTAATTGATTTATATGAATGTGGTATCTCAAACTGAAGGAAAACTTACTATACAATCCAAATAAGTGTTCTGGATCTTCTGTTATATGGACAGCACTCTGATTTAGCAGACAGTTGTAATTGCTGTAAGCTTTTCTGTGCCATTTTTTTTTTTCCACATCTTGAAATACAAACAGGTGCAGTCCAAGAGGTTACCATGATATGACTTTATTTGGAATTTCTTTAGTTTTTGTGTACTGTGGGGTTTTCTTTCATTTTCCTGGGTTATAACATCTGTCAGTTCTTTTTTATGGGTTTGTTTATCTACAGAAAATGGAAAAAGTAATGATTGTGCCAAGAGACCTCTTTTTCTGCCAATATCTATGTATCATTTTATATGACCACGAAGAGTGGTCATTTATGACTTGCTTACAATAAAGACAACGAGGCTGATTTGAATATCAGTTATGCCAACATACAATGAAAAGAATCTACAATGTATTTCACTAGAGCAAAATTTAAGATTTTAAGAAATGCTTTTCAAGAAAAGATAGGGTATAAAGGAATGTTTGTGCAAGTTCAAATATTACTTTTAATAAATAATCTATAATGAGTTTAAAATCTCTATTTTCTCCCCTAAAATATTCTAATTGGCCACAAGAAGCAATATCATGCTCTAGGCCTTTCAGCTGCTTTGAGAATACTGGATTTCTCATGCCTTGCTATGTATCCAAGAAATATAGCTCTCCCATGACAGCTACAAATGCTGTCTCAAATTATTAACTCCAGTAGGATGCCTGAGGAGCTGCCGAATAGCTTCTACTCCAACAGGGTTCTCTTATGGCTTTGTTGGGATTCTGCATTGGAAGTGTATGGTTTAGAAAAGACCAATCTCTTAATGAGGACCTTACAGAAGCTTGATTGAAGTACCAAAAAAGTGACTATTTTTCTCATCCTGATATGGGTATACAATGCCTGAGGAATGTAAAGAAAAGTTGATCACAAAGAAAAAGGCACATTGTCCTTTTATTTCATTGATATTTGTAGATATTAATTTTCTGGAAAAAAATGTGAAATAAAGATTGGTTGTGAAGTAAACTACTGTTGGGAAGTAAACTCTGTGATCCAGAGTGAATCTTATCTGTATTAGTCTATTAGTATAATGGTGGCAGTACTGCATCTGTAGGTCATGCTGACACACTCTGAGGCTAAATAATTGCCTTTGAAATACTCAGATAATAAAGTGATGCAAGTTTATAGGATCTGATATACGCATTCAGTATTTAGAATTTGCTAATTTATCCGTGTATACGGGCAGCAAGTTTTACAGGCTGCTATTCCCTGAGTGGATGACCTGGTAGCGGAAGCAGGGTATGTTGAAAATTCTGGAGTGATTACTTGTCTTAAGAGGCAATGATAAAGTTTTGGAGTGATAAATTAAGCAATGAAGGAACCTAAAGTGTAGCTTAGATTCTTCACTACTTCTGCATTAGGAAACTTGTGTTGAGTCATTTTTGGGAAGGAGATGGGTTTCTTCCTTACTGTAGGAAAGAAAATTGTACAGTGGATTTTTTGTCTTCCTGAAACATTTTGCAAATGGTTTTCTGACATCCTCTTTCTGAAAATTTGTCTATCTGTTGCCAGGACACTTTTTTTCTACCTTTCTAGTCATAGGTTACAGACCACATAGGCACAAGATGATGTTCATAACCATAATATATTGTCAAAACTATAGATAGTCCTAAACATGAAAATTTCCACTGGGATGTATAGTTAATATCTTGCTCCAGAGTGTATGAATCACGTATTTTTCAAAGTCCTTTCTGAAAAGACCCTTTTTTTGTGCTCCAAAATGTCATTCAACCTCCTTCACTCCTCCTATTTCTGATGCACTATGCTCACTTAATGGAATGGAATTTGAAAATAACTACCTTCTCAAAGCTCTTTTTTTCTTTCATATTCAAGGAATTTTCAACATCTGGTTCTTGTGTGGAAATGCAAACAGAATAGCCGGGTGAATGTTTCTGGCCATTGTCTTCTTTTCAGGTACAAAAGCTTTTCTGCAAAATATTGTCAATGTTATTAATGCTTCTCATAGAATCATAGAAGTTTAGTACTAGACATTTGAAAACAGAAGTAAAAGGGATCTGGAATAAAAAAAAATACAAGAAAATATTTTTCAACAATAACTGTGTCTTTAACTGTGATAGCTTTTTTAAAATATATACTTTAATCAAATCTTTGAAGAAATTATGCCTGCATATTTGATGGAATAGTATAAATCATCTGCTGTTAAGCTGAAGGGAAATATAATTGGCAAAATGCTGGTCTTGTGGAATTCAGTGACTAAACCTTAATTGGTTTCAATGGAATGGACTTTCCAAATATGTATTTGATTACATGTTAATTAAAATTCAGAAGCAGTCTTCTACATATTTAGAGCTAGAAAATTTCTACATATTTAAAATGGAACACCTAAGAAAGAATTGGAAACAAAAAAATTGGTTAAATTTTATTTTGTTGCTGTTCAAAACAATGGAAAAAGGTCTAGCTTTGTGATGAGACTTTACACTTTTGTTCAGTTTCAGGAATTGGTAAGTAGAGCTGAAGGGGTGCCCGCATGCCTACTCAGCATTAAGAAGACTTTTTTATTATTATTACTTTGGCTTAGCATGTGTGAAAGACTGGGCAGCCAATGAAAATGACTGGACTCAAAGACAAGAGGCTGCTGAAGTCAGCAATGATTATGGAGGCTGATTAATCTATTTTCAGCTCCTGAAAAAGGGAAACCTATCTTAGCTATACATTCATTTTGATTTAGTTTTATGTAGCCATTTCGGTATTATTTGGTTTTGAATTCTTTACATAAGATGCTATGCATAGGAGGGAAATTTTGCTATATAACATGAAATCTGTATAATCATTTGGTACAAAATGACAATGGCTGAGAGAGATGAGAAATGTCTGATGCTAAGAAACTTTTAAAATCTTAAGATTCACAGCTGAGATATAAAGGCTGTAGACATATATATGCCAATCATGCGCTGTACAAAATTGAATGATGATACATAATAAGATTATGTCAACTATTACAGCTTTCAGTATGTAATGAAAGTTGTTTTAAAAAACTTCAGGGAAAGGTCAGCAATAACACAAGCAGAAATAGTTCTATTAGTTTTCTAAAGGAGTTTCTTCAGAAAGTTTTGATGGTATACTTTAAAGATTATTACAAATCAATTTTTTATTTGTCTGGAAGAAGAGAGTACCTGTAATGTGATTGTTATGTCAATACTAGTCAAGTTTGGAAGGACCAGAAATGTACATCTCTACATACATGCTGAGTATTCATCCTGCAACTAATGAGTATTGGCTTGACTCTTGTAACCTAATCTAATTACCCATAGAATCTCAGATATATTTCACTTGACCCCAAACTTTAAACTGTTAGTTTCTCCTTTGCCTTGTAATGAAGTAATAAAGCAATTAGCTGTGTACCAATGCAGAAAAAGGTTGATCCTTGTTAATACGTCAGTGAGGTGCATAACATGGAAAAAACTTGACAGTTTCAGAGAAATCCCATTATAGTTTTATCACCTGCCTAAGGATTGTAGGGTTTTTTTTACAGATCCCATAATATAGTACCTTCCCTGGGCTTTAGCAATATCAGCAGTAAAGGAAAATACATAAAACCACAATGAGTGAAATAGAAAGAAGAAATTTCTTGACTTGGGTCTAAGTCAAGTTATTATATATTTATTTTCATTCCCTCCTTAAGACAGAGGATATGTGCCTGCATAAGAAAAGAATAAAAATGGAGGAAAGGCTTCTTAATTTCAGTTGTTTAAATAGTGAGACAAAGAACAAACCAGTGAAATTCTCAAATGCTAACAGCTCTTGCTAAGAAAAACTTATAATAAATAGGATGTTTATCTTAAGAAATCTTAGAAAAACTAAGAAATTGCTTCTGTACTTTCTATTTTTTCTAGGGAAAGATTTTGTCCTCACTTTCAGCTACAACTCATTTCTGTCTGAGTAGATTCTCCACCTGGCCTAGTAATAGTCAATAGCAGTCGGAGATTGATAGAGTTACTACAGCTTAGTGTTTCTCATAGTCTACTGAAGATATCTAAATGTATAGGTTTGCTTTTTTTTGTCCTTTCTTGACTTGATTAGAAGATAATCTTCCATTTCTTCTAAGTGATAACACTCTGATCTTCAGCAGTAATGCTGGTGGAAATTGCTTCTGGTTCCTCCTTCAGTCTTACATGCTTGTTATTTTTTGAAGGATTATTTTTCCGTTCAGGTCATTTCTACAACCTGGCTCAACTCTTAGCTTGATCATGGAGAAGGATGTCTTACTGCATATGGAGCTATATAAACAGCAGAGGTTCAAATTTTCTGTAAACTCCTTTAAGAAGAATTTACAAGATTCCTCTCACGAAATAACACTAAAATTTGTGTTATATTGTTTTAATTGTGAGAACTAGCTAAATTACACTTCAGTCCTGTTGAAAAAGTAAAAATTTCTGGCTTTATCCTGCCTGTATTGTCTATATACTAAAATTTGTCTTGTTTTTTAT
The DNA here is from genome assembly GCA_023055505.1 of Callipepla californica brunnescens. Taxonomy (NCBI): domain Eukaryota; kingdom Metazoa; phylum Chordata; class Aves; order Galliformes; family Odontophoridae; genus Callipepla; species Callipepla californica. The sequence continues at coordinate 3,541,199 of JALIRH010000038.1, forward strand.
GTCTTGTTTTTGTTTGTTCTACTGACAGTGACAGGTAGTGCACCTGAAATATTTTTGTGAATTCTCATTTCAATGAACAATACTGCTGGTTTGAAGGAGATACAAACATCAAAAAATATTTTTCAGGCTATTTGCACAAAAGGGAATTAAAACAGTAAAGCTGGGATAGGATAAAAACGAACAACAAACAACTAGAGGATGGCACTGCCAGTATTCTGTCATGATTATCATTGCTGAAGCAGGGGACAGTTCAGTTGAACTCTATAGAATAAAGTTAAAGACTGCAGTCTTTTCTACTTTTCAAGATTGATATAGAGAAAATCCCAAAGCAAGTACTTATGCTTTTATGTTTCCAAGTAAGGTATTTTGTAAATTGAATGCTTCTGGATAATGTAGTGAAAACACAGGGCAGATCCCACACAGGATTAGGAAGCAGAAGCTAGTTAACCATTTATTTATTTTTGGTTCATTTGATTCATGTAAATAGAAGCAGGATGAGATAGCAAAGAGAGTTCTCAAAGGCAAAATAGTGTTCTGTGTTTAGGAGAAGCAGATCAATCACTCAGCTCCATAAAAAGACTGTCATACCCAAAACATACTTGATTGGTCTTTGGTCTCCTACAAACCTTATCTAGAGTCTAGAGTTGATGAGACTTTGAAGGAGATGATTTCATCCTAAATAAACTTATCTCTTTTCTGTGTAGATTAAGACTTATTCTACAAGTAAAAGAAGACATTTAATTTTGACAAAGTTTGTCTAAAAACGCGAATTAAAGAACATGTTGAAAAATAAAAAAGTGAATGAATTTTCTTGAACCAGTAAATTTCAATTTCGTTGCATGTGTGTCTTGAAAAGAGCAAGTGTGATAATCTTAGAAATCTGAAGATCTCAAATTCAACTTCTGAGTAAGTGGGCATAACTTCCTTTGCCTTCATGAAAAATGGAGCAAGTGTAAAAAGTAAATGTTGTTTCCTTTTAAACTGAATAATTGGGAAATTATTTTCAAAGCAGGAAATTTTCAGTTAGCTGCTGTTGATGTTGAAGAGAGGCATGTAGTATTATGGTAGGTAATTGATGGTGAGATGCTTTTGTATTTAATGTATTTGGGATTTCAGCAGATACACTGTGACCTGCAGCTAAAATAAGTGTGAGTCCTTCTACTTGTAAATGACAAGGTGCCTCCTAAAATTATTTCTTTTGTACTATCTTCATAAAGTGACAATATTGTCTCTGCAGGCAAAAAAGAATGTAAAGGTAATGTTTCAAGGCCAAATAATTCACCCTTTTCCTGATATAGCAAAATCCACTCAGCTTAGTCTATGTAGATTTATGAACACAAAGACAGAATTTGTAGGAGAGGATGTTAAGAATGCTTCTCTCTTATTATCCAGAAGAAATTAGGGCTCTAAACAGAAGAGAAAAGATACCTTGTCACTGATCAACGATCCCAACAAACTACTTGCTATTCAATTTTGACCATGTAACTTATCAAAGACGACAGAAGTCTCTCTACAGGTTACTTCACACACCATGTGAATAAATTCCACTGGCTATGTCTAGAAAATACCATGCAGAAGAACAAAGCTAAACAGTCTTTCAGTGTTTTTCAGCAGAATTCATACATTTGCAAAGCATTAGAGTTCATAATGCCTACAGTTTTCCTCATTTTATGACACTTAAAATAACCCCACGATGTCAAATCATAATAGTAGGTGAATTATGAGATTAGGAGGTAACTTTATGTTTTGTCTGAAAACTGTCTATGGGGAGAATAAAAGCTTTCTTGTGTTATCCAGATCTTTTGTGTTGTTAGTTTGGAGATTTAGAAAATTGGATTATGTATAGCTAACCTGATATCTCATCACTGCCTTAAAGTCACAAAGGGTTGTCCCAAGATCGCCAGTATCCTGTCACAAATCATATATAAATTGGGAGTTTTTCCATAAAATAAAGAAATAAGAAAATTTTGCAGATCATAATGGTTTGACTTAACAAAAGTGTATTCCATAGAGTACTGAGTCACTCTGTACTTTAAAGGAGTGCAACTGTTGTGTGCCATAATCAGGAAGGTGGGGCAATGAAGGCAGAAAAAATATTAAGTGCTGCTATATCTTTGATAGAAGGAACTCCTTTTTTGTAATTGACCTAACAGTGATATTCCTCTACCTGAAATATATCAGTGCTTTGTGTTTCAATTCCCAATGTCTTTCAATATTTTCCATCTTAAATCTCATATTCTACTAAAAAGTCAGATTTAAAAGGTTTTCTTCAGTTTTCATCTGTTCTAGTAATAGTTTTTTCTACCCTATTAAATATTTGGAGGAAGTTACTAGATTAAATGTCACAGTGATTTTATTTGTTTGTTTTTGTAGCCATTCCTGTTTTTTGTTTTTGTAGCCATTCCTGTTAAAAAAGTATATAATCTGTCTTCAGGTGTAAATAATGGCACAAATTTTACAGGAATGAACCTCTGTGTAGGGAGCTTTCTTTTAGTCTGAAAGGAGTATATATATATATATAAATGCAAAGCTATTAGAAGAAAAAAAAGGTTGCATATAAAAGTGAGTTCTATAGACACTGGGAGTACAGTAAATTAGTGTTAAAAAATGTAAGACTGATAGTGATATTAGAGAAAATATGCAAAAATTGTTATGGCATTATCTTTATTCAGTACCTGGCATGGGTATGTCTGTAATGCTCTATCAAGCATCCCTGCAATACAGAATCTAAACCCTACTTGTTTATAGTTTTTGATACTGCTAACAAACCTTCCTAAATGTTCCATGAAATTAACTGTTGCTTAGTCTCCATTCAAAGGTGCCCCTTTTATTTCCATTATTTTTATTCGAGGTAACAAGGGAATTCTGTTAATGTAACACTGTCTGAACTAGCAATAATGTCATCTCTACCTGTAACAGTTTTCTTAACAGTAGCACATTTTATTTACAGTTTATTTAATTCAGCCACCTTTCACATCTGTTAATTAGTGATCTAAAAAAAGAGGTAGGTCTAATTTCATGTGGTCTTACTTTCTGCTTTTTACTACTGTCACATAGCCCTGAACAAGCAATGGTTCATAGTATCTGGTAGTACTCCAGCTCTTGTCCTACGAAGTCTTCGGGAGCAACTCTGCTATGTAATATTTTTCCTTTATTTCTCATCAGAAGCTTGAAAATAAGAGCTTCTCTCTTCTTCAGTTAGCAAAGAAAGCAGTTCATTTCATCACTCCTGCCTCATCTGACACTTCTCCAATCAGCAACCAATAGCTATTCTCACCTCTCTTATTGCTCTCAGTATCTCAACTGATTTTTGAGCACAGTCCTGGTGATACTGCAGAGATAGTTTTCCTTCATCTAGCTGACAATATATTTGTGTATTTCTTTTATTTCATACTTCAGGCTTTTAACTTTTTGGCTTCTTCATGCTTTTGCCCCTATTCACAGACATATTTCGTTCTATTTTCTCACAGATATAGTTTTCTCCTGAGAACAAATACATAAACAAGAACAACAACAAAGCACCATTTTTTTCTTATTTTCTTTTTTTCCTTTTTCTTTCCCCAAGAAATTTATTTACAGAATTGCCCTTGGCAAAGTTATTATTTGATTATTATTTTTTTAATCTTAAGTTGTATTCCCTTACACTAGATTAAAAAAAAAATAATTGATCATTGTAGTCCTAGGATCTCTTGTTTCTTAAGAGTCATGGCACTCGGTAGTACAGATGATTATAATTTGGTTTTTTATCTTCTCTTGTTTTGGGGACTAAATTTAAGTTGAGTATTTATCATAACCTCATGTCACCCCCTATAAAAGACTGAAAAGCCATATAACTTACTCATTTGTAAGTGGAGAACTTAGAAATGAGTAGTTCACTTAGCCATTTCACCAATAGGAAAGTAAAACATGGAATTCCAGATTAAAGACAACTGTTTTAACCTTTTGCATTCACAGTCTTAAAACAGTTCTTCCTATGAAAAAATCTGTGGTGAATAGGTATACTTTTAACATACTTTTTCTTAATTTAAACATCTGGGGATCTCTTCTATCAAGAGCAAATACTCCAGTTTTAAGGTGATCTGACTAATCTGGAATAAAAACTTCTTTCTGGATTGCCTTATCATCCAGATATTCTCAAATAATGGAAACAAGAATTTACATGACTCAACTAGCATTGCTAATGATTATCTTATATTTTAGGGAATAAATTATAGTGTATCAAGACCTGGAGAGATTGAGCTAGATCAAAGTTAAGAATTCCTTAAACTTCCATGGTGTCTTTTCTTAATGAGCATACTGTGGGACTCAGAGCTTAGGACCCACAGACCGTAAAGAGACACATAGCTAAATCCAGGAAACCTTTCTGCTGCTTGAAGATCTACCTTGATGTAAGCATGGGAATTGCTGAAGATGTATATCTGACAGCCTGACCATCTCTGAAATCTGCTTGCTGTCTGAAAAGTCATCTGAAGATATCTCCAGACCCCTACTATCCCTTACACAGGACACCTTCTAGAAGGTAGATCAATTGCTACATTTCCTCTGTCAAAGAATGAGAATGGAATCTCCGCATAGTACTAAAACGAGTTCCATAATTGCCCAGTATGGTAGGAATGTCTAATGATTGTTTGCAAATTGTGAATCCTCTAGGCTCAGAATGATTTTCTTTGAGCCTGAAAGAGCCAAACTCTCAGCTCTACTCCTTTCCTTCAGGCTCATATATAGAGTAAGTTCAACAATGTCCTCTTGTTATCAAGTTGAATGGAAGTTTAAAGATCTATGGAATTAGGAATATAAAAGTATGAGGAATAGTCCCATTTTGTAGACCATAATGTTTGGAGTGTTATTCTGAGAGGTTAAAATGTTTACCAATTTTATCTCGTAAATATATAAAGATTAATTTTGGCATGCCAAAAATCCAAATAATTGGCTACAAAGAGCTACAGTTCCCAGTGAACAAAATACTAATGGTTTAGTCGTTAACTAGTCATACCTGCTTTACCTAGCCATTCCCATGACGCAGAGAAAATTATGGAGAAGTTGTATGTTTCTTCACTGCTTGGGAAAAGGATCATTATCCTGGGGACATCTGCTTTAGAGTTTATGGCTGCTTTGCTCTGGAGACACTGTGTGGGGAATATCTAAGAGTGAAATCCAACTAATTAAATGTGAGAATGTGCAAGACAGAGTGAATCATCCAGCAGAAATTAGAATTTATATGGAGTAATTCAAAGCACTGTCCCAAGCTAGGTATCTAAAACAGGTCAGTTGTGCTGCATCTTAAACCAATATTTCTCTCTCATTGGCTGTAAAGGGAAACAGATGTAGATACCTGCACTGTAGCATCTCTGAAGTAATAGAATCTGGGTCATCATACATACCCAAAGAGCTACTAATTTCTAATTTATCATGTGACTGTCTGAACAAGATTCATATATTCCTCTGAATTGCTAGCTATAATTATTGTGACTGGACACTTGAAATCCATTCCTGTTCCTTGAGGGAATGAAATGAGCTTTACTAATCAAAAGAAAAAAAAAGGTAAATAGTAAAGATTGATAAAAGTGACCAGAGAAAAATCACATGTGCTAAAATTCACAACATCACTGAGATTTGTGAAGACATTTATTGTGTAAACTGCATACTTAAGCAAGGAATAGCATGCACTGTAAGTAAAAATTAAATAAACTCATTACATGTATGTCCTTCTATACTCCATTATTCTAATACATATATGTGTGTGTTTGTGTATATAAATATAAGAATATATGCCTGCTGACTTTTGTGCTACAATTTTGACATAAACTCTGAAATTTGTAAATAATTGCATCAGATTTGTGAGAAATTAAAAAAAATTTTTTTTTTAAATTATTTCTTCATTATTATTACTTGTTATTTTTCCATGCAACAACAACTGAAAATCCAACCTTATCTAATAGGACACATACACTGGAGGAATCAGTAAAGCTATACCTATGAGAACAGTATCTCCTCTTCTTGCTATATTTTGACAATCCTTTCTGATATACCAGAGAGAGAAAAAAAATCTGGTCCTTAAACTTGGACATACAGACTTGAGACAATCTGATTTTGACATAGCTGAGAAACATATCCCAAACTGATCTTCAACAATGTTTAATTTCTATCAATTTCAGGGTCTTCTATGCTGTAAGTTTAGGGTAATGACATGGAGAATGACGACCATTTTAGATGTGACATTGTTATAGCCTCAATGGGGGTTTAATGAACAGGGCTTAATGCAACGAAAGGATAGTCTAGCTAATCTGGACCTAGGTACTGGGGTGCATTAGGATGTATGGCAGTGGGATACCCACTCTCCATATCTTGCACCTGTTCAGATCTTACCACTGGTCCCATTTCTCCACTCACTTATTTATTGCTCTGTGGAAATCAGAACTTGAAGCTCTCAGGGGGTGTACATTCAGATCTGTGAATTAAGAAGAGTTCCCTGGTCCTGTATTATACACATCAGTGGCAAATGTGTCTACAGTGCATGGCCATCCCCAGCATGAACGTGAGCCTAAGCAGGCTTTATGTCTCATTTAATTATGTAGCAGACAGTAGAAGAGAATTATCTATTTATCAGGTCATAGCTGTGAGATTGTAACTCTTGAGGTTGTAAGTCCAGAGCCTACTGATGTTTATATGAACAGTGCTGATTATATGTTAGACTCACAAGCAATGTTCAGCAATGTTCCTGAGACTGTGGCTTATTTATGCTATTATCACACACAGTGCATCATCCCAGTGGGTATTTGTGTACCTTTTCTTTTCACCTTTTCATTATAAAATCCCAATGTATTTCATTGTAGATCAGATTTTGCAATGTATATAATATTTTAGAAAATGTATCATCATCCACTTCTGATAAATTGATATCATCAACACTGTACTATAAGTAACAGTGGAAAGCATGCCATTGAAACTGTCCAGTACTCTGCACCATATTCTTTTCAGGAAAGTACAATATTTATCAAATAGAAATATGTGCTCATGATTGTAATCTAATTACCTTACAGCATTTGGAACAGTGACTGCTTCGATCACTGATTTCTAGATTTTAACTGTGCTTTAAATTTGGTAAAAACTGCAAGTCTTCCTTATTGCCAATTACTTTTGGCTTCAAGACAGATGATAACTGGAAATTGCAGCAAGAGTTTGAGAGTTTGTCAGGGTTGTCTGGGTCACTGGTTAAATAGTAAAATACACTTTCTGCTTCAAAAACAGCAAGATGCTTCTGACCTACATCAATATTACAAAAATTACCTGCAGTGACTGTATGATTATTGCTAGCAAGAATAGTTAACACTCTTTCATTCTGAATATTCCTTTTAATGTTGCATACTTACCTCACAAGCAACTTAAATAAAATAGCTATGTAAATGCATGTGTGTTTAGATAAGACACCAGTATAAAAACTCACTTTTATAGAAACTATTTCACTGTAGCAGAAAAATCATTCAGATATGTAATAGTGCAATAACATTATTCAATTATGAAAAAAAAGAAAATGTTTATATATGCATACACACGAAATGTAGAATATGAGCATATACTGTAATGGTTTCTGTTCTATGTCACTTCAGAATCATGAATCTCAAAACTCCTGAGAATTCTAATCTGTAATGAATGTTATTTCTTCAGAATCCTTGACAGACAGTAAGAGAAAATGATTTCTATTTTCTAGATTCCATCATCTATCAGTATATTTTATGATCTGAATGATAATTACGAACAGTTACACCTGTTGGCCTAAAAACATTACCTCTTTTGGCTTTTTAATGTCAGCCACAAGTAGAAGTTCATGAGCCAAATTAAAGGTAAGATAGACCTCATATGAATACAAATGGTTCAAGTAATTCTCCTTTATATTTTGTAGGAGAAAATATCTGCTATTTCAGGCCAGAATAGAGGAATGGATTACTCACTGTAGAATTAACTCCGTCACATCCTAAACATATGTGAACAAAAGGTACAACTCTTAAAATGGTTTAGCCCCTTGTTACTGGAGGAATTACATTCTTGGATGAATCACACATATATTTATCATGAAAATTTCTACATGTCTTGATATGCAGTGTCAACACATTTCTTAGTGTCTGAAAATGCTTATCAGTATGCTACTGTAATAGAGTTTATTTCTTGAGTTTCTGTCTCTCTTTGTATATTCATTTCATTAGTCTGTGATACTTCTCATCTGAAAATAGAAGTTAAGCATCTGTGATCAGAGGTATAGGCAAGGTATAGGCAAGCAACCTTTGCCACTGGAAAACTATACTGAACCTAGAAACTAGAAAATAAATGTAACATTTTTTCCACATAAAAGTTTCAAGAATAAAACACGAAATGTCTTGAAAGTGAAACTGCAGTATTGCCTTTATAGTGTGTACTAATTGAACTGTGCAGTAGACAAAAGAGAAAATCACTAATTATGGCAGTGACTAAAAAGGTGGTCTGGCAGGTGGTAACAGTAGTTAATGTCCAAGGCTAATAGATGAATAACATAGGCAAAGAATCTCTTCCTTGAATTCAGCACTTCAGTGGCGAAGCTCAGGACAAAGTGAACTTCCAAAGTAGAGGGTACATGCAGGTCATCAGAACAAAAGAATTTTATCCCACAGGCTAGAAATATAACTAAATGATGCATCTGGTTGCTGTTATTGGAAGCATTCTGGTATTGTCATGACACCAAAGAGCTACAATTCACATCCAGGATCACATATTCAGTAGATATTCGTGATTACTTGTTGTTTATTAAATAATGAATTGCCAAAAGGTGCTATGGTTTGACATTGAAGACACATTCCTGAAGATATTTGTAGGATGTTGTCTATATTTCATTGTATTTCCCTTGCTGTGAAAAATGTGGTACTGTTTTCCAGACATTTTAGCAGACTATTATAGGTAATTTCTTCTCTAGGCTGGACAGGTCTACTACGTTTATTGCCAGTTACAATTTACAGCAACAGGTCCACAATATTTTTCTGCTTGAACTTCGTAGGCCACATCCTGTCCTGATTGCATCCATATGACCCAAAGAACACTGTTTTGGTAACTCAAAGGGAGATGTTATATGTGCAGTTCATGTAATTTGGTTTAATTTGTTATGACTTTTGGTACCTTCTTTATTTTAATGATACCTTGGCTCAGTAGTGAAGAAATATAATTTTCTTTGTTGACATCATGTCACGTCTCATTAAAATTTATCTGTTCTTCCTTCCTATGGGTTGCTTATATGTAATTCATCATATATGAAAATCTATTTAATTTGTTTTATACAGTGGCCTACTTTCAGACAGATCTGCTTCAAGAGTTCTGCAGAACTTCTGAGAGCTTTCAGTTGCTACTATGCTATACCCATCAAAAAACTCTAGGATTCCGTTCAAAGAAGACAGGGATCTCCTGGAAGGAGTGCAGTGGAGGGCTGCAAAGATGATAGAGGACCTGGAGTGCCTCTCCTTTGAGGAAAGACTGAGTAAACTGGATCTATTCAGCCTGAGCAAAAGAATACTGAGAGGGGAGCCTATTGTTGTTTATAAATATCTAAATGGAGTTAGGAGGTAAATGGACGAGGACAGGCTCTTCTCAGTGGTGTGCAGTGGTAGGACAAGGAGTAATGGCCTAATATTTGTACATAGGAAGTTCCATACAAACATGCAGAAGTTATTTACAGCAAGGGTCATGGAGCATTAAAACAGGTTGCCCAAAGAGGTTGCGGAGTCTCCTTCTATAGAAATATTCAAGAACTGTCTGCATGCCTACCTGTGTGACCTATTGTAGGAAATCTGCTTTAGGAGGCCCTGCACTTTTTGTGATTCTGTCTGAAAATAAGTAAATCAGCAAATCTTCGGAGATGCAAGGGATAACCAATAATTGAACTATATGAAAAATTATTCTTTCTTTATTCCCATGTGCTTAATTGCAGGACATAAAAATATTAACTTCAAAATATTTTTTCATGCAGTTCTTGATTATTAAATGGTTAATCATTAAACCCTTTCATTTTACAACTCAAGCAGGCCACAACTCTCTGTAGGCAACGCTGATTTCCAGTACTTCTGTTGTACTTTAATCAATTTTGTGATCAGGATTATGCTATCCAGGAGTTAGAAAGCATTCCATGGCTTTGTATACATACTACTTTAGATATATACTTGGAAGCATGTAAGCAGGAATATTTAGTAATATTATTTTCCACACTATATGTGGATTTTGAGGCAATATTCTTCACAAATGAGGAGGGTTTTTAACTCTCTGTAGCATGCTAAGTTTCTGCTTGTGAGCAGAAAGTAATGTTCTAGCCTAGTTCAGTGGTCTGATCCTGCAAATAATTATGTATGTATAGGGCATTACTATGCAAATAAGTCATAGGAAGTTATTAGTGTGTTTGTAGGAATAATTTATGAGAGGCCAAGACAGTGTAAAAATGGTCTGTTTTAATAATGAAAACAAATCTAAAAGCTATTGTAAACTGTCTTCAGGATTGTGGATTCAACTGTCTGAAATTTGCTTCTGGGGAAACCTGTTTCTTGGTATCTGATTGAAGGTATCTACACTTCTGAGACAGCTAGTAAGTGGTTTTTTTTTGTTTCTTTGAGTCAGATGACAAATCCAGTTGCTACTGGTTCTTTTTCTATTATGTGGTGTTTACTATGTTTCTGTACAGTTCTCACAGATATCAAAACTGCTCTTGTATACCTCTGTGCTTTGTATACCATATTAGAAAACAAGCATTTGCTGGAGGCAATTCTGTTGTAGTTTTGCCATACATTTTCCTTCTTTTCTCCAATTTTCTCTTTCTTCTTTCATTTTTTTTTTCATTTTTCTCTTTTACATTTAAATTCACTTGAAAGTCTTTTCAACTAAAAATATAACCTTTTGAAGTTGTTCATTACTTCTGAGCAATGTAGAAAAGTGCGAATATGATAAAAGCTATCCAAAATGGAAGTTAAAAATGTACTCAGTTTGAAACTATAGAGCAGAGTGTCTCTTTTGCATAAAGACTGTAGCTTCTTCATACATCTTGTAATTTATATGTATAACTATTATGATATATTTACTTTTCATATATAGTCCTCTTGTAACAGCTTTCTCATTTTTTTAGAAATGACTTTGTATCTATTTATACTGATCATATTTTCAAACGCTTCTTCTTTCTCTGAATACTCCAATACAATAGCAAAGAAAAATACTTTGACTGTGATTTGCAATACATATCAAAGAGTATAAGTTATATGAAAAATAGATTGACTACGTGTGTTTCTACTGTACAAGAATATTTATAATACTGTGTGTCTTGAATAAGAATATATTATTCTTTATAATATTACTTGTCATACCCTGTAAAAGTTGACAAGAAATTATATAGGATTGAAGGAATACCTTCAAAACTTTTAAGTTTACTCAGGTATCCACTTCATTTCAAAGATATTTTCAGGAAGAAGAGGAAAAAAAAGGTATGTGTGCAATCCTCCTGGTCTATCAAAGGAAATTTTTCTCAATGCATGTCTTTCCTGGTTTTCAAAAAGTTATCTGGCCCAGTTGTTTTACAGATCTAAGTACCCGTTTACTGTCATGTGCTGATATCTTTTGAGATTTATATGCTGAAATTGTAGTGTTCTCCATTCTCTTGTGCTACAGACAAGTTGCTCAAACATTTCATCATTTTCTTGGTAAATGGGAAACGAGTTCAGTTTTCCTTTTTTTTTTTTTTTTCTTTTTAATGAGAATCAAAGCCAAAATTTTTACATTTTTTGTGAATGCTGAAAGCAACATCTTATGTGAAACTACGTAAGTGACTCCTTTTCAAGCCACAATTTTGATAGAATGTTCTGAGATCCTTGAAGGAGCAAGAGGGTTCAAGGATTGAGACTACCCAATGAATTAAAATATTTTAGCTCTCCAAACAGGGACCCTAAAAATACTCTAACATATTCCGTCCAGTTCTGCCCATTACGCAACTTCTCATTTTCTTTATAGGAAAGTTTTCTCCTTCAGTTTCATGAATAGAAAGCACTCAATTCACTGAGAATGAGGCAGTTAAATCTGGTATTTTTCAGCAAGTAAATTGTGACTGCTTAGTTTTTTTATACACTAATACTACATTAAAAACTAGTTTTAGCTATAGCTTGCATAAGGACTTCTCCAATATGCATTGTCCTCTATCTTTTGTTTCTAGCTAAACTTCTAGCAACCCAGTAGTTAACATATAACTTAGCATAATGTAAAAATTCAAATATACATGACCAGATGCCAATTACAACTAAGTAGGAACGTGTGATTTAATCTTAGAAATGCCCTGCATGCAGTCCTGGGACAATGTGGGAGTGGGGAGGGTGGTTTCTTCAAAAAATAAAGATAACTGCTGTCAGATGGCAGTGTCTATTAGTTCTGTTCTCGCCATATCCTGGGGCTCAGTTGTTTCAGCTGACTCCAGCTGTTTACCACAGCATGTGAAGCATCATGTTCTAGTTTCAATAGATTCTGACTTTGACCTTTGGTTTCTTTTCTGCCTCAGGTGTCCTTACTTGCAGTATTTTGGATTCTCTGTCATGTTTGTAAGTCTCCAGGCACAGTCTGAATTCCATGAGTTTGTCTAGTCTATGTAACTCTCTTTGCCAGACAAATTATAATTGCTGCTCAGGAGTTAAATCTGAGTCTTGCATTAATTTCACCTTTTGGGTGTTTTGTTTCAGATTCCAATCATGATTTGATGTTATCAAGGATTCAGTTTGTTCCGTGAATTAGCTCTTCATACATGAGCACTTCTATATTTTCTGTTTGTTAAGCCCACTGCTTAGAAATGCACCACTGATGTTTCATTTTTATGTAATTTACAATACTTCTCAAATCTCTGTATTTTATCTCTGTGGTTAGCCTCCTCTGCCTAAGCCTCATCTACCTGAATGAACTGCAAACTAATACAAACATTAAATGTTTCAACACCAACTGTTATCATTTTTTTGTTGTTGCCTTTTACAATGGTGAAACAAAATGAATCAGTCCTTTTTAAACAGCTCAAGTTAAATCTTTCTTTCCAGGAATTTCAGTTTTAACAGGGCTTTTAAATGCTTCATCAGAGATCTCACAGATATCTGTTGATTCTATGCTACAGACAGTTTGATATTTTGTCAAGCTAGAATCTACTGGTCCACTGATATGTTGTAAAACTGCACTATGGTTCCCTTCTATAAATCCAAATTTATTTGGGATTATTGTGGGAATAAATGTAGATCTGTGGGGATAAGTCCAAGAGGGTATGATTCTTCTCTGACTACCAGTATGGTACAATATCAGGACGGGGTTGCATTACACCTTTAGTTTTGTGTGTTATTAATGCCTGAGATGTTGGTATGACCTGTGGAATACAGCATCAAACACTTACTAGAGGTTCTGATTATGTCACAAGCATGATAAGAGCATAGAACTACTATACTGACATTCAAGCATGACAGTCCCTTTATAAGATCGTGTCTCCAGGAAACCTACAGTCTAGTTCCCATATTCTGCATTATTTCCTCCTTACTATGTGGGATTTACCTTTCTCACTGCCGTCTTGCCTTCAGTGTTTAGTGTAAGGCCTTTGGTTTATTGGACACTCTCTCTCTTGCTAATTCTATTTGATTTATTAGTTTCAATTCCAATTATATTGTATTATATTGTGTTATTTTGCTTTCTGATATCTTATTTAGTAAATTAGCTTTCCTCTTCAGATCATTGCTGCTGTTTTGTTCCTAGGCCCATCTCCCTTTTCCCTTTTCCTTTTCCCCCTTCCCCTTTCCTGGGGCGTGGGTCCGTGGATCCCCCACACCAATTGTCTCTGAACCAGGCTGAACCAGCCCACAAACCATTGATACTTTTTATAGTCAACCACACTTCTATAAGCAAAAAATACAAAACCTAGGTACAATCATTCTGACATTTTGTCTGCTGTAGGGATTTTTATAATGTTGAACATAACAGTATTATTTCAGAATGAAGCAATGCTGTATAAATGTAAGAACTGGGAAACCTACTTATATTAGCTGTGTTATTGAATTGGTGGTTATTTGATAAGCTAAATGTTTTCTGTCATCTACTGGGCTAACAAAGTTTGCATAGGCTATGTTACTAACAGAATGACATGGAAATAATTACATCTAACATTTGATGATATGGGACGTGAATAGAAATGTGGTTTATGTAGATAAATAATGAATAAATAAATGATAATAAGTTCAATTACGCTGAGTGCATGAGTAAACTAATTAACCAAGTAAAAATGCCTGAACATGGCTTGTTAAGTAATTGTGAGTTATTTTGATTTATGCTTCTGCAGAAGTTATCAGTATATTTTGCATGGTCACTACCATAAAGAGTTATTTTTATATCCCCTCACAGAAAAAAACACTGTAAAATACCTTATCTTAAAAATTGTGATTAAAAATTATTGAGCGTGTTGGGGTCTTTTATTGGAGAGGAGGCAGTCTTGTACTTAAAACGTTAAGCAGTCTACTTGAAACAGCAGAATGTTTGGCATCCAGAATCAAGAGTCAAGAGGCTGATGATGGATGAAATAGTCAGCTACTTTTTGTGAACATTAGGCTAATAGGTTTGCAACTAAGTATGCAATCTGTTAATTATCAAAGTGTGACTCATGTGTGAACTCTATTCCTGTTCAAGATACCCTAAATACCCTAGCTGCAACAATTAGGTGGTGTATGTAAAGAAAGAGCCAACTTATCTAATTATAACACAGATAACCAAATTAGTTGTGATAGACTTCCTCCCAGAAATACTATTTTTCATCATTGCCTGAAGAAAAGTTTAGAAAGGTAGGTAGATGTCTTGAGCTGGATGAAACCATTCTACTTGATTTCTGATGTCATCTCCAAGCAAGTGGAAGAAAATGAGGTAATCAAGAGTAGTCAATATGGATTTACCAATAAGAAAACATGCTTGATCAATCTAGTCTTCTATAATGAGAGTCTGGATGAGATGCTAAGAGATATGATTTAGTAGCTTAATGGGTAGGGTTGGTGATAGGAGGATGGTTGGGCTAGATGATCTTGTAGGTCCTTTCCAGCCTAGTGTTTCTATGAATCTATGAATCTGTGAATGTCCTGATGGGCTGGGTAGATAATGGGAGAACAGTGGATGTTGTGTACCTTGAGTTCATAATGGCTTTTGATACAGTTTCCCATAAGTTTAGTAAGTGTCCTGCAAATCAAGGGAAGTTATCCTACCCCTCTACTCTGCCCTGAGGAGGATTCATTTGGAGAACAGTGTCCAGTTCTGTGCTCCCCAGTTCCCTCCCCAGGGAACTTCTAGAGAGAGTCTAGCAGAGGGCTACAGATATGATTAAAGGCCTGGAGCATCTCCCCTATGGGTAAAGGCTGAAAGACCTGGGACTGTTTAGCCTGGAGAAGAGAAAACTGAGGGGAAATTTTATCAACACTTGCAAATGTCTAAAGGGGACAGGTGAATGGGACCAAGCTGTTTTCAGTGAAGTCCAATGACATGGGAAAGAGCAATGGGCATAAAGAGGAACACAGGAAGCTCCAGCTGAATAGGAGAAACAATTAACATGATCTCCAGAATTCCTGTCTAAATCCAACAGTTCTGTCATATTGTCTAATAATCTCCCTTGACCTGCTGGCCGCTTCTTTAATGCACCCCAGGTACCTTTTTCCTGCATGTCTATGTCACACTGTTGACTCATAAGCAACCTGTTGTCCACCAGGACATTCTGTGCAGTCTTATAAGTGACTTATATGCGGGCCGAACCAGCCCACAAACCGTTGACAAGTAAGGCAACATTTTTTATGAGAATATTAACAAAATGGTCACTTGGGCTATTTTGAACTTCAATCCTCATTAATGCATTGAGGGTTTTAGGTTGGCAGGGAAATAATCAAAGTAGTATTAATTTTATAAATAGATGTTGCTCAATGCCTGGGCCTCAAAATGGGTGTTTTACAACCTCCTTGGGCAACTTTTTCCATTCCAGTGCTTAAGCATTTCCATAAGGGTATGTCTTTTCCTTGTATTTAGTGGACATTATTTTGCTTCATCTTGTTCATCATGATACGTCTCTGAAACCCTTGTAACTCACCACTAGGTAGCTGAAGATGGCAATTAGATCCAAGCCTTTGGTTTATTTAAATTACTTTCAAGCACAAATAGCCATGATAATTGGAGAATGCACAAAGTGAAAGAGGAAGCATAGTTATAATAAAAATCCTTTTCCCAAGGTTTCAGAAACTGAAGTGGTTTTAGTTAAAGTCAGTGAGGTGGAGAGTAGGACATTCTGTGCTGTTGTATACTAAACTTTTTGTTCAATCTTACGAATATCTGCATTATTGAGAGAGAAGTGAATCCTTGGTTCTTTCTGAAATGTTTCCTTCATACATAACATTTTCTAAGGAATTCATAATGATTCATGAACAGATCAAACTAGAACAATCCCTATCCTTTACAAAGGTCTCTGATAATGCAGAGCCATAAGATAGCTTTTGCCCTGAAAAAAAAAGCAAAACAAAAAACTATGTAGTCATCTTTCAAGCCTTAAAGCAAAACAAGTTATGAATACATTAGTTCTTCAGAAATTACATAATAATTGGGATTTTAGACTATTACAAATAACCAATTAGGCAATAATTTAAATATTTTTCTTGTTATCCTTCACCGCCCTGTAGAGAGATAGAGATCATGCCTTTTAAAATAGCAATTCATTCTTCAGATAATTTCTGTTGTTATTTTATTTATTGATTTTTCTTCATCTTTTACCTCAATACATAACTTATATAGTTCCTTACTGTTAACTGACCTTTTTTTTTTTTTTAATAAAACAAAATATTAAAATGTTAGATATTGCAAGTAGCAAATTAGTGTTTGGAAAAATACAATGAAAACCAAAGCACACAATGAGAACACCTTTTGTGGAGGATTTCCCAGGACAATTTCTTGATAACATAAATAGTGAGGTAGAAAAAAATGTTACAGAATCACAGAATGTTTGAGTTGGGAAGGGAGTGCTGGAGGTAATCTGTTTCAACCCTGCTGCTCAAGTAGAGCCACTTAGAGTAGATTACCCATGACCATGTCCACACAGTTTTCTGCAAAATATGTCACTAATAACTGCCTCTATCTCTGAGAAATTTCATGCGTACTTTTTTTTAGTTATGTTTTCCACAGTTCCTCTTGATGTATTGCTTTCTTTTACTTTTTCTTCTTCTCACTCTCAACACAGATGCAAACACAAAGATGCAAAAAATGGAGTTCATAGATCAGGAAAGACATGGCTGGCAAGGGATCAAAGTCAGCACAAAACAATAAAATTATATTTGAGGCAGTATTCATAGACTTAGATCAAGGCTGTAACTGTTTTTCAGCTTGTCTAGTTGGATTTGAATGGACTTTCAAATAAGTTATAATTATAGTGAAGAACCCATTTTCAGGGAAGTAGCTGAAATAGAAAGACTGTTGAAAGTTTCGGATTTTTCATTCAAAAGAATAGCTTGTTTTGTAATCGTGGTCAATGTGGTCTTATTAAATAGGGTTTTGGGGAAATAATTCCTTGTTTGTGTTCAAAGAAGTCATAGGTGAATGTTTTTGTGCAAATACGGATTACAGTGGCACAAAGCTGAACTCTGAATATTATCCACACCCACAAGCCATGTAAATTTTTTTTATTTATCGCAGTGAAACAAGTACATTTGTGACTAAGGGAATTACAGTAACAAACACAATTACCAAGGGATTATTGGACTTACTATATAATACTACTACACACATCACAAAGAACATTAGTCAATGAAATATCATACAAAATTACTCAGAGAAATGGAGTGACATACAGGATTCAAAGCTCTGAGATTAGGAAAAGAGCTCTTTAAGAGTTAACATGACTAGTGTTGGGGAGAATAGAAAGGGAAAAATTCAACCTAGTATGACTCTGGATGTCAACACAGTCACTGCTAGAACTAACTTGGTCCAATATATTTTGTAAAGTGCTGAGAGAAGTTGCAGAAAAGTCTACAGTATGTGTGATTATATACAAAATTGACTCATATATATATGAGCCACTCCATAAAGGAAGTCTATCTTGTATTTTCAAAATCTTCTTTCTTTTTTCTATATGTAGAACTGATGAAAAAGTGTCAAAATTGAAAAATACATATATCCTTAGCCAAATGAATTCAGAAGATGAGTGATGTTGCATAAAAAACTTAGCCTGGTATGTTGTATAAATGGACATACTAATGTAAGTGGTAAGTGGTGCTTCATTTATTACTTCATTTTTGTCATGACATTTCTATTTGTCTGGCCATTGTAAGAGTAGATGATTCTTGATATTTGGTACTCACCACCTGATATAATGACTTGTCTGAATAAAAGGTAATAGATTATGTATTAAATTGTCCTTTTAATTCTGAGTTATCCGCCTAAGATTGCTGTCAATTAGTTGGTCTCAAACATATTTAGAGAACTGTGAGTAAAGAAGTATTATGCAGCAATATGGTTGGATTTCTTGTTGGAGATGGGTCAAAACACTGGCCTGAAAAGTTTTTGCAGTATCTACAATACCTTAACCTATATTTTGTTTGTGACTTGTAGGGAGATCTGCACTTAAGCTGATTTGTAGAGATATTTTACATACTAGCACAATGCAAAACCTTTCCATTATGTGCTGCTATGGGAAAAGAAAAAAAGTGTTCTCCACAGAGCTGCCCTTGATCTTACTTCAAAATGATAAATCTGTTTTCATACCGTTGTTCAGAGTTTATTCCAAGAAAAACAAATTTCCCTTCAGTCCATGTGCTATAATCTCTTCACAGAACCTGTACAGCTATTTCTGTTAAAAAAATACTGTGTTTGCTTAGGATATAAATTATCATAAAATAATGATATTGTTTCAATTTGTGTCCTATACAGCATGTAGTCTTGTTAGCTACCTGCTTGATAAAATGTAAATTGTGGGATTAACTAAAGAACAAATTCATTCCCCAAGAAAGAAAAGTGACTAGAGTACTCTGAATCTTCATGAACTAGTGGTGTTTTCATCACATTTCATTTTTCCCATTCTGTTATTGTCTTCAGATTTGAAATGTCCTACGGCTTAAAAAAAAGTATGATACCATGGCATCTTCTGGTCAACACTCTTTACTGTTTAGCTGATTATCACTACTGCTTTTTAATAAGTCTTTACTGCTCTTTTGACCAATGAATTGTTGTCAACTGTTTTTATTGCAGCTTTTCTCTTTTCTTTTATTTTTTCTTTCTTTTTCCCTTTTTGTTTCTCACAAAACCTTTTATTTATTATTTATTCTTTTAGTTTTTTATTTGTTTGTTTTAAATTTTATTTTAACTGTGGAATTACCTGGAACAGTTTCTCCATCTTTATTTCAGCAGGTGATGTTATTTTAAAACACTTATTACAATTGATAATGCCAAGAGCTGTTTAGGTGAGAAAATATAATGTGTTAAGAAATTCTGGGTCCATTCCAGGTACTCATATTAGGTCACGCACAGTGAAGAACTGATTATCTGTATCTTTTCAATATTTGGAATTCCTTCTATAGAATTACTGAAACAATCTGTTCTTGATGGTCTTCCAGAAACACGAGATCCAATCATATATATATATATATATACATATATGTAATTGTATAGAGGATGAAATATTGTTCCTCGCTGTGAGACATTGATAATTTCCTTTAAATATCCCTTCATTTCCATTTGATACATTGATAAGAACTGCTGCCTGCCATTGAAAACCATCGCTATTTGTCAGAAATGTTGATGTAAACTGAGTGGTAATGTACATATGATGTAGTGGCATAATTATTGTCAAACACTCAGAAAATTTATGTGTTCTTTTAGAGTTAAACCTTAAGGTTATTTGTTGGTTTCCCTTCCTCTTCCCCTTCCCATCTTGCTCCTCCTCCCACTCTCCCTCTGCCTTCCCCTCTACCATCCCCTCTGCCTTCCCCTTCCCCCTGCAGTTAACAGGCCATGTTTTCACATAGCAGAGCTTTGAATTTAAGTAAACAGTTAATTGATGGGAGGTATAGGTATCTCCTCGAGGAAGACCTAAACTCCCACTTCCTTCTCCCCTAGTTAAAGTCCTTTATGAAAAGGAACAGAATTAGCATTCACTTTCTGACCTAGATAAACTTGTGTCTTTCCCTAGATCACATACTCTTTATAGGGCTTTGATAGAGCTTAGTTTCAGAAAAGAGATTTTAACTGTTGCCTTTGGAATATTGCTTTCTATAACTGTGAAAATATCTTATGCTCTGAATTTCTTCAAGTGAACTTCAGCATTATAGAATATATTCAAAAAGATTTTCACACCCTAAGCTACTGTCTTCTTCATTTAAAAGGTGAGAATTCTGTGTAGGAAAATATTTTGGAACTTCCACATATATCATGCTTTAGAATTGAAGATATTTAATTTTCCTATTATTTCATAAATTTAAACTTAGGGAATTCAAGAAATGTAATATATATATAAGGAATATGATATTAATTAATATCCCTATATTCGCTAAATATTAGGAGGTGTTTAAATATGCTTTGATGAATTTCCTACTTTTTGACCCCACAAGTTCCTTCAATTAAGATTATTTTTTAACTCAGTTCTTGGAGCTGTTGTGTATCCTTTAAAATGATTAATTGCTTTTTGAAAGAGAAAGCAATAGAAACGTTATTAGTCAGGTTACTAAGATGTTCACAGGAATTCTTGTTCCTTCTCCTATCATTTTGCTTATCAAAATTGAACAGCATCTAAGAGAAATTGGAAACCTCTTTCACAATTCACAGTCATACTGGTTAGGACACTAATCTCAGAGGTAACTTTCAGGGGTTCAAATCCTCCTTATGACACTTCTTCTTTGTCTTTGACTTGTGGTAAGTCCCTATGAGCTAAGGCAAGTAACCAAAGCCAGCTTAGTGAAAGATTTTTGTTTAGTTACTGAACATTATCCCTTTTCTGCGATGAATGGTCTTATGCAAAAATCTTATCACATAATTATGAACTGTATTATGAAGTATAGAGTTGGGAGAGGTTAATGAAGATTCCAGCATTTCTTAACTTCTGAATACCTCATTCTGTTACTTACATTTCTTTGTACTGGTATGTTCCTTCAGTCATTTTTGCATTACAAATGTAACAAATACAGAGACAGACTGTAATAACTGAATGATGAAATACATGGAAGGAGTGGAAATATGAAGTTGGGTTCCATTCTAATTCTTCAGAGTTTTTATTAAATACAAACATGTTAAGGTGATAATATTACTTAAGAATACCCTGTTTTTAAGGTAAACAATATTCACTGAATTTTCATTTTGGACTAACAAATATTAAATTTCTGTTGAGCCCAATATTAAGACTTGCCTCCTTTTGATTACTTTTATGATGTTTTAAATCTTTAACAGACAAAAGAATACTGCTAAGGGATAGTTATTTCCCAATATGAGTATATTTCCAATATGAGAAAGACTGTTTTTGAACTTTCTTTCTCCCACAAACAGAAGATGTTAGATGAACAGTGATTTGTAGTTCAGAGTTTATCTTTGTATCTTTATGTATTGAATTAAGACCTAAAGAAATATCATGAAGATGCACTAAATGAAAGAAGTTCTCATTGGATACTAAGAAAAGCCTCTTCTCCATAGTGTGGTCAAGAACTGCAACAGGTTCCCCAGGACAGTGGTTGCAGAACCAGGCTTTTGTAGTTCAAGAAGTGCTTTTGGACTGCATTCTCAGACATAGCTTGATTATTGGTTGGTCCTTTGTGGAACCAGGAGTTGGACTCAATGTCCCTTGCGAATGTATTACAACTCAGGATACTCTATGATTCTATGAACTGTGATTTTGTAACTTCCAAGAATGTTCCCTCTCTCCCTTATTTAGTAAAGGTTGTTAGAAATATGTCACAGTCCTTAAAATGTAGATGTTATTTGATGCACTAATTGCTTCTCTGAGATGGATATTTAAAACTCCCTACCAGATAAAATTTAATAAATTAATTAATAAATGCAGTATAAAGAATTGTCATTCCCCTTTTGAAGTATCTCAAGATAATTTAAGTATCACAGGTCAGAAGCCATGGGACTTATTTTGAATTCCCGTGTATTTTAATTTTATGTTATCCTTTCCTACCTTTCCCTTCGCTTTCCTCTACTATGCTTGTAATGAGAATTAAAGGTAAATCTGCCATTGTACATTACAGGATGTCAAACCAGAAAATATTTCAAGAATCAGACTGATAGCACAGACAGAAGGGAGGAACAATCTTAAAGACTAGAGGTTTATGTTTACAGGCTTGTGACTCTCCAGCACTTTAAAAAATTGTAGATTTGTCATGGTTTTATGATTTTTTTTTTTTTGTTATCAGTATTCCACATCATACCATCATGTGAGGCACTGGGAGTTAATGAGCTAATGCTCCAGGTTCATGGAAGAGTGAATTTCTGGGTACCTACCTGGCTTTCAGAAGAGAACTACTTACCCCATAGGACTTTACGTTCTCGTTTTTCTCTCTGAGGGAAAGATAAAACTGCACGCAAGTCATGAGATTTTCACTTTATGCTGTTCATCTCATCAACGGGAGGTTTCTAGTTGTCTTGCCTTCATCTTTAGTGTTAAGGCCTTCTGTTTTCAGACACTCTCTGCCTTCATTTGATTTGTTAGCGTCAATTCCAATTATATTGTATTATATTGTGCTATTTTGTATTCTGATCTCTATTTTGTTCTTAGGCCCATCACTTTTTCCTTTCCCCCCTTCCCTTACCCTGGGAAAGTAAGTCCCCCACCCCATTCATCACTGAACTGGGGCTGTTCAAGATTATTCTGTTTATTTTATTTTATTTTATTTTATTTTATTTTATTTTATTTTATTTTATTTTATTTTATGCATAAAAGACCAGTGATATAAAAAATATTATTATGTTTAACAAGTATTTAATTAACTTCTCTAAAAAACTACAAGTCGCATTTTGTTAAAACTTCTTTCATATTCTTAAATATAATTATCTAAAAAATTATCAATCATTTTTATTAGTTAATACTTGAAATTGCATGCATATTCAGTATAATTATTAACACCAATCCATCTACTGGTTCATTTAACTCTGGCTATGCACAATTATGTATGACGCTTTGAAAAGAAGCACCATTTTCATAATGATATAATCATTATTTTTTTCTGAAGTCAACAAAGGATTTATTCATTTTAATTCTATTGCTTATCTTTTTGCTGTCTAGCTTACAAGGACAAGAGAAGCCAGTTGGTGATGGAAAATATAGCTGTTGCAGTCTATATAATTTGTTCTCATAAACTGCTTTTCTCTTTGTGCTTTAACCACAGTACAATATAAGAACAAAATAAAATAATTCACGGAAAGATAAGACAGAGAACTGCTTCTCAAAAACAAGCAAGTTGATTTCCTAAGGTGTACTGTGACCAAACTGGGTTTTGGACTTAATTTTTTAATCAAAAGAAGTGCTTTTCAAAAAGTAATATTTTACAACATAATTTCATGAAGAAAATGTTATTAAAGTGATTGGGACTCGCTGAAATTTGTCTCTAAGTGTGACAGAGAGCAATTTGATGACATGGTTGCTAGCACAGAACTTTGGGTAGAAGAAATGGATATTTCCTTGTTTTTCTCAGACTGAAATTGTGACAATAAAGAAGTCATACTTAGGTTTTTAGGGTGTTTCAGAAATCTTCATATTAGATCTATTAGGAAATACAGATATAGTGAAATCTCAACTTATATTCTGCATAATGCTAAAGAGTTGTATGGGTATCTGAGGGCATTTTAAACTCTCATATTCCTCAGGTGTCTAAAGATTGTCCCACATAAAAAATGATAATAAAATAAAATAAGAAATAAAATGCTAAAGGGTTTAATATTAAAAGGGAGAGAAAGTGGTACATTCTAGCATCTAAAGATTCCTTTGTATCAACTAGTAATGGAGGACAAAGCTATAAATGTTGCCACACCTAAAATGCTGTGCAAAATGCAGCAAAACAAACAAACAAAAAAGCAAGCAAACAAATAAATAAAATAACATTATAGTTTCTATACTGCTCCAACCATTATTTATTTCATCTACTAAAATGAATCTTAATTAGTGCTCTTTAATGCTGTCCCCTAAGGTCAGTATGTCCAGTCAGGCATACTGCTCTTTTGAGGTTGCTTCCCTACCCTACCCTTTCCTTCCCTAACTTCCCCTTTCCTTTCCTTATCTTGCATATGGATCTTTCCACTCTGCTCTACTCTGCTCTATTCATTTTGCCTGACTTTAAGTAAGCTTTAGTTTAGTAGGTCAGAAAATTATGCTAAAAGTGAGAACTCCCTAAGTGAGATGAGTATTGTCCTTGGGGTCTTAAGGAATCATCACTAGGTACTGTTTACTTCTGGCAATATCAGTTGTGCATTTTTAGCCTTTCTTTATCTGATAGATAGATTTGAAAGCTATCATGCTTTCATACTTTTTATGTTTCATTGCATAGTGGTGTTTAGATTCAATTTGTGCTTTTTTTTTCCTTTTCTTTTCTTTCCTTTTTTTTTAATTTTTTCAAATTACCACTGTAGCATGATCTTTTCTGCCTTTTAAAATCTCTCTCAACTCTGTTGGCCCTTATAATCTATAGGCACCAAAATCTGACAAAAAAGGTATTTTTAACAAGTTTTTTTGTTTTTTTTTTAGAGCAGTGCTGATAAAGATTTAAAAACAAATTCAATAAAACAAACAAAAAACAACAGCTAGAAAACAAAACTATTTTGCAGTGTATGAACTATGAATAAAAACATAGAAGTGTTGTGAATTCTGAGACTTGGACAGATGACTTCTATTTTTTAAAATTAAATTTAGGCATAGTAGTAAATTTCACCTTGCCTCTGGACAGTTATTAGATTTTTTTTTCTTTTGGCTTATAAAGAAATCAGACAGAGAGTCCACATGAGAGAAAAACGTAACATGTTAACACATGTTATATGTTATGTTATATGTTATGTTATATACTGTAGAAATTATAACCAAGTTATTCTGCCACTTCCCAACTTCAATTTCACACAGAAAAAAAATTTCAAACATTTGTTATAAAGTTCACATATGAAAATTTGAAAAAGAGAAATTAAGATCGTGGTTGCTACTTCTGTGTTCGATCCCCTTGGAACAGATATGAAGTGCAACTCAATGTCTGTATTCTGTATTTTCTCATGTTATGTCTCTCTTATCTAAGTCATGCTTTTGGAATAATACTTTGTTTTGCTTTCCTTTGCAGACAAACAGTTCTTATACTGTACATGTCTATACGAGATATGTTTCCCCTGTTTTGCTTTGACTTCTTGTTTTCCAGTACTTCATTTTGAATTTAGTGCTTCTGTACAATACCAAAATGATGTTCCTGCATGGGGAACTCCTTTTTTCAAAATACAGATGCACTACAGGCAGTAAATGATCAACAACCTACAAATTCCATCACATAGCCTTGCTAGTTATAGATCTATAACTATATTCCTTCTCTACTAGGCTTCTCTGGTAATTGTGCCAAAATGTCATCAAGTGAGCTTGCTGTAAAATGTCAGTTCTGCTGGAACTGGCCTGAGAAGTTCAAGTGAATGCTTACTTACGCTTTTCTCATGGAATAATGCATTTAAATAACTCCTCAAACTGTTATTTGTCTTTTGTTGTTATGGGACATAAACTGTGATCTACTTATTTTTCTTTCTTTTTTAGTTCTCTTCAGACTCCAATCTCCTAATTTATATTCATCATTCACTGAGTCTTTAGTAGTAGAGCATTATTAGGTCTGTAGATATAAGACAAATTGCTGGACTGGTAAGTGCCCTCCCATTCTGCATCACATTGCAACTTGGAACACTTGGCAAATATTATGTAGTAATGTTTGCTAAAGGTTAATGAAATTTTGGTCATGTGTCATGAACTATTTGGTCATGTATCATGAACTGTTTGGCATTGCAATGAACAGTATCCCATCACTGAACACTTCAGATGTTAAGTCCACATTTTACCAAGATATTAACTAAATAACATTTAATATTAACAAAGTAGTTATTGACTCACAAAGGATCCTTACCAGGTTACATTCTTACTTGATGAGGAAATTAAATCTATTAGCAACTGAACAAGGCATCCCTAGGGTGAAAACATGCACTCTTTTCCTAAAAAGAAACTGTAAAACAGATGGGCACTTTCAAGGCATACATAGCTTCAAGGAGGATGCTTGAAGGGGCTCTGTTTGCCAGCAGCAATAGTGCTTGTTTACCATGAAAGGATTTTCTGTGTTACCTTGTTTAAATTTATAATTTGGTAGTCATCATATGGCAGGATGAAGATATGTTAATTGAGGTGAATCTTGTAAAACTCTTCAGAGCATATATACGTGAACATTTGACTGAAAATAAAGCAGTGGAAGAAGACAGAACAAATTCAGAGCTGTGGGTTGATATTTCTCTGTATCTGCAACATTTGTCTAAAAAAAAAAAAAATAGAAAAAAAAATAATGTTCCGAGAGTGTCTGCGTTTGGTGTGTAAGATATATTTTTGCAGTGATGTTGCAGGACATTGCTGGATTGACTTCAAAATATATATTTTAAATATTGGAATTTCTTAATATTACATCAAAGGATATCTGTGACTAATGGAGACATTAGATTTCTATTCAGAATGCAAATAGAAGCTAACTTTCTCCCAATAAGTATTTTTTTTTTTTTTTAGTATTTGACTGCCAGTACCATCTAAGAATTATTTAGCTTTGTTACTGCTGTATCAGCTATACAATGTTCTGTCCTTTTTTTTATTTTTTAGAATTAGTGTACATGAAGTGCTTTATATGTTGATATTTTAATTAAAAGTCTCAGAACATTTACATTTCTTTAATGCATGTGCCATAATAGACTGCATGTCCTGAAAAAATACAATACATAGCATTTCCCACATGCACAATATAGTTGTTTTCTGATTAGTTTGCATTTTAGATAATGCATCTGTAGAGACTAAAAGGAAAGAAAGAGTTTTCTTAATGCTCTGTAGTAAATGATTGAGATGTGGTCACCAAGGAAAAAGAATAATAAGTAAATCCTTTACACAAATAAGCTTGAGTTATTCCATATGAATGTCTGAAAAAAGGGAGAAATTTTTTGCTGTTTCTCTTCAGTGACTTACTTGTTTTCACGTAGAAAAGAATGAACTCTGAGAATGTCACCACAAAATGTATTACAAGATTCTTATGAATTTAACAACTTCTTCTTGTAAAGTGGTCAAGCTAAGGGATTGCCTATAGCCAAAATCATAAAGCAATGCAGTCAGCATCATATCTTGCTTTCAGTCTAAGTCAAGGTACCACATAGTTGAGTTGTGTTAACCTTAGCCTTAGTTATAAGTTTTATAGATACTATCTTTGCTAATTACTGCTTATTCTGAAAAGGAAAAAAATTTTAGGAAGTCTAAAAATGATCTCCACTGCTTGAGAGGACTGAATAAGATCCAAAATTTGTGAGTACTTTCTGACATCCTGCTTCTTATTTCTAAGATTAAACTGTAAAATTTAACAGCCAGGTGTGAAGAGATCCAGATGCTCAGAAAACGTTACTTCACACTATACAGAATATTGTGATCAAGAAAGAAACATCTCTGTCTATAACCAAGTCCAGATGGATGTATATTTTCTTACCTAGTGCATCTTAGGCTTACATTGTAGGATTTGAAGTCAACAGTAACAATTATAATTGACTGTTCTTACTTACATGATGAAGGCTATAGAACTTCATCATTAAATTTCTTAATACACATCCTGAGAACTCTGTGCATCATTATTCAGCTCTTTAAAAGAACAAAAGTTGTTCAGAAAGTAAACATGGTTTGTGCAGCAGAGTATCTATAGTATTTTAATCAAATCAGTTGAGCTTCATTTAACTAAGTTGTGTTCATATAGTTCATCATGATGGTATTTTTCTAGATATGCAATGAAAATATACATTTTCTTTTAAGAGCGGCACTTCTTTAACTTGAAAAAAATAATAATTTATTTCTTTATAGTAATATGGTTCACATTTTCTTTTTACTTTAGTTAACTTGACCTGAGTTACACTTTCTTCCATCTGACGAATACAGATTTTTGCTGCAAAGAATTTTCTGTTGCAAGTAATTCTTAAAATATTTTTTTCCTTCTTTACATGTCTCCTTTGGATTCCATTTTCTTTTATATTTTTTACTTTCCACAAAATAACTTTCATGGCACCGTGTGTAATATGTGTGCAGATAACACTGGAACGTTTGTTCCCATCTTTGCAATCCTGGGAAGCTGCTTGATGATTTGTGCAATTGCTTGTGATATTCAGGCATGAATGTCTTCAAAATGTCATGATTTTAGGAGAGAGAAAACTAGTTTCTATTAATTGGTTCTTCACTATGTATATCTCAAGAGTAATCCACACTGGTGTCTGCAGGTGGCAGTTATTTTAACACCTTTAGATAATGACTATGATGTTGATTTTATTGAGCTTTCATTAGGAGTTCTGATTTGCATTAACTATACTTTCATTGACTGGTGAAATTGGGTCTGTTTTCTTTTTGGTCCAGTCTAAAACCAGAATTTAGAAATATTAAATTCACATCTTACACTGATGTTGCCTAGATACACAACTAATCTCCAGTCTGAAAAAACTCTTACTTATTGTTAGTAGATCACAGCAATTTAGAAAGGAAATACATAATTAAAATGTGTAATGTTCTCAAAATACACCCCATGACACCATCACAGTTTTCTCTTAAAAACAAAACAAAATAATGAGAGTTAAAGAGCTGGAAGACATACTTAACAATAGTGGGACTCAAGCTCAAATAAGAGGTTCTCAGACCCTTATATACAAATCCATTTAGTATTAACTCTGAAAAGCACATTAGAAAATGGAGGATTAATTCCTACAGAAGGAAAGCAAGTTGGATACAATAACATCTTGTTTGTCTGACTTATGAAAGAGTGAATGCATCTTGTCTAGACTGAAAATAGAGGAAACAGAACCTGAAGACTTCATTCTTAACAGCATATGTTAACTGGCTGTTTCATTTTTTTATTTTTTACTTTTGTTGTTGCTGATGCATTCATCTTTTAATACGTGTCAAATCAAGTTTAGGTAAAAACTAAAGCGTCACAGAATCACGGACTCATAGAATGATAGAATAGTTTAAGTTAGAAGAGACCTTAAAGATCACTTAGTCCCAATCACACTTCAGTGGGCAGGGCTGCCACCCATTAGTCATAGAATCATAGTACCAAAGAATGGCCTGGGTTGAAAAGGACCTCAAAGACCACCTAGTTTCAACTTCCCTTCCATAGACAGGGTTGCCAACCACTAGACCAGGATGCCCAGAGCCACATCCAGCCTTGCCATGAATGCCTTCAGGAATGGGGCATTCAAAACCCCTCTGGACAGCCTGTTCCAGTTTCTCAACACCATCACAATAGTGTTTTCCTAATATCTAGTCTATATCTACCCTCTTGCAGTTTAAAGCCATTTCCCCTTGTCCTGTCACTACATTATTTAGCTTCCAGGAGAGTGCAATTTGTATAGTTTGTTCTTCTATTTTTAAAGTGAACAGAAAGAAGATATGGACTAAAAAGGTTTTCCCTTAACGAATAGAGTGATTAAAAAAGGGTAATCTGAGGGCTGGCCATTTCACATAATTGGTTCGACTTGCAGTGGGAAAGGAACTCCACCTTTGAGTTCTAGAGATGATCCCAATCTTGAATGAGGTGACAGTCCACTGTATAGTGTATTCACAAATTCCAAAAGAGATAATTTGCCTGATATAAATTCTCAACTTCAAAACTGTGGCTTACAGTCACAGTGTTATGAGACAAGTAAAAACTGCAGCAATGTATCAAGATGTAAGAAAGTAAAGGAGATCTCTTCAAGTTATAAAATGAAAAGCAAAAATGTTTATACTACTAGAAAGCATTCAGGCTGTACTTTTGAGCTAATGAACAGAGTGTTCTCTCAAGTCTTTCCAGTTTGTGGCAGTAAAGATGAGTTACAACCTGCTATTCACCTGCACGGAAGCAGAGAACAGGACTAGTTATGACTGAGAGAATAATAAATATATTGACCATACACATAGTTTATAAAAAAAAATTATTGCTGCTCTCAGTCCTTTTTTTTCTTGTATCATATTTTTTTTCTTAAATCCACAGAGACATGATTTCTGATATGCTCATGTTACAGAGCATGCATCTAATTCTTTAATTTCATTACAGAGATGCGTTACCTTGTTTTTCCCTTTACTAGTAAAAAATATTTAATGTAAATATGATCTAATATTCAAAGCTTTTGTTTGTGCTGTATCAAACACTAAAATGAATGTTATAAAAAATCAGAACGTATATAAATGTAATACAAAAAATAAAAGTACAATGACAAGTGATGTGCAAAAAGTACAGTCAATAACAAAGTAAAAGCATTAGTAAATATTTAACAGTATAGATTACCTCTGCTAGTTCTCACAGACTAGATGTATTCTAATTTACATAGCCATAATCATTGTGCATAGCCAACCTCATAATTATGAACATATAGTTTCATTATTGCATTTATTACATCCCTCCTAGAAAGCAACAATGAAGTAAGTTTCCTAAAGGATGAGTCATTTTTATTTGTAAGATCCTATCTCTGCTAGAGCTGGGACCTGCTCTGTGCTTAATAGTCTAATTGAATTCTTACTCCAGATATGTGAATTCTTCATTTCAAGCCTTAGGAGAGATTAAATTAACATTTTTTACCTGTCAGAACGTTCCAGACTTTTGTATCAGTGAATAAGGGGCCATATTTTCCTTAAGTCAAGTCTGAAAACTGAAGAGCTAGAAATGAGAACAAATCTCACCTGGAAGCAAATGGACTGGGAACCTAAGTCCTGATTCTGGCAGAGTGTATACGCTTTATATCATAAAGTAAAAATAGATCATCATCAAATAAAAATATAGTAGTTCTTCCTAGAAAAAAAGTTAGGAGCTCACTTTTTTTTTCCTGCTTCTGTAGCGTTCGATTCAAGCTCATTCCTATTTATTGGTTTTCTCATCCACTACCACTTCTGCCTGACAGCACCCAGTTTCAACAAGAAGGGAGGAAAGTATTAAAACTGAAAAGCAGAATACATGTCCAAATGCACAAAGAAGATAGCCTAGACTTTCGCAATTACACAATAAGCCAAACCAAAAATAAAAAAAATTTTGTGGAGCTATCTGCTAACAGCATTAAAATTATCTATCTATCTATCTATCTATCTATCTATCTATCTATCTATCTATCTATCTAATCTATCTATCATCATCTATTATCTATGTAATCTATCTATCCACATACGCACACGTGTTTAAAGATATCAGAAGCAGTATACCCACCAAAAAATTTTCATTACCAACATATGATCAAACCATCAAAAGAAAAATATCAGAAGAAAAGGCCACTGCATAAAAGTTAAATGAATTAATTGCCTTAGTATTAATGATGAAGGCCATTATAGAAGTTCTTAAATGGGTGTCACAGCTAAAGAACTGTCCCAGAAGTATAAAAAGCTTTACAAAAAAAAAATAATAGCTACATATTATTGCAATGAAATGACATTTACCCAAGAGTTTTAAAGAAAATCCGATTTAGAATTGCTCATCTTGTTTGCAGTGGATAGAATATTGGTCACATTGGCTTTAGTATGAGATGAATAAACGAATGTAATCATTATTTTTTAAAGGACACCAAAAGCACCTGTGAAATCAAACATCTTCATGTCTGACTTCTATTTCAGGCAAATGTTGGAGACTATGCTAAATAACACAGCTCATAAACACACTAACACACATGCTAAAAATGATAATATGAGACTGTGATTAAACAGGATATTTTTAGCTGGAAGTCTGGGCTTCAAAAGAGTGATAAGTTTTCTTTTTTTGAGTGTACCTATCATTTGGCTGAAACACCAGACATCTGTTTACAGGTGCTATCAACTGGATCCTTCACCACTGATTCTTAAAGAAACAAAGTTATCAGTGAGTAAGAGAACTTCATGACTAATAACAGGTTAAAGGCTGAAAAAAAATATTCACTTTAATAGTGAAAAAGTAATGTAATTAATATAATAATTAATATAATTAATCCACAGTACTTGGTTCTTGGATCCATGTTGTTTAAATACTCTTACATAATAAATCTAGGATATGGGATGAACAGCAAGATTATTAAATTTGTTTTTTTTGTTTTTTAATCACTTTTCATCAACTTTTATTGACTTAATATGAACAAATATTTCACAGTAAAGAGCAGTCACTAGGATGACAGATGAAGTTCTATGGCAATAAATGCAGAATAACGTACAGAAAAAAAAAAAAAAGAAGTCAACCTTGTGTTTGGTATCACAAATAGGTCCAAGATAAGTATATAGATTTCTATATACAGTCTTCATTCTTTTCAGCAATGACATTGTAGATCTTGAGAATAAATAATGATTGACAGAAGTGGTATGATGCAGGCATATGAAATCGGAAAGAATATAATTAGGTAAAAGAATTTCATACAATTTGGAATTGAATCAGAATTCATTTTCATAGGATGCTTTCTACAAATATAACAGAATTCTGTATAAAGAGTAAAAATTCTTGGAGATGATACAGATTCATGATACAGATGCAATCTTTTGCTTAAAAAGTCTTTGCGCATGAAACTGCTAGAATTTCCAAAGCCTTATGGGAGGGAAGAATCACTTTACTCTTCCACAATTTTCTTATACCTTTCTCAAAAGAATCTTTCCTGGACTCAATTAGAGACAGAACATGAGTCTAAACTGACCATTAACCTGACCCCAGAGAGGCCATTCTTTCATTCTTATGTACAATGTATTCCAGTGATATCATTTTTTTTTTTTGTGTCTGTCTTCTAATAGTTGTTTTATGTGTGACAATAGCCATAATAGAAATTACCAAAGACAAAGAAATGCAGCAATTTTTGTAGATAACTAACACCCTAATCATGGGAGTTATGTCAAATTAAAGTAAATAGCTATTCTGCCATTAAAATTCAGATTCCATTGTCTCTAAGTGACATAAGGAATCAGAGCCATTGTTTTCAAGGGAACTACATGTAAGTATCATATGTACATAAAATATGCAAACTTTATGTGTTATTTATTACACACTGTGTTAAATTGCTTTTTTTTTCCTCATATTTATTGACTGTAATTGCTATCACTTCACTTTGGAGAATGTCTAAATTTTCTAGACATTTCAAAATCAAAAAGCACCTGTAATAATGTACTTTCTGCACTGGGACATATCCTAAAACAAACAAACAAACAAACAAACAAACCAAACAAAAAAAACCATAAAATAAAATAGGGAAAATAAGTCAAAGGTCAAAGATATCATAAATGGAACTCACATAAAATAACTGTAGAAGTCCACATCTGTTCCCTTAAAACCTATATCAATCTTTGGCAAAGTTCTGCATATGCTTTAAATATTCTTGGTCATGTCATGCAGAAAATTAGTTTGATTTGGGAAACATAAATTATGTAATATCTTGAAAAATCTCCTTCCTATTGGTTTTTGATTTAACTAACTCATTTGTCATTTTAAAAAGTTCCATGATTTTATTTTAATTAAGATAACAGATTGTTTTTTTTTCTGTTTGCTTTGAAAAATAGTATTTCTTTAACTTTGTATGTAGCAGAGGTGCCACACAAGATAAAGAATGATGTTAAAAAAAGAACTATTTCAGGCTCACACTTAGATGCTGTGAGCAAAATGAAGAGATTCTTGAAGCTAGCACACGCTGGTAGATTTACAGCTCTGCTGTAATTGGTGAAACAGTTGACAAAACATGTTTATACAGGAACCATGAAAAAATGATATTTGCTTCTTATTCTCAGTGCTTACAGGATTTCTTTTTCTTCTTTCATGTTCCTTATAGCAAAAATTAGAAATTGATGAGTACTACAGGTGTGAAAGCTCTGTGATAAAAAATTTTTCAGTATTGATTCTTACCTGTATCAGTGATAAGTAGACTTCCCTCAGTTTTAGTAATACCTTCTTAAGACACTTTTGTGAAAAACAAGAACTATCTGAAGGACTACATAGGGTAGGAACAGGAATGCTGGAATATACAATCTCTGTCAGAAGAATTTATGGTCAATATAACTATCAGAGGAATCATCCAGTAACAGTAGAATTTTATTCAAAATATTTCCCAAATTACTCGATAGGCTACATAAAAAAGTCTGCTTTCTTAGAAAACAATTTGAGAAAGGAAAAAAAAAATACTAATTTCACACAGACCTAATGTATTTCCTCTTGTTTCCTGTTTCGCTCTGCTTTGCAGAGTAAAAATCTCATCAGAAATGCTCTTGACCTAGCTCCCTTTGAAAACTATTTTTCCATCCTTCAGCTCCTTAAAGGAAAAGATGAAAGTGAAAATACGGATGTGTTTCTAATGAGGATAATGAAAGTTGAAAGGCAAGTGGAGGCACTGGAGGAAAAATAAAATGTGGATACTGATAGATGCTCAGTAGGAAAAGGTGGAAGTGATAAATCTGCAGTATGACAATAAAAGGAAACATTTACAGGAGAACAAAGATTCTGATAAACAATGCTGAAAGCAGAAGCTTGAGATTTCAGTGGGAATTTGTAGTCTATGTAGAGGGATTAGATTGTGCAGAATCAGCACCTACATACTTCTCGTGACTTTCTTTGACAGACTATTCAATAAATTAATAATAAATAATGCCACTGTGAGCTGATATTTCTGATAAACAAAATATTTCTGACACCAGTTTCATAGTATAGTACTAAATGGCATAGAAATTTGCCATTAGTTATTTAAAGTGATAAAATTCTTTAGTTCTTTCTGGAGAAAATCAGCCTTCCTCTCTCTCCCTCTCCCTTTTCCCATTCTTAATATGTTAGATATTTTTAAATTCTGACTTTCCTACAGTCTCATTTGGCTATTTGTAGTGTACTTTCTGGAAAAAGGATAAGTATTTATCTGATAAATGATGATGATACAAAACTATTCCTGAAGCTAATTCCTCATCTTCTCAGACTGGGTTTAATAAAGGGACTGATGGTTTATTGGCTGGAGATGGTTTGTATGATTGTTTCTTTCTTCACAGCTTTTGCTATCTTATGTTTTCCCCTCTTTCTGTGCTTTATCTTTAGAACTTCTGTTATATATATTAATAGATACTTTACGTTAGTCCAGCATAGATCTTTTGATGTTTGATCATACTGAATATTAAATATTTGGACTGTTTCATGAAATTCTTTGAATATAAAAGATTTTTTACTGTCCTGAGTGCAACATAAACTATTAATTATGTACTGTCATTCTTCTTTTATCAAACTGTGGACTTTACAGTTATAGTGAAATTATCCCTTGTTGTCTTACACTAGAAAATGTACAATGAGCTTGATGAAAGAAAACACATTTTATAACCATGGTAACTGCCAGTAACATCTGTAGATCTCTCATTTCTCCACAAATACTGAAAAAAATGTCGAAAATTAATTGCTGATTTTTATTTTTATTTTTTTGCGTAAAAGGATGAAAAGGGAAAATCAGTGATGGGCGTAATGTTAACTGACATATGGCTAAGCATTTAGGAAACTCTGGCACAATTAGTATTGCAGGCAGTAAAAAATATTTAGATTCAAATGAATTCATCAGAGATAGACTATGTCTTTCCATAAAATTGGTTTGTTTGTGGAAGTGCCTCTACAAACAGTTTACTGTTACCTCTAATGATACTTTTTGAAAAGCACTGATTTGTATAGTTCTTCTCAATTGCTTTTTTATTTTTTTTAAGAGAAAGTGACACTTCTTTGTAAAACTTCATACGTTTGCCCAAAAACCTGATAAGATTTAGTGAGAACAGTCTCTGTGACATGATCCTGACAGATTCTTTTGGAATGTAAGGGCAGAGATAGCTGAGAAAATCAAGAGTTTCTACTTCCTACTTCAAAGCTGCTAAACATATTTACATGATATTTTAGAATAACAAATCACTAACACAAGACTACAGTAAAAAAAAAAATATGCTTGTGCTACTGTGGTTGCTCTATTCCATTTAAATTCAAAGACAGACATTTAAAACTTTTCTCGATGATCTCACTTTTAAGCTAAATATAAGCACTGACTTTTTTAACACTATGTGGAATTTGCTCTTGTAATGAGCAAACATTCTGTAAGCCTTATCATAAAAATAAAAAGAAAAATTATTTCTGGTATACAGGTCAAACTCTTCACAAAAAATTTCGTTTAACTATTTAACTACATCAGCCAATCTTCTCAGTGTCTCCATTGCAACAGTCTTGACTAAAAAGGCAGAGGAATACAGATTTAACTAGGTTACACATATACTATAAGATCTGATTATAGATGCAATGTTTCCCATCCTTTCTAATCTGATTTGCTGACATCCAATCATAGAATCGTGGAATGGCATGGGTAGGAAGGAACCATAAAATTTGTCTAATTTCAACTGCCTGTCCTGATGGGGAGCCATCCAACCTGGCCTTGATCACTTACAGGGATGGGATGTTCACGGCATCTCTGTGCAACCTGCTCCCACACCTCACCACCCTCTGAATAAACAAATTCTCCCTCACATCTAACCTAATTATCCCCTCTTTTAGTTTAAAGCCATTCCTCTTTGTTGTATCACTATAAGACCACACACAAAGTCAGTCTCCTTTCTATTTATAAACTCCCTGGAAGACCTCAACGGGGTCTCCCTAGAGTCTTCTCTTCTCCAAGCTGAACAAGCCCAAATCCCTCAATCTTCCTTCACAGGACCATCAATGCAGAAGTAGATTTCCAATCTCTACAGTTGAAGTAGATCTCCCATAGGACATGGATATGTTTTGAAGAGGCCAATCTCACTGGCAGTAAAAAATAAATTATTAGTTTCTAGAAAGTACAAAGACTGATTGTCAGACTCTTCTCTTTGAAGTTGGTTTAGAGGAATAAAGTGATTGGTGTTGGGTAACATTCACTACTGAAAAGCCTAATTTTTAGTATGGACCAGACTAGAAAGCCATCTAGATAGGCTCTGATCAATAAGCTCTTGGAGCATTAGGATGTTTGTTTCATCTTTATCTTTTATGGATATGGGATTTTATTTAGAAAATGAATATACAAAAGACACATCCCTCCACACTTTAAGATATTCTACGGCAGCATGGGATTGCAATCTTGTCACAAGTGAGTTGCCATGCTGTGTTCTCTTATTTTTCTGTATGCAGCAGAGAACTCCTGTAGGAAAGAAGACAATGCCTCCACTACTTTTTTCATTCACTCACTGTCTGGCAGTCAGAAGAGTAGTTTCCCCTTTCAACTACTTTGCTCAATGGGAACTAATATCTATATGACTTATGTTAACTGTTTCCAGACTGTTTGTGGTTATCTCTACCCTTTTTCAGGATGAATTAAGTCTGCACATACAGCATATGCTCTGTGATCTTTTATGCAGAATTAGAAAACCATCTCATATTCCTCCTGGAAGTACTGTGGAAATGCACCTTCTTGTTCTAAAGAACTCTAAAATGCATCCTATTTAACTGTAACCCTTTGGAATATATGCAGTCAAGAAGAGGGAAGTTAGAAGAAACAAAACTCTTAAGAAATGCTGGATTTCTAAACATTTCAGAAATGTATGTGGGACATTCCAATGATAGGCTGTTTCAAAATCAAGCAAGTGAATGCTATCGTTTTGAGAGTACAACCATATCAAAGATAACATGTATTTTGAAACTGTGAACATAATAGGACTCCTGATTCTTAAGGTGATTCAGTGATTGTGAAGATATTCAGTGCAACCCAAATTCCATTACATAATATGAGAAAGATGTTTATTCTATGAAGTGAGTCAGATTTCCATAGATATGTTATGATAATGTTCTTCAAAGGACTGTGTCTGTGGATGTGTAAATTAGTATTTATTTGCCAATAAATGATATGTTGCCATCTCTTATTATTAAAAAAATATGAGTCAAACACCAAAACTTCATGGTTTTTAAATGATTTTTTTTTTAATTCTTATTAGTTGTAATAGTAAAAACATGATGATTTCTTAGTATTTTGATTTTAAGTGCAGAACCTATGCACCTACTCTCTTTTCTTAGCAAACCTGAAGATTACAAACAAGAATCTGAAGATTCTTTTATAAGTAATTCTCTGGGAGAAGAGGTTAGTCTATGAGAAAAAAAATGAAGAACATTGTGAGATCTCCAAAAATCATGAGTTGATAGTCCAGAGATTCTGTAGAAGAAATATTAAAGTACTCTTCACAGGTTTTGTTGGAGAAACATTAAGATGTTCTCATGAATTTTTAATGATATACTATGTACAGCTTTTTATGTGCAGCTTTTTGTGATATATTTAGATGGCCCTGATACAGCTAATTTTTGTGATGTCAGTAAAATATATTTCATATTTTTAATTACATTGAGATTTTTCCCATTATTTTTTTCTAGGTATTTTTTCCACGTTTATTTAAAATACCTGAGCTTCTGTTTTCTTACACTGAACTGCTTTAGAAATAAAATCATTTTTCCACGAGTAGAAATATTCTTATGTTGAATTTTAAAATTTAGTGATGTAATGCCTCATCTTCTCACGATAGTAATGTCCAGGTGTATACTCTGATTTAACATGGCATTTTCTCCACATCGGTATAAAAGATGTTATTTAAACAACAAAAGCAAAAACAAACAGAATATAAACAAGAAATGACTTGAAATATTGTATGAATTCTGTTACATTTTTTTGTGCATTCTACACTGAAAAAAACATGTCAGAGTATATAAAGATATTCACCTAGTAAAGTTAATGAAAAAAGTCACAGTTGATCATGGCATGAAATTATCTAAAGAACAGAAATACAGAATACCTAAAGGTATGATAACTGGACATAACCAGGCCTTCTGAGTATGTGGACGAAGATAAAAAGTACACAAATACAATCCTTTCTAGGATTTTGAAATTTCTATTCATTGACATTATTATCAAATACACGTTTGTAAAGTAGACTATGGTGCATCCACTGATGTAATCCACATTAGGTTTACTTCTTGAATAATTATTTTCAAATAAAGCTCTGGAAAAGCTATTTTAAATTCATGAACTTATGAGTATGTTTTTTCTATTCAGAAGCTATTAGTTTATTATATTTCTACATTTTACTTGCATGCACTGTCCCCAGACAAATCAAACACATTCTAGATATATGTCAGGCAGAAAAAATGACAAAGACAAGAATCACAGCATAATAGTACCTCAGCCTACATAACTTAAAGCCAGAAGACTTGCAATCATCTAATTAAAATAGAAAACCTCTAATAGAAAACTATCAAATGTAATCCCAGAAAGAGTAGCACATCACAGGAAGAAAGATAATGTCCTTTTTGCAGTAAATTTCTGAAAACTGAAAACATAACACAATTAGACTCATCAAGGAGACACAGTGAATAAGAGACCATTTCATTAGTGATGGTAAAGTCCACGCAACTTGTATGGTGTGGAACAGAGCTTCAAATGAATGAAACCAAATCATCTGCCTGTTGGCACTGGGCATTATAGAACAATGAACTGGCTAACTACTGACAACTCAGTACAGTAGACATCTGTAAAACAACTCAAATTTGTGCAACTCAGCAATGCTACTGCCGTTGATAGGTGGATAGGTGGTATTTCTGGCTTTTGCTTACCGCTTTTTAGTTCAAATAGACATATTTTTACTTCCAAGGGCAAAGAACATCATTTTGATCACACCTTATAGTAAAGGCTTTAAAGTAAATGGACATCCTCTTTTTTTTTTTTAGAATTCGTCATGCAGAACACAGTCTGTTCTTGAGAAAATTTATTGCAACTAGAGCCATTACAGTACCATTCCTCTATATGTCAAGAAGCAATAGGACCTCCAAAAGAAAATCTGTTCATTACGCTGCCCAAAACAAAAGCATGTACGCAATCATTCAAGATATAATGCCTTTTTATTGAAAGGATCTACTGAATACTTGTTTGAGTCATGACATACTACATGGGAAGAGAAGATGGAAATTGACTAAATTCAAGAGAGAAAATCAGGAATTAATATGAACGCATAATCTTAGTAATGTTCAAATCCTCTAATGGTGGTGTTCCAGACTAACATTTG
The DNA here is from genome assembly GCA_023055505.1 of Callipepla californica brunnescens. Classification (NCBI taxonomy): domain Eukaryota; kingdom Metazoa; phylum Chordata; class Aves; order Galliformes; family Odontophoridae; genus Callipepla; species Callipepla californica. Next base: position 3,581,439 of record JALIRH010000038.1, read on the forward strand.
ACAGAAGTCTGGCTTCAAGGGCAAATTATAATCTTTAATTAGATCCTCCTGTGCTTCAAAAAAAAAAGATTCTCAAATCATTCATAAGAAATAAATAAATTCACATGAGTAATACACATCTCCATTACCCTGTTCCTCCTTTCTAACTAAAAGGATGTGTAATTTGCTGAATATTGAGCTTGGGTCAAGACAGAGAAGCCCATTATTGTTTAAATGGTTTCCTTTATAACTGTTCACAATCTTTTTTTTTTTTTTTTTCCCATGATGCAGCTACTTACAGGCAAGTCAGTTTTGAAGGTGGTGAGTTAGCTTCCATGTGGCAGAATTTTATGTCCGGTCTTTTTAAAACCAGAAATCATACTTGTTCTTCTCTTCAGGATTAAAATGTACTCTAGTAGAGATGTTATCTTATAAAACTATATTAGAGCAGATGCATTAGATATAGATGCTACAGATTGTGTCACATAATGCCTACTTTACTAATGATTCATATGTCTATTTTGACCTGGGTATCGATAGCAGGCACTCAAGAGTGGGTTTAAAGATATATAAAAACTCATGGTTTTTACTAGATGTAGAGTGATCACTAAGCCCCATAGTTTGGGCTGATTTTAAAATTTAATTCAAATATGAATTTTCCAGATCTGCCTCTTCCTTGATGTCTGATTGCAATAAAATATTCCTCTATCAACAGTAGAAAGCTAGAGTTACTTTTTTAATAGATTGAGTTTTTTACATCACAGTCCCCCTGAGCTTTTCCAAAAATAAATGTTATGATGAATTCAAATGTGTTCTATCCATCCCCTCATCTTCTCCCTAGGATAAAATCATATGTAGTGGAGTGATTTTTTTTATTGATTTATTTATGTTTGGTATGTGAATTGTTCTATGTGGGTTTGTAGCAGAGGTGTACTCTATTTGTGATCAGAAAATTAGATAGTGAAATTATCTGTAAATTTCTGAATTATCACAGAATTGCTATTGTGAACAAGCAGTTATCTATGTGGAAAAAGAAAATAAAACCCTACCAGTTCTTTTTACTCATTTTACAAAAATTATTATTATTTTTAATTATCATTACTTTTTTTAAGACAAAAATGTATGCTGTTGAATTACATACATGTTCTGAAAATATATTGGTAGTATGAAATATCTGAATGCTTGAATGATTAAACTGCCCCTATGGAAAGAGTGTTCTGAAAGCCTTTATTCTGAGATACATGAAGTACTGTACCATAGAAGATAGCTCTTCCAGGAACAAGCTAACGCAGTGCCAGAAAATCAGCTTTTATTACATTGTCAAAGTATTCCCAGCTACAAAACAGTTTTTGAAAAAGACACTGGGATGTGTCATCAGAATACACCTGGATTTCAAGATATTTTTATTATTACCTATGTTTTCCATAGCAGTAAACATTATTTTAATAAGGCAAATCTTCCTCTATCCTCCCTTGACCTGCTGGCCATGCTCTTTTTAATGCACCCCGGGATCCTATTGGCCATCTTGGTCACCCGGGCACACTGCTGGCTCATGGCCAACCTGTCATCCAGCAGGACACACAAGTCACTCTCCTCAAGTCCCTCCTCTCCAGCAGGTCACCCCCAACCAATATTGTAGATGGCTATATGAATTCTGACTTTCTTGTGCTAACCCATTTATTCAACACAGATGGAAAATCTGCAGAAGAATGGGAAATTGAAGCTGGAAAGACATGCATAGATAAAAATTATAAGCCTTGTCTATCCAGACCTAAAAAAATGTAATTCAGATTTCTTGTGGTTTCCATCTCTCAGTCTATGTGATTACTTTCTAAGCTTCTCTCACATTAATAGACACATTTCTATCACTCATTACTGTTTGGAATATATATGAGTAAAAGAGTTTAACCATTAACACAATAAAGTATCTTCTTCAGTCCTTATTGAACAAAAAAATTAGATTGTTTCACCCCCAAACCACAATGAATGGACTGAGCCTTGAATGATTTCTTTTAGCCCAATCACCATTTGAAGGGTAGATTCTGCTGAACAAATTTTAAGAAGAGAAAAAGTGTTGCTGGGAGAAATGCAGGTATCTGCAAAACACTGATGCTATTAACATCACAGAGACAGTACTAGAAGTCTGATGCATAGTCCAAGCTGTACAAGTCTACAAGCACTGTTATTGAAAGATCATGATGATCTTCAAAATGTAATTTTTTCCTCATCTGTGGAATGGTGAATTGCACACTACAGTGTGAAATCTAGTACACTGTCTCTTTATTCTGGGCTGCTGTTCAAATACGTGCATTAAAATCACTCTGGTGGGGCACAAGTATTGGGTTCCCGTCAATCAAGCTGTTCTGTCATGGTAACATGCTGAGGCCATGATGCTTAAAGTAACTGAGTTAGAAGGTGGAAGGGAGGAGAAATTATGCAAAATAAACCACAAAGACATCCAGACTATTACCTTATGATCTACTCTTCTGGGAAGCGAGTTTATCAGTGGTGATATTTCTTTCAGGTATATTGAAGAGGGGGAGGGTTAATCATGGGTCTGGGTGCAGTGGATGCTGTTGCCAATAACAGCACACACCTCTGCATTATAGTGTGCTGGCACCAGTGACTCAGAAAAAAACAGTGCTGTTTTCATCTGTGTTTTTTAGGCTCTTTTTATTTTTTTTTTTGGATATAAAATGAATTAACTCCTGGGAAAGAACATGACAGCAACTACAATGAGCCAAACACTACTGGGAGTACTATACACAGTAACATCCAAATATAATGTTGGGTGTTTTTATTTATTTATGTTTGTTAGGTTTCTTTTTGCTATTGTTTTGTGTTTTTAATCAACTTTGCTTTTGAGTTAGTGTCAGCTGTCTCACCAACCTGAAGTTAACATTAAGGGGATGTGTGTAAATCCTGTCAATGAGTTAATTTAACGTTAGTGAATGAAGAAAAAAATCTGTGTCAGATTAATAACAGGATATTTTAGTACAGCAAATTTAATAAAAACAATTTAGTAGGTGATAACTATTAATAGATAATCTTCAAAGTTCATACTTTATAGTTTTCAATAGAAAATTCAAAGTTTTTTTTACCCGAAATGAAGGTGCCTTGAGGTTTTCTATTGTGAAACAATAATTTGTTTCTGCAATTTTTATGACACTAATTGTCATAAAATCATATATTTATCAATGTCCTTAATATTATTTTGAACTGCGCCTTGCCTGAATAATGATGCTGTAGCAGAGTGACTCCTTAGCCTTTCTCCAAAAGAATCCCTTGAACTGTTCAGAAAATCTGTGAGCTGAGGGATTCACATTATTCTGGTTGTTGTTTTTTTTTTCCATCAAAAGACTCATTAAATTTGGGAAATTTTCTACTATTTTGCTTCAAATTTCAGTTAATCTACACATAGAAAAGCCTTTGAGTAGCGGCCTGGGAAAAAAGTACAACTATATAAAAACAGTTTTGACCCTAGAGAACAGTGAATTCTATTTTCTTATGATTTAAGATCCAGTTCATATCAGAGGCATAAGAGAAAGAGACCCTTTGGCAAGGCAGAGACCGAGTTACTAATGTGCTTCTGGAAACATACAAATTAGTCAACAAACTTTAAGTAGAGCTGCAGGCTTTCAAAGAATATGTATCAAACGTATTGGTATGCATCTAGTCTTGTAATCATGATATGCCTGTCATTTTAGATCACTTCTGCAGTGATGACTGATTATCTGATTGAAAAAAAAATAAAATAAAAGGAAATGAAAAAAAAAAAAAAAAGGAAACTAAATTTAAACTAATCTTGCCTCTTAGGTATATTTACTAATCTTTGCATTCCAGGAAGTTTGACATATGGTAGCAATTTTGAGGTATGTTTCTGATGTATAAAAAGTGAATGAGAAATATTTTTCCCATTTTGCAAGGTACTTGAAATGTCAAAAGTCCATCTACATGAAGAAATCAAAATCTCTAATAAAAATAAGCAGTGATAAATATGTGCAAGGAGGAATAAATAATAGTATTATATCAATAATGGTTAACTATTATTGCCACAGCTGATTTCAGTTCCCATGTAGATTTGGGGAATGCATCTAAATCCTGTCTGCTACAGGACTAGACTTCTGCCACATTTCACCACGACTGAGTTTTGAAGATTTGAAGGACAGATCTCCATTCCTAATTTTCTTGCCCATATATAGGAGTAATATCACCATATTCCCTATCTAGATAGTTGTTGAGAAATAACTCTTTTCCTATGTACACAACACAGGGATACCCTAGTAGCGTGCTTCTTAGAGCAGCCCATAAAGAATTAATCATACTTTGTATTCTGAAATAAGATTAGAGTTGTACGAAGTAAGTAAAGTCTTGGGTCACAGCTAAATAATGAGGGTAAAAGAAAATATTGATCATCATATCGATGACTAAAGTGCGCATCATACATTCATGGTTCAGTGCAATAGCAAGGTGTTGTGGAAAAGATGTTATGTAATTGTGTAATTAAAGACCATAGCACCATACATATGTATGAGGGATCGTAGAAGTAACCTCAAACCTGACATTTTTGAGCTATTGAGCACTCAACCTAATAAGTCGTTAAACTTACATTTGTGGGTGTATTATTCATAGGCAATGCTTAAATGTCTATGTAAATGATGAACTAAAGAGAAGGAGAATTTGAGAGAACAGCTCTTTTAATTCTATTTGTTGTATGTGTGTCCATAAACGGGCATCTTTCAACATAACAGTGCAATGAAGCTTAAGTCAAGGTATTACAGCATTAAATCTCAGAGTGATGAATTAGATTGCCTTGCTCTTTCGACAATTGATTGCCTGATATGAAGAAAATAATCTTGTCTTCTCACTTAAAACATTTTTCTCACCTGTAAACTGTATATATCATCATCAGAAGAAAAGTAAATGAGAGCAACACACAAATTCTGTTGCATACAACTCAGATTTTTTCTCCATCTTCCCTTCTATCTCATGTGCCCACATAACTTGTCATCTCGAGTCCTTTGAAGTCAAAGGCTATTGCAGGATATGGGAAGAAGAATGTTTTCAATTAAATCTACACAAAATTTTCTTTGTGACTACCAAAGTACTGACCAACATTCAGGAGTTTAATCCACACTTCTTACACTTCAAGGAAATTAAATATTTTAGACAATGAGAGGCAATGATTTAGCAGAAATCAGTGGTCACTAGCTAACAGTTCACTGAGACTGATGTATTAATACAGCAAAGAGGGAAAAAAAAGGAGAATGTGCCATTTGCTGGCAACTGCTGCTATCCTTTTAACAGTCATGCAAAAGCATGTTAACACAGAGGTGAACAGAGGAACTAAGAATCAGTGTCTTACATGCCTTGATTACTTCTGATTGTATGAGAACTGGAGGGACTTCCTTTTCATCTTGTAATGTAATTTTAATGAATAGCAATAATAATGAAAGGAAATTAAAATGTAAAGTTATATTTCTAAAGCACTCCCTTTCTTCTTCTCCTAGATATATTTACGTATATATTTGCTTCTGTACAAAAAAATATTGATATGCTTCCTGGATGTGTTCAAGATTGCAATAGCACCAAATTATTTTGGTAGCACGTATTGGTACTATCATAGAATGCACACTTCTCCCACAGCAATAATTGTACTCCAGTAGTGGAACAAGCGCAAAGTAGAGCATGAAATACATAAAATACACATTATCATACGTGTTTACTACTTGTATATGTAAGGATAAAAGCGCAAAATTTGAGTAAGAAATTATTTTCTTGTTTCCTCTTAGTTCCCAATCTAGATTTAAACTAAAGAAAGTCCTTTAGACACTTTCTAGAAAGGAAGTGTAAGTAAGTCCTTTCTTAATTAGCAAAATTTTAGGCATACACTCAATAACGTTGATTTTACTTGGCTTCAGGCATGTGCTCATGATCAGTTAATGAGTGGTCTTTACTAGTTTGGAGTTAAGTGAAAGTTTTTGCAGATTTGGAGATTTTCAATATTATGGACCAGATTCTACTCAATAAACTCTTCATGAATCTTCAATTTGGGTAGAAGGGCAATAGATTATTTTATTATTATTTTTATACTGTTTCTTAAACAATGGATATGCAAAAATATGTCTGTGTAGTTTAAAAATATCTCAAGCAATGCCTTTTCCACCGGTGCTGGTTTATTTTATTAAAATAGTATACATCACTAACATATGATGAAATAGATAATGAAGACCAAAGTAAATAGGGACTAAAATAAAGATATTTGGAACACTCTTAATTTTATCTCTGCTATGTGGTGTTTAGCAGTGAATATAAAGATGTTAAAAGCTATGAATGCATGTCCTTGTAAAGAACTGTAGCTTTTACCTCACTTTATTGACAATTAAACAATACACTGATTTACTGTGGACAACCTTGGACTTCCTCATCCAATATGCACACACATTTAAAAAGAAAATTTCCTGCTGTAATTGCCTTTTCTGATATCCTTACCTATTCTGATGAGTATTGAACTGGCGCCAAATTGCAAGTAGAGTCACTGACAAATACTGCGTTTAGAAGGGCTGTTTTAACACATTAGCAGAGTATCAGGCTGGTTGTGGCAGTGACAGCACCACTAAGAGGATCTCAAGGCATTGTTAGATTTCTGAATCTTCCTCCTAATCATATTTCCAATTTTTTAATTAGTTCACTCATTCCATGTAATCTCTTTTTAGACCTCTTTTTAGAACTAGTTCTTCTTCCCCTTCTGGAAGCCAATCAGCAAACTGTAGATATTCTCTGCTGTTGTTTCCTTATTTTTTGGTACATACTTGCATTATTGACTTATTCAATTTCTTCTAGTACTTTATATTCATATCCCGGGCAAAGTTAAAAGCTGCAATACTTATGGAAGTACATAATTGGTCTCTGTTTACTGTCAGTTTTCTGGTAGATATGCCTATGCCAAATGCAAAGATGGAAGTAAGAGAAAGAAAAAGTTATCTAGAAAATGAATCTCAAATTCATTTAGAAATGAGTAGTGCAATAGAAATTAGCATTGAAGTGAATATATTAAAAGCTTTGACACACTGAAGGTCTGAATGCCAGGTGCTAAGTGATAATGTATGCAAAGGTTGATTCCTCGTAAGTAGCTGCCAAGATGTTGGTGAAACAACCAAGATATCTACTGAAAAGTGAGCAAGATGATTTAACTTACTGATCTGTGCAGTGCCTTTAGGGAGAGGACTGCAGGAGTTACAAGTAAATACAGTAGCAGTGAAATCAAGGGGAGTCTAGAGAGAAACAGATGTTTGCGTAAGACTGGAAACCAGGTGAAGGGGCAAGAATAGTTGGGCAATCTTGTATAAACTTTTCAATATCTCTGGGAATAGGAAACGAACAGGTAATTTACAGATGTCTATTCACCAAATACAGTCTGATGAACTCAGAAAATAATTTGTTGAAGAAAGCAGTGATTGGCTTTGCAAAACAGGAGGCTGTAGAAATGGCAATTGAGAAGGCAACTTATGTGAATATACAATTGCTCTAGCAGCAGAATATTTTAAAAAATCTCATTGAAGAAGACTCAGTAAGTCATATAAATTAGATTCCTTAAAGTCAGTGCATAAGTCTTTGTATAATTCATGCAATATATACAAACTTTATAGAAGGATTCACCTTGGTAAGGGTGACAAGCACGTTTTGGAGGTCAAAATAAGGATTAGAGAAAAGGCTTTCTTTGAATTTCATGTGATTGATTTTAGATGAGTGCAGAACATTGCACTTAGAAAGGAGAAATAAGACACACACATTTTAAATAGGTTAGAGCTGGACTGAAATAGGTATGAGGCTTATCTCAAAATGAATATAAGGCACAAGTGTTATCCTGTTGCAAAACAGGAAAATTTGGAATGAATTAACATGACTGCTGGCTGTAATACACAGGAGGCATTTTTTCTATCTCTTCCCAGCTTTAGTGGAACCTTGGTTGGAAAACTATGGTTAAGAGCAGGTAAGTTGGAAAGTAGTAAGAATAATATAGATTTTAGATTAAAAAAAAACCAAAACAAAACGATGGAACTACAAAGAAAAAGAAAAAGAAAAAAGATCGAGATAACTGCATTTCTTCAGTCTAATAGATAGGAGAATGAGTGTTAGGAGGTAGCAAAGCTTTCTTCCATTAGGTAATAAGCAGTTATAATGAGGTCAGAGACTGATCATTTTCTATGACCATTAAGTTTAAGACAGAGAAAATAAATACAACCGAATTCTCAGCAAAGATATGCAGTTTAGATATTGAGAGTTTTGAAAGCCAAGGGTTAGGGAAGCAATACAATAAGATGCCTGCACAGACTATTTTCCTTCTCTGCAACAGGCTACAAAAATGTTCTTTTAAAGTTTATCTAAGTGTTTTTTATCCCACGTGTGCAGGTATGACTCAATGATATCTTCAGCCCTGTAATTTCTAAGATTCTGTGCTCAAATGAGAAATTTGCCAGCAACAGAAATTTTCTACTCAACCAGAAATCACAGATGCTATGAATCAGGATGTACTATGGAGAATTCCTCTAGTGATTAATGATTTCTTGGTAAATATGAATGAAAATAACGGGGCAATGTGAATGACATACACTGATTCTGATAAAAGTACTGAAAAGTACTAGAGAAAGAAAAATGCTGCGCTGAAAAGGACCCACACATATAACTCCATAGTTTCTGAGAAACACAAGTGGTTTGGGCTGTGGTTGACACAGATGGGAAAGAAGAAAAGGAAAGCCCAGAGCAATACTTCTTATGTGCAGTGTACTAATGGTAGATTTATATGAAAGCATCAAAGGGTCCTGTACTGTCTGAGGGTGTAGTGTATGATCTAGGAACAGGCAAAAGTCTTACTCCTATTCCAAGTCTGCAGCTAAGGTGGAATGCAATATCTCACAAAGAGCATAATGAAAGTTCACATTCAAACAGACTACGAAAAAGGAGTTAGTTTGGGAATGAGTTTGAGGCTTGGAGGGGAAGGAAGAACAACTCTAGTGTTCTGCCAAAATAGATTCAATTCTGACTTGAAAAAAAACAAACCTAAAACAGTAAATTTCTACTACACACTGCAAATAAAGTTGAAGGAAATCTGTAGTCCTTTCTTTAAGGCTTTCATTTTGGCCAAGTCTGTTTGAAAAGTAAAGAGTGAACAGCAATCAGGATGCCTTAAGTTCTAAATTTCATTTATTTTACCAGTGAGAAAACTTACTATTTCATAAGGATCAAGTGAATAATACTATTACTATTATTAATTATTCTATTTTTTTCAAATGCCATTTTGTCATGGGTTTCTACAAACTCTATCCTCTGTAACGTATACTTCGACCTGTCCTTTTGGATACTGCTCTATTAGAAAACATAACAATTACAGTTGCATTTAGAAGGAGAAAAAATAAGATTAAAACAGAAATGGAAGACTTATTTTAATTGAAGAGATTTGCAGAAAAATAGCAGGGCTGAACAGATCATAAATAACGGGAAGGAAATCACTGGTCTCCCTCCTACTCCATTACTTTGTATTAGCCTTTTTGCTTCTCTAATAAAGTGCATTAAGAACAATGATGCAAAATAATGGGAATTATTTACATGGAATGCAACCAAGTGTGGTCAAAGAAATAGTGCTGTGGGCTCATTGTGATTGCAGTAGTCAGGAATGAAATCTGAGAAATGAGGAAAATGTTGCTATTGGTTCAATAAATGTAATTAAGTCTAAGATGACCATTTTGTTCTGAATCCCTCTTTCCTGCTTGCTAATGTCTTTCTCAGAAATTTACCTTTCCAGATGATGCATTTCATATTAGTTCTTTTCTAGTTCATTCTGTAGTACATTTCCATTAGACATTAAAAAAGTGCATCAGTTTCTAGCACTAAGAATGAATTAATAGAAAGAAAAATATGTTAGGTATGCTATGTCCTAGTTCTTGTAAACTCCAATTGAATTTTCCTGATAACTTTTAATTATCTATGTGGTAGGGTTATGCCTGCATGCTTGCTTGCTTTTTTGATTTTATTATAGGCCTATTTATACCTTGCTATACTCTGCTAACTCAGAAATTGGTTGTCATAAAAAGTTAACTTTGGTATGTGAATGGTGATCTTTCCCTAAAATTTGTGAGTGATAGGGAAAGCCTCTAAGTGTAAGATGGATGTGTTGCTCAGAAGGTGCTGTGTAAGGGTCCTGGGCACTGGTGCTCTACTACAAGTTTTAGCTGAGGAGGTTCAGAGTCAGCTGAGAGTATGAACCTCCCACTGCCAACCTTGAAGAGAAGCTCTCTGGGAGTAGTGGTGGGGAACATCTGTAGCTTGGCCACCCCAAGTCCTGGGAGCCAGCTATATCTCACCTGGCCTGTGTCCAGATACAGCCCTGTTTCCTTATGACACTCACACTATATGCATTGGCCTCATCCTTATAATTATTTTATGACGATACCAGGGCTGCATCTAAGCCTGGTTTCTATCACTAGTCCTGATTCTGACCCTACCTATGCATGATGGAGATGTCTAGTGCCCAGGGATGTGGTGGCTTCTGGTGCCCTGCTTCTTACTGAGGTTGTGGAATGGATCCTGACTGCCAGACCCTACACTGATGGACCTATAGGAAGGACCCTCTGGTTCTGTTGCCTAGAGAGGCACCAGCCCACACAGTAACACAACACTCTGGGGACCCTTGGATCTCATGGACTTAAGGACTGAATGCTATTGAAGAAGGGGTGGACAAGGTTTTGAACAGGAAAAGAGATTTTTCAGGGTGGCTGAAGGATACAGCCTCTACAGAACATCAGTGTAGGGCTTGACAACAGAAATTCCACCTAGACTGGGGGACTTGTTAGTGCTTTTGAGGTTTGCATTTGACTAGGCTACCTAAACATGTCTGCACTTCCTATCATGTAGGACTTGAGCACAAACCACATGTTTCACTCATTTTAGCTGGTGCACAATGAACCTAGGTCCTTGGCTATGTGGCAAGCTGCCCTGATTGCTGATGATGGCTCCTGTTAACTGTGGTTCCAGGGCCAGCAAGGGCCTTTGGTATTCACATGGTGGTTTGTCTTGCTGCTGGGGACTATGTGTTTGCAAAACATTGAACTAATGTGATCACTAATGGGATCTCAGTTGGAGAATAGCTGGTAATCCTCAAACATGGAAAATACTAAAATCATAGAAACGAAATGACTTTATCTCATCTCTTTGTATTTAAGCAGTAATTTTTCCATTAACAACTTAAATTTCAGGCACTGAGTAATAGGTGTCAAAGAAAAACGGACACCAAGATTGTGCAGAATTGTTGAAATAAGCAGAACCTTAAGGAATTGTTTAGGGTATAGCTGTCTTCAAAGGATAATTTGTATCATAGTGTGCATAGAGAAAAATTGAGTATGATCAAAGCAAATACATAACTTAAACCTAGTTAAATTCTCAATTCATTACAATACCTCTTGTAAACAGCTTGGAAAGTTATTGATTATACAAACAAAAAAAACCCTAAGTTGATTTTCACTCTGGTCCCTAAATCAAATACTGAATCTAAGGCAGCAGTGCGCTTACCAGCCTCAGGTCATGTCCTTAATGCTCAATGAAAAGGAAACCTGTTTCTCATTCAGAGATTGCTCAGCTATAATAAACTGCTAGCATTTTTTAATTTGATATTTTACATACTCATTAAACTCTGATATCATATAACAGGGCAGAAGGTTTGCCTTTTTCCCCAGGAGCAATTTTCTCCTGAAGCCTGAATGTTTCATTGCTGTACTGTAATTTAAAGGGTTATGGAAGTTTGGTGGGATAAATTACATTGTTTATGAAAACAGCCAAAACCAAAGACAAACGTAAAAAACTTCAGCTTTAGTGCACATATTGCTCATTGGGTGCAAATCACATTGAAGAAGACCAGTTATGAGCAGAGAATTTTGTATTTAAATTATCACAGTCTTTATGTCCACAGAAGGGGAAAGAAAGTGACAGGATAACTATCTTAAAAACTGATTAATTATGATACTTATTTCTACATATATACAGAAGAAAAAAGAAACCCCCACACTGCTATGCTGGATTTATTCACTCAGTAAGAGAATGCAGAAAAAATACCGATCAAAGTGCCTATCATAAATGAACAGCTAATCCAATACAGGAAAATAAAACAGGCTGTTAAGCATCATGGCATAAGCTTTCAGCTTTGCTTGTGATTGTATTTCCACATGAGTCAGAAAGAGTTGAATCAGGCATTAAAGATGTGTTAAATCATCCATTAAAAAGGTAGAATATTAAAGAATCTAAGTTAATAATTAGAAAAAAAAAACCATTCAAATTAATTAAAGAGAGCAACAGGATACCACAGGTTCTACTATATTGAACCAGGAATGCCTGTTGTAAGGCATAATGTGATGAGCCAAAACAAAATGAACTAAAGAAAGGGAGATTTAGATTAGATGTCAGGTGGAAATTTTTCACAGAGATGATTGTGAGGTGCTGGAATAGGCTGCCAAGAGAGGTCATGTTTGCCCTGACCCTGGAGGTGTTTAAGGTCAGGATGGATGGGCCCTGAGTCAACTGTTCTAGTACTTGATCTAGTGGATAGCATGAGTTGGAATTAAGTGATCTTTAAGGTCCCTTCCTACCCAAAACATTCTATGACGTAATTAATATAAAATAATCTCTTCATTTGCAACAATTCTTAACTTGGATATATTCATTCCTGATGGCCCATAATTTGTGGTGAGAATAAAGCTAAGATTTACCACAAAAGAATAACCTGATTCCCCCATTGTCAGCTCCTTGTTGCCTCAACTTACACTGATGTCTCTTAAGAAATTCTACGTGGAGTAATCATATTTGTCTATTCTCTGTTATTGGTATATTGTTTTTGGTATTTGAATATTCTTTGTTTGAGTTCATATTGTAGTAATACTTAAGTACTAAGGTATACCATCAACCACTTTACATATATTTTCTTTTTTTTTTCTTTTTTATTCAGAAGTCAGACAAATCAGCTTCTGGATAGGAAAGTTCGTGTGAGCTGTCAAACTTTACAGTAGGTAAAAAGTACATATTTGTGACTCACACCAAGACCACGTGGAGGCAACTGTGCCCAGATATTTTTTAATAAAAAATAATGGCTTCTACCAGTGTACTAGTGGCTTTTGAAGATAGTGATATTGAGTTTTATTAAATGTTATTTGGAATAAAAAATGTACAGAAAAGTTGATGCTACTTCATGGCTTTAAAAATAAACAAGCATATGTAATTCTTCTTTGCAAAATGTCACAGCATAAAATCTGGAGTCAGCGTAGATTGACTACCTCTCAACCTCAAAACTATGGGGGGAAGAAATAAAGGAAAGAAATGACTGAAAAACAGAGACTTCATCGGAAGCTGATAGGAATGTGAGCTGGTGGAAATGAGTAGAGAATTGTGAAGAATGTAAGGGAATATAAGTCAAAGGGACTTCTGAAGACAAAGATCCAGAGTGAAGATGTGGAAGGAAGCATCCAGTAGGGAAAGACAAAAACTTTTTTTTTGTAGGCTCATGGTTATTATTCAGACTGAGAATGCACTTCCATTTGTGAAGAACGTAAATGAGATAGGCATGCAGAATTTCAGTATAGATCAGATGTATAATAACTTTAGACCATGCCACCTCCAACAGTGGTTGCCAATTGTTGATATAATATTGCAAGAATCCTGTAGGAACTAATTCTTGCATAAGCTACTCCCCAAAAAGTGCCAGATTTCTTAAAAGTTAGGGATTATTTCAGCACTGAAGCTCATATTGCTTTATTTCATCCACAAGCTCCAGGTGTTCACGCATTTGTTAAAAACATCCAATCCTTTATTGAATCATTCTAAGTTATTTGCCTCAAACAATATCAAATTTTAGCGTGCTTGAGAGGAGAGTCTACTGATTTGCCCTCTGGAGACCAAACAGAGTTCTCAGCTGAAAAAAGGGATGGATTTGTTACAATTACTCTCTCAATCTCTGAGTCCTTCGGTTGGTGACCAGTGTTAGTTATGATGATTCTCGTCATTATTTTTTTTTTTTTATATTTATGAATCTACATTAGCTTTTAACTCAGACCTTACTGCAGTTTTTCCAGTTGTACCCACATTGATTTGCAACATGGAATATTTAAGATTGTATAAACTGAGTTACTCCTGTATGAAATTAACCAAAATTTTTCCAAATACTATATAGCAGTCAGTTAAAGGGTCTAGTCTGGCACTGGTTTGAAGTTAATCTCCAATAAAATGTGTATGGTATTACATCAAATTCCCAGCACCAACTGCTTCACTTGATATATTTCTATTGCCTAAGACTATTTTGTTTTGTTTTGTGTGGTTTATTGTTTTCTGAGCTCTTCAACTCTATGATCTGTTCTTAACCCAGCGGGGGAAAAGAAAATTGTCAGTGGACATAGGGGAGTTACGTTAGGCACAAATGCATGCTCTGTGAATCTGTGGGGAGCTGGAATTTATGGTGAAAGTAAGATGATGAAATTCAATGAATGATTGAGAGAGGGAGTGTTGGTAGGTAGAGATGTGGAAAGATTGAATCTCCCTTGAGAAGATGAAAGGACAGTTCAATAATTGGGAACAGCAAAGACCCATTTAGAGGGCAGGGAGAAAAAGAAGTAGTTAAGATAGTATAGCTGTTTTCAAATCTTCAGTTCAGCTCCAGTGCACTAAGGAAGAGATCTGAGAAGTTTAAAAGAATGGAATGTAAATACTGAGGTATTTTATTGAAATACACACAGGCCTTTATCATTTTGAAACTCTTGTTTATAAAACAATAAGGGTTTATAAAACAATAGTGTATATCCTTTTGACTATGCATGAAAAATAAATATTTTGACACAAAATCTAGACTTCTTGTACTGATTTCTAGTATTCACAAACCTATTGTGCATGCATGGTATGGTACTAAGATTATACACTGTAGTATTATTAACATATGCAAAGTCCCATTGACATAATAGGCAGGGGAGAGTATGGTTTAATGTATCTGTAATCCAGATATTAAAGCTCTCTAAGTATGATTTGACATGACAGTCCATAATACCTCAGAGCTTTAACATTCTATTGTTTCTGTGACATATAAACCTCAAATTATAGCATTGGACTGTCTCATGAAATTCCATTTGAAATCCATATTCTTTGTTACATGTGTTATACAGATATATATGCATATAAATTTGTGTATTTCTAAAACTTTTCATTATCTACCCACACAGGATGGGAATTCAGATAATTCCTTCCAGTCTTTAGTTACCCCCGCTGTGACTATGTGTTGAAATTAAGTAAGCTCGAAGGGCTGTAGAATGTGTCTATGCCACCAGCAGGGGAGTAAAAAGTGAAATGTGTATGGGAGGACTAATACTTAAAAGCTGCCAACTCCACTGGGTAAAGATGTCTAGTAATCCATTACATGCCATCCTCCTGTCATCCTCCTATGTTCTCATTAAGCACTAAGAATGGTAAGTCCCTACTCCTTAGCTTGAAGGAAGGATCCTGGAGGTTTGAAAGCTGATCCTCTGAAAAGTATGGTGTATGTCAGTGCCACAAAGTTAACAGATCTGTTGGATTCTGAACCTGTTAGTAGCCGCAGCTTCCCTTTGCAAAGACCCCCTGCTTGTGTGAAACCAGGAGATGAAAGATACTGGGGAGTGTTAGCTGTGCATTTTTTCTATGAACCTAGAAGCACCTGAAATGACTGTTAGGGACAGTAGCATCTATGCTGGACTTCGGTGGCAAGACTGATAATTAACTTTGAGAGAAAAAAATGCTCAGTTCAGGCTGTCTGATATCATTTATGAGTGCTAGAACCTGTCTTCATGCACAGGGAAACATGGTGCTTGATGATGTGCACTTTGGGTGTTTAACTAGGTGTGTGGGTGATTGTTCATGAGTGGCAGCATTAGCAAGAGAGCAGTATCTGCTATGGGTAGAAGTCAGCTCTGGAAACAGCCCCAGACAGACAGCTTTGTATCCCCAAGGGACTGTTTTCTTAAATCTAGAAATGAGGGATGGGGTGTGTGACAGTAGAATGCAAGAAGCAAGGGGATTTCTAAGTGAAAATATCCTTTTTGAATTATAATAGAAAATCACTAATATACATATATTTACATATATATATATCTATAATCTTTTAGAATAATTTGAGTTCCTTCCTGATTTTAGAGTTCTCCTAATTTTATGAAGATGCAGTCCTATCACTTCAGGGCACAGAGAGAGAAGACTCAGGAGAATGTTATTTTAATAACCTTAGCAGATCATACATTTACATCTCTAAGCCCTTCTCTATTCACACCGCCATCCTATCTTTGGATCAATCTTATGCTCTTAATTTAATATGCTTTGTCTTTTCCACAAAGAATGAGAGAGCCTGTCTAAATGATTAGATCACTATAAAGAAAAGGTCTGTTAGTGTTCTTTCTATCCAGCATATCATGTGGAGAAATATGATAATCCTCATTATGCAGCATTCCTTTCTCTGGGCCTGATCGTGTTCCACAAATAGGAAATGCTCACAGTCATTTGCATAGCTTCCCAATTTGCCTGCTGCTTTTCCAGTGGGACCTGTCCCAGGCCATTTCAAATTCTTTCATTGACCACTTATATTAGTGTGCTTTTTCCACTGTTGTACACATTTGTGAACCATCAGAGATTTTTTATGATTGCTTTTGAACATTTATCTCTGTCTGTTTGCCACTGCACAAGCAATCTATTTGCAGTCTTTTCCTTATGAAAATGCACACCAGAGACTGTTCCTTTCAACAACTTCTAATTAGGCTGCTGAGGTTGAGGTCTGAGCAAAGCAATTTTAAGGGTAACGTCTTTGAACTGGCTCCAGTGCTTCCTGCTTAACAGAGCTCAGTGCTTAAGAAGCTTATCAGCTAACTTCCTGCTGGTGGGACATTTGCCAATCATCTGACATTACTTTTTCACTGTATCAGTGAGCTGGACTGCTGTTATGACAATAATAAGAATTAGAAAGAGGAACTGACCTTGTACAAAGGAGTGCTGTGTCTTGCATGCAGAACATAATCTCTGTTGCAAGTAATGGTTCTTCTTCTGGAACGTGCATAGTATCTCTAGTTGTAAATATTCCTGCTTGTGTCTGAAATACATACAAAGCTGGCCTTTGCAGTGTTGCTCACTTCTGGCTCCTAACATTGGTTGCCTTGAAATTCTTGAGGTATTAATCATTTTTTCCATGACAAAGAGCAGGGTCCTTTGCATCCTCTTCCTCCTCTCATTTTACTGCCAGACTACTATTTTAAAAGCAATCCCCCTGCATCTTTACCTGCCTCTCCCACTCAAATATTGTACTTAATTCTGATTTTTCACATAAGGAGAATTCAATCAGAGCAAACAGTTCTGAATCTTGGGCAAGTTAAACATTAGTACGCTGCTCCTTAGTGCTCAGTAGACAGTCTGTGGCATGAAGTATCAAAGCTGCTTTTGAGACCATTGGATTGCATGCTGAACCATTTGGGAAAGTGGAAAGTTCACTTTTATTGCAATTTTGATAAGAAATATAATGTTTGTTTTCTGTATCATTGCAGAAAAAAACAAAACAACATAGAATCCAAAAATTTGTTATTCGTTACTCATTCTCAAAACTTACTTCCCTTATTGAATAGTAGAATATAGGAACACCATTATTCCTGACGAACTTAACTATTTCATTCATTAATCATTGTAGAAATTGAGAAAAAAAAAATCAACTCTAGAACATACATTTAAATGTATACTTGTTATTAATATGTATTTATTAAGAACAGTTATAAGGATGACCCTGGGAACTACCAACCTGTCAGTCTCGCTGCTGTGCTTAGAAAGATCATGGAGCACATCCTCCTGGAAGCTGTGCGTGGAAAACAGGGAGATGATATGGGAGAACCAGCACAATTTCACCAAGGGCAAATCCTGCTAAACTAAACTAGTGGCCTACTATGATGGTGTCAGTGCACCAGAGAACAAGGGAAGAGCCACCAGTGTCATCTATCTGGCTTTTGACACAGTTCTTCACAAGATCCTACTCCCCAAATTGGAAAGATATAGATTCGATGGATGGACTATTCAGTGAATGAAGAACTGGTTGCAGGATCGAGTCCAGAGAGCAATAGTCAATGGTTCAATGTCTGGATGGAGATCAGTGATGAGTGGTGTCTCCCAGGGATCAGTAACGAAAGTTTTACTCTTCATTGTCTTCATCAGTGACACTGACACTGGGGTTGAGTGCACCCTCAGCAAGTTTGCTGGCAGCAATCTGTAGAGTGCAGTCAACACACCAGAGGAATGGGATGCCATGCAGAAGGACCTAGACAGCGTTCAGCAGTATGCCCAGATGAACTTCATGAGGATCAACAAATCCAAGTTCAAGATCCTGAACCTGTGTCCAGATAAACCACAGTACCAATACAAGCTGGGGGGTGGTAAGATAAAGCACAGCCCTGCTGAAAAGGACCTGGGGGTCCTGGTGTATGGGAAGCTGTACATGAGCCAGAAATGTGCCTTCATAGCCCAGAATGAGAACTGTATCATGGGCTGCGTCACAAGAAACATGACCAGAAGGGCTAGGGAGGTGATCCTGCCCCTCTACACTGCAGTGGTGAGACCTCACTTTGAGTTCTGTGCCCAGATGTGGAGTACTCAGTACAGAAGAGACATGGACCTGTTGGAGTGTGTCCAGAAGAGTGCCATAAAAAATGACCCAAAGGATCGAGCACTTCTCCTATGAGGACAGGCTGAAAACAGCTGAGACTGTTCAGCTTGGAGAAGAGAAGGCTCTGGGGAGAAGTGATAGTGGCCTTTCAAGACTAAAGGGGAGCTACATGAAGGAAGGGGACAGACTCCTTAGCAGGGTCTGTGGTGACAGAACAAGGGGAAATGATTTCGGGCTTAAAGAGGATAGATTTAGGTTGGATATAAGGAGAATGTCTTTTACAGTGAGGGTGATGGGGCACTGGAACAGATTGCTCAGGGAGGTGGTGAATCACCCCTGGAGACTTTCAAGACAAGACTGGACCAGGCCCTGAACAACCTGATCTAGCTGTGGTGTCCCTGTTCATCACAAGGGAGTTGGACTAGATGACCTTTAAAGATCCTTTCCAATTCTAAGGATTCTATGATTCTATGAAAACTAATTTATAGTTTATGTATTAAAAATGAAAAAAAAAATAGATCTGTGATTCTGCGATTTTGTGATTCTGTGATGTGAAATTAGGGTTTTGAATTTTTATGACATTCTCTCATTAGTGTTGTCCCTGAAGGAATCCTTGTATTGTTGCAATCAGGAAAATTCTATCAGTGTTTTAAAATGTTCTGTTGAAACTACAGAATTTGTTGGTGAACTAGCCTGTATTAGCTCTCTTTTGCAGCTGTACAACGGTGAGTCATTTAGATTTAAATAACTGCTATAAATAAATGTATGTCCAGCATCCATTCTGTTTCTCCAAGTATTTTCCATAAATACACATCATTTGAGGGATATTTGAAATAGATTCTTACTACAACTACTGGCCAATTTTCCAGAGCTCTCTTTTCTCAGATGACTACAATCAAGAAATGAATAATTTATTTTCTGTGATAAGCATATAATAAATACTTCAGAATCCAGAGAAAGAGACAGTTAAGACATACCTTTATCCTTCTTGTAAGACTTTGAGACAAGAAGAAATTTCTTTTGATTTTTATGTGTGCCATATGTTAGGCCAGGACACATCTCATTTCTGACCACGTTGCCTTATGCTTTATTGGCCTCTTGCCCATTTCTTGGGGGCGATTTCACAACATGTGTCTTGAGCTCTATTTGATTCACTCCTCTGAGGTTGATTTTGTCCCTTGTGCCAATGCCTGTAATATAATTGCCTGTACACAGGCTGCTTGCAGACAGAATTCTTCTGCTGAGTACATTTTGACACACCCCATGTGGTCTCCATATTTTGCCAAAGCACTTGCTGCATTACAACCTGATGTTTTCTTTTCTTTTCTTTTTCTTTTCTTTTCTTTTCTTTTCTTTTCTTTTCTTTTCTTTTCTTTTCTTTTCTTTTCTTTTTCTTTTCTTTTCTTTTCTTTTCTTTTCTTTTCTTTTCTTTTCTTTTCTTTTCTTTTCTTTTCTTTTCTTTTCTTTTCTTTTCTTTTCTTTTCTTCTTTTCTTTTCTTTTCTTTTCTTTTCTTTTCTTTTCTTTTCTTTTCTTTTCTTTCTTTTCTTTTCTTTTCTTTTCTTTTCTTTTCTTTTCTTTTCTTTTCTTTTCTTTTCTTTTCTTTTCTTTTCTTTTCTTTTCTTTTCTTTTCTTTTCTTTCTTTCTCTCTTTCTCTCTTTCTCTTTCTCTCTTTCTCTCTTTCTCTTTCTCTCTTTCTCTCTTTCTTTCTTTCTCTTTCTTTCTCTCTTTCTTTCCCTCTTTCTCTCTTCTTTCTCTCTCTCTTTCTCTTTCTCTCTCTTTCTTTTCTCTCTTTCTTTTCTCTCTTTCTTTCTCTCTTTCTTTTCTCTCTCCTTCCTTCCTTCCTTCCTTCCTTCCTTCCTTCCTTCCTTCCTTCCTTCCCTTCCTTCCTTCCTTCCTTCCTTCCTTCCTTCCTTCCTTCCTTCCTTCCTTCCTTCCTTCCTTCCTTCCTTCCTTCCTTCCTTCCTTCCTTCCTTCCTTCCTTCCTTCCTTCTTCCTTCCTTCCTTCCTTCTCTTCCTTCCTTCCTTCCTATTCCTTTTGTCAGCAACCAGTGCCTTCACTGATGTGCAGACATCACTTTTGTAAAGACACCTGTCTTTTTTGAGTTCTTATATGCAGAAAGTGAGTTAATAGCTAAGGATGATAAAAGCAATCACAGAGTTACTTGGATTGTTGCTGTTTGTCACCATTAAAAGTTTAAAGAGAGAGTAGTTTAATGACATTGATTAGATCCATATAAAGATTCAAGCCTAAGCAGCTCTTCATCTTTTATGTAATCAACACATTCACTGACAGAGAATAGAATAATGGGTTCATTTCCCTCTTTGTTATGACTAGCTCTACAACATCCTCTATCTAAGTCAACAAGTTTTGCTAGGCAATGGCAATTTTCTAACCTTTGTCACTGAAACATTGACAATGTACAAGACAAAACTAAAGATAAAATGTACCAAAATTGAACACAAGAGAAGCAACATTCTAGTTTAGTGGTTCAGGTCTGCACTTGAATGAAAAAGGGGCTTTTTAAGACACTGTTTAAACAGCAGTCTTTGTATTCTACAGTTCCAGGGTTTGGAACTGCTAGTGCAAATTAAATGACTTGAATGTAAGAAATCAGTAAATCCTGCAGACACTGTACGGACAAATCTCAAAATGTTTGAATATACTTCTAAATATTCCGAACTCTGCTAATGCCTTTGGTCTTTTTTGAGAAGGATTCAGGGATTAAATCATATTGGATCATGAAATTACAGAACTCAGAACATCAACAATACATAGTCACATTGTTTATTATTATTAATATAATGATTATGATTACTGTGGAAGTATCAAGAAGTATAAACACAGCAAATGTACATAAGAAGTCAGGCAAATACACTTTACACTTTTTTTTTTTCTTAACATTCCAAAGAACCCTTGAGCTTCTTTGGCATTTAGCACCTAGATTGTTACTCTGTCTACTGAGTTTTCCATCTTTTAATCTGTAAATATATTCACATTTGGAAATAGGTCTTTTTTTTCTAGACAGGGTTGTCTAAGTACCTGTCTAACTGAAGTGTACATTTATTTATTACTTAAGAGAAATGCTAAATGAAGTTAAGTGTGTAATTAATATACCTCCTTCTTCAGAAATACTTTCATATTTTTTCTAACCAAGTTTTGCTCATTTTGATTGGTAAAATGCCAGGGATGTCCTTTCCTGCACTCTCTCTTTTGTACTTCAAAAAAAAAATATTTCCTACTTGAAAGGCAAATAGTTCTGATGTATTATGAAAGAAAATGAAAAGAAATCAAACTTTCATCCTAATGTTAATATTGTAACAGGAATGCAAATTAACTGACTAGAATCGTAGAATCATAGAATTACTCAGGTTGGAAAAGACCTTCAAAATCATCAAATCCAACTTCAGCCTAACCGTACTACCCTAACTCTAACAACACATTGCTAAATCATGTCCCTGAGCACCACATCCAAATGAATTTTAAACACATCCAGGAATGGAGATTCAAACATCTCTCTAGGGAGCCTATTCCAGTGCTTAACAATCCTTTTTGTAAAGAAGTTTCTCCTTATATCTAACGTAAACATCTCCTGGAACAAACTTGAGGCCACTTCCCCTTTCCCTGACACCTGTTACTAGTGAGAAGGGACCAACCCCACTCTCACTGCAATCACCTATCAGATATTTGAATACAGCAACAAAGTCCCCTCTCAGCTTCCTCTTCCCAGACTAAACAGCCCCAGTCCCTTCAGTCGGTCCTCATGAACATATTCTCCTAGTCCTAGACCTGCCTTGCTGTTCTGCTCCAGCACTTCAGTGTCCTTTCCGAACTGAATTATCCAAAACTGAACCAAGTACTCAAGGTGGGGGCCTCACCCATGCTGAGTACAGGGGGAGGATTACGTCCCTAGTCCTGCTCACCACACTATTCCTGATACAAGCCAGGATGCCGTTGGCCTTCTTGGTCAACTGGGCAAATTCCATACTGGAAGTGCTTCCTCAAGAAGAGGGTGGAAGATACATTTCTCTACTTACTACTGTGAACAAGGATCAGAGTGAAAAGAACACTGATAAGTCTATCTTTAATGTTCTGTTCACATCAAGAAAACTACTTTCTTTGATAATG